>CM074720.1:484434265-485034265 GCA_037306005.1 Rhinophrynus dorsalis | reverse complement strand
GGGTAAAGTTTTACTGTGTTGTGTTCACCTGCAGGTTTATTTCCTCCTCCTTGTCATGGTAACCAATGTAAATGAGAACAAGACACAGGTACAGTAAGATCAACACCACCTTTATTAAGGAATAATACAGGTAAAAGGCACTTCCCCAGATCCCACAGAGACAGGTGTCAGTACAGTGCTACAGTCCACTACCCAGGAGCAGTACACTGAGCCGAGGCCTGCACTACCCAAGACTCCTACAGAGAGGCAGAGAAGGCGATAGAACCTAGCCTACGGTTCAGCCTTACTGGAAGGCCACAGCCTACTCAAGATGTAGAGAGGGCAGCTGGTAGGTAGGACCACATGGAACCCTAGAGTGCTAGGGTCCAAGGCACACACAGAGCGGTAGGAGGCCAGACCACCGGCACACCTAGGAGGTAGTATCCAGCCCACTTGCTGACACAGAGCGGGAGTCATCCAGAGCCACAGGTCAGACCAATGCGGGGACTCAGACAAGTCCTAGGGTCATACATGGAGTGGGTAGTCAGCCAGAGCCTCAGGTCAGACCAAAGTGGGTAGTCAGACAAGGCCAAGGAACGGACACGGAGGAGGATCGGAAGCCAAGCAAGGGTCACAACAAGACTGAACAGACACATATAAACAATGGCTTACAAATATCCCCTATAGTCAATATCTAAGGTTAAAACGGAATTGTGACTTACCTGAGAATTATACAATTCAGTCCAAGTTGTTGGATCAGAGAAAGGTTATCCAACATCGTTATTGTATCAAGCAAATAGAAGAGCTAATAGACAAAATAGAGAGAATTTATTAGCATATAAGAATAAGAATAAAAATAAAATGAAGAAACATACAAGTCAATGTATAATACAAACTGACAAGATTGATGAATTTCCTCTAACATTTGTAACCCGATATAATAGTGCCCATAGGGAAATTAAAAATATATTTAACCCCTTCAGTGCCAGAGGCTTGTGCCATTTCCTGTACCCTGCAGGCCAGACACTTTTTCAGCATTTTTGCTATCCTTCTGTTTATGCTTGATTTCCTCTGGGGATTTTTAGTTTAATATGGAAAACTATATATTGTTTTTTTCAGAACGAATTGAGCTTTCTCGTGGTACCTTACATGAAGAGAATTTTACATCGTGTAAAAAGCTATGATGTCATAATGACAAAAAAAGTGAAAATTTACTAATTTTCCTAAAATCACATAATATGTATCAAAAACATTTACCTTGATTGAAAAAGTTTCAATTATTTGAAAAAGCCCCAAATCCCCCGAGTAAAAAAATACCAAATTTGTATAGTTTTACCTACATCCATGGCTAGCGTAGAGCCCTAATCACCAGCAGCGCAAAATGACATTTTCAACTTTATAAACTAATATGCGCATTCTAGGGTTTTTGTGGTAAAACTACCCTAAAACAGTGGAATAACTATATAAAACTATATATTTCGGAAAAGTAGACAACCTGCCGCATCTAATGAGGGGTAACTTGCCTTCTTACCCCAAGCCTGGTGTGCACAAATGCCTCCAGAAGATGGCGCTAATAAAAAAAAGGCTTTTTCTTACATTTCTGCCCCTTCAAATGTACTGAAATTTGTGAAAACCATGGCATTTCCAACTGTATTCATTAGCTAGTGCTCTTAGGAGAAAAATGACACCCCATTGGTATGAGTTTAACTACCTCAGGGGGCGTTAGAAGTGCAAAATGACACCTACTACAACCTGAAATGTTTCTAACATTTTCTCAAACATTACTTGTCTGTACCCAAATGGTTATAACAACTACAGAAGTGAAGAAAGGGTACACAAACCATACCATTTTGAAAAGAAGACACCCTGCCGCATCTAATGATGGGTGACTTGCCTTGTTACCTCAAGCCTGGAGTGCACAAATGCCTCCAGAAGGTGGCGCTAATGGAAAAAAAAGGCATTTTCTTACATTTCTGCCCCTTCAAATGTACTGAAATTTGTGAAAACCATGGAATTTCCAACTGTATTCATTAGCTAGCGCTCTTAGGAGAAAAATGACACCCCATTGGTATGAGTTCAACTACCTCAGGGGGCGCTAGAAGTGCAAAATGACACCTACTACAACCTCAAATGTTTCTAACATTTTCTCAAACATTACTTGTCTGTTCCCACATGGTTATAACAACTACAGAAGCCAAGAAAGGGTACACAAACCATACCATTTTGAAAAGAAGACACCCTGCCGCATCTAATGATGGGTGACTTGCCTTGTTACCCCAAGCCTGGAGTGCACAAATGCCTCCAGAAGGTGGCGCTAATGAAAAAAAAAGGCATTTTCTTACATTTCTGCCCCTTCAAATGTACTGAAATTTGTGAAAACCATGGCATTTCCAACTGTATTCATTAGCTAGCGCTCTTAGGAGAAAAATGACACCCCATTGGTATGAGTTCAACTACCTCAGGGGGCGCTAGAAGTGCAAAACGACACCTACTACAACCTCAAATTTTTCTAACATTTTCTCAAACGTTACTTGTCTGTACACAAATGGTTATAACAACTACAGAAGTGAAGAAAGGGTACACAAACCATACCATTTTGAAAAGAATACACCCTACCGCATCTAATGATGGGTGACTTGCCTTGTTACCCCAAGCCTGGAGAGCACAAATGCCTCCAGAAGGTGGCGCTAATGAAAAAAAAAGGCATTTTCTTACATTTCTGCCCCTCCAAATGTACTGAAATTTGTGCAAACCGTGGCATTCCCAACTGTATTCATTAGCTAGTGCTCTTAGGAGAAAAATGACACCCCATTGGTATGAGTTTAACTACCTCAGGGGGCGCTAGAAGTGCAAAACGACACCTACTACAACCTCAAATTTTTCTAACATTTTCTCAAATATTACTTGTCTGTACACAAATGGTTATAATAACTACAGAAGTAAAGAAAGGGTACACAAACCATACCATTTTGAAAAGAAGACACCCTGACGCATCTATTGATGGGTGACTTGCTTTGTTACCCCAAGCCTGGAGTGCACAAATGCCTCCAGAAGGTGGCGCTAATGAAAAAAAAAGGCATTTTCTTACATTTCTGCCCCTTCAAATGTACTGAAATTTGTGCAAACCATGGCATTCCCAACTGTATTCATTAGCTAGTGCTCTTAGGAGAAAAATGACACCCCATTGGTATGAGTTTAACTACCTCAGGGGGCGCTAGAAGTGCAAAACGACACCTACTACAACCTCAAATTTTTCTAACATTTTCTCAAATATTACTTGTCTGTACACAAATGGTTATAATAACTACAGAAGTAAAGAAAGGGTACACAAACCATACCATTTTGAAAAGAAGACACCCTGACGCATCTATTGATGGGTGACTTGCTTTGTTACCCCAAGCCTGGAGTGCACAAATGCCTCCAGAAGGTGGCGCTAATGAAAAAAAAAGGCATTTTCTTACATTTCTGCCCCTTCAAATGTACTGAAATTTGTGCAAACCATGGCATTCCCAACTGTATTCATTAGCTAGTGCTCTTAGGAGAAAAATGACACCCCATTGGTATGAGTTTAACTACCTCAGGGGGCGCTAGAAGTGCAAAACGACACCTACTACAACCTCAAATTTTTCTAACATTTTCTCAAATATTACTTGTCTGTACACAAATGGTTATAATAACTACAGAAGTAAAGAAAGGGTACACAAACCATACCATTTTGAAAAGAAGACACCCTGACGCATCTATTGATGGGTGACTTGCTTTTTTATCCCAAGCCTGGAGTGCACAAATGCCTCCAGAAGGTGGCGCTAATGAAAAAAAAGGCATTTTCTTACATTTCTGCCCCTCCAAATGTACTGAAATTTGTGCAAACCGTGGCATTCCCAACTGTATTCATTAGCTAGCGCTCTTAGGAGAAAAATGACACCCCATTGGTATGAGTTCAACTACCTCAGGGGGCGCTAGAAGTGCAAAACGACACCTACTACAACCTGAAATGTTTCTAACATTTTCTCAAACATTACTTGTCTGTACCCAAATGGTTATAACAACTACAGAAGTGAAGAAAGGGTACACAAACCATACCATTTTGAAAAGAAGACACCCTGCCGCATCTAATGATGGGTTACTTGCCTTGTTACCCCAAGCCTGGAGTGCACAAATGCCTCCAGAAGGTGGCGCTAATGAAAAAAAAAAGGCATTTTCTTACATTTCTGCCCCTTCAAATGTACTGAAATTTGTGAAAACCATGGCATTTCCAACTGTATTCATTAGCTAGTGCTCTTAGGAGAAAAATGACACCCCACTGGAATGAGTCGACCTACCTTAGGGGTGCCAGAAGCACATCACTACACCTACCTGTTTGCTTCTTCGAAAATGGCGGCTTATACTAAAATGTCCATAACTGTTAGAGACATGAAGGAAAGGTATAAAAGGTATACCATTTTGGAAAGTAGACATTCTCCCGCATCAATTGAGGGGTCACTTGCCTTTCTACCCCCTGGGCTGAAGTGCACAGATATTTCCAAAAGGTGGCGCTATGGGAATAAATACATGTTTTTTTACATTTCCACCACTTCAAAGATACTAAAATCTTTGAAAACCATAACATTTCCTGCTGTATTCAGTACCTGCTACCAACATGAGAAAAATGGTAGCCTATTTGTGTGGGTTAACATACAATATGTGGGTGCTAGGAACACGTACGTAAACCTGACACTTTTGTTTTTGAAATTATCTGCTTGCACTAAAATGGTTATAACCATAATAGATATGCAGAAAAGGTAGAGAAACAATGCCATTTTGGAAAGAAAACATCCTTCCGCATCTAATGAGGGGTCACGTGCCTTCTTACCCAAAGGCTGGTATGCACAAATGCTTCCAGGAGGTGGCGCTAGTGAAAAAAAAGGCATTTTCTTACATTTCTGCCCCTTTAAATGTATGGAACTTTGTAAAAACCATGGAATTTTCAACAGCATTCATTAGCTAGTGCTCTTAGGAGTCAAACGACACCCCATTGATATGAGTTGACCTACCTTAGGGGGTGCTAGAAGTAGAAAACTACACCTACTACAACCTCTGATGTTTCTAACATTTTCTCAAATGTGACTTGCCTGTACAAAAATGGCTATAACACATTCAGAATTGAAGAAAAGGTAGATAAACCATACCATTTTGGAAAGAAGACAACCTGCCGCATCTAATGAGGGGTCACTTGCCTTCTTACCCCAATACTGGTGTGCATAAATGTTTTCAGAAGGAGGCGATATAGGAAAAAAATTGCATTTTTTTACATTTCTGCCCCTTCAAATGTATGGAGCGCTGTGAAAACCATGGAATTTTCAACTGCATTTGTTTGCTAGTGCTCTTAGGAGTCAAATGACACCCCATTGGTATGAGTTGAACTACCTTAGGGGGTGCTAGAAGTAGAAAACTACACCTACTACAACCTCTGATGTTTCTAACATTTTCTCAAACCTGACTTGCCTGTATAAAAATGGCTATAACACCTTCAGAATTGAAGAAAAGGTAGATAAACCATACCATTTTGGAAAGAAGACAACCTGCCGCATCTAATGAGGGGTCACTTGCCTTTTTACCCCTAAGTTAGTTGGCACAACTATTTCCAGAATGTGGTGCTACAGGGAAAAAAAAAATTTGTTTTACACATCAGTCACTTCAAAGATACTAAAATGGTTCAATGGCGTGGGATTTCCTAGGAGGACTTCTTGCCATCCTAAGAAAAATGGTACCCCACTGCTGTGGGTTGACATACCAATTTACGCTACAGGAGCGTAGCTACCAGTGAAACAGAAATGGTAAAGCAAACAGTGTATGTGTGATTTTATGGCTAACAGATGAAAGAAGCTAGGGTGTCAGCCGGTGTACGTGCGGACCTGTGACTACAAGTGTAACAAAGTATGTGGGAGGGTGAGGGATTAGGCAGTGTGTGTGGGTATGAGCAGAGGAGCAAGGATGGTGGGGCAGTGTTTGATAGTGTGTATGGGAGATCTGTGACTACCAGTGTTGATAAAAAGTCCTGTGTGTGCCACAGGAAGGGGGTCGGCATTGAACTCCCCTCCTAGTGGCACACACAGGGTTAATTTGTGTTTTAATTTTTTTTTTTTATTATATACCTCATTGAGGGGCATAAGGACCCCCTGATCCCTCCCCAATGAGGTCTTAGTAAAAAAAATATATATATGTCCACAAACAGGGGACCCTGAGAGTGCCACAGGGGTCTCCAGCGCATTGCAAAGCAATGCATTGGACCCTTCTGGCACTCAGAGGGTTAATTTTTTTTGTTATTATTACTTTGTAATCAGAGCTTGTTGGGGGGCCATCAGGACCAATCCTGATGGCCCCCCAACAATCTCTAGTAACAAAGTAATGATAGAAGCCCTGTGTGTGCCACAGGAGGGGGGGGTATTGGCCCCCCTTGTGGCACACACAGGGTTAATTTTTTTTCTTTACTCTTTTTTATTATGGACCTCATTGGTGGGTATCAGGACCCCTTTGATTCCCCCCAATGAGGTCTTAAAAAAAAAAAAAAGGAATCAAAATAAATGTCCCTGTGAGTGCCAAAGGGGTTTCCAGCGCATTGCAAAGCAATGCATTGGACCCTTCTGGCACTCAGAGGGTTAATTTTTTTTTTTATCATTACTTGGTAATCAGAGCTTGTTGGGGGGCCATCAGGACCAATCATGATGGCCCCCCAACAATCTCTGATAACGAAGTAATGATAAATGCCCTGTGTGTGCGCAGCAGAAGGGGGGCTGCATTGCCCCCCCTTGTGGCACACACAGGGTTAATTTTTTTTTCTTTACTTTTTTTTTATTATGGACCTCATTGGTGGGTATCAGGACCCCTCTGATTCCCCCCAATGAGGTCTTAAAAAAAAAAAAAAAAAGGAATCAAAATAAATGTCCCTGTGAGTGCCAAAGGGGTTTCCAGCGCATTGCAAAGCAATGCATTGGACCCTTCTGGCACTCAGAGGGTTAATTTTTTTTTTTATTATTACTTTGTAATCAGAGCTTGTTGGGGGGCCATCAGGACCAATCCTGATGGCCCCCCAACAATCTCTAGTAACAAAGTAATGATAGAAGCCCTGTGTGTGCCACAGGAGGGGGGGCATTGGACCCCCCCTGTGGCACACACAGGGTTAAAAATTTTTTTTTTTTTTTTTTTTAATAATAGACCTCATTGAGGGGAATCAGGATCCCCCCTGATCCCCCCAATGAGGTCTTTAAAAAAAAAAAAAAAAAACCCAAAGAAATGACCCTGTGAGTGCTACAAGGGTCTCCAGCACATTGCAAAGCAATGTGCTGGTGACCACTGCGGCACTCACATGGTTAGTATTGTTTTTTTTTTATTTTTATTTTTTTTTTTATGTATTCAGAGCTCGTGGGGGACATCAGGACCCCTCCTGGTGTCCCCCAAGTAATTGATCTCCCAGCCGATAGGCTGGGAGACCAATTTGGCGACTGCAGGAGAGCAGAAGCTCTCCTGCCTTTCACTCCTACCACCGGTAGGAGTGAATCGGCTAAGGGAAACTTCCCTAACGTCATCGGTGATCATGTCACCGATGACGTTAGGAGGTTTCCCCCGGTCCCGCCCACTCCTACCCGGAAGTTCGGGGTAGGAGAGCGGCGGAGGGAGAAGCTCTGTTTCTCAGAGCTTCTCCCTTGGCGATATTGATCTCCCAGCGCGATCGGCTGGGAGATCAATACCTGGGAGGACATGAGGAGTAATTCTCATGTCCTCCCAAGAGTGCCAGGCTGCATTTCAGCTGAAATGCGGCCACTGCCAGCCGGTTATACCGGCTTAAGCAGTGACCGCATTTTAGCTGTCAAATGTACGAGCGTGGCACAGCAGGTACAGCTGTGCTCACTCGTACATTGTACCCACCTGGCACTCTAGGGGTTAAGAAACATTGGTCGATTTTAGAAAGAGATGATATACTTGCAAAAAATATTCCTGACCAACCACGCCTCACATTTAGGAGGTCTAGAACTTTAAAAAATATGGTTGCTCCTAGTAAACTTAGGAATATTAGTAGTGTTGTTAATACAAATAAGATTTCCACTTGAGTTGGAGCATTTAGGTGTGGAGTCACTAAATGTAAAATGTGTGCATTTATGCCACCTAGGACAACAACGTTTAAATCTAATGTTACTCAGGATACTTTCAATATTGTTTCCTTTCTCAACTGTGCTTCCACATTTGTGGTTTATTTATTGAACTGCAGATGTGTAGCACTGTATGCGGGGAGAACAATGCAGACTATAAGGAATAGATTTGGTCAGCACAGAAGAAATATAATTAATGGATTTTTATTGCATAGTGTATCTAAACATTGTAGTGATTGTCATAATAGGGATCCTCATACTATACAAGTTATACACATTGAACAAGTAAGGGCCAATGGTAATATAGATAGAAGGAAAATGTTGCATAATCGAGAATCTTTTTGGATATTCAAGCTTAGGACACTTTTTCCCAATGGTTTAAATGAGTTACTTGAGAGTACATTCTAACACTTATGTGTTTAGTATTTTCGTTAGGCAGTAATGTCATTTTTGGCATCTTTTAGACATATAATTGTGTTTTATACATTGACAAATTTGTGTCTCACACATGTATTTATAATAATTTTTATTGATTTTGAATTTAGGTGGGAATATAGCATATATGGTTTATTATTGATTATTGTGTGTACGCAATATTGTTTGATCTTTTGGGTGCCGGACAGGTACGGGGCGCATGTTATTTAGGTGTGCGTACGTGCCATTCTGGTGCTCGGGAGGTTATTCAAGGTGTCATGTTTTTATGTGTTTATCGTTTGAACCTATGGGTGCATCCATTTGTGGTGCGTCCCACGCCAACTCTGGCTTTTTTTGGAGGGGTTAATTGGAGTGTTTCTCACAATAGGCGGGACGTATTACGATCATTATAATTATGAAGTCTTTTTATGTAAAGTGGATTTCTTTATATATGTATATTTTAATTTATATTTTGGTTGATATATTAATTTTAGGACATGCATTTTAAGTATCGCTTACGTATGATGTATGTGTTGAGATGTATAGTAGCGTTTCAAGAGATTGGTTATTAAAACGTTTTGTCCAATTCAATTATGAATTGATCTGTATGTTATGGTTAATTGACCCAAAGAAATATCGGATTCACAATGTCTGACTGAAGAGTAATATATGGTTTTGTGAATAATTTGGATAATATGCATTGATGTCATTATTTGACACCAAGAGTATTATACAGGGAATTTTTTCCGTGTTATAGATTTTGGTACCTATGGGGTTAATTTGTTACTCCTATGGCTGTCAAAGTCAGTCAGTAATCACAGTTATTTTGAATCCTACATTTTGAAGCTCATTGGTTGATCAATTAACTAATTTACCTATCAAAATACCTTTAGTGTTTGACTTGTATGTATAAGATCAACGGTTCTGTGATAGCCTCCTGATGAAATGGTCTGTGGATCATAAAACACGTTGAGGGTGTGTAGGCAATATTTTATTAGTGTACACATTTTTTATTCTTTAGTATACAGTGCATTGTATTTTGTAATAAAATAATTTTATACGTCCAGACCTTTGATTCATTGTATTGTACAACTATCTGCAGTGCCGAGCAGTGTGAGGTCTGTGTGGGGAGGACCAGCACGTTTTGTCCCCACAAGCTTTATGACCGGTAGTAAGTTAATCTACTCTTGTCCATAACGTCTTAAAGTAAGTACATGGATTCATCACAAGTTCATTTTGATGCTATAGAGAATAGTACAAGATACACTAGCGCTTTTCTTTTATGTTTCTTCTTGTCTTGTATCGAGGGATATATGACCAGGATCTGCTCAGGATTGAGGATTGAGCAGCAATATCGAAATACCTGTGTGGAAGCAGCATAGTATCCTCCATATGCCTGAAGTGCTACTATATTAAATATATAAGTAGCCTTGTTTAAATGTGAGTATAATGCTCACTGTTGGTTAACTGATTATTAATCAATGGTCTTTGGAAATACTACACTATATTTTGCTCCCTTTTTCTCTTTGTTTTTTTCTATCAGTCTCCAGGCTGTTAAATAGTCTTACAGGAGAAGGGAAGTGATTAAGCCAATCACAAGTAAGGTTACAAAATCAAGCGCAACATCACAGGCTGCTACCCAGCATACGCGAGCCTGCACACGAGAGACTACAGAATTGCGGAAGTGACAGGTACCAAGCTGCCGGTCGCCCACATAGAAAGCCAGGATGAGGACAAGGAAGTGAATGGAGATGCCCGCAGCTATTGCGGAAACCGTGATAGTACCTACCCCTCAAGGGGATCTCCCCCAAAGAAGAGGACCTGCTCTGGTAGGGAAGCGAACCTCCAGAGGAGTTCTGGAGCATGAATGTTACCTCTGGAAACCCAGGAGCGTTCCTCCAGTCCGTAATCTCTCCAATGTACAAGATATTGCAATTTATCTCTAACTCTCCATGGGTCTAAAATACTCTGCACTTCATGCTCCTCACGATCTCCAATCTGGACAGGTGCAGGATGGACAGGAGCGGAGGTGTAACAATTGCAAATCAAGGGTTTGAGTAACAATACCTGAAACACATTGGAAATGCACATATTAGCAGGAAGATCCAGGACATAAGCGACAGGGTTGACTCAACGAAGGACCCGGTATGGACCTACAAAACAGGGAACCGGTTTCCTACAAGGCGTCTGGCGGTTAAGATTACAAGAGGACCTTTTTGTGCCTCAAAAGACTCAGGGAGTAGAGATGGTTGAAAGTTTCAGTTAATCAGAAACAGGTAACTCTGAGAGGAAGAATTCACTGCGCAATTCCTGGCAAACTCAGCCCATGCAAGGTAGAAACTGTTCCAAAGCTTAGTTAGACCTCTCTGCAACACCGTTAGACTGAGAGTGGCATGCTGAGGAAAATGAGAGTTGGATACCCATCTGGCCACAAAAAAACCTCTAAAAACAAGTCTCAAACTGGCTCCTGCGATTCGAAACACCTCCTTAGCAAAAACCTCGTCCAGTTCCCTGGCGGAAGGAAGTCCCTTGAGTGGCATAAAGTGAGCCATCTTAGAAAACTGATCTACGATCATAAGGATGACCGTATAGCTCTTAGATATGGGTAGTTCCACCATAAAATCAGTGGATAGGTCGGAACAAGGACATTCGCCATTGGGAATCAGTTGCAGTAGGCCCACTGGAAGATGTCTTGGTTGGAGCACATGTGGAACAAATTGCTACAAATGCAGAGCTGTCTGCTCTCAAACTAGGCCACCAGAAGAGCTGAGAAATGGACCATATCAGTTGGTCTCAACCAATATGTATTGCGGCCTTCAAGGAATTATGTTTCCAGCAATTTGGTCCGAAGGGCTACGGGCACAAAACATCTCCCCCTGGGTTTGTCCACAGGTGCGAAAGATTGAGAGGCCAATATCTCCTCTCCCAATGGGTAGGTAATACTCGTACATATAGCAGCCAAAATACGGTCTGAGGGAATGGAATGATAGGAACAGGAGTGCTCTCTTCCTCAGCCCTGAACTGCTGGGAAAGAGCATCCACTCTAATATTCTTGGTGCCAGGAAGATACAAGACCACATAATTGAATATTGAAAGGAACAGGGCCAATCTGGCTTGCCGTGGAGATAGTCTTTTGGCTCCTGACAGATAAGTAAGATTCTTGTGATCCGTGAGAATAATAATCGGGGTGCTGGTCCCCTCCAATAAGTATCGCCATTCTTGAAGAGTGAGAATAATGGTCAGTAGTTCACGATCACCAATGTCATCCAGACTCTCCGCCTTAGACAATCTTTTATAAAAAAACCCACACGGAAGCAATGTTTTATGGGGAGACAAGCGCTGGGACAGGAGGGAACCTACTCCCTACTCAGACGCATCAACCTCCAGGGTAAAGGGCAGGGCAGGATTCAGATGGGACAAAATAAGAGCACTAGCAAAGGAAGACTTCAGATTCTCAAAGGGCTCTGGGAGACCAGTTAGTTGAATTCACCCCCTTATGAGTCATGTCAGTGAGTGTTATGATAATGCCAGGAGCATCCAAAGAAAAAACATAGAGCACCACAATAGTGTGATAACGTTGAGATATTTTGTATCAATCAAAATAAAGATTCTACTCACATTTAATGATGGTCAAATTGTTGATATCAAGTTTTCTCACAGATGCACATACTGAGAATTTAACCTTCTCCGTTCAGTTTTAAACCAGGGAACTCCTCTGGAAAGGACAGGTGGAGGCTTCAAATCAATATTAAAAAGCTTTAATAATGAGGCTATAACGCTTACACGATTCATGGCCATACTGCAGCTTTATCAAAGCTAAAAGTAGCCCACAACTTTAAAAAACAGGCATAAAACAAGCCATCGCCAAACCCTCCCCTATTAAATACTTCCTGTTAGCATTAGATTGGACATGATGTGCTGTCGTTCCATTTTCACTACA
This sequence comes from Rhinophrynus dorsalis, assembly GCA_037306005.1. Taxonomy (NCBI): domain Eukaryota; kingdom Metazoa; phylum Chordata; class Amphibia; order Anura; family Rhinophrynidae; genus Rhinophrynus; species Rhinophrynus dorsalis. Next base: position 485,021,806 of record CM074720.1, on the reverse strand, counting down.
ACCAATATGTTATAATAACTGTGACATTTAAAGTGCTGATGTTGCTATAAAATATTTATATACTCTATATACTTTATACCGAATTGATCTATACAATTGCTTTACATCCCTTCAAAAGTGAACTAATTAATTGTTAATTGTTGATTTGAAAAGTGATCTTAATAGAGACTAATTTATATTTGAACTTGCACGATGAAATTCTTAAAATAATTAAAGTTAATTAATTTACATCCCTTCAAAAGTGAACTAATTAGATATTCATTCAAAAAGTGATCTTCATAGTAACTAATTTATATTTTAATGTAAACAATACAATTATTAGCATGATATAAGCTAAAATCTTAACCCTTTGAGCGCCAGAGGGGACCCAAATGCATTGCAAAGCAATGCATTCCGGACCCCTCTGGCACTCAAAGGGTTAAACTGTACAAATTCTCTATGTATATTCCAACCCCTAAAGAGTTTGTACTCATGAAATTAAAAAGCTCTTCCTTCTTAATAATAATTAATACACTATCTCCCACCCAGCGAAATGGGCCCCACTCACCACCATCCACACTCAAGTATACAAAGGAATATCTAAAGGTGGTCACCAACCGGGATATCTCGGGATGATCTCAGGACGACCCAGAATACCAAAAGGGTAAAGCTTGGGATTGCCCCCCAGTCTACATCCACCAAATCTGACAGCCCAAATGTGCCAGTGCATGGATGATACAGGAGGAAATAGGCCCAACGCTTCAGAGTGGTGACAGACCATGCCTATACATTAAAGAGACATGTAGATACCTCCTAACCACAAATATATAAAAATATAAAAGGGTTAAAAACCACAATATTCCTTAAAGAACATCAAAAGAACAGCTCCATGTTAGCATTAATGACCAACCTGCAAAACCAAACCCAAAAATATAAGACCAAACCCAAAATATAAGATGGAATATTAATAAAATTGGACCCACTAGTTTATAATGATAATAAAAACCAGAATTTGTTGGTATACATAGAATATCCCTATGCACCATAGGATGTAAACAAGAGAGAACTCAACTGGTAATCCAAAGGTGTTCCATGCCAAACATTATGCCAACCTTGTTAGTCGATGGAATCAACATTAGATGTTTCAAAAATAATTTGATTAGGCTAATCTATAATGATTTTTCCGAAACTAAAATCTGATGATGTACATCAAATATCTATATATCTCCCTCTCTCTTGATAAAAAATATCACCTAAAGCCACAAAAAATTGGTAAGACGGCTGCATAACAGCCGAATACCAAATATAAGGTGTACCTTATAATATATATACATAAAAAAATATTTTTATATAAAAATAAGAAAAAGAAAAAGTGTGAAAGAGGATGGCAGAGCCCCAGAAACCCCCCCCACACACACACACACATGCCATGGTAATGTGGTTGTGGGTTTTTTTTTTCTGGGGCTCTGCTTTAGGTGATATTTTTTAGTTGGATGTGCATGGTTTTTGATGCATGTACGTCCAGAGTATCGGAACCCTGTTCATGTTGTCCGTGCTTTATATATTCTTTATTGATTGCCTATTCGCTCGGCGGTATTTTATGAGGGTTTTCTCTTTGATGATGTAGTTACTGCATGAGGAGGATTCCTCCTTATTTCCGGATGAGGTTGGCAATCGTCGCTTGGTTGGCAACAGAACATGGGTTCCTGATCACCTGTCGCGGCATGTTTCACGTGGCCGGAATGACTTTCAGGAAGTTTATTCTTCTTCCTATCTGTTTCGGAGGTTGTCCGACCACATGATTCTTTTTGTCTGGTCGCGTGATTCACCTAGTGTTTTTTTCGGATTGGTAGGTAGAGCTTTAAAAATTACCTCTCATCTGATCCACAATACCCCTGACGAAGCCACAGTTAGTGGCGGCACACGTTGGGTTAGCTGTTGGTCTGGAGAGTCTGGATTCTAATTTTCCCTGTCACTATATCAGATAAGTTTGGCTGGCATATTTTTCTTTGTATTACCTATTTATAGATTTGCTCTATTTCTTATTATATTTTGCTTTACTTATTTTGTATTTGTTTGGGCTACTTATTTGCTTGTCTTTTTCTTTATTTATTTTTTGTATGGGAATTATTTATATTTATTTTACACACTCTTCAGACTTTGTTTTTATGTTTTTAGATGTCTTTACACTATACTTCTTTGGTGTATTAATAAAGTCTTTCTATTTTGGCTATTTATTGGTGTGCCTCATTTTATTGGGTTTCTTTTTTTGGTTAGCTGAGGGTTGCACTCTTTGGGCCCTTCGCTCACCTTATACTATACAGAAAATATGTTGTTGCCATAAGTCCCCCTTCATGAGGAATATTAGAATATAAAGAATTGACATCCAAGGTCGCCAAGATAAATCCATCCAACCAGGTGACTCCTTTCAAAACATCCAAAAGAAATTGGGAATCCCTCAAGTACGATATTAAACCCACAACATGTCTTTGCTGATGGAAGTCTATGTATGTGGAAAGGTTGAAAGTCTATCATGGTGCCCGTGATTGCTGGCTTTTCTTGTCAGTTAGCTATGGGTGCTTTCTATTGGTTGCCTGTGATTAGTACGCCCAGTATTGCCTATATAGACTGGGCTCCTGCACCCTTTCACTGCCTTTTTGTGGTGTTTCTATGCCAGTGCTATGCCTGCCTATGGATTCCTGTTTACCTCTTTGGCCTGCCTGACTTCTCTCCTGTTCCTGCGCCTGTGTACTGACCCAGATAGCCTGTCTACTCTCCAGTGTCGTTCCTGTGTACCGCTCCAGCCTGGATGATGTTCCTGTTTCCGTATCCGACCCGGTTTGTCTGACGTTTCTGCTCCGGTATCCTGACCCGGCCTGGCTGACGTTCCTGTTCCTGGATCCCGACTTGGCTGCATTCTGCTTGATTCTGGTCGCCTCAGCGACATTCTGACTTCCGGTGTCTTCCTTGGTTGGCACCGCTGGTTTCAGGCTTCTGGCCTCCGAGATTGCACTGGCTGTCAGTGTACTGGTTTGCTCCACTCTAACACTGGTTGCTAGTACTGCCTCCGTTATAGCACCGGTAGGGCCTCCGTGTTTGTCCAGTACGTGGTACTGGTTTGCTCCACTCGATCACCGGTTGCTAGTGCTTCCTCCGTTATAGCACTGGTAGGGCCTCCATGTTTGTCCAGTACGTGGTACTGGTTTGCTCCACTCTAACACAGGTTGCTAGTGCTGCCTCCGTTATAGCACCGGTAGGGCCTCTGTGTTTGTCCACTACGTGGTACTGGTTTGCTCCACTCTATCACCAGTTGCTAGTTTTGCCTTTGTTATAGCACCGGTAGGGCATCTGTGTTTGTCCAGTACGTGGTACTGGTTTGCTCCACTCTAACACCAGTTGCTAGTACTGCCTCCGTTATTGCACCGGTAGGGCCTCCGTGTTTGTCCAGTACACGGTACTGGTTTGCTCCACTCTACACCGGTTGCTAGTGCTGCCTCCGTTATAGCACCAGTAGGGCCTCCGTGTTTGTCCAGTACGTGGTACTGGTTTGCTCCATTCCATGTAACCAGCTACTTCGCTACCTCTGTTATAGCACCGGTAGGGCCTTCACTACACCGTGTCACTTCTGCCATAGGCTGCCTTACCCGGTATATTGGTAAGGCCGGTAGAGCCTCTTCAGTCCTATTGTGCCAGGTTCTGGGCTGCTTTGCCCGGTATATTGGCAAGGCCGGTAGAGCCCCCTTAGTCCTTTGTGCCATCTTCTAGGCTGCCTTGCCCGGTATATTGGCAAGGCCGGTAGAGCCTCCTCGGTCCTATTGGGCTATCCTCTAGGCTGCTTTGCCCGGTTATTGGCAAGGCCGGTAAAGCGTCCTCAGTCCTATTGTGCTATCCACTAGGCTGCCTGGCCCGGTATATTGGCAAGGCCGGTAGAGCCTCCTCGGTCCCATTGTGCTATCCTCTAGGCTGCCTTACCCGGTATTTTGGTAAGGCCGGTAGAGCCTATACATTGTATCTTTGTATGCTATACTCTTGAACCTGTCATGTGTCTGTAACATATGTGTGATGTTCAGGACCTGTGAGGGTTCTTATTATCTTTTCAATAAAGCTGTGTTTTTAACTTAACTCTGTGTCTGTGAGTCAAAACAAACCGTGACAAGGTCAAATAATTCACCCCAGAGATAATAAGTCTCCCTGGTGGATTTATCAGAGTTTTATGAACTTTTGGGAGATGGTAATACAATGCGGGGAGTGGATTCTTAATGATAATGAACTGTTTCTCATCTTTTTTTATCAAATTTTCCTTAAATGCTCTTTCAATCAGATTTTCAAATTTAGTGGTAAAGGATAGGATAGGACTAGCTTTCAATATATTCGAAAATATATCTCATCTCATAAGATGTGCTCAGCTTCCTGAATATAGTCTACCACATCCTGCACCACTATTGCCCCTTGTCAGCTTGTTTTATGATGATCGGTTTGTTTTTTGTAAACTCTCAATAGCTCTTTGTTCCTCTCTATTTAGATTACCACTATTTTGATTTACTTTACTCATCTCTTTTAACCTTGCTCCGTTCATTCGATAATGCATGTGGTACCAACTCTAGGAAAATGCCCAACGTCAAAGTGTAGGTTCCCCTTCATAGTGTTGAGGGAGTGGAGTGGATCCAGACAACCCTCGAGCAGCACTAGTCTCAGGATTTGCAAGCCCAGCTGGTGCCGACTCGGTAGAGGCCACCGGTTGCCGGGCAGAATGGTCTAAGGTTTAAGAGCATTTGCATAGCCAAAGATAACTGATCAATATGTTAATCCTGTAGGTCCATTCTGGTTAGAATGCTCAGTCCTGGTGGGTTACCTGTACCTTCAGTACTCATGGTCCTTACGTCCTGTCACAGTAAACAATGTAAATGAGAACAAGACACAGGTACAGTAAGATTAACACCACCTTTATTAAGGAATAATACAAATAAAAGGCACTTCCCCAAATCTCCCCAGAGACAGGTGTCAGGACAGTGCTACAGTCCAATACCCAGGAGCTGTACACTGAGCCGAGGTCTGCACTACCCAAGACTCCTACAGAGAGGCAGTGAAGGAGACAGACCCTAGCCTACAGTTCAGCCTTACTGGAAGGCCACAGCCTACACGAGATGGAGAGAGTGCAGCTGGTAGGTAGGACCACACGGAACCCTAGGGCCAAAGGCAAACACAGAGCGGTAGGAGGCCAGACCACCGGCACACCTAGGAGGTAGTATCCAGCCCGGAGGCAGAAACAGAGCGGGAGTCATCCAGAGCCACAGGTCAGACCAATGTGGGGAGTCAGACAAGGCCTCGGGTCATACACGGAGCGGGTAGTCAGCAGAGCCTCAGGTCAGACCAAAGTGGGTAGTCAGACAAAGCCAAAGGTCATACACAGACCGGGTAGTCAGCCAGAGCCACATGTCAGAACTGATGAGGGTAGTCAGACAAGGCCAAGGAACAGACACGGAGAAGGATCGGAAGCCAAGCAAGGGTCACAAACAGACCTAGCAGACACAAGAAGATAAAGCACTGAAACACCACGAAAGGGCAACTAAGCCCAGTCCCCAGGCTGTTAAATAGTCTTAGAGGAGGTGGGAAATGATTAAGCCAATTGCACGTCAGGTTACAAAATCAAGGGCAACGTCACTGGTTGCTACCCAGCATACGCGCGCCTGCACACGAGAGACTACAGGAATGTGGAAGCTACCAATACCAAGCTGCCAGTCGCCCACACAGAAGGCCAGGATGAGGACAAGGAAGTGGATGGAGATGCCCGCAGCCATCACGGAAACTGTGATACTCCTACTGTGTAGGTGAAGCCTCTTCCATTCCCCAACTCCTCCGTTCGACCAACTTTGGATATGAGCCCTACTGTTCCCCATGTCTTTGCACTCTAGGGTTCAGTTGTTGCATCTGTCCTCAGTTAATCTTTACTCTCGTGTGCTCTCCTTCAGCTTGATTTCCTACCTGGTGACCTCTTCCATTCTGAACTCCTCTGTTCAACTAACTGTACAGATGAACAGTCCTCCATTTGAATCTTGCTTTCTCCAACTACTCTGTTCAACCAGCTGTGCAGGTGGACTCCTCCATTCAACTCTTCAATCCCCAAATCCTCCATTCGATCAAATGTATAGGTGAAGCCTATTCAATTACCCAAATCCTCCATTCGGCCAACTGTGCAGATGAGCCTTGCTGTTCCCATTGTCTCTGCACCCTAGTGTTCAGTTGTTGCCTATGTCCTCAATTATCCTCTGTCCTCAGATAACACTTACTGTCTTATGTTTTCCTCCAGGTTGATTGCCTGGATTTCTTTGCAATGCGTTGTGTACCCTTCTGGAATTCAAAGGGTTAAGAGGTACTATTTTGCCTTGAATCTCGTCACAAAAAGGCTAGTTTAGAATAATGCTTAACGTATCATACCATTGGGACTTACTTAACTGCAATATTTCAAGATTAAATCTGGCTTCTTGTAATTAGGATATGAATTGAATAGCTAATTTCAATGATCCGCTGAACCTGGAGACTCTCTAGCGTGTTGCAGAAATATACTTATTTTTATAGAGATTGTGATTTACAGTATATAAATTCACATTCTGCTTTCTGTTTGCTTGTACAGTAAATTATATATTGTAAAGTAAAGTTTGGTCAAAGGAATGGCACTGTTTCCCAATAAATAATCATGAATATGTTCATTTATATTTCAGTAAATTAAAAGTTTCATACATTTTGGTTTATATAGAGCTGATGTGTTCTCATGCATATTTAGTTAATTAAAACTATCAAAATCCCAACAGATGTTTAAGTGCAAAAAATGTACAAAATCGTTTCTCTTTGCATGTAAAATACACATTTCTTAAAGTTTCACCAACAGTGGTTTTACAAGTTTACAATAGGTTTTAGAAGAAGTGAAGCATGTTTATTAGCATTGTGAAAGACTGTAAAAATAAAACACCTGGGAGGTTTAGATTTTATATTCCTGACTCTACTAATTATTCTCTTAGGGCCTAATTAGGCAAACACTTACTTTGCTTTTTAACAATCTTTACCTATATTGCCACTGAATTTACAAACAGCTAGAACTGTGATAAAGTTTGTATTTTAAGTGAGTATTTTTTGATCATTTATTTTGCTGAATGTTAGACTGAGCAGATTTTTTTTATTTTTTATTTTTTGCTTCTAGGAATGTATTCAGTGAAATGAAATAATGGTTTAACTTGCAAATTATTGAACAGATTGAAATATTGGTGGGAAAAATTGTTTAATTTTGCATCTCCAGTAAATTATTGTTTTAGTAATGTCAAGCTAGAGAGTTACTTAGTTGTTTTTGCTAAAATTATTAATCTATTTGAAATGTGAACTTGAGCAAACTAACTTCACTGTAGGACTCAAATAAATATTCTCATTGGTTTATTGTGCTTTTAAACCAATGCATAATAGATAGATCTACAACAAATTGACACATACATACACATACAATTCCTTCTCATTTAGAGATACAGAAAAACACAAAACAATGCCCTCATATATTGTTTTAGTAGCATGTGGTATGTAATCCAGGATCCTCTTTACTGTCCCATTCACTACCTTTGAGTTCAGACAGTTGTTAACCATACCTCTCTATTGCCTCTTTAGAATTGAATTACCTAGTCAAGTAAGTCGTGATTCCATTGGCTGCATAAATAGCACCAATATATATATATATATATATATATATATATATCCTATAATATAAAAGGCCAGGTGTATGTTTTTCCGATGCAGTCATGCGCAGTAGAGACTGACGAACGCTACACGGCAGGTGTACTATTACAGAACTATACCTCCCAGCATTCTGTGCATTCGGGCAGTCTCTACTGTGCTTGACTGCTCACTTTGTCCCGTGAACATGGGCTTTTACACTAGTATATATATATATATATATATATATATATATATATATATACACACACACACAAGCAGAGCTTCATCATATTCATTTCTAATTCTCCCTCAAGTTGGTAAAAATACAAATTATATTCTATTTATAGTTAAAAGTATACAAAATGTTATTTGAACATATCTACTGTATCTGTCAGCAAGCTTTCAGAGTGAAAGAATTTCACATTCGTACTACTTGAAAGTTTATTTTCCAGCCCCTTGAACATTTAGCTTTTTTTTAAGCTCTACAAAATGCTAAAAAAAATTTTTGGGACATTACTGTCCCTTTGAATGACTGATTGCAGAGAATCTTTTCTAGCTGGTCTAAACTTGTAAGTCGGGTGCCACGGGATTCACTCCTGGACCCAATGAATTTGAATCTATTTATTAATGATCTGGAAGTAGGTACTGAAAGTAGAGTCTGAATCTAAGCTGATGACATTAAGCTGTGTAATGAAATGCATACAGAGACCAATGTTTTTTCTCCTCAGGAGAAGAAGGTGTCAGACCTCATAAGGAGTGCACAAGCAGAGGATATTTGTGAGGGGGAGAGTGCAGAAGCAGGTAGTTTAGATGGAAGTGGTGAGCATGAGGAACACTGAGGATATCAGGGGGAGTTGCTCACCAATTGATTGACATTCTGAAGGTGAAAGAACCTGTTTTTAAATGTAAATTTATGGGCATCAAATTCATAAAGCTGAACAGGTGCCTTACCGGATCAATCAAATTGTACCACAGGGTTGGAATGATAATTCTACAAATTCACATTGATTCAAATGGGATTTTTTTTAACTCTCTGCATGCCAGTGACCTCAACTTAATTGCAAAGCAATGGGGCGCAGACCTGACTTGTATTTATGTAGTTTAAAGCCTCATTTAAATCAAAGGTAATTTTTTAAAGGATGAACAAAAAACTTTTTATAAATAGAGAAATATCAAAAAATTAGGAATGGGTAAAAAGTCCTATTTTTTTCTCATGGGAAATATAGTGTAAAATGCTTGATTTTCTGCTTTTCCAATGGAAAATTCCTGAGAAACATTTGCCATCAAATCTCTGCCCCATCAGTTGTTTCAGGTGGGAATTTCTCACAAAATAACATTTTCTGACTCCCTATATATTGATTTTTTGGATATCTGAATTTCCCTTAATTTCACACTCTTTTCTATTATAAAAGCCAAGAATATATTGCACTTCAATGTGGGTTTTGTTAGTAGAGAAAGAGGAGTAGAGGTGTTCAAGCAGGAGAGAGCTGTTAATAAGGATATTTGTGATTTCTGAAATTTGTAACATATGTTTGACTTAGTGTTTGGATTGAGAGTCAATCAAGAGACAGTGTTAGGGCAGTGAGGGACATTTGAATTGTCTAAATTAGTGTTAGGCAGTGAGTAGAGGTGGGCAAAACAATTCTGGCAGGACTTTTCACTAAAAAATGGTTTCCCACTTTTATTGCGAGACTCTCCTTTTCATCACTGCCAATACATTTCCCATGAGAAATTTCCAATATTTGACCTATGTTTTCAATGAACACAAGATTTCTCGTCACAATATTACTTCTTCTGAGGGCCATAGTGGAGAAATAAAAAGCTGAAAGTCAAAATTATGAGTCCTACAGCAACATGTTTCCTGAAAAAAAATGTTGGTAGTTTGAGTGCCTTTGTCCTTTGCCTGCTTAAATAACACTGACACAACCATCCCTAAAAAAAATGACAGGAGTTGGGATATTCCAGAAGGGTGCAACACATGACATCAGTTCTTTAAAGCCTCTGATTTCAACAAAACATAAGTGCAACATGTCAACTGTCAACATTTTAGCAAGTTCATTATTCCACAGGCATAGTTTTACGTTATTTCTGTGCAGATTTTAACTTCTTTCTAAGAACTTAGTAAGTGGGATGGCAGTACATAGTAGAAGAATTGTATAACAAAATTGATTTAATGACATGACTTGTGGAGGTGGTAGGGGTGGTTGCAGTATATAACTCTTGTCATATTCAAACACAGAGTCATGCTCATCTGCAGCAGAAGTATAATAACATACTCTGACACATCAACAGCACTTCTATTATTTACCCCAGAGCCCCGGGAATGTTTACGAGTACTTCTGCTGCTGCTGAAGTGTGTTTCCTAGTCAGACTGTGGTTATGTTTTAGGTGGGAATTCATTGAGGTGGTGTCTAGGTGTGAGCCTGGTTTCCGCCTGATCACATGCTTCTTTTAACGGTTTGTTTGACACTCAGACACAGTATGTTGGATAAAACACAGTTTTACTGAACAGTTGCAATAACAATAACACTCACAGGTCCAGTAATATATGACACAATATAGTACTGACACAGGACAGGTTACAACCAGATATACCCACACGGGTCCAGTATATGCAAATACAACAACACAATATACTGACACAGGTCAGGTAACTTTCATGTGATTCTGAAGCTAGGCAGCACTGAATGGGTTACTATCAGGACAGGAGGACTGACAGGACCTGATAGTTCGAGGCCCTTTAAGACTCTCAGTCTGAAGAGAGTGCACAATATCGAGTAATAGACAACGGAGACCAGAGCAACTTGTGGACTGCCATAGCAGTAGCGGAGGACTAGCAACGAGCCCGGAGAGGCACCCAACCGGAGACTGCACGGATAGATAGCTGGTGACTGGCACCCACCCTGAAGGGTTAACAACGCTCAGACCAAAGTCGACTGCACAATCAGAGTGAACCCAACCTCAGCGTGAATGGCAGGAAGAGGTCCAGCGTATCGTGGTGCACGGATGGAAGGAACACACCAGCAACGTCACCTGGGCGACACCGACAATAACGGAGACTAGACTGCAAGCGCATAGTGGTACGAGGTACTGTCCAGAGACAGAGAGTCAGGCAGGCCAGGTCAGTACTCAGGCAGGAACGAGATGCAGAGTAGTCAGGCAACCCAGGTGGGTACACAGAGATCACACAAAAACAGGAACACACGCTGGTAACAGAAACACCACGAAAGGGCACCGGAGAAGTGACAAGACCCAGTATTTAAGGACTTCAACCAATAGACGTAAGCAGTAGTGGAAACTGACAGAATGTCAGCATAGCACGGGCACAGTGATATTCTTACACAGATCACAGATCGCAACATGGTTACCTTTTTGATCCTGAGTGAAATATCTCCATACTGTGGACTTTATAGACTGTGGGGTTCCTTAGAAGCTGAAACTATTACTACTGGGGCTAGATGTTGCTGAAATTGTACTACTACTATTAGGTGTCACAAGCACTGTACTTCCAGCAGCAGCAGAGGCACTCATCAAAGCTAAGCCTGTGGATGCTGATATCCTATGTTGTTGCTGCTGGTTACTCAACACTCATAGTGTGGGACTTGGATTTAGAATCAGTGATGATGCTGAGAATGACTGACAAGATGTTTATGTTTTGGTAATCTGTCACCAGGATCACTACAATACAACAGTTTGCTGTCTCCCAGGTGATCGGCTCGATGTGTGGCTGATCGGGTTGATAGATTGTTGTGAGGGACTGGGCATGATGCGGCTGTCATGGTACATGTTGGTATCATTGACAAAGTCAGTGGAAAATGGAGGTCCATTAAGAAGGAATTCAGGGATTTACGTTATAACTAAGCTTAAGCAAAGCACATTTAATGTAGTATTTTCTGAAATACTACCTCTGCCACACACTACATCTGAAAGGCAATGGGAGATTAGGGAGTTAAATGAGTGACTAAACAACTGGAGTAAGCAGGAAGGGTTTGGGTTCATAGATACCTGAGCAGTATTTTCCCTTGGGGACAATATTTTTAGTCAAGATGGATTGCACCTTAATGGAAAGGGGGCCATGGTGGGATGGTTAGAGGGTTTAATAGAAAATTTAAACTAGAAAAGGAGGAGAGTGTAATGCAACACAGGATGGGGAAAGGTAGTATAATTGAGGAAATGGGATTAGAGAAAGGAAATGAGGTTCCAATGTTACAGCCTGATAAAAGACAAATACATTTTATAAAGAATGTAATATTTTGGAATGGCAATAAGATAAAGTTTATGCATGTAAATGCTCACAGTATTGCTGGTGAGATGGGGGAACTAGAAATGATTGTGATGTATGAGCAGTATGTCTAATTGGTGTGTCTGAAACCTGGATAGGTGATACATATGACTAGAGGGTTGTTCACTTTTTAGAAGGGTTAGGGTTTGTAAATGGGGAGGGGGTATGCCTATATGTAAAGCATGCCTTAAAATCTATATAATAGAAGATCTAGATGAAGGGTCCGGTAAGAATGTATAGGTCTTGTGAGTTGAAATACACACTGGGGGCACACATAATAAAAATATGTTAATGTGGATTTGCTACATGCCACCTAATATTGGGGAGTTTGAGTTTGTTACTGCAAATGGAAAATGTTTCTAAGTCAGGAAATGTAATTATAATGGGAGATATCCTGAAACTGACTGGATAAATGTGACTTCCAGCACAACAAAGGAATATTATTTTTAATTTTGATTAATGACAGTTGTATGTCCCAACTAGTAAAACAGTCCTTGATTTACCTAGCTCTATCAAACAATTTTGACATGATAAACAGTATACAGGTAAAGGAATATTTAGGTAGTAGTGACCACAATATGGTATCCTTTTTTAAATGTGTTATGAAAAACCCAATAGCAAGACTTTAACCAAAACATTAAGTTTTAAAAAGGCTAGTTTTACAAATCTAAAAGCAGTATTAAAGATATTCAGTGGGATGTAATCTTCAAAGACAAAAATGCACAAGAATCATTTAATTTGTTTAAATTGTGTGTTGTTAATTAGATAAATATACGCATGACTATATACCATTGGAGAATAAGCACAAGAGGAGCAAATTAAGACCAATGTGGCTTAATAATGAGATTTGCAGGGAAATGAGAAATAAGAAGAAGGATTTTAAAGTTTTTGTCAGACAGATGAAATGCATTGTTTAAAAAAATATTTAAAAAATTAATAAAATCTTGTTAGGGACCAGGAACCAGACAGACACAAAAATATAAAGTGCAAAACACCTTTATTAAAATAATAAAAGCAAACAAAACAAAATCATGATACAGAAGTGTAAACCAAAAGACAAGCTGGGGTCATGAACCAAGACAGCTACTCAGCCAAGCCGGGGTCAGGAATACGGAGATCAGTGAAGTCAGGAACAATCCAGGAGCCAGAAGGGGCATCAGAGGAAGCCAGGTCATACACAGGTAATGAGCAACACAGTAGAACACTCTTGCAGGAAGAAAAAACACAGAGAGGTCAGCTGATTCAGCCTGATCCAGAAAAGGGAAGGCAGCAGTAATGGATAGCAGAGCATTGGATTAGCTCAGACAGCAGTATTGAGCAGCAGAGCAGAGCAGCTCAGACAAACCTTGACAAATCTTGAAACAAGCAATTGGGCTAGCTAAAACAGTAAAAGCGACTGAATGAAGGCTTCAAAAGACAAAGTGGAAAATTCTGGAGCAGATCAACCTCCCCATAAGATAAAAATAAAATTCCTCAAATCCTTTTGATTTTAACCCATTCAATGCTAGAAAGGTACCCGATGCATTTAGGAAGCATTCAATCGGTTAATAGCCTCTTTTACCCTCAAGTGAAAATGATTGGCCTAAGAATTGCTTCACTTTTTCCAATATATTTTTAGAAGTGAAAGAAAATTAAGCTCTGTAATCTTAACTCTTTGATTGACACCGAGGTGTCCAATGCACTGCTCTGCAATGCTTTGGATAGCCCTCTGACACACAAAGGGTTAAAGTTCATGTGCAACATAATTTTCTTTTTTCAAATATGTTAATTCCTATTTTACCCTAATTCATTTAACAAAATATATGCCTATTACCATATTCAAGAAATGTAACTCTAACCCTGTTCAATCCTTCCAATATTTATTGAAATAATTATATTCATAGACTCTCAAAATGATAATTGAATAATTAATACATGATTATTAAAATAAATTTGTTTTTATGCAAAGTATTTACACCTTGGATCCATGATTAGCATAATTAAGCCAGCAAGACAGGATGTTTGAAATACTGAGATTTCAAAAGTAATAAGACTTTCAATATTTTATATTCATATAGAGCTATACGGTTTAGAATTTACTCATGCAAAAAGAACATGCAATTTGACCTTCAGGATCTTATGAAAACTGCTTTTGGAAAGCTAGCTGGAAGTGGAAGATCTTGAATAAAGTAAATTGAAAGACTAAAATAAGTTATTTCTGTTTTATAAGTTCAGAATAAATTATAGATTGCAACCTCTTAAATCACTGTTTCTCAACTCCTGCCCTCAGGACCCACTAACAGGCCAGGACTTAGGGATTTATCTGCTAGAGCACAGGTGTGGTGATCAGAGGCTCATTCACATTGATTAACTCACATGTGCTCTAACAAGGAAATCATCAAATCCTGGCCTGTTAGTGGGTCCTGAGGACTGGAGTTGAGAAACACTGCCTTAAATGGTTCACTGTGTGTTGGAGACCTCTCTCTTATATCTAAGGGACTGATAAAAAAACTTGGTGTTCTTCTGGAAACAACTGCATTTATTTGACTCATGTAATGCCTCCATATATGGTTTGCAATGATTTGCAGTTGGATTCTGCTAGGTGCCAATATTGGCTATTGGGACTAGCTGGATTATCTGTTTAACTGTGTTCTATGGATGTTGGCAAGTGTGCATCTGTGTTACCATGGCTGCATCTTCCTACTGAAAATGTGCTATAAATGTTTATATTTTTTAAATAGTTGAAATCTATTAATTGCAGGTCAGTCTTCTATCACAATGTGGGATTCTATTTGAATATACCTGTACTTGTTTAGCCATTTCTTATTTATTTTTCTCCTTTGCTTATCTCTGTGTCTGTCTCCTTTTTATTTGGAAGATAATAAAGAAAAATGAATGTTTATCAGTTGACAGTGGTATTTCTAATACTTTTGCAATACCATGTTTATTTATGATGGTATAATTATGATGCCATCACACTTAAAGGGATAGTAATGTTTCATAATAAAAGCAGCTCTAATTAATCATTATAGTATTTGGAGAGTGTTATTTCAGTTCTGGAGAATTGACTTTGGAGAGTGTTATTTCAATTCTGTCAGAGTTGTAGTTCAAGAGTAATTCAATGACAAAGTACCCCCCTCCTGCCCCTTTTACTGATGTAACAGAGAGGTGCCCAGGTAGATTGCAGAGAGGGACAATCTTCAATTAAGATAAGGAAAAAACCTGAAAAGCTTGTCAAGGAGGGCAGGGATTTCATTGTTTTCATAGGAAGAAGAATGTCCCCTGCTGTTATCTGTCTGGTCTTACAACCAGATTCCACAACTGAGAAGAGATGGTTTACACTAGGTAAAAGGGGAGGGAGGGGAAACTTTGCTTGTGAATATCTCTTAAACCGTAAAGGTTTGAGAGATAAGACTTATATCATTCTTCATGTTTTTTTAATGCCTACAAAATAAAATAAAGTTAAAACAAAATATTACTATCCCTTTAAGAGAGGATTATCCAAAGGAGTAGATACTCAAGAGACGTAACTGTAAATAATCATTGTGCTTGTTTATTAAATGTATAGTACTACACCAATGTTTTTGGTGCCTTTGGACCTTTAGCTACCCAGAACACATTTCAGAGACATTCAAATACACCTTCAATAGAGTAAACATCCCACATAAACAATCGGTTATTGTAATGAAAATATAAAACTTAATAAACTCAGTGGTTGTAACTCAAGGCATGTCTGCATTTATTCTATTCCCCTCTAGGAGTTTTGAGCCACACCACTAACTGAAACTACACTAGATTTAATATCCAGATATCCAGACTGGCATGGAAAATGGTGAACTCACTGAAGCAATTTGCCTAGATTTTGCAAAGGCCTGTGATATAGTAGACCATAATAGTCTGATAAGCAAACTCCAAAGTTCAGGATTGGGTAATCATTCTCTAAACTGGTTCCAATCCCATTTATCAGAGAGAATGCAATATGTGTCAGTTGCTGATAATATTTCCCTTCCACAGAAAGTAACAAGTGGTGATCCCCAAGGCTCAATTCTTGGTCGTCTTCTATTTTCTTTTTTTTATAAATGATCTGCCTATGGTTTGCAAAGCATCTTCTGTTCACATGTATGTACATGACACCATAATCTATGATAAAAACTCAAACATATCACAGCCATATTATAGCATGATTCCTCTGAAGTTGAAAGATAGAAAAGAACAAACTGTTCTTAAACACTGACAAAACAGTCACAGTGGTATTTGGTACAAAGCACAAACTGCATAATATCTGCAACACACACCTATTCATTGTAAGAATCTAATCATAACTTCTCCTACAATTATCTTGGTAAGTGGCTTGACCTAAGCCTAATTTTTGTACTCCATACTGATAAATTAATATCCAGACTTTATCCTAAAATAGGTGTTGTGTTTAGAAACAAATCCTGTTGAAGTCCCCTGGTAAGAAAATGTATTGTACAACAGATGTTAATGACACTTGTGGACTATAGGGACAAATCCATCTTTATAAACTTGACACTCTGTATAATTCATTATACCGCTTAATCCTCCAGTGTAATTACACTATCCATAACTGTGATCTGCTTAAAGATCTAAACTGGTTAACACTCAAATCTAAACATACCCTTTACCTTTCTTGTTTAGTATACAATCACTGCTCTGGAAAGCTACCGGACTACCTGAGATGAAAAGTGGGAAAAAATTTCCATATGACTTTTCAAGAAAACTTGCCAACTTTTTTGCTTTTTTCCACTAGTTTTCTCATTTTCGCCTATTCAAACATTTTTTTTTTCTCCTTTTCGCCTATGTTAACAAATATTTTGCCTATGTTAACAATTTTTTCTCCTATATTTCCTATAGGTAATATATTTCCCACTACAATATAACTTCTTCTGAGGGCTGTAGTTTAGTCAAAGATGTGAGTCCTACAGCAACATATGACTTGAAAAATGTGTTAGCATGCAGAGTGCCTTTGTCCACAACACTAACTTCCTTCTTAAGTGACACTGGCACATATTCATGATGATGTCAAGAGATAAAAAAAAATACATCCTACTATGTGGCAGATGTGTATTGTAGTGGTGGTGGTGGGGGACTGGCATGGTGTGATTTGTGTATATATAAAGATTTTACCATTGTCATATTTAGGTCAAATTGCTATCATTCTTCTCAGATTATTGACACATTACTTGTCGCTCATAGCAGTGGTCCCAAGTGGGGTAGATGATGGCAACCCTTCTTCACATCACTCCTCCACCTCCTCATCTGTGCTGCTGTTAATATATTTGTCCTGGCTTTGTCTGTCATGTGTGGTTTCTGCTACCTGATACTGCTGATTGATAGCTGCATGCTGCTTTCATTGACAATGCAACCAGTTACACGGAAAACCTTCTCGGACTCAACGCTTGCTGGAGGACAACTGAGGGTTTCACCTACAGTACGTGTCAATTCTGGCCACACACACTGCTGTGTTTGCCAGTAGTCCATGGGGTCATTGTTTCTGCCTAAAGTGTAGCTATCTTGCAAGTATGCAGAAACCCTCTCACATGCAGTGGGACCACTTCTAGGAGCTGAACGGTGTTACTGTGGGTCAGTTACCAGCTCTCACTCAAGAAGCAAGTCCCAATGAGATGTGCTACCACCACCAACAACATTGGGTGGGTTTTTGCCGCCCCTGCTGATCCATGAATTGCCCTGTGTTCTGAATGGGATATTCTGGTTGATGATGTAGCTCCTTCTGCTGGCTGAAATGTTTTGCTGCCTTCCTTTTTCACTATATTGCCTAGATGTTTGTTGTGCCTTCACTTTCTCCCTTTCATCCTCCACAATGCAACCCTCCACTCAATCAATAAGCATATCTTGATGTTCCTTGACAGAATCCAATTCCTCAGAGAGTTGCTGCTGATTGTCATGGCTCCTTGTTGTGACAAACTGCTGATGGCCCTTTGGAAGAAATTCAGAAATGTTTTGTTTTGACTTGGGGGTCCAGCAAAGTGGCAAGAATGTATTCCTCATTGCTTTTAATGGACACTTTGCAAGGATCTTATTCAAAGCACACTAACATGTCCTTTACCATCTGGTGCACGTCTGTGTTGTCATTATGGTATGTATCCTCAGCCATGCTCCTCATTTTTGTCAGCAATAAAAATATCAGTGGTAGAGTTTCATTAATTCATCCACCAGTGCGACTCACTAGCATGGTTGCCTCCTCAAAGGGTTTCAGCAGCTCACATACATTGTACATTACTTGCCATTGCCCAGGTGACAAAGAGGCTCCCTCCAAAGTCTTCCAGTTTTGCATAGTATATTCACTATTGACCTTATTTTGCTCGTACAAACGCTCTAGCATGTACATTGTGGAATTCCATCTGGTAGGGACCTCCATTTTCAGCTGGTGATGGGGCAGGTTGTTATGCTCTTATATGTAATATAGAGAGTTGTGTGCACTGAAATGGACACAGATTTTGTGGGCAATAGTAAGGATCTCTCTGAGGGTTTTGGATTCTGCTATGAATTTGGTCACAACTAAATTCAGCACATGGGCAAAGCAGGGCGCATGCACCGTACCACTTCAAAGCAGTGACTATGTTGGAGCCGTTATCAGCAGACACAAAACCAGCTTTTAAGGAGCGGGGTACAAGCCATTCCTCTATCACCTGCTCTAGCTTACTTAAAACAACTACAGCTTTGTGGGACTGTTTCTGCTGACACTGCTGCCTTTTAATCACACTGCCACAACCAGAAGCACAATTACTGGCTTTTACCTGATGCTGTAAGCTAGTGTTGTCACTGGGGGGGAAACCCAGTGAGCAGTCACACTCATATAGTCTGTGCTCTGCCCGCTTGTCCACATATCTGTTGTCAGGTGGATTTTCTTGCCATATGCACTTTTCAGTCATTTGCCCACCACGTTAACCATCTGCTTGTACAATTCAGGCACAGCCATCTTGGAAAAATAACTACGGCTTGGGATATTTCAGTGTGGAGCTTCACATGACATCAGCTCTGTGAAACCTTGGTTCTCTACAAAAGACTATGGCAGCATGTCCATTGCCAACATCTTGGCAACCTTACCATTCCACAGGCATACTTTGGGATTGTTTTTGTGAAATGTTTTACTCCTTCACAGGAATTCAGTCAACGTGGGTTGACAGGACATGGCAGAAGAAGACTTTATTGCTTTAACAACATGGCTAGAGGAGGTGGTGGCAGTAGAGGCAGCATGTGTGGGCAGTCTATGACTTGCCATCTCCTACAGCAAAGCTAAAGTCATTATACTCCTCTGCAGCAGGAACCATAGGTGTTATTTGGACTGAACTAACTGTTGGCACTGGCAATAGCACACTCTCTGACACATAAATAACTTCACTTTTTCTTTTTTTCTGCCCTAGTACCCTGGGAATGTTTTAAAGTGCTTCTGCTGCTGCTAGTTGCGGCATCTTTGGCCTGCTGATAGTGTGTCTCCCAGTCAGACCTGTGGTTCTGCTTCAGGTGAGATCTCCTACTACTACTTGGGCTAGATGTTAATGCTATTCTACTGCCACTACTTATAGGTGTCAAGGGTGCAGCATTTATAGCAGCAGCTGCAGAGGCACTCATCATATCTAACACTGTGGATGTTAATAACCTGTGTTGCAGTTGCTGCTGCTGGGTACTCAAAACAGGTGAGTGTGGTTGAGTGGCACTTGGACTTTGAAGAGACAATGATGCTGATGATGAATGATAGGGTGACTGTGTACCTTTTGACATCTATGCTTGTTCAGGGTCAGACTTTCCAATACTTTTCTCAAACAGTTTATAGACAGACAGAGTGCTCCTTTTCAGTGGTGGAAGATTCAGCCTTTGACTTTCTTCAAACCTTATTGCCATATCATCATCCTCACTCTCCATTTCATCTGTATCTGAACAAGAGAAGGATACTTGAGGGATATATTCTAGATTTGCATCATAATCAGTCATCATTAGGTCATCCTCAGCAGCATCAGCATCACCTGACAGTTCTTGTCCACTACTACCCTAATATTCCTCTAAGCTTTTGGAGGTCCCAAACATTTTATTTTTACTGTAACAAAGTTCGCTACTAATTTGAGGACAGGTGTTTTGGAGCTTGTTTGGCTCACAATCAAATGCTGCTACACCTTCCTTTATTATGCTATTGCCAGCATCATCAATACTTGAATATGGTGCTGGAAGCGTGGCTGGCACCTTGACAATCTGCATCCTCCCTTGGAGTAGAGGGATCATAACTTATTGCACAGGTTGCAGCAACCATTGCTGCAGACAGTTTTTAAACCACTACTTTACTTTCATGTCCCTGCAATGCTCCAACCTTCCCCCTCCCCCAGCCCCTTTTGTGTTTTCTGGACATTACTCAACTACTCTGTGTGTTTTTACTCTACAGCACACAACACAACTGATGGAGTATGATGTCTTGCCTTAGCCCAGTCAGCTGCCTGTCACCTAATATATTTAGCTCTTTGTTATTTCTTTCTTCTTTTTTTTATTATTTTTTCATTTTTTAAGTTATCCACCATGTCTTAAAGTCTGAACAAACAAAAAATTATAACTGAAAAACAAAATTAAGAGCTATACAAAAAAAGCGTGAAAAAGCAGAACAACCACACTTTTCATGGGAAATTATTCGCCCATGCCTACTCTCAACCTGTTTTCTTGTTCCCTGATATAAATTTCTCTGCAAATCAACCCAGGGAATTTATTGTCTAGGAAATTACAGTGTAAAAATAATTGGTGAAGAAAAAAAAATAATGTAAAAATAATTATATTTATATATTGAGTTTATATATTCTGCACTTGCAGAATATGTAAAGTCAAAATAATGGGTTATTCGTCCTTTAATAACTGGAATACTTTACTAAATTAAATGCATATAGTCCTTTACTTTAGATTTAAAGTTATCATATTTATGGAATAGAATTTTAGTGCAAATCCCTCACTATCTATCTATCTATCTATCTATCTATCTATCTATCTATCTATCTATCTATCTATCTATCTATCTATCTGTGCATCTGTCTATGTTATCTGCAAACTTCCCCATAGACAATATTAATCTGTTATTTAGAACCAGCAATAACATTTATCACCTGCAACATAATCTAGGCTTTCATTTGGCAACTATGCTCCACTGAATAACTGAAGATTTTAAGAACTGTAACATCTTTTTCACACCATTGAATCATCTAGGTCTATTTCAATTACCTTCATTCTTTTCCACTTATTAGAGAAAAATATTTTGAATAATATCATATACATTGTTGATTAACTGATTACGCTAAATTTCAAGACAGTTAAATATCTCTTACTTGGCATTTAGTTATTATAATTGTTAAATGTTTCAAAAATCCTACTTAATCATAGGCATATATAATATAATAATATTATATTAAACCATAAAGTATTAGAATTAAGATAGTTAACAAACTAAAAGATTGAGCACTTGGGCGTGGCCTGGCAGCCATTCTGAGCAGACGTGTTTTGAGGAGGCTCCGCTACTACTTTTTATAATCCATTGCCATCCTTTCACTGCGGTTACCTTTTTGCATCGCTGCTGTTTACTGCATGTTATCCAGCCTCTGGGCTATCTGGTGAACCCATTATTTTTATTTTTTATGCACTGGGACGACATCCGTGGTATTAGGCCTTGAGCCACGGCCTTGCGTACCACTTCTGCTCGGCTGAGTACCGTGCGGGAGTGGGAGGAGGTGATTAATACTTTCAGCTTCCCGTTGCTTGAGGATTTCTGGGAGCTCTGATGAGTGATGCCCAGGGCTGTTTACATGTATCCTGTTGACGGAGAAATGGGAAGAATGACGGTGTGGGAGTGACGTGGAGACCCTACTCTTGATGCCGCCTACTGCATGATCCTCCTCTGTGTCCAGTGAGTGATTGCTTTATTGCTGCTTTTGGCCCCAGTGGGCTTAGGCCTGGTCATACACTGGTAGTCAGAATGTCAAAGTTGAAGGCGGCACATCAGGGCAAAAAGTGAGACTTCTACTCTCTTCAAAAGTAAAAACGAATAATCTTTATTCATTCATTAAAAACCGCACATGGTCTTTCACAATCAGAAAAGTGGGACATAGCAAGCATATAAGATCACCACAATAGACGGTCTAACATGTTTCGCGCTGACCCTTAGCGCTTAATCATAGACTCACATTACACTTCCACCACTTCAAACTTATACCATGCATAAAATCAGTAATTAGGAAAACCTGTGGATAATCTTAAAGGGATATGCATCAGCCAATCCGAACCACCCATCGGACGGCTACGCTACACCCTTTATATGCTGAAAATCAAAACAGTAGCAAAGGCACTACATTTCAAAACAATATATTATAAAATATGGCTAATGTCCCATTCGGAATTTAAACCGTCTGGGATCCTAGTCCTCAATTTAAAAATCCAAAATGCTTCGCGTCTATGCAAGTTTCCACCTCGCCAGGGTAATTTAACTCTTTCTATACCCTGAAAGACAAAACATGATAAATCACTGGCGTGGACAAACTTGACATGCTTTGCTACTGCAGAAGAAGGTTCTTCCTGACCAACCTGATACACATGTTCCCTTACCCGCTGTTTCTGCATATGTGTGGTGCGACCCACATACTGTACCGAACACAGCGAGCAAGTGAACAGGTATATGACATTGCAAGTATTGCAATTGATATAGTCAGAGATGACATACTGACCTCCATCTACAGAGCCAATAAATGCATGAGACACATAAGAAACTTTGCAACACTTACAATGGGTAGAGCCGCATTTAAAGTAACCCTTGCTACTAAGCCAAGTTCTTTTTTTCAAGTATGCCTGAGAGGAGAAAAAACTCGGAGAAACCAAATTACCAATGGTAATTCCCCGTTTCGCTACAAAAGAGACACCAGGTTTCAATATCTGTTCCAGTCTGGAATCCAAATATAAAATAGGGAGCAAATTTCTCACCAACTTGCAAATATTTGTATATTGAGAACTAACTACATCAGAACTATTGTTCTTTTGTGTTTTCTTATAAAATCTACTTGTATTTACATTTCTAGACTGAAACTTTTTAATTTGATTTTCTCTAGTAGTAGATAAAGCCTGCTCATAAGCAGAATTCAAAACTTGATCTGGATAACCACGAACCCTAAATCTATTAAAAAGATCTCTTGAGGCTCGCTGGAAATCCCTGTCCTCAGAACAATTCCTGCGAGCCCGAAGAAACTGACCTTTAGGAATATTATAAATCTGATGTTTAGGATGAGAAGACTTAGCATGCAAAAAACTATTACCAGCAGTCGGTTTCCTATATATATCTGTAATGATCCTAGCATCACTAACTCGGCCAGTCAAAGTCAAATCAAGAAAAGTAATACTTAAAGTATGAAAAGTATAAGTAAACTTCAAATTGAATAAATTGTTGTTCAAATACTCAACAAAACCCAAAGCTTGAGACTCTGAGCCCATCCAAATAAAGAGAAAATCGTCAATGTACCTCCCGTACCACAAGATCAACTCCCCCGAGGGATTCAAATCACCAAAGATATGGGCTGACTCCCACCAACCCATATAAAGGTTGGCGAGAGAGGGGGCAAAAGACGCCCCCATAGCAACACCACACCTCTGGAGATAAAATTGTCCATCGAAGGAGAAGAAATTGTGGGACAGGAGGTACTCAACTGCCCTTAACAAAAATAACCTCAAGTCCTCAGAATAGTTGGAATACAAGTCCATACAATACTCCAAAGACTTGAGTGCAAGAGGGTGAGGAATAGAGGAATATAGGGCAGAAACATCTGCCGACAACCACGAATATTCAGAACACCACTTCACATGTTCAAGTTGACAGAGAACCTGTCCCGTATCCCATAAAAAAACAGGCAATTTCTCCACCATTGGCCGAAGGTGTTGGTCAACCCATATAGACAAAGGCTCATTTAAAGAGTCTATGCCAGAGACTATGGGTCAACCTGGAGGACAATCCAAAGATCTTTGTGAAGTGCATGATGCATGATGTTGAAAGATATTCCTGTATTGTTCTTCATACCTAATACCCCCAAGGTTTACAGGTCAAATGCTGTATAAGTAATTGGAAGTTTTCTAATTCCTTCACCATTCCATAATTAAACCATTGAATTACTACGGATTCTCCCTGTTTGTTCAATACCTTTCCTGTGTATGTTTCCCTTCTCTGCCCTGTATATATTTCATTGAGCCTCACATGATGCCCTTGTCCACAATATGTGGGGCCATTGAATACCTGATGTGAAAATATGAATCCAAATATGCATGCTATTTAACCTTCTGAGAGGTCCCATCTGCGCATACCTTCCTTAGCGGCAATTGTCCACCATACGCCGAATTTGGCCTGTGTTGATCTGACCTATACTTTATTTCCTGCTCCCAATATGGTTAAAAAGTCATCAGAATATAGAAAGAAATTGAGTAAATTTGCTAGAAGAGCTCTGGCGGTGGAAGAGGTCACGGCCATGTTGGAGGCCCCTTCTGCGGTGGCCTCGCCAGCACAGTCCTCGGCTTCTGAGGAAGATGATTCCAAATCTCGATTTACCAAAATAATGTCTGCAATTGCTACCTGCCAGACAGTCTTGACCAACAAGATTGATATAGTGCAGGTAGAGATTAATCTCTTACGTGCGGACCAACAGAACCTGCATGAGAGTATCACAGATGTTCAACAACGTATATCTACTGTGGAGGACACGCTCCCTCCTGTAGTTACAACGGTGGATGAATTGAAAAATCAGGTACGATCTCTACAATCAAAGGTGGATGATCTTGAGAACAGGTCTAAATGCAATAATGTTCGTATAATTGGGCTGCTGGAGAACCGTGAGGGTCGTACCCCTGAGCAATTTATGGAATCCTGGATAAAAGAACATGTTGGCTGGGAGGGTCTCTCACCATCCTTTGCTGTTGAGAGGGCGACTCGACTGCCAACGGGTCCGAGACCTCCTGGATCTTCCCCCCGTCAGATGATTATTAAACTTCTAAATTACAGAGATCGGGATGCCATACTTCGTATGGCCAGGATGAAAGGTCAAATTCTTTTTGAAAATCACCAGATCTCCTTTTATCCGGATTTCTCAGCTGATGTCCAGCGCCAGAGGCGCAGGTTTGCAGAGGTGAAGCGTAAGGTTGAGAATTTTTCATGACGGTAACACCTTCTTCTTTACATCGGATTCAGAGGATGGAGAATGGGTGGACACTCATTGAAGCCGTTTTATCGTATCCTCATTTCCTGAAGTTGCCACCATGGTCTTGAATCCCTAAACTCTCATGTATTTAATCTCCCTGATTCTCATTGGACACTGGAGCGGATCCCAGGGGGCATGGCCGATATTTGGACTGACCCTTCTCCTGTTGATCTATCTGAATGAAAGCTGGGCTCCTTGGGACATGGTGACATGGCCCCGGTACAAAGTAGACATGGAACAATGTATATGCTGGGTTCCGCCCCTTCAGGGTTCCCGATTGGTGATGGACTGTTCTGGGATCTCAAAAGAGGTGATGAGGCTGGGAGGAGGGAGGACATGTTATGATTCTGTGAACCTGAATGCATGCCTGTTTTGATGGTGTCATCGCTCATGTATATTTAAATGTATGAGTTTATGGGGGGAGAGGGGAGGAAATTAATTTTTTTTTTTTCTCTTCCCTACCATGCTAATACTGTTGGCACTGTTATGGAACGGTATTGCTTTGATGCTCTCTTGCATGTCCTGGGCGGTAGCTGGATGCTGCATTGTCGTGATTCGGCATTTTCTGTTTTTATATTTTATGATGCTTTTGGCCCGCCCGGGGGATGCCGAGACCGGGTGACTGGATAGGAGCTGTATCTAGTGCTTATGGGGGAATTTATTTTGGTACTGAGATGTATTACTGGTATTGCCATCATATACCTGACAGTGTCTGTAAACAGTTTCTATCTTTAATTATGGGTTGATGCGCTGAAGTGCTTTTGATGGGTTGCTGTCGTCTCGCGTCCTTTGGGCAGTGGTTCGATGCTGAGTTGCAGTGGTTCGGCACTTGCACTCCTTATAGTTGATGAAGTCTGATTATTTCAATGTTTCCTCCGATCTGCCTGAAGGCTGCTGGGATGGGCTTCCTGCCAAACGGGAGATGTATTGTTCTTTGGAGGACTATGGTGGTACGGTCATTGGGATCTCTGTTAATAGTTGTAATGAGGTGATACTGTGTTTATTTTTGTTTTATTTTGCCGCTTTGGGGGGCGGGAGGCGTAGATGGGACTGTAAACATTTTGTTTGTTTGATTACTAGTTAATTGGTTTCTGTGTGGTGGGTGGGAGGGAAGGGAAAGAAGTTTTGGCTGCCAGGCCGCGGGAATGGGTTGGTTATGGGATAAAATCTCTATCGGGTTGGGGGTGATAGAGATAGGGTGGGATGTTTAGATAGGGGCTGGGTTAGATGTTGCTATAGGGATCCCTCTTCCTCTCTCCTCTGGGCCGGGCACTTCTCGTCCCCAACAGATCTTGACGTGCGACCAGAGATGTAACACATATTGTTTATTTCTATAATGACGCCGCTAATTTGTACATTTTTTTCCTGGCATGTGCGTGGCTTGACTGTTGCCATCAAATGATCTTTAGTTTTAAACCTTGTCAGGAAACAGACTCTAGTGGTGGTAATGTTGCAGGAGACCCATCTTACTGCTGGTAGAGTTTTGTCTCTTAGGAGGCAATGGATGCAGAGTTATTATGCCACATATTCCACGTATGTCAGGGGTATATCCATTCTTATTTTTAAAAAAAAACCAGAAAGTTTCCTTTGAATTCATTGATCTTAAATTTGACTCACACGGATGTTACCTCTTCCTAATGTGTAAGTTACAAGGAGCTCTGTTTGTTTCAATGAATGTTTATATACCACCGCCTTTCGACCCTTCAATTTTTAAGGATATGCTTATATTTGTCTCTGATATGTCTCAACATCTTATAATTTGAAAGGGTGATTTTAATATAGCTATAAATCCTGACTTGGATAGATTAGAAGGGACGGTGGTTGATTCCAGGTTGCATAGTGTTACCTTCCTCCGTCTCGCGGGTGACATGGGACTTATAGATGCGTGGGGTACCCCTCGTTCGCGGGACTGGGAATTCTCATGCCACTTGGCCCCTTACAAAATTCTATTTGGAATTGATTATGTGCACATTTGAAGTAGGATAACCAGCCGAAATCCTACGCACACTTACATGAGGTGCGCCATATACCACATAATTTTTTTTTACCCTTTTTTATGTATCAGGTATGCTCTTAGAGCTCACACCTGATGATTTCTGTATATCTGCTTCTTACTAGATTGATAATCCTTGAGCCTCCGAGACCTATTTCTTTCATTTACCAGTGGCTAGACTCTCACATGAGGTATCAGGAATTTTCTTCGCGGAATAAATGGGAAATGGATGTGGGTCCATTTGAGAATTGGGGATGGGATTTGGCTAAGGCGGGGCCTGCACTGGAGGTGTCGTTGACTAGACATCAAATGGTACAGTTGAATATTTTATATAGAATTTACTGTACACCGGTTAGACTGTTCAAAATGGGGACTTCTGGCAATGACTGTTGTCGTCGGTGTGATAGTGCTCAAGGCATATACTTGCATATGATTTGGGAGTGTCCCAGAGTCGGGAGGTTTTGGACAGAAATAATGTATATTGTGGCTCTAGTGTTGGGGAGACCTGTTTCTGTGACTCCAAAGATTTGTTAATTGTCTGCTTTCCCAGATGTGATTAAGGATGTAAATGACAGATTTCTTCTGAGTGAGCTCTGGGTGACGGCGAGACAGGTGGTGGCCCTGAACTGGATGTCAAGCGGGGCTCCCAATTGTAGAGCATGGATAAATCTGGTTTTACAGTGTATTCCACATTATGAACTCGTTTACTTGCACCACGGTAGTCCGACTAAGTTTGATAAGAACTGGGGACGATGGCAGACCAGGTGGACAACTAGAGTAGATACTACTGTGGCATCCGATGATGTATAACTTATTGGAGATGGATGGCTGAGATTATACCTGCTTGCTGTGTGGGTGGTTGTGACGTATACCTGCTCTGCATTGTTGTGTATGACTCTTGTGCATAATGGGATTCTGTATATTTCCTGGCTGGTGGACGGGGGGGGGAGGTGTTGCAGACTCGGGGGGGAGAGGAATTGGGATCAAGGGGTATAGTATAAATTCCGTTAGGTTAGATGTTAGGAGTTTGGGTTATTGAAGGTTGAAATAATCATAAAAACCTCAGGTCGACTCTGTACTCCCTATTATTATGCTTATGTTCTTGTCATTGACATAAATGTATACATATTTTTTTTTCATGTACTTGAAAGATTTTACATGTATTCTTTTTCTTTGTAAATGTATGGAGTGATCTGATAATAAAATATATTAAAAAAAAAAAAAAAAAAAAGATTTTTTTTCCGGTAATAAGTAAGGTAGGCTTTTGGCAAATCTGGTGAGGGCCTCACGAGGTTCCACATGTATCCTGGGTATTCAGAAGCCCATGTCCAGTCTTACAGTTGCCACACGAGATCTCTTACTCCCTTGTTCAATATTACCAACATCTCTACAGTCCGGATAATGTTTGTATATTTTTTTTACTTATATAAAATAAAAATAAATATGACCTGGACCAGGGACTCTCATTTCTGCACCATGCAAACCTCCCCTACATTATCCCGAGAACATCACAACACTATAGGCAGCCCAATACAAGAGCAGGACTTGGTTGCTGCAAAGTCATTCCTCAAAAGTATTAAGTCCCTGGGCCCTGATGGCCTGCCCAATTAATTTTATCCTGAGGGAGTACATATCCTAGCCACTGACTTCGTTGTTTAATAACACCACTAGCACAATACCTGACCACTTTACTTAGGTGCAAATTATAGTCCTTTCCAAACCTAGTAAAGAGCCAACACTGGTGAATTCATATCATACAGTCTCTTTACTCAATACAGACTATAAGTTACTCAATAAAATACTAACATCTCACCTCAGCCATATTCTCCCCCATCTTATATCTCCAGCACAAACTGGCTTTGTTCCAGGAAGACATTCAGTCGCAGCAATACGCAATGCTATTGCGACCACGATTGCCTCCCAAGACTCGCAGCCCACTCATAACATGATGGTCAATTTAGATGCTGAAAAAGCTTTAAAATCTCTTGGGCTCACTTATATCGCTTACTTGACTTGCTTTGGTCAGCTTTTCACATCCTGTATCAAATTGATGTACACATCTCACAAGGCCTTTATCATGGCCATTAACTTTAACTGAACTACATAAGGGAACAAGGCAAGGGTGCCCATTATCACTGCTTCTTTTCAACCTAGCCATAGATTCGCTTCATTGGTGCATCCAAACCTTGCCTGAACTCAAAGGGATCTGGATAGATACTACAGAACATAAAATCACAGCCTTTGTGTATCATACGGTATTATACATTAGCATTCCACAGGAAGCCCTCCCTGCCTTGCTACAACTTCTGCGCTCTTTTGGGGCTGTGTCTGGATTTTGTAGTAATCTGGATAAATCTGAAGCCTTTTTACTCAGCAAATCCACCTTCTTGAGACCCAGCATTATCTCCCTTCAAGTGGGCTACAGGCTCCATCAAGTTGATCAAATGGGACGTACCATTCTTTCAAATCATCTTCATGTTACCGCTGGATAGTTTGTCCACGTTGCTCGGCATGCATCATGCGTCTGTTTCCAGAACTAGCCAAACCTCGATTTAGGGTTGCTAGACTACTAGAATGTTTACACGCACATAATCCTATTGCAGCGCTCGCTCCAGACTATTGATGTTTAGCCGAAATAATGACCCGGACAATGCTCCCACGGCTGCCTAACTAGACATGAAGATCTCTACAACTAGACATGAAGGTCTCTACAGTGATATTAAAAAGACTAGAAAAATACCTCCAAAATAATTTGTACATCTTTAACAAATACTTAAATATATGTGCATGCAAACATGTGCAGTCTGATCAGAAAAATATGCTATGGATAT
Source organism: Rhinophrynus dorsalis (assembly GCA_037306005.1). Classification (NCBI taxonomy): domain Eukaryota; kingdom Metazoa; phylum Chordata; class Amphibia; order Anura; family Rhinophrynidae; genus Rhinophrynus; species Rhinophrynus dorsalis. The sequence goes on along the minus strand of CM074720.1, from coordinate 484,991,815 downwards.
AAACAATATGGGATCCATAATAAATAAACACACAAATACTAAATAAAAAATATAATATCAAAAATAAGAAATATATAAAGTAAATAATGAATAGTAAATCAGCAGAATACCAAGTTAGATCAGACAAAGCGTATATACCACCTACTACATACTATCTATCAATCCAACTAAATGGGCTCATGGTCAGAGAAAATTGCTGACCTCAAGCACTTCATTTAGACCTCTCGGGGACAGAGTTTCTAATTGGTATATCCAATATGCCTCCCTTTTGCATAGTGTACTATATCTATTAGGTGTAGAAGCAGGAATATGTTCTAATCCACAGATATTAAAGTGTTCTCTGTCGAATGATTATTTATCTATGAGCTGTCTGTGTTCTCCTGCTCTCTCCCTAAGACTCCTGGTAGTACGTACTGGATTCCACATCCACATTGGATCATATAGACAACAAAGGAAATCTCACAAGTGATGAGATGTCGAATCTTAAATTCTTTTTGATTGCTGTAACTCCTAAAAGTATTCAGTCTTTTGTTCATATATTTATAGTTCAGACACCTCTGGCGCAGGCATCTAAAATTTCCCACTGGTGACATATTTCCAAATATGCCTGCACTACTTTTTTGGAGCCTTTTTGGGAGACTTGGCGCCACATAACCTCTTATAGTTTTGGCTTTCCTATATATTATCTTAATAGACTTACTGATACCGTCCTCCAAAAAAGGATCACCTAACAGAATATTCCATTGTTTAGAAATAATATTTTGTGTCATATGAGAAAAAGCATTGTATTGAGTTATTAGCGCTGGCTGTCTTTTTCTTGATATTCTTTTCTCATGTTTACGATGGTCCTTATTTATAGAGGAAAGCAACATAGATCTATCCAAATTATGTGCTCTGAGGTTATCTACATCCACAATATGTGCAGGGTACCCTCTTTCTAAAAAACTGATCCCTCAGGATCTGACCTTCTCGTTCAAAATCTTCCAGGGCAATGCAGTTTCTGCTAAGTCGATGGTACTGACCAAACAGTATATTCTTGATCCACTTCGGGTGATGACAATTGTCTGCCCTGAGATACTGGTTTTGACTTCTTTCCGATAGCTGGAACTTCCAATAAGTTGGTCTGTAAATGCTTGAAAGCTCAAATCCAAAAACTAAATTTTCTCTCCCTGCACACTAGATGTAAAACGTAACCCCATGTAATTTGAATTGAAGTGCTGAATCATTTTCTCCAAATCTTCTGTAGATCCTCTCCATATAATCAGGATGTCATCGATGTAAGGCCATAGTACACCAAACTACCCCCCATCTGCCAATGGTCCACACAAACAGATCTTCCTAGAGGCCCATAAACAGATTGGCATACGAGGGGGCAAATCTAGTGCCCATGGTTATACCCTTGGTTTGTAAATAAAAAACATCCTGAAATGTGAAGAAATTATTATATAATTTATAGATATTATAGATACTATAGATATATATAAAGGACACGCACTCCAATAAAAATTTAATTTGGTCAGAGCACAAAGTCGGATCCAATTCAAGAAAATAATGAACTGACTGCAGTCCTAACACATGATCAATGCATGTGTACAGCAATGAGTTTTATTAAAAAGAAATAAAGAGGAAAGATTGCCCTCTACAGGCAACACAAAATAATAGCAATATAATGACAGATATGCCTTCACAGGCCCAGTATACAGAAGCAAAAGTATCACATATACTGTCTCAGGATAGGCACACAGTAGTGAGGATACTCAATGGTTAAATACAATAATCAGTCCGTCTCTGTTGTGGTGTTTGGCATGCCCAAGGTGGTGATGAGGCAGCAATTGGTGTTAGAGGATGCAACACCTAAAGTTCTTAAGGCTTGAAAGCTGCTAGGCAGTACCGGAATTGTGGTAGAGTCTGCAGAGAAGTTGCAGTCAATAGCCCCCACGGGCGTAGTAACGGAGACAACTTAAACTGCAGGTGCTTGAGTCGATAGCCCCCACGGGCGTAACAATGGAGATGGTTACACTGCAAGAGCTTGCCAACAGCCCCCACGGGCGTAATAACGGAAACCAACTGCACAGGATTAGCTTGAGCAAATAGCCTCCACGGGCGTATACCAGAGACAACCTGCACTGCAAGAGCTTGAGCCAATAGCCCCCACTGGCGTAACAACGGAGACCACCCTGCGCTGCAAGTGCTTGAGCCAATAGCCCCACCGGGCGTGTAGCGGAGAGAACACAGCTAGAGCAAGAGCCAATAGCTCCTCCCGCGGGCGCGGTAACGGAAACCGACTACTCTACTGTTAGTTGACAAGATGAGCCACCATCTAGACAAGGCTTACAACGCGGCCGGCTCAGCAGATGTAGCGAATAAACAGCATCAGCTCTGCAAGTGTAAATGAAGGCTCAGATAAGGAGACAGCAGCACTGCAAGGGTTAATAGCAGCTCAAGGATCGGAGGCTCAGCAATAGTGGGTATCGCTCTGCAAGTGCCAAGGAAGGCTCAGCAAAGGAAGCACAGCTCTGCAAGTGTTAAAGGAGACTCAGCACTGGAGACACGGCTCTGCAAGTGTTAAAGAGGCAACTATGATCAGCCCGGTAATGAGCTCAGCAGAAGTCAGAATGTCGCCACAGCGACACCGGGCAGCAGGAAGCAGAAACAAAGGCAGATTTCTGTAGCAAGCCGGTTCAGGTCATGGAGCAGGAAGTCAGCCAGGCCAGGTCAGATCACGGAGGTGGTTCTCAGACAAGCCAGATCAGTCACGAGCAGGAACGTCAGCCAAGCCGGGTCAGATCACGGAGGAGGTTCTATGACAAGCCAGATCAGTCACGAGCAGGAACGTCAGCCAAGCCGGGTCAGATCACGAAGCAGGAACTCAGGAGCGTAGTCGAAACAGGCCAAATTGGTACACAGGAATCAGGAACACTGGAACACAGCAACAGCAACACTGGCTCTGGAACACCACGAAAGGGCACCTGACAGGTGTCAATGGCCAGGCATAAAAAGGTCACCAGGGGCGGGCCAAACAGACTCATCCAATCAGAGCTCACAACAAGCGAGAGTGACAGAGAGAGATCACGGGCACCGTGATACACATCCAGAGTTGCCCACTTGTAGTCTCCTTTCTATGTAATGGAAGCTAATTTAGTCAATACATCTTGTGAATCCCGAATGTATGACTTAAGCTTCACAACACACCCTGAAGAAAAGAATCCACATAGGGCTACAAATTGGAGGTGAAAGTGTTAATGCCAGCTATAATGGGCCTCCCTGGAAGATTCACCTGATCTTTATGAATCTTAGAAATATGATAGAAAAAGGCCACTTCTGGGTACTGTAAATAAAGGAAATCAAATTCCTGTTTGGTAAGTATTCCCTGGTCTAATCCTCTCTATAACAATTCCTTCAGTAGATCGCTGTACACATTAGCAGGATTATAGGTAAGTTTTCTATATGACTCTGCATCACTAAGTAGCCTTTCCACCTCTTGTAGATATGTAGATGTATTTTGGATGATGATCGACCCACCCTTGTCCTCCTCTCTGATGGTAATGGAGGTGTCTTTGGCCAGGGTGGTCAAAGCTGATCTTTCTTTAATAGTAAGGTTCTATTTTTTACCTTTAGGTTTCTTATCTTTAATTTTTTCTTGATATTCGTTCCTTACCATTTTACAAAAAGTCTCCACATAAGGACCCTTATGTTGGGTACGAAAAAAACTGAGATTTTTTTCTAAATCAGGTATATTTGATATTCGAAACATCAGCCTAGCAACCCCAGATTGAGGTTTGGCTAGTTCTGGAAACAGACGCATGATGCTTGTTGAGCAACTCGTACAAATTATCCAGCTGTAACATGAAGATGATTTCAAACGTATGTCCCATTTTTATATATTTTGAGTGTGTAATATTTGATTTTTACCCCCAGACAAAGTAAGCAGGTCTTACGAAATGCGTAGGGAATGATATATTATTCCGTTGGTTATTAAACTTCTACTACTATACCATTGATGTTTGCATGCTTTCTGAAGGCTATATACCACGGTTCCATCTGCTGAGTCGTTACAGTGTTACCCTTAGAGATCTATGGTTTTTTTTATAGTGATCGCAAATGACGTTAGAGTGATTGGTGGGGACCTTACTTTCACATGGGTGTGAAAGTTTATGTCCAACGATCCTGAATAACATCTAAGAAAGTAGTGGGTGACCATTGTGTTAGAGGGCCTATACATTTTTCACTTCCTGTGAGTAACTATATGTGGGCTATCCATACTATATATACAGACGCTTCTTTCAGATTGTTTTTTGCGCTTCTATTTTTTTAAGTATTTTCTGTAACACTCGGATCATTGTCTAAAATGTAACACACCAAATGTCTCCCTATGCCACATGCTTCACATTTGCCTGCATATTCAGCTATTTTGACAGCAGGTTTTCCTATTTCTAAGATTCAAATTAAAGTCTCAACGTTGGAGACATCCTTTCTGCTGGGTTGCTATGCATTTGAGGCCAGAGCTACCAGATTACAAACCCAATTACAGACCTCGTCATTTTGATGGCTCTCAAATGCGTACTGACAAAGCCCTCACCCCCTTCCCCTCACAACAGACCACAATTCCTATGTTATGGACAAACTTATGCATTGTGCTTGACTTTACTGGATCAAAGCTCTACATGGTAGAGAACTGGATGGAGAGAGATTCGGTTTGCCCTGGGGACCCTTTCTTTATACCCTAACCCTACCCCCACACAAAATAACAATCCTTCTTGTTGGCATTCAAATATACAGCCGTGGGCAAAAGTTTTGAGAATGACACAAGTATTAATTTTCACAAAGTCTGCTGCCTCAGTTTAGATGATGGCAATTTACATATACTCCAGAATGTTGTGAAGAGTGAGCAAATGAATTTCAATCAATTGCAAAGTCCCTCTTTGCTGTGAAAATGAACTTAATCCCAAAAAAACATTTCCACTGCATTTCAGCCCTGCCCCAAAAGGACCAGCTGACATCGTGTCAGTGATACTCTCGTTAACACAGGTGAGAGTGTTGACGTGGACAAGGCTAGAGATCACTCTGTTATGCTGATTGAGTTAGAATAACAGACCGGACGCTTTAAAAGGAGGGTGGAGATTGCTTCTTCCTCTGTTAACCATGGTTACCTGCAAGGAAATACATGCTGCCATCATTGCTTTGCACAAAAAGGGCTTCACAGGCAAGGATATTGCTGTTAGTAAGATTGCACCTAAATCAACCATGCAAAATTTTTTGTAAAGTTGATACCTTTTTTGGCTAACTAAACAGATTTAAAATTCAAGCTTTCAAGACTTCTTAGGTCTCTTCCTCAGGCATGTTATACTTAGGGATGTTATACTTGCCTAAGAGACCTAAGAAGTCTTGAAAGCTTGCATTTTAAATATGTTTAGTTAGCCAATAAAGGTATCAATGTTACAAAAAATTTTGCATCCTGTATTTCTACAGCTAACACGGTACCAACTCTAATCTAAATCAACCATTTATCTGATCATCAAAAACTTCAAGGACAGAGGTTCAGTTGTTGTGAAGAATGCATCAGGACACCCAAGAAAGTCCAGTAAGCACCAGGACTTTCTCCTAAAGTTGATTCAGCTGCGGGATCGGGGTGCCACCAGTGCAGACCTTGCTCAGGAAAGGCAGCAGGCAATGTGAGCGCATCTGCATGCACAGTGAGGCGAAGACTTTTGGAGGCTGGCCTGGTGTCAAGAAGGGCAGCAAACAAGCCACTTATCTCCAGGAAAAACATCAGGGGCAGACTGATATTCTACAAAAGGTACAGGTATTGGACTAATGAGGGCTGGGGTAAAGTCATTTTCTCTGATGAATCCCCTTTCCAATTGTTTGGGGCATCCGTAAAAAGGATTCTCTGGAGAAGACAAGGTGAGCACTATAATCAGTCGTGCCAACAGTAAAGCATCCTAAGACCCTTCATGTGTGGGGTTGCTTCTCAGCCAAGGGAGTGGGCTTACTCACAATTTTGCCTAAGAAAACAGCCATGAATAAAGAATAGTACCAACACATCCTTCAAGAGCAACTTCTGCCAACCATCCAAGAACAGCATGATTAAGAACTTGTGGTCAATCCTCAAGAGGTGGATGGACAAACAAAAACCCACAAATTCTGACAAACTCCAAGCATTGATTATGCAAGAATGGGCTGCCATCAGTCAGGATGTGGCCCAGAAGTTAATTGACAGCATGCCAAGGCGGATTGCGGAGGTCTTGAAAAAGAAGGGTCAACACTGCAAATATTGACTCTTTGCATAAACTTAATGTAAATGTCAATAAAATCCTTTTATACTTATGAAATGCTTGTAATTATACTTCAGTATACCATAGTAACATCTGACAATAATATCTAAGAACACTGAAGCAGCAAACTTTATGAAGACCAATACTTGTGTTATTCTCAAAACTTTTGGCCACGATTGTACAACTTGGATGGGCTACAGAGACATCAGGACTTTATTTTATTTTATTTTTTTTATAATTAAATTTTTATTGAATAAAGTAGTGAAAAGATACAAAACATCAGCATGTTTGAAACAGCCACAGAAACAGGGTTAATATGACATTAATAGTATCCTATTACATAAAGTGGTAGAATGCGTCGCTCACTGGGACCCGTAACCGCACATGCGCAGTAGAGAGTCTCTACTGTGCATGTGGGGTTTTGCACACAGGGAGCTTCGTTGTGAGCCGACTGGAGCTCCCACTATGGATCAGCGCATTCGGCGAGTCTCTACTGCGCATGACTGCAGTCATGCGCAGTAGAGACTCGCCGAACGCGCTGCCCCGCTCCCGACGGCTGGGTGCACGTTATCCCATGTATACGGGCTTTCAAACAACAAAACAAGCACATGGCATGAGATGCTAACATTTGATAAAACAAACCAGATCTTATAATAATTAGGAAGAAAGAGATGCAAAGCATGAATCGCTTCCAAGAAAGGATCAGACATGTAAGACGGTAATGTTGTTAGAAAATTACGAAATGGAGGGTAAGTGGGGGGGGGTTAAAAAAAAAATCACTTTGCCTCTGACTTGACCTATACGCCTTAATGCACATGAAATGGAATGTAGGGCAAAGAATGTGAGTCACATCGACAGAGCAGGAGGGGGATCCATTAGATAAGAGGTTCAATTGTCAATTTGAAGAATAGACGCTCCGACATCACTTCACCAAGACCACTGAGTCCGAAATCTATCCTGGGTAAGCATGATGCTTGCGTGAAGTTTCTCTAGAATATACAGGTTATCAATACTTGAAAACCAAAGAGATATGGGAGAGAGGTCAGTTTTTTTCAAGAATAGAGGTATGAGGGATCTTGCTTGATTCAGTAGCATGCGTGTCACTGTCCATTTGTTGGGAGAGAGAGATCACTTGAGGTGGTCTTTATTTGAGAAAACACATATCATAGGATCAAGAGGAACTTGTATTTTCAGAAATGCATACACATGATCTATAACTTGCATCCAATAAGATTGTATCAAGGTGCAGTTCCACCATATATGAGGCATGGATCCGGGACTTTCAAGACATCGCCAGCAAAAGCCGGATGAGGTTGGACAAAAGTATTGAATGTGAATCAGGCTCATATACCAACAAGATACAATTTTGTATTTCAACAACTTAGTTTTTGTGTCTCACTCTGTATTTAAATTATTACATAAAATGTGTGCCCAACTGTCCATATTGAATTAAAGTTGAAGACCTTTTTCCCAAATCCGCAGGAAATAATGCTTGGTGAATGTTGCTAGATCTTGAAGTAGATTGTGGCAAAAAGAAAGTGGGTGAAGTGTAGATGAGGGGCGAGACTATTCCCTTTCAAATCAAGTCAAATCTCTAGCTACTAGACCTCTGTTTTTTTCTCCAACAAACCAATGTTGTACCTGTAACATAGCCCACCAAGGAGTGTACTTATCACCAATTTCCCTGCACAAAGACTCAAGTGATAATAACTCACCATCTCTGGTCTTTCCAGTGTTTAAAAATGTCACCATATGAACCAGAGGGAATGTTTGGGTAGCCAGTAAGTGGAGTGGAGAGGGTAGAGGAGCCACTTTCAAGGAAGTATTTATGCTGATCCAGGTATTCAAGATATGTCCAAGGATGATATGATCCCTACATGAAGATGGGATGTAATGAGTGTCGGCTCATAAAAGTTGGATCAGTGATAACTGATTTAGAGTAAGTTCCAAAGTATGTGTCCAACAAATGTTGCTTTGAGGTGAAAAATCCAAGATTTTGGTAATAGCTGATGCTGCATAGCCATTAGCTCCACACTGCCTCAGTGCACCTGGAAATACCAGTGGCTAAACAATGAAACTGAGGACAACACAGGGCTCCACTACCATTAACTATAGAAAAATTTTTTTTTTCAAGCAGAGGTATGGGGAATGGAGCATCAAACAGTGCATATGGGTAATTTGTGGTTACCATTGGACAGGGGAACTAGGCAGCAGCCTCAGAAAGTATATATTGGGATTTGTGGCTACTCAGGAAGAGTTACAAGGATGGGGGAATTCATACAGTATATATTGGAATCTGTGGCAAGCAATGTTGGATCTGTAACTACCAGTGGGACAAGGTTGGTGTGACAGACAGTATATGTGGGGACGTGTGATTAACAGTGTGCAGTGAAACACAGCTTGAGTGCCAGACAGTGTATGCATGGTTCTGAGGCTACCAGTGGAACAAGGTTGGGGTGTTGAAACATCTGTAGGGATCTGTGACTACCACTGAACAGTGGAATTGGGCTGGGGGGGTCAGACAGTGTATATGTGAATCTGTAACTACCAGTGGAACAGGGCTGGTTGGACAGAATGTAAATGGTTGATGATTACCAGTGGCCAGGGGAATATAGCTGGGGTGTCAGACAGTGTATGTGTGGTTCTGAGGCTACCAATGAACAGTACAACAAGGCTGAGTTTCAGACAGTGTATGTGTGATTCTGTGACTACCAGTGGGCACTTTATGTCTCAATGGCATGGGGCCCCCTCAACAGAGTTTGCAGAGTTGGTACAATAGTTTCTTGCTGTGCCACTGATTCTGACTCTCAAAGGGTTAATCAGTGATAAGTCTTTAAAAAAGAAAATGTTTTACTTTTTATTTCAAAAAAACCTACTGGTGCTCCTGTTCAACCTCATCTTTAGACAAACCATGAAAGAGGTCTACTAAGTTCGACTTCTAAAGTTAAAGAGTAAAGAAAATTATGACTGTTAAAAACTAAAACCAAAATGTAAAGTATTATTTTTATTTGTAATTAATAGTCAACTTTTTAAAAAAAAGTGATAGATCCTCTTTAATCTTTACATAGATGTTGAAGTTCTATCGCACATCCCAGCCAATCAGCTTTGAGCGGATGTCCTTTAAACTGATTGGCTGCGATGTGTGTAAGTACATGCCAGCCAATGGCTGTGAGGGAATTGGAACTGAGACTGCCCATATATAAAGGCAGTCTCAGTTCCAATTCCCTCTGTGTGTAACAGGCATCGTCCCATGAGGAAGAAGACTGGGGGATATGCTGCATAATACTGTCTCTGCCGCACATAGTGGCAGAGACCGCAACAGAAAATTAAGCTAAGTATTTCTTAAAAGCAAAGAATTATGTTAGAATGGCATTACTGGATTTATTATTTCGAGCAACTTGGATATCGTTGGCTAACTGGCAGCATATTCTTATTTATGGCACTGGACAGTACTACATGGTTTAACCATTTTGAGCCCAGAGAGGTGCACAACTCATTGCTTTGCAATGCGTTGGGTACAACTCTATCACTCAAGGGTTTAAAGGATGTATTAGTGTATTTCAGCATTGTATTCATGTTTTTAATTTATTTCCACATAGAAGAAAGAAGAGAAGACAGAAGAAACAAGAAAGTCGAAAAGAAAGAAGGACAGAAGACGATCAGCATGCTGAGGACTCTGCTGGACATCAAAATTAATGTTAAGTGTTACTTGTAATGTTATGTTGATTTGTTACTTAGTCGGGTTAACCCTATGAGTGTCGGTGGGGTAATTATACCCCACTGGCATTCATAGGGTTAATTCTATTAACTTTGGACACTTTTTAGGCACTTGGATGTATAGATGTAGGGATTAGGGCCCCATATCAATACATGCACTGTGGACTTAGGTTTTTTTTTCCTTTTAACCCCTTAAGGACCATGACGTACTATGACTGTCATGGTCCTTAAATACTTACGGGAGTGCTGTAAGTAAAGAGTGCTGTAAGTAAAAAAGAGGCCTAAAATTGACTGCTCCAAGACTGGAGCGATCTCTTTGAGGCCCCAAAGTGGCGTGCCGGTACACGCAACAGGTCTAGTGTACCGGCATGTCGGCAAGGATCAAAGCGGCCCTTATGGGATGGAAACTTCCCAGGACCACTGGTCCTTAAGGGGTTAAAAACTGTGTGGCTGACTAAAGATCCAATAAGGGACTTTAGTAAAAAAAAAAAAAAAAATGGGTCTTAAATTTTATGCAATAAAATGAGTCCCTTACCGGATTTTAACAGCTAACCAAGTCCTTTAACTGACAACTTGTAGTATTTTCTTTATTTTCAATGGGCCAAAACACAGTTTTTTGCCAGCATTTTTTCATAGCGCTGATCTTTAAATCACTTACAGTGTTTGAAAAAATGATGTCACCTGTTTTTTTGGGTGTTGGCTGACTTTAAATCTGGCCCTAAGTCTGGAGTATAGGGGAAAAATACAATTTCCCTCTGATTTAAATTTGACTTTTAACCATTTGAGTGCTGTTTTGCTTTTCTTTCAAGGTTTGAAATCCCAATTTAACCCCTTAAGGACCAGAGCGTGCATTCGCGACCGGCACTTGGTGACCACAGGGCTTTTTTTTTTTTAACTTCCGGTTCAAGGCTTCCGGCGTGTCGTGCAGCCGCGCTGGTAGCCCTGAACTCCATGACGTGCCAGGACCGTCACTGGTCCTTAAGTGCCAGACTGCCGTGAAGGTCCTGGCACATCAGTGGTAGTGAAGGGGTTAAATCAATGGGAATTTTTTTTTCTGTTACCTGTGATACATTTATTGAGTCCCAGAATTACATGACATGAGCTTTTTACTATTTATACATATTAAAAATATATATATTTACAAAGAGTAATGTAAAAGGAGCTACGTATATATAAAGTAAGGTTTTGAACTCGTCATCAAATACATGCTCTGAAGCAATAACAAAAAATGATTTAGCATGAGTAAGATTTATTTCCTTTGTGTAAATGGGACAGTAAAACAGTGAGAGCTCAGTTCCCTAGCTGTCATCTGTTCCCCAGGTACAATCAAACACTGTCAGTGAATCAATAACCAAGAAGAGTTTTTATGACTGAAGTTTAACATTAAGCTGCGGGTGCTCCAGGTGGCAGAGGCATTTGATCATTCTAGAAGCTTTTCCCACAAAGGAACAGCAGTGATATGCAAAATAAATAAATAAAATATATATTTTTCACTATAAGTACCTTTGCTCAGCTCTCATTAAGACAGACACAGGAGAGCTGATTCAGTCTGTAAAACACTCCCTAAACTACTATTCATAAAAATCAGGAATTAATTGGAAAATGTTGCTGACAGCTTTAGGCCTAGATTCTGTTAACTTTCATCATTTTTGCCTGGTATATGCAAGATCAGAACAAAGTGTGCTATAAAAATGTTTATTTAGAAACTATGGCCTATTTAGAGATTATTTTACTGACCATAGTCTGAGCACTGGTGATGCAAGATAAGTAAAAAAAAAACGTTTTTGTATTTTCTGGTTCTCCTCTGATGTTATAAAATCTAATTTGTTACACAACTTAAATTTGCAGACATAGTGAAAGGTGTGCTGGGACAATTTTATGCACTACTACGATCTCCTTTTACTTTCTGTAAACCGAAGTACGCTTTAGCTTGGGAAAAGGAATTTGACATTACTTTAACCCCTGACGATTGGTCTACAATCTGGAAAACTGCATCTTCCTCCTCATTATCAGCTCAAGTACTAGACACACACTATAAATTTCTACTCAGATGATACTATACTTCCTACCACCTCCCAACACTGCTGCTTGATATCAGTGTTTTGCATTCATTTACAAATACAACCATCTGCACTGAAAAATACACATGCTGGTGGGGCAACTAAGGGTTTCCACAGTAGAACAGGTCAGTGTTGGCTACACACACATTGTTTTGTTTGCCAGTAGTCAAGGGGGTCATTGTTTCTGCCTAGAATGTACCTATCCAAATGTATCAGTACCACTCCTAGGAGCTTCACAGTGTTCCTATGTAAGAGTTATTAACCCATACTCTGGAAACAAGTCCCATAAAGATGTGCTGATGCCACCACCACCACAAATACTAGATTGACACCCCTGAGATACATGAATTGCTATCTGTGATGATAACATGTGGCCATAAATATGTTTGGAATGGGATGTTCTTGTTGAAGTTGTTGCTTCTACTGCCAGTATAAACCATGGATGGGCGAAATTTTTCGCCTCAAACTGAAATCGCAGAAAAATGGCACTTTCCGCTTGGTGAAAAATTTCCCATTAAAAGTATTGATTTTCCACTTTTTTCATCTAGCTCATTCCATTGAAATCAATGGGAACATTGAAGTCACACACAACACATAACAAATATTATTTTATTTCCCAAAGGCATAGTTTAAAAGGGGCATGAGGGTGCCTGTGTTGGTGGGGTATGGAGAAAGAATAAGATGAAAAGGGGATGTTGTTTTGGGGAGTTTGTTTAGTGTGATTGGGAGGAATTAATAAAAAATAAATCCTAAATACAAATAAAATGCCCTATAAGACATGGTATAATAGGGGTCTGAGGAGGGTGCCTGTGTTGGTGAATGAATGAATAAGTTGAACAGGGAATTTGTTTCTGGGGGGTTTCTTCACTGGTATTGGGGGACAGTTAATAATAAAAAAATCAATAAAATAAAATAAGAAATTTATATGTAAAGTGATAGAGACAGGAACCTCCTGACATAAGCTGTCACTGTGGTGGACTGATACTTGAATTGATAGAGTATTTTGTAGAGGATGATTTGTTAGATTTGTTGTTAGAGGCCCAAGCCCTGAGGAAAAATTGATTTGTAGGACTTAGGCTTTTTAGAAACAAACCCGCCCAAAATTGTTGTTGTTTTTTTTGTAGGACTATTTTTTTTTATTATGTTTTATTTTTTTCAAAGTACAAGCCCTGAGGAAAAAAAATGCCCTCCTAGCCTAGTGCCAGAGGGTCATGTTGGCCAGTGGCCACTGGCCATTGTCAAATGTCCTCCTGAGTCTGAGTCCATAATTGCGGAATGTATCCAAACACCAAGACACAAGTACTCAAATACTTCCGCTGTCACTATACCACTTGTCCAGACCCCGCTAAAGACACATGACAACTTGCTGACAGTTTAATAGTAATGATGCACCCTCCCTGTCACCATCTTAGCATATTCTGTGGGATGGAGTCTCCTCAGATGCCGCTTGATGCCCTGCTTGCTATTCTCCTCCACCACACTACCAAGTGTGGTCAGTGTACCACACAGTGTGCAATGGATAGAGATGAACTGCCACATATAACATCAACAGAGTGGCTATCATTTCGTGGCGGAAGTAATGATGAATGAGGTGGATTGGAAGAAGAGTAGATACCCTAGTTGTTTCACTTATCATGGAACTACCAGTCTCTGCCAGGGTGGCTCTACTCTTCCTCCTTTTTGATCTTTGTCTCGCCGCTTGTTGCTTTTCTGGAGAGTCAGGGGGTACAGCAACATCAGTGCTTGATTTCTGTGGTGGGTGTTTAGCTTTAACATGTTTGACATAAATGTCATGGTATCTATGTTTCATGTGTAATATCAGAGCGATTGTGCCAAGGTGTGTTCCTTCCTCTCCTCTTCTCACTCACTTGTCACAAATTGTGCACAGTGCCATTCATGATGACTGCACTGTTCCTGCCCCAAAAGAAATATAGTCCCACACCCATGACTTCAGAGGGGAGGGAACAGGTAGAGAAAAATGGTCTCTTTCTTCTTTTCCTCCACCAAAGTTTGTCTGAGCTGCTCTTTCTCTGCTGCTTGATTCTGCTGTCTGAGCTAATCCACTGCTCTGCTAGCTATTGCTACTGCCTTTCGTGTTCTGAGTCTGGCTGAATCAGCTGACCTCTCTGTGATTGCTCATCTGACTGCTATCAGCCAACCCTCCCAGGGTATTTAAAGCAGCTTGGCTCACTTCCTGGTGCCCTTGTGTTTGCTTCTGGCTGCAAGAGTGTTCTACTGCTTTCCCAATTTCCTGTGCATGACCTGGCTTCCTCTGATGTCCCTTCTGGTTCATGACTCCCTGGCTTGTTCCTGACAATGCTGATCTCTGTATTCCTGACTCCGGCTTGTCTTTTGGTTTATGCTTTTGGATCACGATTTTGCTTTGTTTGCTTTTATTTTAATAAAGGTGTTTTGTACTTTACGTTTTTGTGTCTGTCTGGTTCCTGGTCCCTAACAGTACACAAGGGCCATGAATTCAGAAGGCGCAGGCAATCCACTGAATGTTTTTTTCAGGCTGGACCAGGTAGACCAGCGCATGGACCAGTTTGCTTTAGACCTCCAGACTTTGTTGCTCTGTACTGGGCATCTGTCTCCACCACCCCAGCAACCTCCAGCACAGGATGCCCCTATAGCTGTTGCTGCTCCCACTCTGACTGCCAGTGGTGATTCCAATGTTGCTAGAGGCATGACTGGGTCCGCCCCGCTTCCCCAGCATTATGGGGGGGTGACCCTAACCAGTGCAGAGGTTTCCTGAACCAGGTTGGTATCTATCTGGAGATGGTACCACAGTCCTTTCTGTCTGATAGGAGTAAGACGGGCCTTGTGATTTCCTTACTCTCTGACAGAGCTTTGGCATGGGCTAACCCCCTTTGGGTGACACAGAAACCCATAGTGTACAAGTACCCTGAGTTTGTGGAATCCTTTAAAAGGGTATTTGATGTACCAGGCCACTCCACCTCAGCTGTCAAGCAACTAATGTCCATCCAGCAGGGTACAAGGATGGTTTCAGATTATGCCATAGAGTTTCGTACCCTGGCAGCCGAGGTTGGTTGTAATAATGAGGCTCTTGTGGCTGCTTTCTCTAATGGGCTTTCAGATACAGTTAAAGAAGAGATTGCAGCCCTGGACCTACCCAGAGACTGAGGAACTGGTCTCATATTGTATCTTGATTGACTCCTATGTTTGTGAGAGACCTTCCTTCTGGGATTGCCTGCGGAGGCATCCCATCTGTTTAGCCCTGAGCTTTTCTTTCCCACCCATGCCTCCCTCTCCTCCCGTGCCTCCTAGCATTGAGACCTCAGGTGAACTGGATCCCATGCAGCTTGGGTTCACTCACCTTTCTGTTGCTGAAAGGGCCTTTAGGAGGAGGGAGGGCCTGTGCCTTTACTGCGGTAAGGCAGGGCATATGTTGCGAACTTGCCCCACGTCTGGGAAAACGCCCGCACCTAAGGTCCTATAGGGGACAGACCTTCTCAAGTCTCTGGCTATCCAGAAGGATAAACCTCTAGTCTCCGTTGGGCTCTCTTGAGGCGAGTGTTCCATTATTTCTGAGCCACTTGTTGACTGCAGTACAGCAGGCCTTTTTATAGACAGTGCCTTCATCCAGAAGCACTTCATTCCATTGCAGCTCCATACCATTCCACTTGCCATTGAGACAATTGATGGCAGACCCCTACAGCTGCCGCAGGTCACCAACAAAACCGTTCCTTTGTCTATGGCTGTAGGAGCTCTCCATCATGAAACCTTACAATTCCAGTTGATCCACTCTCCTCATAACACTCTTCTGGGTTATCCATGGTTGCACAGACACAATCCCACATTCGATTGGGTAAGGGCCGAAGTCATGGAATGGTCACCTGTTTCAAGACATGCCTAGCAAAAGTTGTGAGGGTGCTAACCACATCCCCGGTCTCTTCACTGCCTGAGGAGTACCAAGAGTTCCAAGATGTATTTGATAAGGGTCCGGCTGGTGATCTCCCGCCTCACTGCCCATACAATTGTACCATTGAGTTGCAACCGTATGCCATACCTTCTCGAGGTCGAGTCTACCCTCTTTATGTCGCAGAGAATAAGGTCATGGAGGAGTATGTTCCGGATGAGATGTCCCGGGGGTTCATCCGCAAGTCCTCCTCTCCCGCTGGGGTTGATTCTTCTTCATGAAGAAAAAGAGTGGAGAACTGAGACCCTGTATCAATTACAGGGGGCTCAACCATATCACGGTCAAAAATGTCTACCCTATTCCTCTTACTACCGAGCTATTCGATTAAATAAAGGGTCCAAGGTGTTCACCAAGCTTGACCTGGTACAGATGAAGGAGGGCCACAAATGAAAAACCGAGTTTAACACCAGGAGCGGGCATTATGAATACCTTGTAATGCCCTTTGGTCTGTGCAATGCTCCAGTGGTTTTCCAGAAATTCTAAAATGACATCCACTGGGACTTGCTCCAGCAATGCGTGTTGGTGTATTTAGATGACATTCTGATCCATTCCGCCTCCATGGAAAGCCACCACGCAGACGTTGCACGAGTTCTGCAAAAATTAAGAGATAATAATCTATTATGCAAATTATTAAAATGTGAATTCCACCGCAAACATGTCATCTCAGGTTTACTAATTACTACAGGAAATTTATCAGCAATTTTTCCTCAATTGTAAAACCCCTTACCGACATGACCAACAAAGACAGTAACTCCACGCACTGGTCTCCGGAGGCCATCAAAGCATTTGAGGCATTAAAGTTCGCCTTTGCCGCAGCACCCATTTTGACACACCTAAAATCTGAGCTTCCATTCATACTTGAGGTCAATGTGTCTGAGACAGGTGTAGATGCCCTCCTGTCTCAACGTCCTACACCTTAGAGCCAGTTGCACCCGTGTAGGTATTTCTCGAAGAAGCTAAGTCCTTCTGAGTGCAACTATGAAACTGGTGACTGAGAGTTGCTGGCTATAATACTCGCTCTTAAAAAATGGAGGCATTTGCTCGAAGGAACTTCAGTGCCAATCCTAATCCTCACTGATCACAAAAACCTCACATACCTGTCTGAAGCTAAGCACTTGACTCCAAGACAGGCCTTATTTCTGTCCCGTTTTAATTATGTGGTCTCGTACCTGCCAGGAACCAAAAATGTGCAGGCTGATGCCCTATATAGACAGTTCTCGGGCACTAAGGAGGAGAGGCATTAAGGAGGAGACTGGTCTTAGTCCTATTATTCCTCTGGACCGAGTACTGGCCACCATATGTACAATCATTGCATCTCCCCTCGGGGAGAGAATGCGGGCCACCCAAGTAGATGCACCTGCTGAAACTCCTTCTGGGTGCTGTTTTGTACCTAGTAACCTCTGTACCAAGGTACTTTCCACATACCATAATACGAAGTCAGCAGGGCATCCCGGTAAGAACCAGCTCCTCTGGTCAGTTTCCCATCTTTTCTGGTGGCCAGAACTTAACAAAGATATTGCTGCCTTTGTCGCTTCTTGTCCAGTCTGTGCGCAAACCAAATCACCCCGTCACCTTCCAGTGGGCCTTCTCCAACCCATATCCAATGGGGAAAAGCCACGGTCACACCTTACCATGGACTTCATAGTTGACCTCCCTTTGTCTAACAGTAACAGTCATCCTCATGGTCATTGACAGTTTCTCTAAAATGATATACTGCATACCTTTCAAAAAACTACCAACCGCTAAAGAGTTGGCTGCGGTCTTTGTCAAATAGGTCTATCGGCTACACGGGGTTCCCAAAGTCATAGTTTCTGACCTGGTAGCCAGTTTGTCATGAGATTCTGGAGGGCCTTCTGCGTGCAACTAGGTATCCAATTCTTCTTCTCTCTGGCCTATCACCCACAATCGAATGGGGCCGTGGAAAGGGCTAATCAGGCCTTGGAGCAATTCCTGTGGTGCTACATCTCGGACCATCAGAATAATTGGTCGGACCTGCTACCTTGGGCAGAGATAGCTCATAACAGTGCTGTCTTGGCTTCTTCCCGGCTCTCCCCCTTCATGGTGAATTATGGTTATCAACCCTCCATGATTCCAGATTTGTTCTCTCCCCAGGGTATTCCGGCATTGGAGGATCATCTCCAGCGAATCCGTTCCACATGGGTGCAGGTCCAAGAGTCATTATGACGCTCACACCAATCCCAGGAGCTCCAGGCCAATCATAAACGATTACTTGCACCCTCCTACCAGGTCAGGGAGAGGGTCTGGTTGTCCTCCAGAAATCTCCACCTCCGAGTGCCCCCTCTGAAACTGGCTCCCTGCTCTGTGGGGCCTTTCCGTATCCTCCAACGTGTGAACCTTGTGGCCTATGCCCTAGACCTCCCTCCCAATATGCGGATACACAATGTGTTCCATATCTCGATGCTGAAACCCCTGGCATGTAATCGTTTCACTACGGTCCATCCTGACCCCATTCAGTGCCCATGACGGCCATGGGAGTCTTCAATATTTGGTCCATTGGAGGGATACAGTCAAGAAGAGTCAAGAAGAGTGCTCATGGGTTCCAGCCACAGACGTGCATAAACCCTTAAACCTGGGGGGGTTGATTGGGGGGTACTGTCAAGGTTTGGCTGAGCTGCTCTTTCTCTGATGATTGATTCTGCTGTCTGAGCTAATCTAGTACTCTGCTATCTTTTGCTAATGCCTTCCCTGTACTGAGTCTGGCTGAATCAGCTGATCTCTCTGTGATTGCACACCTGACTGCTATCAGCTAACCCTCCCAGGGTATTTAAAGAAGCTTGGCTCACTTCCTGGTACCCTTGTGTTTGCTTCTGGCTGCAAGATTTTTCTACTGCATTCCTGTTTTGCACTTTACGTTTTGTGTCTGTCTGGTTCCTGGTCCCTAACATCCACATTCCCCTTCACTGTCTGCGGCAGCAGATAATGTTGCTGCTGCTGCTGCCACTGCCTCAGATTCAGCACTGCAACTAGGAACAGTAGTATTGTTTGTGCTGGCAAGTGGAACCTGTCCTAATCCCCCATTCCCACTGGTCCATGGTGGTATGTGGCACACTAGCCTGCTCTTCAGCATCCTGCTGCACTTGCAACTCAGCAGCAGCAGGAATTATAGCAGCTGCAAATTCCTCAGGTTCAAAATGCTCACTGCTGGTTGGAGGAGGTGAGAAGTAATGTGGCAGAGGGTCCCCTAATGTCACACTTGTCATTTCTTGTTGACCTGGATAAGGCAGACTGACAGTGCTAACAGCAGGCACAGGCAGCTGATCTGTATTCCTGTTGGTGGTATCACTGCAGCGGTGACAATTCTGCCTTCTTCAGGACAATGTTCCACATTGACAATGTTGTGGGGAAAGGGGTCTCCCAGGGTCAGGAGAATGGTGTGGGCTCCCTTGACCGCAAGTATGGACACTCTCAATTGCTTCCCCTACCACTCTCAGAACATGAGTCCCACAGGCTGATTCACCATCATTGTTACTACTATTACTACTATTAACACCAACCACATCAATTTCAGCCATTGAGTCTTCCTCCTTACTCCTCACTGATGATTACCCACTTCTTCACTCCTAATGCTAACAAGCTGCTGGACCTTCTTCATAGAAGTAGTAGTACTAGCACTGGCAGGACTTCTTGGGGATGACAAGTGTGACTTAGGGTCCCCTGCTGTCACACTTGGCATCATCTCTCTCCCCTCGAGTATTATAAGACAAACTGGCAGCAAGCACAGCACCGGTGGTAGCAGAGGCAGCATGTCTGACAGCAGGCACAGTACTTGTGGTGGCACTGGCAGCAGGGGCAGCACATCTGACAGCAGGCACAGCACATCTTAGAGCAGACACAGCATGTCTGGCAGCAGGCGCAGCAGGTCTGGCAGCAGGCAGCTGACCTGTCCTGCTCTCACTACTACTACTTTTTTGTTCCTCTCTTGACAATAATTTCCCAAAGGACCCTAGGGGTGATTTAGGGAGACTGGCCAGCATTGCTTTTGTAGTGCTCGTAATACTGAGTGTTGGTAATAGAATGCTACTTGCATATTGTTTTTAATTGCTTCCTATGGGCTTTTTTTTGACTGGCAGTGCATATAATTACCGCTGATTTTGTTTTCACAAGTCGGGTAATAGGATACTAATACCTGACTTAAAAAACACAATGCCTCTTTGTTTTTTTTTTAGCGCTGGTAATAGAATCGATACCTAAATGCACACAGGCAAAGGAAAAAAGATGGGTGGCAAGAAATGCTCTTATTACAGAGTGATGTGTCACTGGATAGGATCGGTAAAAATCCAAATTAGTCCGTGAGACTATCTGCTAACCGAAATCACTAAAGTGATAAAGAAGTAACTAAGGGTTAACATGTAGGATTCCAAGGAAAAGAATAGAAATTAACCACTCCTTGTATAAGGTAATATGTTGCTTAAAAAACATGGAATCCTAGTTACCCACAAAGAGTAACTCCACTTGACAAAGTATATAAGTGTAACTATACTCTGTAAGAGCAGGTTATATCACAGGATCAAATGAAAAAGATTATCATAAGATCTAAATTGCTCCACGGAGTAACCGAAGAATCTGAAAAGACTGACTTTAAGCTTTTCCTTGTTGAGTAAAAACCTATATAAATTAGTTTGATACAAACATTCATATAGAGTAGATTAGGTCACAGGAGAGGATCATAAGAACCAAATTACTCCATGGAGTAACGAAACTCAAAAACACAAACGGCTAAATATAGACATGTACTGAAAGTATGTAAGTGTAACTATACTCTGAAAGAGAATGTTATCTCACAAGAGAAGATCAAATGAAAAAATGTAATGTTAAGATCCAAACTGCTCCAGGGAATAACTTAATATAAGCTATAATGGATAAGTAAACACCTACATAAATTAGCATGAATGATAATCTTTATACAGAGGAGGTTAGGTCACAGGAGAGGATCGTAAGAACCAAATTGCTCCATGGAGTAAACAAACTAAGCAACACAAATGACTACATATAGACGTGTACTGTCACAAGTGGGCCATATGGGGTATGTAGACACAACAAAGGGAAAATAAAAAAGCTGAAGCTCATTTCATCAGCACTTCATCAGGGCAGCATAGGAGAAATACCCCAAATACCCCAAAAATTCTGAGTGACTGACTGGGAAGACACAGACAACCAAGAACCAGGTTTCTTTCTGATCTGTCTGTTATCTCTGTCCTCAGGGAATTTGGTCAAAGAAGCAGTTGAGGACAGGGGGGCTTTCATTAAAATAAATAAAATTAAAATTAAAAAAGATATTGACAGAGACAGGGACCCAGATGTGATCTGTATCTGAGGAAGACTGATACTAGACGTGATAGAGTATTTTGTAGACATAAAAAAATCAATTCTATTGTGTACTTTACAGAAAAAACAGATGCAGTAGTTGAGTATTGTCCAGTAAATGCAACAAGGGGTAGGGTGAAATAATTAGACTAATGCAGAGTCGTGAAATTAAAATGGTAGTCCCATCGAAAGTTCCACCTCTACCACCAAGTATTATTATAAACCATCTAAAAACACTGATGTTGACAATGAGTTGCATTCCAGCGATGATGGCATAATGCAAGAAGGTGTAGCAGCTCAACCAACTGCTGCATCTGACAGTGAGACAAGCAAGTGCAAAAACACCTGTCCTGAAAGCAATAACAAAGTGGGAAAATCCTTCTAAGGGGAAAGTAAAAAGAAGTTGTTGAGACCCCTAAAAGCCTAGAGAAATTTAAGAATAGTGGGGAAGAAGCAGCAGGTGATGCTTAGGATGTCCTAATTACTGATGATGATGTTGAAGATCTAGAATATATCCCTCCAGCATCCTCTTTTTCTTCAGATACAGATGAAGTTGAGAGAGAGATAATGGCATGGCCAGAAAGTTAGCTGAAAGACAAAGGCTCAATCTTCCACCGCTAAAAAGAAGCACTGTGCCTGTCCATAAACTGTTTGAGAAAACAATTGGAAAGTCTGACCCTGTAAAAGAACAGATGCCCAAAAATACACAGTCATTCTGTCAGTCATCATCAGCATCATCACTGCTTCCAGGTCCCACTCAGACACACACATACACACACACACACACACACACACACACACACACACACACACACACACACACACACACACTAGTAGTGTTGAGTAACAGCAACAACACAGATTATCAGCATCTACAGCCTGAGCCTTGAGTGCCTCTGCTGCTCTTAGAATTGCATCACCTATGACACCAAGTAGTAGTACACATTTAGCAACATCTAGCCCCAGTAGTAGTAGAAGTCTCTCAGTCTCTCAGGAAACTCACAGTCTATGAAGTCCACAGTATGGAGATACTTCAAACAGGATAAAAATGCTAAGCATGTTGCAATCTGTCTTCTGTGTAAGAAGCATGTGAGAGCAGTCTCTCACCTATGCACCTCCTCAATAAGTTCCCACCTGAAGTACAACCACTGGGCTGACTATGAGAAACACCATAAACAGGTCAGATGTTCCACAGCTAGCAGCAGCAGAAGTACTCTTAAACATTCCTGGGGCTCTGTGGTATATAATAGAAGTGTTATTGATGTGTTAGAGAATGTGCTAAGATTTTCTGTGCCTGATGCAGAGGAGTATAACTGCAGAGGAGTATGGAGGTATATGCCTATACTTACCCCCACTACTTCCACAAAAAAACAAACACATTCCTGCCATCTATCACTTAGCCTGTTATCTATCCATGCACAGATATCACCTCTGAAACCAAAGGCTTTTAATTTATGCAGTAACCTGTTGTGAGGCACTGTATCATACTGAAGGCTTTTGCAAAAATCCAAGTATACTACTATATCAACAACAATGACCTTGTCCAAATAACTACTTACCTAGCCTAAAATGCAAATAAATTAGTTTGACATGATCTATTCTTCATAAAACTATGCTTGCTCCTACTAATAATGTCGTTGGTCATCATATAGTCCTGCATACTATCAGTTGGTAACCCTTCTAATATGTTACCCAGTACTGAAGTGAGGCTGACATCTATTATTCCTGGTTTATTATATAGACAAAAAGAGCAGATATTTGTAAACACACACACTACTCTGAAGTATTAAATGCATTAATATAATGACATCAATCCTAGTATTTAGTAACTTTGAAAAACTTGTCAGGAATTTACACAGTATAACATGTATTGTATAAAATCACACACAGAGGATGTGTTAAACTAGGATGTGTAAAACATGCAAGCAAGTTCTAAATACATTGCCTGCATTTGTCCACATGACAAAAAAGAATGTTGTTCAATGTTTCCTGAACAATGATAACCTATCTGCTATTTCATTATAATACTGTCTACTTAGTGGTACTGGCCTTATTTTTCACCCTTTAAGAAGCAGAAACAAACATGCTAGCTATATGCAAGGGGTTTGGTTTCTAGCTTTACATATCTTTTTTTAGATATTTTCTATTAGTTTATCAACTCTGTGGAATTTTAACTTATGTCTTATAAATACAGAAAGAGAAAATGTCACCCATATTTCATATTCATGGTGTAGTATTAGGGAAAAATAACCTTTAGAAGGCTCAATTAAAAACTGAGCATAATTGGATATATTTCTTAATTGAACTTAATAAAGGTTACATTATATTTTCCCTCATAATTCCCTGTGATTATGGATTAGATTGATAATAAGTATCATTTTGTTCCCATGGAAATGGGAGTTTGCTGCTGCTGCTGTAATTCATGCATTCACATTCATCTGCCACAAGCGAAGAAGGGTGATGATGAGCAAGCTACAGTATCACTGACTAGTGATGGATGAACATTTTCACCTCAAAGCAAAACTATAGAAAAATGGCACTTTTCACAAAGCTGTGCCTTTTTTGCCAAAACATGCAGTTTTCCAGTTTTTTTCGCCTAGCTCATTGCATTGGAATCAATGGGAAAACTGATTTTCTACTAAGCACATGGAAATATTCCTTTATTTTCCCACAAGCAAAATATAAAACGGGTGGCATGTTCCCACAACACATAATTCTGTGTTTGTTTTAGGAAGAGAGAGCAGCTAATTTTTGAGCTAGAGAAGATAGTGGAGCTTAGTTTAGGGAGTCTTATCCGTAGGACATCTGTTCTATGTATTATGGGAGTTTGGGGAGAAAGGAAGGTAGCAAAGGAGTTCAATCTCAAATACCCCATTTTTTCTGACTGATTTGATTTGAAAGACACAGTCAGCTATGGTCCAAGTTCCTTGCTGATCATGCTGTTATTATCTATGTTATACATGTCTGGAGGTGTGAGAAGGGAGCAAATGATGTTGACCCCAAGTACTCCAACAGTCTGTCTGTCTGATTGATTTGATTTTAAAGACATAGGTAGCTGTGGTCTTAGTTGCTTGCTGATCTTTCTGTTGTTATCTCTGTGTTAGATTTGTGTCTGGGGGGTGTGAATGAAAATGGCACAAAGGAGGTTGACCCGAAATACCCAAACATTATGTCTGACTAATTTTATTTGAAAGACACAGGCAGCATCGGTTCCTTGCTGATCTTACTATTATTATCTCTGTGTTGGGGGGGCCTGGGAGAGGAAGTTTTTGTTGAACAAGTATTTTTTTTTAAAGTGATAATATAGGTTTGAGACTAACTCAAGTCTAAGTCATATAACAAATCAATGTTTCCCTAGAGCTTGTGCCAAACAATCATCATTCATACAAATCAAAGTTTGCTCAGGACTTGGGCCTCTAATAATTCTAAGTCCTACAAATCAATGCTTCCTCTGGGTTTGGGCCTCTAACAACAAGTCTGTCCTAAAAATCTTCCTATCAAGTATCAGTCTGCTGCAGTCACAACTTACATCAGGGGGTCCCTGTCACATTACATACCAAAGTCTCATTTTATTTTTTTATATTTTATATATTTACTTTTTTACTTTCCCTCCCAGTATCAACAACCCCCCCCAAAAAAAACCTTTCCCTGTTCAAATAATTTTTTTACCCAAACTCCACAAACACAGGCACCTCCTCAGACCCTTTTATATGTCTTTTTTATTTTATTGTTTTTTTATTAACTGTCCCCCCAATTCCAGTCAACACTCTCCCCCAAACAAAATTCCTTGTTCAACTGATTCTTTCCCCACACTTCACCAACACAGGCACACTCAGTCCCCTTTTATATATATTATGCCTGTTGGAAATAAAATAATATTTGTTATGCATTTTATGTAGGGATGGGTGAAAATTTTCACCTCAAACTGAAATCAGCAAATAATGGCACTTTCCGCAGCTTTTCCCATGAAATGAGTAATTTTTCTGCTTTTTCCCTCTTTTTTCTACACCACACAAAAGTTTTCTACAGCTATATAAAAGGCGGTCAGGTTCTCACAGCAGCCATTCTGTGTTTGTGAGAGCAGAGAGAGCAGCACCTTGTTTGAGCTAGAGGAGATAGAGAGGGGAATTGAAGTTTATTTTAGGGAATCTTTTAGTAGGATATTTGTTCTGTGTAAGTGTATTAGGAGAGTCAGTGGAACACTCTGGGGAGAAGAAGGAAGGAAGGAGGTTGACCCCAAATGCTCCAGAATTCCACGTGACTGACTGGAAAGACACAGGCAGCTAGAGACCTATTTGCTTGCTGATCTTGCTGTTATTGTCTCTATGCTGGGTGGGGAAGTCTGGGGAAAGAAGTTGTTGATTTTGTTTTTCAGTTATAACTTTTTTGGACAGACTGTGATAAGACAACAATGTTGACAAATTTAAAATAAAAAAAATTAAATAAAAAAGAATAAATAACTAAATATATTAGGTGACAGTGATAGACAGCTGACTGGGCTTAGGCAAGGCATCATACAGCTCCATCAGCTATGTTGTGTCCCGTAAAGTAAAAAAACACAGTGTAGTTGTGTAATGTCCAGCAAACACACAAGGGGAATGGGTAGGGGGGAATCAGTGCAGTAGTTAAAAAAATGACTGCAGCAATGGTTGCTGCAGTGTGTGCAATCAAGGATGAAGATCTCTGTACTCCAAGGGAGGATGCAGTTTGTAAAAGTCCCAGCAAAACTAGTTCTACCACCACCAGTGCCAGTAGAAATAAAGAACCATATAATAAGAACACTGAAGATGGCAAGTGTTGATGATGCTGGCAACAGTATAATAGAGGAAGGTGTAGCAGCTGAACCACCTGCTGCATCAGATAGTGAGACAAACAAACACCAAAACACACATCCTCAAAGTAGCAGGAACATTGTTAAAAGTAAAAGTAAAAATAAATTGCTTGAGACCTCTAAAAGCTTACAGGAATGTAAGGGTAGTGGGTAAGAGCTGCCAGGTGATGCTGGTGTTGCTGAGGATGACTGATGATGATGCAGATCTAGAATCTATCCCTCCAGCATCCTTCTCTTGTTCAGATACAGATGACATTGAGAGTAAGGATGAGGAGATGGCTATAAGGTTAACAGAAAGTCAAAGGCTGAATCTTCCACCACATTTAAGGAGCACTGTGCTTTTCTATAAATAGTTTGAGAGGGCCATTGGAAAGTCTGACTCTAGAGAGGCACATACGTCAAAAAGCACACAGTCACCCTATCAGTCATCAAGCAGCAATGTTAGGAGACTAACATTCTTAAAAATGAACCAACATCTCATACCATCTGAGTATCAGGTAGCAGAAACCACACCCTTGTGCTTCTTTTCAGCTCTATCTGGTGGTCACAGGTGCAGACGAGAGTTGCTGTCTCGTTGTGACCTTTTCTTGGCTTCCGATTTTGCATCGTGTATGATCCCAGCTTGTCCAATTATACACATTGCTTCTGACCTGTGGATCTGGCTGACTACTCACTCCATGTTGACCCCAGCTTGTCTGACTATCCACACTGGTTCTGACCCATGGCTCTGGCTGACTACTCACTCCTTGCATGACTCTTGCTTGTCTGACTATCCACTCTGTTTCTGAACTGTGGCTCAGGCTTACTACTCGCTCCTTGTTACCTAGGCTGGTCTGGCTATTCGCATTAACAGTACTGTGGCTTGTGCTGTCCCCTCTCTGATTGCCACTGTCTGCATTTAGTACCCCGCAGTAGGACGCATATACCTCTGGTTGCTTGTCCTACCAAGCTGATAGAACCATAGGCAAGGTTCTTCATTTGGCTATCCTCTCCAAGTAGTGCAGACCTCAGCCAAGTGTCAGTCTGTGTAATGGACTGTGGTTTGTTCATTCACCAGTTCTGGGGTTTTGCTGGGGAATTGCCTATTATATAAGTATTATAAATAAAGGTGGTTTTATTTCAATTTACCTGTGTCTGACCTTCTTTGTATTGGTTACCATGACAGTACATAAGGGCCATGAGCAGTGAAGGTACTTGTAATCCACCTTCTCCGAGCATCCTGTTCAGGATGGACTCGCAGGATCAATGCACTGATCAATTATCTTAGCCATGCAGACTTTGTTAAATCGTACAGCACACCTTGATCGCTTTGCTAGGCAACAGGTGACCTCCCCAGATTCATCACCGGATGTTCTTGCTACCCCAGAGGTTGATGTTGCTAGAGGGTTATCTGATTCTGCTCCATTACCTCAATGCTACGAGGGGGAACCTACATTCTGCCAGGGGGTCCTTACTCAGCTGGGGATTTTTATAGAGATGGTACCACAAGCATTTCCGAGCGAAAGAAGTAAGGTGGGACTCTTGATTTCTCTATTGTTGGGCAAGGCATTGGCATGGGCCAATCCTCTTTGGGAGACGGACAAGCCCGTTATTTACAATTTCACAGAGTTTGTGGCCTCGTTTCGAAGGGTCTTTGATGTTCCAGTTCGTGCAATTGTCATGACACTCAGACCAGTAGGTGAAATAAAATGCAGTTTTTATTAAGAACAAAATAAAGGACAAAGATCGCCCCCTATAGGCAGCACTGTGTAGCTGCAGGAAGGCAATGATGTGACCAATATACAAGTATAGCATAAAATAGCACAAGTAATTGGCAGATACTGAGTACAGAGATACAAGGGTTAACACAATAATCAGTCCATCTCAGTTGTGATGTTTGGCACGCCCAAGGTGATAAAGGCAGTGAATGGTGGAGAGAACTCAACACCAAAAGATCGTAATACTGAGAAACCTGTCCAGCAAAGAGGAACCTGCCACCCAGAACCTGCTGCACATGAACAGTAGCCCCCACGGGCGTATTAACGGAACAAGTAGACTGCCAGAGCTTGAGCCAATAGCCCCCACGGGCGTAACTGGAGTAACTGGATAGCAAGAGTTTGAGCCAATAGCCCCCACGGGTGTAATGGAAGCAACTGAATTGCAAGAGCTTGAGCCAATAGCCCCCACGGGCATAATGGATGCAACTGAATTGCAAAAGCTTGAGCCAATAGCCCCCACGGGCATAACCACAGAGACGTGCACAGTAGCAGCCAGAGCCGTGCGCCTACCGGGCGCGGTAACGAACTTCACTGAACTACAAGGAGAGAAACGGCTCAGCACCAAAGCAACACTCTGTACCAGACTGGAGGCTCAGAACCGGGACACAGCTCTGCACGGGTTAACGGCTCGATAGTTGGAACACAGCTCTGCACAGGTAACAGCTCGATAGTTGAAACACAGCTCTGCACGGGTTAACAGCTCGATAGTTGGAACACAGCTCTGCACGGTTAACGGCTCGATAGTTGGAACACAGCTTTGTAGGAAGCAGCTCAGTAGCAGGATCTAGCACAGCACAGGTTAGCCACTGCAGTCGCTCAGGACAGTAAATGGAGGCAGTCAAAATGTCGCCGCGGTGACAGAGGAAACTGGAATGTAGGCTGGGCAGAAGTAACTGATGCAGGTCATGGAGCAGGAACGTCAACAAGCCGAGTCGAATCACGGAACAGGTTCTCAGACAAGCCAGATCAGGAAACGAGCAGGAACGTCAGCCAGGCCGGGTCAAATCATGGAGCAGGAACACAGGAACGTAGTCAGAGCAAGCCAAGTCGGTACACCGTAAATCAGGAACGCAGGAACACAGCACAGCAAAACTGGCTCAGGAACACCACGAAAGGGCACCTGACAGGTGCCACTGGCCCAGTATAAAAATGTC
Source organism: Rhinophrynus dorsalis (assembly GCA_037306005.1). Classification (NCBI taxonomy): domain Eukaryota; kingdom Metazoa; phylum Chordata; class Amphibia; order Anura; family Rhinophrynidae; genus Rhinophrynus; species Rhinophrynus dorsalis. Next base: position 484,962,756 of record CM074720.1, on the reverse strand, counting down.
ACCGGGGGCGGGCCAAACAGGCTCAACCAATCCGAGTGCAGCACAAGCGAGAGTGACATGAGAGGAGAAACTGCACCATGATAGCAATCTCCACTGCCAAGTAACTTATGACCATCCGCCAAGGCACACGCACAATGGCAGAGTACGCAATAGATTTCCATACTCTGGCAGCAGAGGTAGGGTGGAACAATGAAGCAATAGTGGCCCAGAGCCTATGTGACTTGATCAAAGATGAGATCACAGCCCTTGAGCTGCCGAGTGATCTGGAGGAGCTGATTTCAGTTACCATTCTGTTAGGTACCAGAATCCGGGAGAGACCTTCTTTCAAAGAACATATGGGTAGGCCTCCATCCCGTTTGGCACCCAGCTTTGTGAACCCACCCAATCCTCCCTCGCCTCCCATACCTCCTGGTTCTGAGTCCGCCAGAGGGGAACCAATGCAACTAGGGTTTACACACCTTTTGGTGGAGGAGAGGGCTCTCCTCCGGAGAGAGGTCCTCTGTTTATATGGTAGGAAGCCAGGTTCTTGTACCATCCGGCCGGGAAACACCCACACCTAGGGTTACGTAGGGGACAGACCCTGGGTGGAGTTTCACAGTCCCCAGAAACTCTTCAAGGTAAATCAATCCTTGAAGTAGTCCTGTCTTGGGACGAGTCTTTGGTGGTTGCTCCAGCCTTGCTAGACTCAGGGGCCCCTGGGTTTTTCATTGACGCAGAATTTGCAGCTCAGCATTCTATTCTGCAGCTGCCACGCTCCTCTCCGTTGGTTATTAAGGCCATTGACAGGAGACCACTACATCTGTCACATGTTACTCACAAGGCTTTCCTTGTCTCTGAGGGTAGGGGCTCTCCACGTTGAGGCATTACAGTTTCAGGTCATCCATTCTCCTAATTATGCTATTACTCTGGGATTTCCATGGTTGCAGCTGCACAACCCGAGGACTGATTGGAAAACGTGTGACATTGTATCTTGGTCCTCTCAGTGTATGAAGTCTTGCCTACAGCAGCCTATGAGAATATTGTGTACCTCTACCTCTTTTCCTGCAGAGTACCAGTCTTACAGAGAGGTATTTAACAAGGTAGAGGCCAGTACATTGCGGCTGCATAGGCCATATGATCGTACTGTTGATCTGGTTCCAGGTGCTAGACCTTCCAGGGGTCATGTGTATCCCTTGTCGGTGGAGGAGAACGAGACATGCAGGACTACGTGGCTGATGCCTTGTCTAAGGGAATAATTCTCAAGTCTTCCTCTCCTGCTGGTGCAGGTTTCTTTTTTGTAAATAAAAAGGATGGGGAACTAAGACCATGCATCGATTTCAGGGGTCTAATTAAGTTGATGGTCAAGAACGCCTACCCCATTCCTTTAATCACTGAGCTGTTTGATCAGATCAAGGGCTCTACAGAGTTTACTAAGCTAGACCTCAGGACTGCTTACAATCTTGTAAGAATTAAGGAGAGCCACGAGAGGAAGATAGCATTTAACACCTGGAGCGGGCACTATGAATATTTGATGATACCTTTCAGCAATGCTCCTGCTGTCTTCTAAGAATTCATAAACAATGTATTGAGAGATTTACTGCAAAGGTGTGTTGTGGTCCACTTGGATGACATTCTCATCCATTCTCAAACCTTATAGGCACATCGCACAGATGTGTCCTTAGTCCTACAACTGTTGAGGGAGAACAAATTGTTCTGTAAATTGGAAAAATGTGATTTTCATAGATCCCAGATGACAGGGGTACGTTATCTCCTCCTCCGGTCTAGCCATGGACCCATAAAAGCTTTCAGCTGTCTTGCAATGGCCGCTTCTGATGGGATTGAAATCCATACAGTGGTTCCTGGGTTTCACAAATTACTCCAGGAGGTTTACGCGAAACTTCTCTACTGTGGTCAAACCACTCACGGACATGACTCAGAAAGGGGCTAATTGTAATGGTTTGTTTAACACTCAGACACAGTAGGTTTGGATAAAACACGGCTTTATTGAGCAGTTGCAACAACAATAACCCTCATGGGTCCAGTAATATGTAAGCAATATAGTAAAGACACAGGACAGGTTACAATGAGGTATACCCACACGGGTCCAGTATATGCAAGTTTACAAAATACAATATACTGACACAGGTCAGGCAACTTTCGTGTGATACTCAAGTTAGGCAGCACTGAATGGGTTACTATTAGGCCGGAAGAACTGACAGGCCCTAATATTGCGAGGCCCTTTAAGAAACTCAAACTGAAGAGAGAGCACAATATCGAGTAACGCCCAATCAGTAACGGAGACCAGAGCAACTTGTGGACTGCCGTAGCAGTAACAGTGACTAGAGCAACTTGTGGACTGCCGTAGCAGTAACGGAGAGTAGCAACGAGTCTGGAGAGGCACCCAACCTGGAACTGCACGGAAGAATAGCTGATGTTTGACACCTACCCCGAAGGGTTAACACACTCAGACCAGAGTCGACTGCACAATAGGTGAACTGCCTGAGGCACCCAGAGAACCCAAAATCAGCGTGAATGGCAGGAAACTGTCCAGCGGATAATGTTGCATGGATGGAAGGAACACACCAGCAATGTTGCCTGGGCGACACCGATTGCAACGGAGACTAAACTGCAGAGAGAGACTGTACGGAGACAGAGAGGATCCTGGAACAACCTCAACTGGAGACTGGATAAGGAGTAGCAGGAGGGATACGCAGCCACAGGAGCCCTGTTGGGCCAGATCGATACACAGAGCAGGAACATCAGCCAATTCGAGTCGGTACACAGAGCAGGAATGTCAGCCGTGCCGGGTCAGTACACAGAACAGGAACGAGATACAGAATAGTCAGACAGTCTGGGTCAGTACACAGGCAGGAACAAGATGCAGAGTCATCTGACAGTCCGGGTCAGTACGCAGAGATCACATGAAATACAGGAACAAGCGCTGGTAATCAATGTTTCCTAAATTTCTATTCCTTTCAATCACTGCATTTGCCCTGTGGAAGTCAATAATCCCCTGAAGTAAGACAACTGATTTCATATTGCATGGAACTCATTTCAGTAATGACACACAGTTGAACAATACAGTTTCCCGGGTACCACTTACATTTAGTGGCTAGTACAAAAAAGCATTTAGATACATTTAATATTTATACAGTGTTAACCTATTGAGTGCAAGAGAGGTCTTCATCACATTGAAAATAAATAAACTGGAAATTTCTGGCATCCAAATGATGTATTCATATTTTGAGGTTCCACAGAGACTGTGTGTTAAACTAAAATGTTCCATTGCATCAAAAAGTTTGAGAGCCACTGATTTAATAAACATACAGTTCTTACTTAGTTTTACAAATTTTCATTAAATTATAAAAATAAACAAGTAACACAATCTTAATATTACAAGAAATAGTAATAAAAAAGTACATACAATATATTCTAATAAAGAGTTTAAAAACAGAAACTTCAAATGAAAGAAAAGGTTAATATATTCTTTCTTGGCCAAACATTTACTGAGGCACAGAATATACCACAGAAACTAATTCAATATACTGTGTATGCAGTAAAAGAATATTTTAAGCATGTTTCAAGCTTGTTACCATACATATTCACAAAGTAAATTTATACATAAATACAACAATAATTATAACTGATATTTAAAAGTGGGATATTTCTGTTTTTTACAAAACCTTTAAATATCAAAAATATGTATTTTTTTTATATTTATGGAACTAGCCATAAATAAAATAACTGAGAAGTTAACATTAACAAAATAAACAGCATAATTCAGCAAATAATATGAAGATGAAATTAATGTTTGCTAACTGCCAGAAAATCCCCCTTAAGTAACTAACATTCTATAGTGTGTTTGTCCGGGTGCAGCAGGGCTTAAAATTAAAGTAAACTCACCAAATTGCAGAGATTAAGAATTAGCATTGGTCACAGTGAGATATTTCAGCAAAATACTTGGGTTACAAACCAATGTTTGCCATGCATGAAGTGTACAAGAAAGGGCTATTATTTTTGTTTGGTTCTCTGGTTGCTATCAAGAAGGAATAGTAAGATAAACCATCTGCATTACATTTTAGCTGTCATTTCAGCACAGGAACAATCAGACCACACAAGTTTGTTTTATAGGTGTATGGAAAGTCATGCTTCTGTGTGGTCTTATCATGTATGAAACAAATGAAACCTAATCAAGTGATAAGCTTATTATACAGCTTGTGTAACACTCACCATTCATTATTTAGATGTTATTTTTATGCAGTCTACTACCCCATGTTCTACAAAGACTTACATATAATTGTAGTACTTTATATATCAATGTTGCAATTAATTCAAATGCATTATAGTATTGATACTATTTCCGATTTTAATTTGTGTCTGCCTCTGGCAACCATAGATTTGACCTCTTGGATGATACAGAGAGAAGCGGTTCATTTGAGACTTGTCCAGCACACAGAGAGGGAATATAGTCTTCAATATTACAGGTAAAGGTAAGGCATTTACACTCTATGTGTTTGCTTTAACTTTTAGGTTACTTTACTCCAGAATGACTCCAGTTTGTATTGTGACACCAGCCTCAATGTTTCATCTAAGCTGATGTGTGTAATTTAATAATATAATATAAGTAAAAGGGGGCACCATGTTAGCTGTAGAAAAAGGAGAATGATAGAGTAAAAGCCTTTATTGGCTAACTGAATAGCTTTGAAATGCAAACTTTCAAGACAAAGCAGGACTCTTCTTCAGGTATATAATAGAATGAAGGTTGAATACAAAATATTTTGTATTCAGCCTTCATGCTAAAAATTAGGGATGGGCGAAAGTTGTTGCCGTGTTCCCGTGAGAAATTTTGCGAAAACCATGTTGCTATTCCCTTTTTCGCGGGAAATTCTGTTTTGAAACTAGCAGTTAAAATTTTCGCATCTTTCACCCATTGGCCCAAATCTTTCACCACTTTTTCAAAGTTTTTTCCCATTGATTTACGTTACTTTTGCACTTCCTCTATAAAAAGTGATGTTTTCACTGAAGGCAGACACAATAGAAGCAGCTACAGAGTGAGACAGACTTGCTGTGATGTTCTGCTGTGATTCCTATCACTATGAGCAGCAAAAAGAGGAACTGGAAGGACACTTATTATGTGTGCACTGAGTCTGAGGAGGAGGAAGTGACTAGCAGTAGGGGTGGGTGAAAGTTGTCGCCGTGTTCCCTCAGGAAATTTCATGAAAACCACGTTTTTATCCTCTTTTTCACAGGGAAATCCTCTTTAAAACTAGTGATTAAAATTTTTGCATTTTTCGCCCATTGGCCAAAATTTTTCACCATTTTTTCAATGGCTAGAACGTTTCCGCCCATTGATTTAAGTTGTTTTCGCACTTCCTCTATAAAAATGTGATGTTTTCACTGAAGGCAGACACAATAGAAGCAGCTTCAGAGCGAGCTAGACATGCTGTTCTGTTCTCTTGTGATATTTTGCAAAAAGTGAGGCAGGAGAGGCTCATAGTGACTACTATCACTATGAGCAGGGTAAAAAATAATCATTAGAGGAGTTGGACGGACCATTTTGTGTCCACTGAGTCTGAGGAGGAAGGGACCACTACTGTACCAATGCTGTCCAGTCCCCCTAAATCACCCGAAGGGATCTTGGGGAATTTAATGGGAAGGGAGAGAGAAAAGAGAATGGGAAGGAAAGGAGAAAAGGGAATGGGAATGGAGGGAGAAAAGGGTAGTACTAGCGAGAGCAGGACCGGTCAGCTGCCTGTGCCTGCTGCAAGATGTGCTACCCCTGCTGCCATTGCCACCATTGCTGTACCTGCAGCCACCAGTGCTGAACCTGCTGCCACTTTGCCTTCTGCTAGTGTTTCTTGTAGTACTCAGGGGGAGAAGGAGAAAATTATGCCATGTGTGACAGTAGGTGACCCTCTGTCACAATGCTCGTCACCTCCTCCAAGTAGCAGTGAGATGTCTGGAATAGAGCAGAAGCACGTAGGGACTAGTGGTGGTGGTGGTGTTGGAGAAGCTGGGGCAGAAGAAGCATTGATGTCCTTTTTATCAGAAACTGATAAAAGGAATGGGAAACAGGGATTAGGATGGGTATCACCACCACCACTAGCAGTCAGCTTTTGAAATTAGTGGAAATTGCAACTGCTCTAACTTCTGCTGCTGCTGAGATGAAAGGGCAGCAGGGTGCTGAGGAGCAGGCTAGTGTGCCACAGACCACCATGGACACAGTGGGAATGGGGTCAACAAGTAATGCAGGAGTAGGACAGGTTTCACTTGCCAGCAGTAGCAATACTCCTGATCCTAGTTGCAGTGCTAAATCTGAAGCAGTAGCAGCAACATTATCCACTGCCACAGAAAGTGAAGGGGAATGTGGAGGACAAGAAGAAAGAGGCCATTCTTCTCCACCTTTTCTCTATCCCTCCCCCCAGAAGTCATGGGTGTGGGACTATTATTCTCTTCCTGCAAGCACAGTACAGTCATCATCAACAATGGTACAGTGCAAAATTTGGGACAAGTTAGTGAGAAGGGAAAGGAGGGAACACACCTTGGCACAACTGCCCTGATAACACACATGAAACACAGACACCATGACATTTACGCCAAACATGTTAAAGCCAAACACCCATTACAGGAGTCTAGCACCTCTGTTACTGTACCCCCTGACTCTCCAGAAAGGTGGAGCTCAAAGAGGAGAAAGAATAAAGAAACCCAGACAGACGCTGGAAGTTCCTTGATGAGAGAAACAACTAGCTCGCCATTAACATCACCTTCTTCCTCTAGGGTAACAAGTACATCTCCTGTCAATCCACCTCATTCATCGTTACCTCCCCTGCCAAATGATAGCCACTCTGTTAATGTTAGGATATGGCAGTTCATCTCTACCCATTGCACACTGTGTGGTGCACTGACCACACATGCCATTGTGGTGGAGAAACGATACCAGGTCGTCAGGTGGCATCTGAGGAGATTCCATCCCACAGAATATGCTAGAATTCTGGCAGGGAGGGTTCATAATTACCATTAAACTGTCAGCAAGTTGTCATGTGTCCTCAGCGGGGGCTGGACAAGGGGTATAGTGACAGCGGCAGTACTTGGTTTCGGGTGTCATGGAGTTTGGATACAGTTGTGCCCCCAGATGTTATTTACCACACACACTGTGCACATTGCAGTTGCTGATGGAAGACACAGTTCCTGTTCTCAAGGGAAAAATATTTATTCTAATAACAACACACACATATATTCCCAAAACAATGTACAATGGAACTCAAAATTGGCGAATTAGCTTCTGTCCCTGGGGTAGATACAGAGACTTTCCAGGAATGCATGTAGTAAACAATAAAACTAAGGCTTAACTTAATGAAGCTGGTCTAGACAACAGGGATTGTTTGACCAGCTGAACCCAGTCCCAGTAACTGTTGTCCTGTTAGCTATGTACCTGGACATATATCCAAGCACACTTTAAAGGGATAGTAATACTTTATTATTACTATTCCCCATATTGTAGATATTTGCAAAATAATCTAATAGCCCCCAGGTTCATCTCTCAAACCTTTATGGTTTGAGAGATAACTGAACGCAAACTTCCCCCCTCCCTCCCTCTTCCCTGAAGTCAGAGTTGTACTGACTGCAGGGAAAGCCTGTTGTACGACAGGCTTGCGGCTCTGCAGCAGAGACGAGATCACATTAGTAAAAAAGAATTATTTCACTGAAATGGTCTTCTACATGTGCTTGGTTTGCAAGCACAAGTATAAGACAGTTTTAGTGAAATAATTATTTTTCACTAACGCGATTGTGGCTCTGCTGCAGAGCCACCTGATGAAAGTCAGACCGGATATTCCTGCAGTCAGTACAACCCTGACTTCAGAAAAGGGGGAGGAAGGGGGGAAGTTTGCGTTCAGTTATCTCTCAAACCATAAAGGTTTGAGAGATGAACCTGGGGGCAATTCAATTTCTTTTCAAATATCTACAATATGGGGAATAGTAATATTAAAGTATTACTATCCCTTTAAACCTACAACAGCAGTGCCTCTGGGCATGTTCAAAGCTCTTTTGTTGCTCCCGTATTTTGCCAAATTGTCTTGCTTTTTATATTTTTGTTCTGATGTTTTGCTGATACTACAGATTTTTCCATGAGAACGGTTCTATTTCCTACCTATCTTTTTCAATGGTGGCAAAACTTCCCTACTCATGCTAACCTGGAAACCTGAAACTTCCCGCCATTGTCCAAGGTAATATCCAAGAAAGGGTTAAACAAGACAACCAATTAGGTTGGATAGCTTCACATAAATAGATAAATAATAATATAATTTTGAGAACTTTACACAATACTAGGTATTGACACGCTACTTCACAGTAAAGAATTGATTAAATAATCAATTATGCATATTTGTTCAAAAATATATATAATTTATTTAAGTAAATACGATATATCAAAAGTGTAAGCAACAAAGACATAAATGAGTGAATACTAATTTCAATAGATACACAGTTACTCAAACCACAATTATCACCATTAGGGTTACCAGCAATTAAAGGGTTAACCACACATAGGTATGTTCAGAGGTATTAAAGCGGAACTACCACTGCACAACATCTTTAGCTTAATTAAGTCCCCATCTGGCAACTAGCTGCTTAGTAACGCTAGTCGCCAGAACGATTACCTTATTTAATAGATTTATACTTTCTTCCATAGCTGACAGTAGCACGGAGTGCGAACATCTTGTCATAGTGACATCCGCGCACCTGAGCTGTCAGTCCCTTTTGGAGCTGGCATGCTCCTAGCAACGCCTCCTAGACCCGGCTGGGACTGACAGTGCAGTCATGCGGTCGTCACTATGGCAAGATGTCCACACTCCGTGCTACTGTCAGCTATGGAAGAAAGCATACATCTATTAAATAAGGTAATAATTCTGGCAACTAGCGTTACTAAGCAGCTAGTTGTAACTGTTTTTAGTACACTCAGAAGCGGACAGTTTGGTAAAACACAGTTTTATTGAAATCAGACAGAATAAAGTAACCATTGTAGTTGAGCTGGATTGTACCTTAGTGGAAAGGGGGCTACAGTGCTAGGGTTTAGGATGCTTAGAGGGTTGGAGGAGACTTTAAACTAGGAAAGCAGAAGAAGGGTAATACAACACAGGAAGAGAAAGGCAGTGTATATGTGGAAATGGGATTAGAGAAGGGACATTGGGTGAAGAGGTAGTAGGCTAGTTCATCTAATAGGGAGATGTCAATGTTACAGCCTGATAAAAAGCAAATACATATTTCAAAGAATGCAATTTTTCATAATGGCAATAATGTAAAATTTATTTATGTAAATGCATGTTGTCTGGTTGATAAGATAGCAGAACTGGAACTGATTACAGTGTGGCAGAAGTATGATATAATTTGTGTGTCTGAAACCTGGTTAGATGATACACATGACTTGGCAGCGGGTCTAGAGAGCTATTGACATTTTAGGAGGGATATGGTTAATGAAGTGGGTATGTCTACATGTAAAGCATGCCTTAAAACTCAGTATAAGGGATGATATTAATGAAGGATCCAGTGAGAATGTAGAGGCCCTGTGGGTTGAAGTGCACACTGGAGTCATACATAATCAAAATATGTTAATTCAACAATCCACACAATACTGGGGAGTTTGAAGAAGCCCAAATGGAAAAAGCTTCTCAGTCAGGAAATGCAATCTTAATGGAAGATTTCAACTATCCTGAGATTCCCTGGAGATATATGACTTCCAGCACTTCCAGTGAAATCATTTTTGAAGTATGGTCAATGACAATTTCATGTCACAACTAGTAGAGAAGCCAACTAGAATAGAGGCTTTCCTGGACCTAGTGCTCTCAATCAATTTTTATATGATAAACAACGTACAGGTAAGGGAACATTTAGGTGGCAGTGACCACAATATGGTATCCTTGAAATTTTGTATGAGGAACCCATTAGCAAGGATTGAACCAAAATGTTAAATTCTAAAAAAGCAAATTTTAGAATTCTAAAAGCAGTATTACATGATATTCAGTGGGATATAATCTTCAATGATAAATATGCACCAGAAACATGAAATCTGTTTAAAATGATCTTAGATAAATATATGCATCAATACATACTGTTGGGGAATAAGTACAAGAGGAGCAAATTCAGTCCAGTCTGGCTTAATAAAAAGGTTTGCAGGGAAATGAGAAATAAGACACAGGCTTTTAAAATGTTTAAGTAAGAAGGGCCTGATGCATCATTTAAAAATATATAAAGAATGTAATAAAATCTGCAATCAAGCAATTAGGCTAGCTAAAATTGAAAATTACTGCAAAAGAGAGCAAGAAAAATACAAAACATTTCTATAAGTATATAAATAACAAAAAAGTTTAACTCTTTGAGTGCCATAAGGCTATGGCTGACTCCGTAGACACATTCTTTTCTTCTGTATATACAAAGGAAGCAAAAATGGAAGGCTATGGGCAAACAGACACAACCACAGAATTTCCTGTTATGGCTTACTGAGTAGGGGTGGGCAAAAGGTCCTATCATGTTCCTGCAAAAAAATTCAAGAAACCACATGCTTGTCTGCTTTTTGGTGGGAAAATACACTTTAAATAAAGTGATTAAAACCTTTGCAGTTTTTGCCTATTGCCAAAAATGTTTTGCTATTTTTTCATTAGCTACAAACTTTTTGCCCCTTTCTCTTTTCACCTTTTCTTTTTAAAAACATGACATTTTCCAGTAAGTGAAACACAATACAATCAGCTACAGAGAGAGAGAGAGGGGGCTAGGTTGTTGTGCTGTGAGTTATTTTGCAAAATCAAGGCAGAGAGTCTCATAGTGACTGCTATAACAATGAGTAAGTAGAATAATAATAAAAGGAGGAGCTGGAAGGAAGGTTATGTGTCCAGTGAGTCTGAGGAGGAGGAGGAAGTGACCACTACCAACATTAACCCCTGAAGGATTGGTGCATGCATGAGCGGCCGGCACTTGGTGACCACAGGGCTTTTTTTTTACTTCCGGTTCAGGGCTTCCAGAGCATCGTGTAGCTGCGCCAGGAGCCCTGAACTCCATGACGTGCCAGGACCATCACTGGTCCTTAAGTGCCAGACCACCGTGACAGTCCTGGCACGTCAGGTTGTGAAGGGGTTAAAGGGTATGGATGCCCTGATTCCACAGACCCAATGATGGCCAGTCCCCCTGCATCGCCCCTAGGGATCTTCTGGAAATGTATGCCATGGGCAGAGGAAGAAGAGGGTTGTAGTGTGAGCAGGACAGGTCAGCTGCCTGTGCCTACTGCCAGTCTTGTGATTTTCAGGAGGGGAAGAGGAGGAGATGATGTGAAGTTTGACAGCAAGGGACCATAATTCACATTTGCCATCCCAAATCAGTCCTGCCACTACTACTAATAATAAGGTTCAGCAGCTACAGACAGAATGTTAGGAGTGAGTAAGGGGGTGTACATACTACTAGTGAGGAGGAAGACTAAGGGAACGAAATTGATGAGGTTGGTATTAGAAGTAATAATGGTGATGAAGCAGCTGGTGGGACTAGCATTACCATAGTAGATCCTCCTTCTGATGCTGAGGTGGTAGTGGATGTACTGCAGATTGGCCAGACTAGAGGTCAAGGGAGCCCACAACATTCCCCTGACTCTGGGAGTCCTCTTCCCCCCATGGCATTGTCCACAAGGAACAAGATCCTGAAGAAGGCAGAGTTGTTGCCTAGGAGCAATATTATCACCCTCTCCAGGAGCACAGATTGGCTGCCTGTGTCTGCTGCTAGTGCTTCCAGTCTGCTTCTTCAGCTCAACAAGAGATGGCAAGTGTGACAGTATGGGGCCATCTGTCACATTTCTTATGACCTCTCCAACCAGTGAGACATCTGTAATAGTGCAGCATCAGCAGCATCACCCTCTGCTCCAACCAGTGAAGGGGAATGTGAAGGAGAAGAAGAAAGAGGCCATTCTTCTCCACCTTTCTCCTACCCTCTGAAGTCATGGCTGTGGGAATATTTTTCTCTTGGAGCAGGCACAGTGCACTGCGGAGGGTGAAAAATGAGAACAATTTCCCACATGACTATTCATGAAAAACTAATGATTTATTTCTTTTTTGTGAACGTTTTCTCCTTTTCTCAAATGCAAAATTGTCCTCCTTTTTCACCTATTGCGGCAAATTTTTCACCTATTCACATTTTTCTCCAATTCAACAAATGTTTCTCATATTTACATATTTCACCCATGTTCCCTATGGCGCAACATTTCCCAGCACAATATTACTTCTTTTGAGGGCTGTAGTGGAGAAATAAGTAGCTGAAAGTCAAAGTTGGGAGTAGGGATGGGCGAAAAATTTTGCCTCAAACTGAAATCGCAAAAAGTGCTGTTTCCCTGCTTTTTTTGCCTAGCTCGTTGCATTGAAATCAATGGGAAGCAAACATTTTCTCCACCACAAGAAAGTTTTCTCCATATAAAAGGCTGTCAGGCTCTCACAGCAGCCATTCTGTGTTTGTGAGAGGACAGAGCAGCATGTTTTTTTAGCTAGAGGAGATAGGCAAATAAAGGGGAATTGAAGCTTAGTTTAGGGAGTCATTTAGGTAGGACATTTGTTATCTGTAGTAGGGGAGTCTGGGGGCACTTGGGGGGAAGAGAAGGGAGGAAGGAGGTTGACCCAAAATACCCCAAAATTTGGTGTGACTGACTGGCAAGAGACAGGCAGCTGGGGTACAAATTGCTTGCTTTTATTGTCTCTGTGCGGGGGAAGTCTGGGGAAAGAAGCTGTTGACTTTGTTTTTAGTTGTTTTTTTGGGGGGACTAACTGTGATGAGATAGGGAGGATAACTTATAAAAAATAAATAAATAAAAAATACACAAATAATTAAACAAATAAATACATTAGACAGCTGACTGGGAGCCTGATGTGAGCTCTGTGACTAAAGGTAGATTTAATAGACATCAGGCAACATTGAGAATTTTGTTGAGGGCCAAGGCAAGACATTACACTCCATCAGTTCTTTACTGTAGTGTCTAGCAAATGCACAAGGGGAGGAGAAAGGTGGACCAGTGCAGGCATGTGGGGGGTAAAGTGGTAGCACAAAAACTGATTGCAGCAATGGTTGCTGCAGCATGTGCACCACCCAGTTCCCCACCACCACCACTACCATACACATCTGTCACATTGTCGGTTGTACTTTATTTTTTTTTTTAATCAACTGACATCATCATGAATATGTGGCAGTGACACTTAAGCAGGTAAGTAATGTTTTCAAGGTATATGTTGCTGGTAGGAAGCACAACTCTGACTTCCAGCTACTTATTTCCCTACTACAGCCCTCAGAAGAAGTAATATTGTGCTGGAAAATGTTGCACCATATTAAACATAGGAGAAAAATATTTTGGAATAGGAGAAAGTATGTTGCAATAGGAGAAAATGTGTTGGAATATGCAAAAAAATGTCAGTTTTTCACCAAATGTCATGCAGGAAATTTTTCTTACTTTTCACCCATCCCTAGTTGGGAGTAGGGATGGGCGAAAGTTGTTGCCGTGTTCCTGCGAGAAATCCAGCAAAAACCATGTTATTGTCCACTTTTTCACAGAAAAATCAGCTTTTAAAACGGGAAGTAATATGCCTGCATTTTTCGCACATTGGCCAAAATGGCCCACCAGTTTTCCAGTGGCTAGAAAGTTTTCACCCATTGATTTACGTTGGGATTGTTTTTTCGCTATAAAAATGTGACATATTCCAGGAAGTGAAACACAATAGAAGCAGCTATAGAGCGAGGTAGACGTGCTGTGCTGTTCTGCTGTTATTTGTTTGTTAAGTTGAGGCAGGAGAGGCTCATACTGACTGCTATAACTATGAGCAGTAAAAAGAGGAACTGGACCCTTATTATGTGTCCACTGACTGCGGAGGAGGAGGAGGAGGAGGAAGTGAGCAGTACTGAACCAATGCTGTCAAGTCCCCCTAAATCATCCCTAAGGATCTTTGGGAAATTAATGGGATGGGAGGAAGAGAAGGGTTGTACTATCCTGTATGTTAATCATTTCACATACAGTTTGACCAGCCCTAGGATTCCTTAGTTACCAACTAATATTCTAGGCAAAAATTTAGTAAAGTTGATACCTTTATTGGCTAAGCAAGTTTTCAAGACTTCTTTGGTCTCTTCCTCAGGCATGTTATACAGATAAATATGAAAACTTCTCTCAAATACAAGTACACATTACATTGTTTATAATGGAAATCAGATAAGAATGTTAGTCCTGAAATGATGGGTCTTCCTGGGATTTGGCACACTCACAGAGAATATCTCTGGCTGGGTAGAAAATACCCTGAAAACCCTGGTAAAACGAACACCCAGCTTCTTTCAAGACACCACAGATCTCTTGAACAAACTAGCAGACTTGGGCCCCATTCCAGAGAGCACCATCCTTGCCACTATGGATGTAGAATCCCTTTACACCAACATTCCACATACAGATGGCATAGCAGCATGCCAAGAATATCTGGAAAGAAATAACACAGCCACGGAACCAGTAACAAAACTCATACACTTTATACTCACTCACAACTACTTCAAGTATGGACAAGACCTCTACCTTCAGAAAATGGGGACTGCAATTGGTAACTGAATGGCACCACAATATGCCAAGTTGTTTATGGCAAAGTTAGAAGAGGACTTCTTATCCACCTGCCAGACAAAACCCCTGGTCTATCGCTGCTACATAGATGATGTTCTTATCATCGCCACTCTCTGATACATCAACATAATTTCTATTATGTGCCCCAGAGACCCAGGAACTTTTAGGAGTGTTGGTTGTGATATCTCTGATATGTTGATGGTGTGTTTCCAGTCAGATCTCTGGTTGAGCTTCAGGTGGGATCTCAGTAAAGAGGTGCCTAGGTGTGAGTCTGCTTTCCCCCTGCCCACATCCTTCTTACACAGACAACAGATAGCAAAATGTTTAGATTTTGGATTGTAAGTAAATTCCTCCTTACTGTGGACTTTAAAGACCGAGGTGGGGGGATTCTATTACTACTACTTGGGCTTAATGTTGCTGCAATTGTACTACTAGGTGTCAAAGATGACTGACAAGATTATTGTGTATTTTTTTGCATCTTTACTTGGCCAGAGAGAGACTTTCCAATTGATTTCTAAAACAAAGACACAGCGCTCCTGTTCAGTGGTGGAAGAATGAGTCTTTGCCTTTCAGCTAATTTTCTGGCCATGTCATCATCTCTCTCATTCCCAACTTCATCTGTATCTGAAGAAGAGGAGGATGCCAGAGAGATATATTCTAGGTCAGCATCATCATCAGTAATTCAGTCATCCTCAGCATTGCTGCTGCTTCTTTCCCACTATCTTTATATTCCTCTAATAACCTGCCTACTCAGGAGAAGGACCATCATCATTTATTGCACACACACTGCAGCAACTATGGCTGCAGTCAGTTTTTAGGCTACCATTTTACTAACAGTTTATAAGCCGGCACAATTTTCAGTCTACCATTTTAGTAACTAGTGTGAAGTACACAACAGAACTGATTGTGTGTTATGTCTTGCCCTTTACAAAATAATATATCACTTCTAGTATCAGTCTGTCTCAGTCACAGCTCATGTCACGGTTCCTGTCTCTGTCACCTATCAGTCAAACTATTTTAACCCCTTAACGACCCTTGACGGTCATAGTACGTCATGGGTTGATCAGACTGAACGACCCATGACATACTATGACCGTCATGGAGTTCTGGGCTCCCCCCGCGGCTGCACGCCATTCGGGGAGTCCAGAACCGGAAAAAGAAAAAGAAAAAATGCTCTGCGGTCCTTAAATCAAGTCGCCGTGCCGATTGGTTTGTCGTTAAGGGGTTAAACTTTTTAAATGTTTATATTTTTTTTTCTTATTAACTGTCCCTATCCCCAATGACAAGAAAAAAAAACACTTCCTGTACAACTGCTTCTTCACTCAGACTCCCCTAACAGAGAGGCAGCAGCCAGCTGGAAGAAACTTTGATCACAGCAGTCTGTGTGTTCACATGAAATTTGGGAGTATTTTGGGTAAATCTCCTTTGCTCCTTCACACACACACCATTCCAGATCCGCTAACACAGAGATAACAGCCAGTTGAAGAAGGAACTTGGATCACAGCTGCCTGTCTCAGTCAACCAAGATTTTGGCATATTCTGGGTAAACCTCTTTTCTCTCTTCACACTCCCCTAGTGTCTCCCATATCCCCATTTCACAGAGAACAAATTACCTGCCCAAAAGACTAACTAAACTACATCCACCTTTTTTATTTGTCAATCCTAAAAAGTTATAAAATCGTGCTGCTTTCTCTATCTCTCAGAAACACGGAATAACATGTTGCAAAAACCTGACACCTCTTTTATATTATTATTATTGTTCTTTATTTATATAGCGCCAACTTAATCTGCAGAGCTGTACAATAGGGAATAGACATATAGGGATATTAAATTGTAAATCATATGTGAAGAACAGAAGGATCAGAGGGCCCTGCTTGTGAGAGGTCTGCAGGAAAATAAGGGAAAATTGCTAAACTTGCTGGGGGGGAATTTCAGTTTTGTTGATTTTAATGTAATGAGCTTTGCAAAAAAAAGCCAAAAATCAGCACTTTTAGTAATAAATTTCCCACTCGGTGGGATTTGCTATACTTCTCCTGTTTTTCTTTTAAGGCAAAATATGTAATCATTCCCTAGGTTTAACTCCTTCCAGTTAACCAACTGTTAGGCAGATCACAGATAACAGTAGCTGGACTTATCAATCAGTGTGCCATGGTTATTGCATGTTACTGTAATTATGTCTTAATTTTATCATTTGTTTCACTGTTGCATAATGGCTGTACCCTTCTCATTTCTTGAATAAACTTATAAATAAATAAACAAAAATCAATACTTTACTCAACAAATGAATTTAGGATAATATCAACTGCTAATATTTTGGCTAGATTACCATTTCACTGGATTTTATTTGTGCAATTTTTGTCTTCTTTCTATGATCTCAGTAATTATGGGCTGGCTGTACATAGAAGAAAAACTCTAATCTCATTGTTTTAGCTGCATTGTGACTAGAGGTGGTGGTAGCGGTGGTAGTAGGCACTCTATGGCTCTTGTCAACTTCTACTATTAACTCAGAGTCATCATCCTCCATACTTTGCACTTGTACAAAATCAGCACTATGAAATGTAGATATTATTGTTCTGGAAGGTAAAGTGGTCTCACTTCCAGACTCATTTTTAATACTATTAACAGATTAATTTAGGTCCCGTCCTCTTCTGATACGCCACTAGTTTGTCCCAATAACAGCTGTGTTAGTACTTCAGGTTTGTACTTCAGGTTTTCTCTCCTGTTCACATTTAGTCAGGCTTTTCAGATGACCTCTCGGACACTTAAACAGGCTTACTGCTCCCTTCCAGTGGTGGAACACCAAGACTTTTCCCTTCAGCTAATTACTGGGCCAATTTATTGTTGCTTTCACTCTCTGCTGGGTATGTATCTGACAAGAAGGGGAGAACAGTAAAGTGATATTCTATATCACCATCATTCTCAATGAAAAATAAGCCTATATCCATGATTTCATGGAGGGAGGATGGAGAAATATGCTGTTGACCTGATGCAACTGCAGTGGTTGTGGGGTAGCTGATGTTGCTTTAACACTAGTACCAGAAGGAGCACTAGGAACCACGTCTACCACTACCTATCCCCTTTTACTGTCACTACAACTGCTACCAACACTTCTATTAATATTAATACCAATTTGCAGGGAGGACACACCAGGTTAATGATCTTACTGTGGAATATAATGCCCATATACAAGAAACTCAGCAGCAGAAAGTAAATTGGCAAACACCATAATGTCAGTGGTGGTAATACCCATTCTTTTCTGCATATCTCTCTTCTAATCTTCTCTGGTTGCAACCAAGAAAACCCTGTTACTATATTCTTCTTCACAACCGACATAATTATCAACACCACAAGTATCTTCCTCCTTTCTTGGTGGTAGAAAGTCTGACATAGACTACCCTGGTGTCATTCTTTTCATCATAACAGACAATGCAGCACCAGGCTCAAGCATAACATTGTGCTGCTACTGCATACATCCACAAATAGCATCTGCTCTCATGAATACGTGTCCACTAGAGTTGTTGCTTGTTGATTTCTCCACATCCGCAGCATCCCTCCAACTCCTCTGGTCTATTTTCCTGCAAGAATATTATGACAATGCTGAGACTTAATTTTTTGTTCTCTTTCTCTCTATCTCAGTCATATCTGCCTGTGTCTACTAATAATCAACAGCCATCTAGTACAGCAGTAATTTCCAGGTTTGTATATTATGGTGGCAAGAAATCTCACATGGAAAGCATAGGTAGAAAATAGCAACATTCACATAGATATATGTGGGAGAAATGTATACATTATTTGTTATAACTGATAATTTTTGTGAAAAAGTAGAAAACTGTTTTTTTTTTATCAAAGTATTTTACTAGAAAGGAGACATTGAGATTGTCTCTCATTTTCAAGTATGTCCTTGCCAGTACTTATTTTATCTACCTCAGAAGGGTGAAAGGGTAAGTTGACCTTACCAGGACTAAAACTTGCAACCCAGATTCTATGGCTGGTGCACTAACCAGCTCATCTAACTCACTTGCATGAAAATCCATCAAAACAGGACTATGCATCCATATCTGGTGGTTGGTCATCAGTGGAGATTTTGGGGATAGTGACTAGATGTGTTCTTCCCTTTCCAGTCTTATCTGTTTTTCTCTGTCCATTGTTATCTGCAGTTTGGCAAATTAATCTCCTCTAATGTCTCCTACTGTCTGAATATAAGACAAGATCAAGAGGACCAAACAGGTTTGAAGTTTTTACAGTAGGAAAAATGGGAAGACTAGATGGACCGAATTGTTCTTATCTGCCATACATTGTTATGCTTCTATTTTAATGTAGATCCAGAATAGTGCTTTGTGGTATGATGTAAATTATTGATTTGGCAAAGGTTGTACATAGGAGATTTTAAATAAAATATGGAAAAATATGCAGATTTACACTTTGACCACTTTAGAACAAATACAATTTGTAGTAAATGCAAAAGTTGGAAGTAATATGAAACCAATCAAAATATTTTCAGCAGAAAATTTAACCTTTAGTAAATTTAGTTCAAAACACAGGATACAGAAATATGCACAAAGGTAAATGATAAAAAAATATTGTAAAATAGTTGTATACAGTATGTTGGGTATAGCAGAATACAAGAATAGTATTGACTGGTGAGTAGTTTACGTTAAATCTTACAAACAATAGAATACAAAACATTTAAAAACACATTTTGATTAGGGGTAAGGTAAATATGATAGTATCCCTTAAACAATTATTTTAAGTTAAACATATATATATTGGTTAATTTTATGCCAAAGTAAGCTGGAAATATATATTTTTGATTCATGTCCAGACAAAATCAATATGTTTACTTCACACTGATGAATTATGGCTGAAATATTTATACACAATTATTATTTACCATGACAACTTTCAGATGCTAAATTGCTAACACAATTCTCAAAGTCACACTGCTAGATTTCCCAAAAGCAATAAATATAGATTTATTTTTACTGAATGTAGATAGTTATTGCTTAGTGATGAAAAGTGTAGCAGTTTCATGTTTCCTAATTGCAAACATTATTAAGTATGATATCAAGTACGGCATTTAGACATGTTTAATGTACAGTAAAAATGTAAAGACATAAACAAGAAATGACAAAAATATTTGTAACTATAATTTGAGTTTTATTGGAATTTTTGACTAGACATGAGCCTTAAAAATATGCATATGTAATCCCTCTATTTATAAACTCTGATTCAAACTTTAAATGTGCCTATTACCTATACTCATAGGTACTGTGCACAAGTGCTACTTTATAAGAAGAAAATTGGATTCATGGAATAAACTTCCTACAGAACAGAAGAAGTGGTAGAGGTTAAGAGAGTAAGTGAATTTATGAATGTCTGGCATATATTATATATATTATATATATATATATATATACACATACACAAACACACACACACAAACATTATGAAGACTGCACAAATCTTATCAAATAAACAGTTCAGTTTCACAGACTAGATAGTCCTATTAGCTCTTACCTGCCATCAAAATAAGAAATATATATGATGCAAAAAATTCTCAAACACAAGTTGATCTACTATGAAAAATGTACAGGCATAAAATAACATGTATTTCTGCCATAACAGAGCTTATAAATGAAATATCATGTATTTTCTAGCACACTGAGGGAATCTATTTACATTTTCACTCATTTCTCTGTTAGGACTTGGAGGCAATGCTCTGCCATCTAGGACTAGGAATGGGTGACATTTTTTAACCTCAAAAGCTAAACATTCAAAAAACAGCACTTCTCAATTTCTGCTTAAATTCTGGTGAAATGTGAACTTTCTTCTTTATTTCTGCTTTTCTTAACTGCATTGAAATCAATAATAAGTTAAATGAAATTAAAATGAGAATAATGTATTCAGGATCCTCACCATGTGGAGAGTTTCCCTCATCTACTGCTATATAAATTGGTTCTCAACTTACTGCATGTTGTCAGTCTGTGCTTGGGAGAGAGATAGAAAGCAGACGCATTTTGCAAACTAGTTAGCGTAGGCAGATAGGAAAAGGAAGGGAGCTGTATTTTCTTGATAGGAGTATTGATGGTAACCACTACCAGTTGTTGTATGGGTTTGGGTGTGAAGATAGAAAAACATTTTTTACTGATAAGTGACAGTCATGCCAGCAGGTGAAGTAACTATTTCTACCTGGTTGGCTGAATGTGAGGCTCTACTGATACAGATGCTACATATACATGCTGTGTTCTTTACCCTATTTGCAGGTTGCTGTTTCTGAAGCTAACAGATCTAGCCTGTACAACGCTGTAATAGAAAGCAACAGAAATGTTGACACTAGCTACTAGTGTATAGAGGCAGACAGCCAAAGAGGGGTAGCTGGTGTTGCTTTATTTAAGAAGTATTGTGCTAGACAGTTGTCTGTCAGTTGCAGATTATTTGGGTGTGATTCATAGACTATGACAGAGACAATTAAAAAAAAAAAAATATATATATATATATATATATATATTTGAAGTGACAGAGACGGGCAAGAGCTCATATTCCTTCTCCTGAAAGGAGACTGAAAGTGATAGAAACATACATTACACATTATTTTCATTAAAAACGCTCCACAATCTAACATGCCTGTTGTGTACTTAACAGTAAAAATCAACACTACCATCATGTCTAACAAATCAACTGAATCATCATCATCATCACAATCACTTTCAAGTCTAACCCACAACCATTCACACTCACTATTATTGACTTGCAGCAACACTGGTCAAAATCTACAAACCTAGCTATGAGTACTTCTGTTGCTGAATTGTAGCCTCACTGACACCTACTGCTAGTACTTTTGCACTATCAATCACCTGTAGCAGTAATAATCCCTTAGATTTCAGTAAGGCATTTGACACTGTCCCTGTCAGCAAAGTAAAGGTGAGATGTACTTTTCAACAGAGTAGAAGTATTAGGACAAGAGATCATAATCTAAAACTAGAGGGTCAGATTTATATGTAATGTAAGAAAGTGTAAGAAAGTGGGTTGTAGATTAGTGGAATAGCCTACCACCAGAAGTGGGTAATGTTAATAAAATTAGGAAATGTAAGAATTCATGGGAAAGGAATTAGGCTATCCTGAACATAAAGCAAGACCAATTATCAAAGAATGTTTATAAATAATGTTGTCAAATTCTTTGTAATTATAACACCCATGTCTCCTATTGCTTCTGTTCTGCAAATGCCAAGCATGGAGAAGGAGGACTCTAACTTAGTTGGAGTAGTGTGCTGAAACCACCTCACATGCAGTGGGACATCTCCTTAGCTACACAGTGTTTCTCTATATCACTTACCAACCCATACTCTGTGTACAAGTCCCATTGAGATGTGCTGCCACTAGTGCCACCACCACCACAAATGTTGGATTTCCACCCCTGAGACCCCTTAATTGCCCTGTGTCCAGAAATATTTTGGGAATGGGTTGTTCTGGTTGATGTTGTTGCTTCTGCTGCTGGTGGTCTAAACCCTTTGCTGTCTCCTTTTCACTGTGCTTTCTAGCAGTTTTATTGGCCCTAAATGTCTACCTCTTGTCCACCACAATGCAACCCTCCACTTGATCAATATCTTTAAATTCCATGACATAATCTGTTCCTAAGAAAGTTGCTGCTGATCATAATGTCTCCTTGTTATGACAAACTGAACACACGTTGCCAGAAATTCATACATTTTCTTTTTAAAGAGGGGATCTAAAATTAGAAAGAATATATTTCTCATTGCTTTTAATTGAAACTATGTGAGGATCTTGATCAAGGCATGCTACCATATCCTTGATCAGCTGGTGCATGTCTGTGTTGTCATTATGGCAAGATTTCTTAGCCATGAGCCTGTTTTTTTCTGCAGTAACTATTTCAGAGGACGAATTTTGCTAATTTCTGCCCCTAGGTGACTAACCAGCATGGCTGCCTCCTCAAAAGGTTTCAGCAGCTCATATACATCACACATTAGTTGCCATTGCCCAAGTGACAAAAAGGTTCCCTCCAAAGCCTTCAATTGTTGCATTGTACATTCACTAATGGCCTTATTCTTCTTGTTAAAATGTACGTGCATGTACAAAGTAGAATTCCACCTGTTAGTTCCTCCATTTTCTGCTGGTAATGGGGCAGGTTGTTGCAGTCTTGCATGGAATATGATGTTTTGAACGGACTGTAGGAGCAGCTAAAATGACACAGATTTGGTGAGCAATATTTAGCATTCCTCTGAGGGTCTCAGATTCTGTCAAAAAATCTGGTCACAACTAAATTTAGCACATGGGAAAAGCATAGTATATGCACCATATCTGAACACTTGAAAGCAGCTCTAACTGTGTATCAGAGGTTAATGGCATAGGCATATACGTATTATCAAGGAGGTGCTTTAGTCATGTCCCGGCTGCCTGCAATTGCTGGAGTTTAGTGCTCCTGCTTTGCGAACAAATAGGACAGGATTTTATGTAGCGCAAGTAGGTATATGTATCCATCGATATGTTTTGGGTGCACACCCATAGGAGAGTGTGCAGAGACATTTAAAGAATTTTGTTTTTAATATCATGTGGTAATATTTTTGTAACATCTTTTTTTAGTGTTTAGGTGTGCTGATTATGTTGGGCCTGAATGCAAATGCTGGGGTTCAATGCTCCTGTGGGACATATTTGTATGTGGAATGATTGCTCCTATACATTTATACATTGGATTTGTTGCCCTTTTTTCGACAAAGGGGTTAGGACCGTGTGGAAAATATAGTTAATTAGCCACTAGTTGGTTGGATATTCTCTGGTTTTTGATTGGCTTATAGTTATTTAAATACCAGTCTGTTGGAGGTCTCTCTCTTGTGTGGTCATGACTGAGCACCTCTAAGGTGCAAAAAGCATTGACCTTTATACTTGCACCGTTTGTCATCTAGCCACTCTGTCAGTGTTCCCTCAGTACTGCCTCTGTGTGTGATGTAGAAGGTAAGTACAACTTTACCTTTGTTAACTATTAAAGTTCAATTGATTTTACCACTGTGGTATCTCTTTGATAGACTGCTATTCACTGGTGCTATCTATTCTTGCATATGTTGTTATATATGCAACATATCACGTATTCTCGGTGCAACAATTATGTGGGAGCCATTATTAACAGACACAAAACCAGCTATCAAAGAGGAGGGTTAAAAGCTATTCCTCTATCACCTGCTCCAGTATATTTAATACATCTATGGCTTTCCTCTGTATCGAAAGGCGAGGGGGATGCTGGAGGGATATATTCTAGATTTACATCCTCATCATCATTAAATAGGTCATCTTCAGCATCACCCTCCACTTCTTCTCCACTACGTTTATATTCCTCTAGGTTTTTAGAGGTCTCAAAAAATGTCTTTTTACTTTTCTCCTTTGAGGGATTTTTGCAACATTCGCTACTACTTTCAGGACAGGTGTTTTTGTGCTTGTTTATCTCACTGTCAGATGCAGCAGTTGGTTGAGCTGCTACACCTTCTTCTGCTATGACATCAAAATCAGAATGTGACTCATTAGCTTTTTTTATGGTTTATTAATAGCATTGATGTTGGGCGTTGTGGAACTTTTTGTGGGACTTTGACAAGCTGCATCCTCCTCAGGAGGAGAGGGATCACCATCATATATTGCACATGCTGCAGAAACCATTGTTGGAGTCAGTTTTTAGACTACCATTTTACTCATTTTACCATTTTACATGTTCCTGCACTGCTTTTAATTTTTTCACCCACCCCCTAGCCCTTGTGTGTTTGCTGACCATTATAAAACTACTGTGTGTGTTTTTTTCTGTAAGGACACAATAGAACGGATTGAGTGTGGACTTCTAAAAAATGCTGTACCTCACCCTAGTGTCAGTGTACGTCAGTCACAGCTCACATCAGGGTCTCTGTCTCTATTAATTTTTTTTAATTAACTGCCCCCAATCACTCTCAACTTTGAAACAAAAAAAAAAAATGCTCCCTGTTCAGCTCCTTCTTTCCCCAGACTCCCCTAGCATAGAGATAACTGGCAGATCAAGAAGAAACTTGGGTCATCTCTGCCTGTGTCTTCATAGTCACACAGAATTTTAGAGTATTTGGGGTGATTCTCTTTTGCTCCCTCCTCACAGACTCTCCTGATACAGAGATAACAGCCAGATTGGAAAGGAACTTGGATCATGGCTGCATGCATTTTTCCAATCAATCACACAGAATTTGGGTATATTTGGGGTAAATCTCCTTTGCTTCTTTCTCACACCCCAAGACTCTTCTAGCACAGAGATAACAGATAGATCAGGAAGGAACTTGGAACATGGCTGCCTGTGTTGTTCCAATTAGTCACACAGGATTCTTGGGCTAAATCTCCTTTGCTCCCTTCCCACATCCCCATACTCGTCTAGCATGGAAGTAACAGCCAGGAACTTGGATCACAGGTGCCTGCATCTTCACAGTCTGCCACACAGAATTTTGGGGTATTTGGGGTAATTCTCCTTTGCTCCCTTCTCATACCCCCAGACTCCCTTAACACAGAGATAACAACCAGATTAGGAAGGAACTTGGATCATGTGTCTTTCCAATCAGTCATACAAGGTTTTGGGTATTTGGGGTAGATTTCCATTTCTCCATTTTCACAAGCCCAGACTTTCCTAGCATAGAGATAACAGCCAGATCAGGAAGGAACTTGGATCCAGGCTAACTGTGTCTTTCCAATCAGTCACACAAAATTTTTGGTAAACCTGCGCTGTTCTCACCCCCCCAAGACTCCCCTAGTACAGAGATAACAGGCAGATTAGGAATTTATTATTATTAATCTTTATTTATATAGCACCAACTTATTCTGCAATGCTTTACAATGGGGGATAAACATATAGAGATATTAAATAGTACAAATTGTATGCGGAGGATCAGAGGTCCCCGCTCGTGAGAATTTTGTGGTATTTGGGGTTAATTTCGTTTCTTCCTTCCTGTCCTCCAGACTCCCCTAATACAGAGAACAGATTTCCTACTTACACAACTCCTTATCCCTAAAATAAGCTTCAACTCCACTTTAATAGTCTCTAGATAAAAAATATGCTGCTTTCTCATCCTCTCACAAATACAGAATGGCATGCTGTGGGACCCGACACCTGTTTTTATACTATGTCTGCGGAAAAAGAAGGGAAACTTGCCATGTGCTGGGGAGATTGTCAGTCTTCTCACTGATTTCAATACAATGAGCTAGACAAAGAGAAAACTGCACTTTTCACAAAAAATGTACTGCTCCCAAAAGTGCCATTTTTCTCCTGTTCCTTTTTGAAGGAAAAACTTTTGCCCAACCCTACTCTTTACACACTTGCTCCAATGGCTATACAGTGTAGCAGTTTATGGACATTTTGGGGCATACCAGTCCTCTGATCTCTGTTTAATACCCTTTACTAAAAAGGTGCAGCACAAAATCTTAATTTTCATATGC
This sequence comes from Rhinophrynus dorsalis, assembly GCA_037306005.1. Classification (NCBI taxonomy): domain Eukaryota; kingdom Metazoa; phylum Chordata; class Amphibia; order Anura; family Rhinophrynidae; genus Rhinophrynus; species Rhinophrynus dorsalis. Next base: position 484,936,727 of record CM074720.1, on the reverse strand, counting down.
TTGCTATAAGGTGACATTAGGACTTCTTCATGTTAAATTCATGCATTAATGAAGTTGTGTATGCTGGTATATACTAAATGCATAGGTAGTGGCACTCACTTTATAAATAGAAATATTTGTGCAACTGATGGGCTACTCCGACTGAAATGTGAATAACTTGAATGAAAGATTTACTGTCAAATTCCCATCTGATTGCACCAAATGGTTTAGTTTATTTTTGAAAGACACAGTCGGATTAGAGCTCAACGTGGTATAGATAGCCCCATCCTGAAACTGTCTCATTGTTTCCTTTTGATAATGTTAGAATTAAGGACCACCACACCCTTGTCTGACATTTTAAGGACCACCACACCCTTGTCTGACATTTTTTTTACAATGTTGTCACAGGATCCTCTTTTTCTTTCAAAAGACATTGTGTATCTCAGTACCAACAGACTTTTGATGTAAGGCCACCAGCTCTCTCTCCAGTGTTCTCTGGAAAACATCGAGCTGGTTGCCCTTGAAGTGAATCAGAAAAAAACCTGAAATGGATTGTAAACCTGTACTAATGGAATCCACACGATCAGTGGAACAATCAGTAAAGTTGGATTCACGTTCCAATAACTGCATGTTCAAAACAGCACAAGAATCCTTGAACAAACCAGTAGGGGGAAGTGGGGGCCGAGCGTCATTAGTGAATACATTGGGCAAAAAAATGATTCTCATCCTGCTGAGTAGTAACTCGATGTGTAAACATTTTAACTGTTTGCCTAACAAAAGGATTAACATTGAGTAAAGTGTTGAAAAGATTAAAAGTTCTAGGTGGAACAAAGTTTAAACCCTTCTCCAAACTTTGATTTGTGGTGGAGTAAGAGGAATGTCTGACAGTTAAGTACTGTTAATGATTGTGTGCATCTTGACTCTGTCTTGTTAGATATCTTCTTCCCACTTGACCTCCTACTGCCTCTTCTCTTTGAACTTTAAGATGTTATGCATGTTTCTTCCTCTTGTATCACTTTCTACCTCCCTGTTTTTTTGAAAGACTATCAGGTAAATTAGACTCGTCAAAACTTGTACGAGTTACAGATCGGTCATAGATATATTAGCAGAAGAAGGATGATCTCCAAATCAGATTCCAAATCCTCATCCGTGTATTGATATGAGTGAAAGAAGCTTACACGTATGTCTGGTGTCTTTAAAATATATTTAACATAAGTTGATCTTTGTTTGTTTAACCTCCAAACATAGACTTCATCCTGCTCATAATCGAGCTTGTGTCGAATGAATTTGTGTTGCTTGAACGCTGAAAGTTCTTTATCCAGCGTATCTAGAAACAATTTTAAAGAAACATCCAAATCTTGGAAATATGTAGCAATAGAGTGTGGTTTCAACACTGTCTGGATTCTAAGAGTATCATATTTAATAGATATTAACTCTTCCTTTTTGAACTCTATAATCAAACCCATAAGCTTGAACCAACAATCACTCAAGACTGCATTCCATTTTAATATAAAATCTTAATCCTTTGTTTCTAATGTAGGAAACTTATTTAAGCCTAGACACCTCGGGATATGTTTTACTTGGATGTACTTCTCAAAAGTAATTGTATCCCACCAGACACACAATTCTTTACTCATGATATTGTTTAAATATTGAAAGAGTCTTAGTATCCAAAGAATTGACAATTTCATCGCCGTCATGTTCAATATGCTTTTCTCACCATGTGCCCTTTAAGACAGAGGATAAGGGAGTATTTTAATCAAAAGCATTTTTCAAGGTATTGAAAGGTTAAGCTTCCCTGGAGGTGGGGGGCTGCAACAATTGATTAACACAACGGAAGCATTATGGATTTCCAGCTAAGTCTAGGATCCCAGATGGGTTAAATTCTGAATGGGACATCATCCACATTTTGTAGTCTCCTGTCGAACATTGTGAAGGTCTCTTCTCCTTTTTGTGTTCTGTGTTCATATATAAAAGTCATTCAGACGTGTCTTTTGTCACCGTATTATATTTTTATTAGTAGTATTTTTTATATTTTTTTACATTTTTTGGTTATTATTTGAGTATTCATTTTTATAGACAGTTTGCCTTTATTGGGTTGAACCAACCATTTGGTTAGTTTCTTATCAGATTGGTTGGTTTTTGTCCCTGTTGGGCTAACAACATGTATTGCCAATTAGCTTGATTTTTTAAATTTGCATATATTGAAGTGGTTTTCGTTTAGTTTATGTCTGTGATTAAGCGCTGTGGTTAAGGGGTCTTGCTACAGCTATGTGTCCCGCCTCTGCAGGGATGTGGTAATTAGGGGTGGGCGAAAAGTGGGAAAAATTTCCCACATGACTTTTCGCAAAAAACAGAACATTTTTTCACTTTTTTTCGCTGAATTTTTCTCTTTCTTCAATGAAAAATTTTCCTTCATTTCGCCTACTGCAGCAAGATTTTCACCTATTCCAAAACAGTATTCAACTATTCTAACACATTTTTTGATTAGTCTAACACATTTTTCTCTTATTCTAACACATCCTAATACCTTTTTCTCCTATCCTTACACATTTTTATCCTATTCTAAAACATTCCAACAATTTTTTCTGCTATTCTAACACATTTTTCTCCTATTCCAACATATTTTTTTCTTTGTTTAATATGGTGCAACATTTCCCAGCACAATATTACTTCTTCTGAGGGCTGTAGTGAAGAAATAAGTAGCTGGAAGTCAAAGTTCTGAGTGCTACAGTAACATATACCTTGAAAAATGTGTTAGCATGCAGAGTGTCCTTTGCCCACAACACTTACTTCCTGCCTAAGTAACACTGGCACGTATTCATGATGATGTCAAGTGATTAAAAAAATAAAGTACAACCTACAATGTGGCAAATGTGTATGGTAATGGTGTGGGGGGGACTGGCGTGGTGTGATTTGTGGGACCTTGACAAACTACATCGACCCTTGGAGGAGAGGGACCATCATCATTTACTGCACATGCTGCAGCAACAATTGCTACAGTCAGTTTTTGCACTCACACTTTACTCCCATGCCCATGCATTTCTTATGCCTTTCCCCCCACTTGCTTGTGCATTTGCTGGACATTGCTCAACTACTTTGTGTGCTTTTTACTCAAAATTGATGGAGTGTGATGTCTTGCCTTGGTCCTCAACAAAATACTCAATGTTATTTGCTGTCTATCAAGTCTGCCTCAGTAACAGAGCTCCCAGGTCAGCTGTCTAACATATGTATTTGTTTAAATATGTATGTTTTTTCTTTTTTATTTATTTTTAAGTTGTCCACCATATCTTATCACAGTTAGTCCCAAAATATATATATATATATAACTAAAAAAACAAAATCAACAGCTTCTTTCCCCAGACTTCCCCAGCACAGAGACAATTAACATAAAATCAGCAAGCAATTGGACCCCAGCTGCCTGTGTCTTGTCAGTCACATCAAATTTTGGGGTATTTTGGGTCAACCTCCTTCCTCCCTGCTTATCCCCATTGCTCCCCCTAGACTCCCCTACAGTGAACAAATGTCCTATCTAAATGATTCCCTAAAACAAAGCTTCAATTCCTCTTTATTTGCCTATCTTCTCTAGCTCAAAAACATGCTGCACTCTCCTCTCACAAACAAGAATGGCATGCTATGAGAGCCTGAAAGCCTTTTATATGGCTGTAGAAAACTTTCATGAGGTGGAGAAAAAAATTTCTTCCCATTGATTTTAATGCAATGAGCTAGGCGAAAAAGTGGAAAAAATGTCACTTTTCACTGTGAAATTTTTCACCAGGTGGAAAGTGCCATTTTTTGCCGATTTCAGTTTGAGGCGAAAAATTTTGCCCATCCCTAATGGTAATATTGTGTTTTAATGAAGAAATACAAGTTTCACTTTTACCAAGATCACAGCTTGGTTGCTACATGTTTGTATGACTGCCGTCATGTAATTCCGATTGCAATTCTATTCAGAATTGGAGAACCTGCAGTGAGTCTGTTTGATCTGATTGATGGAGAGTTAAACTTGGATAATTTCCTTTCAACTTTTATAATGTTGAAACAACGTTTATAGCACTTTCTGTCAATAATTAGGACTTTCTGGACATAGTAAGGTAAGTCAGAAGCTGTTATTAATAGGATGTGTTAGTTCTCCTTTAACCCTTTGAGTGTCAGAGGGGTACGCAACGCATTATGCATTACATACCCCTCTGGCACTCAAATGGTTAAGATGGAGAAAGCATTCATATAATTAGATTCTCAAGATTGACAAATTATAGCCTGATGAAAACACGTGAAATTCAACATATAAAAACAACATATTAGAAAACTGAATATTCTACATTACAAACGGTCACTTTCTCTGGTTGGCACACATTCTCTCCATAATATAGGAAAAGGAACATAAATCAAACAGGTGACAAACAAAAATATTTTGCTATGTTAGATCATTACTGGTTCAAGACAAAAGATACCTTATTCATTTCTTTTGAATGTTGATGTTTCCAACAATGGCAGCATGTTCAAAGTTAAAATGCATATTTTTTAAATGATAGTTAACATAAAACTCTTATTGTTACCAACACATAGAGTAAGCCAAACTAGACACTTCAGTATGGGTACCTTCTAAGAGCCAAACTTACAGCCACTTATTAGGATCTTAAAGGGTTATCTTGATTGTTTTCTTTAGGCAACCACTAATATTAACCTTCTAAGTGACTCTTTTTTTCAAAACATTAATCAAGATAGGTAGGTACAAGATATAATACAAGTGCATTATAAATATTAATATTCATTAGATGAAGCACAAGATAATTTACTTACTGTTATTTCAAAATCCTAAATTAATTTACTGTATCCCATTCTCACACTCCATACGTTTTCCATGTATCTGGAGCATTCTGTTAGACACTTATAGCATCTAACAGTTTTGGGTTGTCCAGGCATTTCCTACTAGGCAACTGTGTACTTGGATACTTTAGAAACAAGTTTTTCTGTTGGCAGTACTTGTCAGTATGTATTTGGATGCTTTAGAAATTGTTTTCCTGTTTACAATGCTCCCCACCAATGTGTTTAAACTTGTATTTATCTTGATACATATAAGGGTCCAAGACAACCACATTTTGTTATAAGATCAAACAATAAACCTGGTCTCCAGTACACAAAGGGTTACAATTCTCTCTCTCTCTCTCTCTCTTTGTCTATAAAGGTGATGGTTCTAGTGGTGGGCAAAAGTTGTTGCTGTGTTCCAGTGAGAAATCCTGCGAAAACCAAGTTAGTGTCTGCTTTTTTGAGGGAAAATTTGCTTTTCAAACAGCAATTAAAATCTTTGCACTTTTCACTCATTGGCCAAAATTATTGGCCAGGTTTTCAGTGGCTAGAAAGTTTCCACCCATGATTTATGTGGTTTTCACCTTTTCGCTATAAAAACGTATTTGCAGAAGTGAAACACAATAGAAGCAGCTAAAGAGCAAGGAAGACGTGCTGTGCTGTTTTTTGTTTTGAAAATTGAGGCAGGAGAGGCTCATAGTGACTGCTATCACTATGAGAAAGTTTAAAAATAGTTAATGGAGGAGCTGGAAGGACCCTTATTTGTCCACTGAGTCTGAGGAGGAGGAGGAAGTGAGCACTACAGAACCAATGCTGTCTAGTCCCCCTAAATCACCCCCAGGGATCTTGCAGATGTGCTGCCCCTGATGCCACCAGTGCTGTGCCTGCAGCCAGTGCTGCACCTGCTTCCACCAATACTGTGCCTGCTGTCAGACGTGCTGCCCCTGCTGCCACCAGTACTGTGCCTGCTGCCACCAATACTGTGCCTGCTGTCGGATGTGCTGCACCTGCTACCACCAATACTGTGCCTGCTGTCAGGCGTGCTTCCGCTGCTGCCACCAGTGCTGTGCCTGCTGCTAGTGTGTCTTGTAACACTGAAGAAGAGGAGAAGATGATGCTGAGTGTTACCACAGGGGACCCTAAGTCACACTTGCCATCCCCAGTGCTAGTACTACTACTACTAAGAAGGTCCTTTTAGTATTAGGAGTAAGGATGGACAAAAGTTGCTGCTGTGTTCCCACAAGAAATTTCAAGAAAACCACGTTGTTATCCACATTTTCTTGGGAAAATCCACTTTAAAACTATTTTTTTAGTGTTAGGAATAGGGATGGGCAAAAGTTGTCGCCGTGTTACCACAAGAAATTTAGAGAAAATCCCGTTGTTATCTGCTTTTTCGCAGGAAAATACCTTTAAAACTAGAGGTTAAAATTTTTGCATCTTTCGCCCATTGGCCAAAATCTTTTGCCATTTTTTCAATGGCTCAAAAGTTTCCACTCATTGATTTACATTGTTTTTGCATTTCTGCTATAAAAACGTGATGTTCTTGCGGCAGGCAGACACAATAGAAGCAGCTACAGAGCAAGATAGACGAGCTGTGTTGTTCTGCTGTGATATTTTGGAAAAATTGAGGAAGGAGAGGCTCGTAGTAACTGCTATCACTATGAGCAGCAAAAAGAGGAACTGGAAGGACCCTTATTATGTGTCCACTGAGTCTGAGGAGGAGGAGGAAGTGAATAGCAGTACTGAACCAATGCTGTCCAGTCCCCCTAAATCACTCCAAGTCATCTTGGGGAATTTAATGAGAAAGGGAGAAAAAGGAATGGGAAGGAAGGGAGAAAAGGGTAGTACTAGTGAGAGAAGGACAGGTCAGTTGCCTGTACCTGCTGCCAGATATGCTGCCCCTGCTGCCAGTGCCACCATTGCTGTACCTGCAGCCACTAGTGTTTTACCTGCTGCCAGATGTGCTGCCCCTGCTGCCAGTGCCACCATTGCTTTACCTGCTGCAAGACATGCTGCCCATGCTGCCACCAGTGCTGTACCTAATGCCAGTGCTGAACCTGATGCCAGGGCTGAACCTGCTGCCAGTGCTGAACCTGCTGTCACCAATACTTTGCCTGCTGCTAGTGTTTCTTGTAGTACTCAGGGGGAAGGAGAAAATGATGCCAAGTGTAACAACAAGGGACCCTAAATCACACTTGCCGTTCCCAAACAGTTCTGCCAGTGCTAGTACTACTGCTACTAAGGTCCAGCAGCTTGTTAGCGTTAGGAGTGAAGGAGGGGGTAATCATCAAAATCCTCATATTACTAGTAACTGTGAGACTGAGGAGGAAGACTCTGCGGCTGAACTTGATGTGGTTGGTGTTAGTAGTATAAGCAGTAATGGTTAAGCAGCCGGTGTAGTAGGGGAAACATTTGAGAGCATCCAGACTAGCAGTCAAGGGAGCCCACACCATTCCTCTGACCCTGGGCATCCTCCCCTTCCCTTCCCAAGTGGAACATGATCCTGAAGAGGCCAGAACTGGTTTTGAGGGAGGAGAGAAGGCTCAGAAATAATACTACCACCACCAGCAGGGGCACAGATCAGCTGCCTGTGCCTGCTGCTACTGCTACTAGTCTGCCTTCTTCTTCAGGTCAAAAGGAAATGGCAAGTTTGACATTAGGAGACCCTCTGTCACATTGCTCATCACCTCCTCCAAACAGCAGTGAGATGTCTGGAATAGAGCAGCAGCAACAACAGCATGTAGGGACTAGTGGTGGTGGTGATGCTGATGATGGAGAAGCTGGGGTGGAAGAGACATTAATGGCCTTTTTAGCAGAAACTGAGAAGGAATGGGAGACAGGGACAAGGATGGGCATCACCACCACCATTAGCAATGACATTTTGGAATTAGAGGAATTTGCAACTGCTCTAATTCCTTCTGATGCTGAGATGCAAGGGCAGCAGGATGCTGAGTAGCAGGCTAGTGTGCCACAGACCACCGTGGAAACAGCGGAAATGGGGTCAACAAGTGATGCAGGACTAGGACAGGTTCCACTTGCCAGCAGTAGCAATACTCCTGATCCTAGTTGTAGTGCTGAATTTGAGGCAGTACCACCAACAGCAGCAACATTATCTGCTGCCACAGACAATGAAGGGGAATGTGGAGCTAAAGAAGAAAGAGGCCATTCTTCTCCATCTGTTCCCTTCCCCCTGAAGTCATCATGGGTGTGGGACTATGTTTCTATTCTGGCAGGCATAGTGCAGTCATCAGCAATGGCACTGTGCACAATTTGTGACAAGTCAGTGCAAAAAGGAAAGGAAGGAACACACCTTGGCACAAGCCCCCTGATATCACACATGAAACACAGACACCATGACATTTACGTCAAACATGTTAAAGACAAACACCCACCACAGAAATGAAGCACCATTTTTGCTGTCCCTGACTCTCCAGAAAGGCAACAAGAGGTGAGGCAGAGATGAAAGAGGAGGAGGAATGGAACAACCCAGGCAGAGACTGGAAGTTCCATGACAAGTGAAACAACTAGCTTGCCATCGCCTTCTAGGGTAACTACATCTTCTGCCAATCCACCTCATTCATTACCTCCCCCACCAAATGATAGCCACTATGTTGATGTTAGGATGATGCAGTTTGTCTCTATCCATTGCACACTGTGTGATGCACTGACCACACATGCCACTGTGGTGGAGGATAATCACAATCAGTGCATCAAGCAGCATCTGAGGAGATTCCATCCTGCAGAATATGGTGGCAGGGAGGGTTCATCATTACTATTAAACTGTCAGAAAGTTGTCATGTGTTCTTAGCGTGTCTGGAAAAGGGGTACATTGACAGCGGCAGTACTTGGTTTCTGGTGTCATGGTGCTTGGATACAGGTGTGCCCACAGATGTTAATTACTACACACATACTGTGTACATTGCAGTTGTTGATGAGAGTCACCGTTCCTGCTTTCAAGGGGAAAAATACATTCTAATAAGAACACACCAATGATTTTGGAGGAGGGGCAGGTAGAGAAGATTTAATGGCCAACTTTTTCCTTTCTCCACATAGACTGGGGGCTACTTACTATGCTGCTACTGCCTTAAGAGCATCACTAGAGCCAGTTGTGGCAAGTGGAACCTTCATCATCCATCTTCCATGTTACTGCTATTGTTGATTCAATTCCCTTTTAGCTGCCTAGTCATCCTGCTGCTTAAAAATCTCTGCAGCAGCAGTACGAACAGCAGTTGCAACTCAGGACTCAGGAGGACATTTGACAGTGGCCAATGGCCAATATGACCTGCTTACGATAGGAGAATCGCAAGCAGGGCATCAAGCAGCATCTAAGGAGATTCCATCCCGCAGAATATGATAAGATGGTGGCAGGGAGTGTTCATCATTATTATTAAACTGTCAGCAAGTTGTCATATGTCCTTAGCGGGTCTGGAAAAGGGGTACATTGACAGTGGCAGTACTTGGTTTCTGGTGTCATGGTGCTTGGATACAGGTGTGCCCCCAGATGTTAATTACCACACACATACTGTGCACATTGCAGTTGCTGATGAGAGTCACTGTTCCTGCTTTCAAGGGAAAAAATACATTCTAATAAGAACACACCAATGATTTTGGAGGAGGGGCAGGTAGAGAAGATTTAATGGCCAACTTTTTCCTTTCTCCACATAGACTGGGGGCTATTTACTCTGCTGCTACTGCCTCAAGAGCATCACTGGAGCCAGTCGTGGCAAGTGGAACCTTCATCATCCATATTCCATGTTACTGCTATTGTTGATTCAATTCCCTTTCAGCTGCCTAGTCATCTTGCTGCTTTAAAATCTCTGCAGCAGCAGTACGAACAACAGTTGCAACTCAGGACTCAGGAGGACATTTGACAGTGGCCAATGGCCAATATGACCTGCTGGCATTAGGCCAGTGGGGCATTTTTATTTTTTTCTCAAACAAGGAAAAACAGTCCTACAAAAAAATAAACAATTTTTGGTGGGTTTGTTTCTAACAAGCCTAAGTCCTACAAATCAATGTTTATTAGAGCTTGTGCCAAACAAGCTTAAGTCCTAAAAATCAATGTTTCTTCAGGGCTTGGGTCTCTAATACGTCTAAGTCCTACAAAGGCCTCTAACAACAAATCAAACAAATCATCTTCTACAAAATACTCTATCAAGTCAAATATCAGTCCACCACAGTGGCAGCTTATGTCGGGGGTTCCTGTCTCTATCACTTTAAATACAAATGTATTATTTTATTTTATTGATTTATATTTTATTATCCCCCCAATAGCAGCAACAGAGGCACCCTCATGCCCCTTTTATACTATGCCTTTGGGAAATAAAATATTATTTTCTAGGTGTTGTGTGTAACTTCTATGTTCCCATTGATTTCAATGGAGTGAGCTAGGCGAAAAAAGAGGAAAAAGTGGAAAGATCAGCACTTTTCACAGGAAATTTTTTCGCCAAGCGGAAAGTGCCATTTTTTGCTGATTTCAGTTTGAGGCAGAAATTTTCGCTCATCCCTAGTTAGGAGTCAAGATGGGGGTATTCAATATCCTTATATTACTAGTGACTTTGAGGAGGAAGACTCTGTGGCTGAACTTGATGTGGTTGGTGTTAGTAGTGACAGTAATGGTAAAGCAGCCGGTGGGACAGTGTTAGGGGAGTGGTAGGGAAAGCATTTGAGAGCATCCAGACTAGTGGTCAATCGAGCCCACACCATTCCTCTGGCTCTGGGAGTCCCCTTCACTTCACAACAGTGTCCAAGTGGAACATGATCCTGAAGAGGCCAAAACTGGTGTTGGGGAGATCAGGAGCAGAATTAAAACCACCACCCCCATTAGGAGCACAGATCAGCTGTCTGTGCCTGCTGCTACTGCTGCCAGTCTGCCTTCTTCAGGTCAAAAATGCCATGTGTGACATTAGGGGAACCTCTGTCACATTGCTCGTCACATCCTCCAAGTAGCAGTGAAATGTGTGTAATAGAGCAGCAGCACGTAGGGACTAGTGGTGGTGGTGATGATGATGCTGGAGAAGCCAGGGTGGAAGAGACATTGATGGCCTTTTTAGCGTAAACTGAGAAGGAATGGGAGACAGGGATGAGGATGAGCATCATCGCCACCACTAGCAGTGAGATTTTGGAATTTGAGGAATTTGCAGCTGCTCTAATTCCTGCTGCTGCTGAGATGCAAGGGCAAAAGGATGCTAAGGAGCAAGCTAGTGTGCCACAGACCACCGTGGATTCAATGCAAATGCAGACAACAAGTGATGCAGGACTAGTACAGGTTCGATTTGCCATCAGCAGCTGGCAACTTTATCCACTGCCACAGACCATGAAGAGGAATGTGGAGGACAAGAAGAAAGAAGCCATTCTTCTACACCTGTTCCCTTCCACCTGAAGTGTGGGACTATTTTTCTCTTTGGGCAGGCACAGTGCAGTCATCAACAATGGCAACGTGCACAATCTGTGACAAGTCAGTGAGAAGAGGAAAGGAGGGAATACACCTTGGCACAAGTGCCCTCATATCACACATGAAACACAGACACAATTACATTTATGTCAACCACATTAAAGCCAAACAACCACCACTGAAATCAAGCACTGCTGTTGCTGTACCCCCTGACTCTCCAGAAAGGCAACAAGAGGCTAGTTAAAGATCTAAGAGGAGGAAGAGTAGAGAAACCTAGGCAGAGACTGGAAGTTCCATGATAAGTGAAACAACTAGCTTACCATCACCATCACCTTCTTCCTCTAGGGTAACTACATCTTCTGCCAATCCACCTCATTCGTCGATATCTCCGCCAACAAATGATAGCCACTCTGTTGATGTTAGGATGTGGCAGTTCGTCTCCACCCATTGCATACTGTGTGGTGCAGTAACCACACATGGCATTGTAGAGAAGGAGAATCACAAGCAGGGCATCAAGCAGCATCTAAGGAGATTCCATCCCACAGAATATGATAAGATGGTGGCAGAGAGTATTCATCATTATTATTAAACTGTCAGCAAATTGTCATATGTCCTTAATGGGATGTGGACAAGGGGTATAGTGACAGCAGCACTACTTGGGGTCTGGTGTCATGGTGTTTGGATACAGTTGGGCTCTGAGGGGTTATTTACCACACATTGTGCACATTGCAGTTGCTGATGAGAGGCACAGTTCCTGCTCTTAAGGGATTCTAGTAACAACACACCCATGATTTTAGAGGAGGGGCAGGTGGAGATGAATTATTGACCAACTTCTTCTTTTCTCCACATATACTGGAAGCTACTTATTGTGCTGCTACTGCCTCAAGCTCTTTACTGGAGCTAGTCATAGCAAGCTGAACCTTCATCATCCATTAATCATGTTACTGCTATTGTTGATGCCATTCCCTTTCAGCTGCCTAATCATCCTGTTGCTTAAACAACTCAGCAACAACAGCAGAAGCAGTAGCAAGAACAGCAGTTGCAAGTTCCACAATTATGGACTCAGGAGGACATTTGACAATGGCCACTGGCCAACATGACCTGCTGAGTAGGGCATTTTTTTTTCTCAGGGCTTGTGCTTTCAAAAAAAAACAAAAACATAGTCCTACAAAAAATAATTTTGGGGGGTTTGTTTCTAACAAGCCTCAGCCCTACAAATAAGTGTTTCCATAGGGCTTGTGCCAAACAAGGATAAGTCCCACAAATCAATGCTTCTTCAGGGCGTGGGCCTCTAATAGGTTTAAGTCCTACAAATCAGTGTTTTCTCAGGGCTTGGGCCTCTAACAACAAATCTAACAAATCATCCTCTACAAAATACTCTATCAAGTCAGGTATCAGTCCACCCCAGTGGCAGCTTATGTCAGGGGGTTCCTGTCTCTATCACTTTATATGCAAATTTCTTTTTTTATTTAATTAATTTATTTTTTTTATTAACTGCCCCCCCAATATAAGTCAAGAACCTCCCAACACAAATTCCCTGTTCAACTGATTCATTCCCCAGACTCAACCCACCAACACAGGCACCCTTCTCAGACCCCATTTATACCATGTCTTATGGGGGTTTTGTTAATTGTATTTAGGACTTATTTTGTATAAACTGCCCCCCAATCCCAGTAAACAACCCCCCCAAAAAACATTCCCTGTTCAACTGATTCTTTCCTCACTCCCAACCAACACATGCACCCTCATGTCACTTTTATACTATGCAATTGGGAAATAAAATAATATTGCTATGTGTTGTGTGTAAATTCAATGCTCCCATTGATTTCAATGGAATGAGCTAGGTGGAAAAAGCTGAAAATAAGCACTTTTGGTGGGAAATTATTCACAATGCGGGAATTGCCATTACTTGCCAATTTCAGTTTGAGGATACATTTTTCGCCCATTCCTAGTGGACACACATTAGAAGGCTAAGGAGATCCCTGGATTCGTGGGAAGATCAGGCATGGGATTAAGGCATACTTGATTTTTATTTGTGACCTATTTGAATGATTATAAAGAAAATAATGACTATGCTGGCAAGTCCCATGGTGATGGGGTACAACAACTGTAATTAAGATAAAATGTATGCATGTAAATGCTAGTCTGGCTGGTAAGATAGGAGAGAAATTATTGCAGTAGATGAACAGTATGATCTAATTGGTGTGTCTGAAACCTGGTTAGATGATAAATGTGACTTAACATTTAGTCTAGGGTTTATTCACTGTTCAGGAAGAATAGCGTTAATAAAAGGGGTGGAGGGGAGGGTATGCCTATATAAAGCATGCATTAAAACCTAGTATAATAAGGAAAGATAAAAATAAAGGGTCTGTGGGATGAAATACACATTGAGAGCACACATAATAAAAATATGATTATAGGAATTTTCTACAAGCCACCGAAAGCTAAAGAGATGATGCTGTAGACCAAGGCAATTGCACAATGAGGGTGAGGAAGGAATAAGTCCCATTGACAGAAAGTAAAATTCATATTGATTTAAATGGGGACTTTAAAACCTTGAATGCTAGAAAGGAGTCGTCATTAGCTTGATGCATAATGCCCAAAACATACAATTGATGGCAATATTTCTTCAACCAAAATATGGCAAGCTATAAGATGGACCATTAGACTGAATACTAATTACCTTTATGTACCATTGTAATTCATGTTACAGTTTAAAGGTTAGAAAATAATATTTAACCCCTTGACTGCTAGATATATATCAAACACATTATGCACCCATGTGTTTAGATACATCTCTGGCAGATAATGGAGTTAAGGCATTTATTGATTACTAGGTTTTGCATGAATTACATGAAGAGTAGTCAAACTTTGGACCTCCTTTGGACCTGCAAATGGCTGGTTGGGGATGATGTGAGTTGAGGTCTCCAACAGCTGTCCAATTAATCTTTGTAAAAGGATAGGCTCACAACATCACACTCCTGGTACTGTTGTGCCCTCCAGTAAATGGGTGCTGCTCATTCGAATTGGCAGCTATATGGAAAGCTGCAAAGTCCCAAAAAGGAAATAAAAATCCCAAGGTGTAAGTGCACTCTGCTACAGGAATCCAGGAATATAAATATAAGAAAGACAAAAATAAATAGGGCTACTAGAAACAAAGTCACCATTTGATATGTACTCATAGTGGAAAACCTATAGTATATAGTGGGACCCCCTGCTGATGCACCATAGACAATTTGTGCTCCTTAATCAGAGGCTTGAATACAAGTTGTCACAAAACATGTAAGGCAAATCAGGAGGGTTTCCTACTGTACAATACTGGTTTATTGGGACATTACTATCTAAAAAATGCTAATTTCAAAAAGCTTTTAATATCACATATTAGTTGCATTAGCTATTTTTTATTAAGAAAACTAATTTTTGAGTTATTTACATGTATTATGCTAATTAAGACATGCCACACAAGCACTTTCTCTTTTAGCTCTACTGTATATTACCTGGGAGAGGTAACAATGGGCTAAGATAGGACGTTGCTTCATGGAATGCTTTAATTAGAATAATCTATAATTATAAGTAACTCACAAACTAGTTTTCTAAATACAAAATGGCTAATACAACACATAGATGATTTTGAAAGCTTTTTTTTTTTTAAGATGGTAGTGTCCCTCTAAATGGTTTGTGTTTCTAGTAGCCAGTGTGTCTTTTTTATATATTCATACTCACTGCCTCGTATATACAGTGTTTCCTTACACCTTGTGATTCTGTATTTCCTGTTCCAACAGCTGGCTATCCAAACATTGCCTATCACTGATTTACAATGTAATAAGAGAAAATGAGGCTGCTATAGGACTGGATTCCATTGCATTTGATAATTTTATGAAGAGATTTATCTAAAGTAGGGGAATCGGAACAAACTTGCCTCAGGTATTGCTAGTGGGGGAAGTATTGGGCAATCAGAAGCAATTTGTTTAGTCAATTTTTTTCCCTTTCCATGGATTTTAGTGGAGGAAGGGACTGGAGAAGCTATTAATCACAAGCTTGCTAAATTTTGTATGGGGAACCCTTTCTTAATTTTTAAAATAAGAGTTTTCACGGAGGCTACTAGCCTCATATCCTGCAGCTGGTAGGACTGAAATAACTGAGAGGAAAGGGGTGGAGCTTCTTTAAATAGTTTTCGATTTGGTCCTACCAGCTGGAGGGAGGAGATAAAAGCCCATATGTTCAGTGACGGGGAGTACACAGAAGAAAATGCCACTTTTCACTGAAAATGATCCACATAGCAGGAAGTGACTTTTTTCATTTTTTACTTGTGAGGCAAAATATTTTGCCCCTCCTTAATTTAAAGACTTCTCCATAGACCTCAGTGAGAATCTGATAAACCAGTGAGAAAAGTATCAACTGCAGTGTAATCTAAGCAATAATGAGAAATGGAGACATTTTGGGCCAAACAACTTCTCTGTAGAAGACAAATCAATTTCCCCAAATGCCTTTCATTTAAAGGAGACTTTTTTAATTTCTTCAATTCTCCAGTAGTTCACAGTCACTGGAGACTCATTTAGTATTCAAATGGTTGAAATAAGCTTTTAAATCAACTGGATTTTTTTGCACTTTGAATTTCAGATAATTTGCTCAAGAATCGCTCCATTTGTTCTTAGTATGTTGGTCTCTCTGATCTAGAAGGATTGTGTATAAAAGCAATGTAACACAATTCTGGTGAAACCAACTACACCACAGAGGACAAATAAACATTCCCAAAATTCCCATTGATTAAATAGAGTTTCTCCTTCTTTTGTATGCTAGAGAGGTCTTCGTTTCCTTGCATATCTGTCCCCTATGGTGCAGTTAGTTTGCCCCATAATTGCCTCACTTTGGATATAAACTTTTATACTGTTCTAGATTCACTGTTTATGTGGTACTATGTGCTACTGTTTATAAGGAAAGAGGAAATTTACAATTTGAATTATTTTATTATCAAAATACACAAGATTTCATCAATTCATATTACACTGGTTTAGGAAAAGGTTTTGTTTTGATGCAATGTACGCTTTCTAATATGCCACAAATCAACAGTGAATATTATAAGTCTTGCTGTGCCTTGATAAGAAAAAAAATCTGAAAGTCTAATGAGACGTAATTTGCTCATTAATACTGCAATGCAACAGTCTAGAAGATTCATCTATCTTTAAGGAATATGTAATTAAGTAGTTATATACAGATGTAGCCCCTCATTAAGACTCAAATGACATGGAGAAGCATTCCACAGTTCTCACGGTACACAATGCTATTACACTTATTATTTCCGGTTTTACTTGCAGAAATGCTGAGGCTAATGTAGTAAGAAGAACTAGAGAGATTCTGGAATAAACCAATTGTACCACAGCGGGACAAATAATGAATTGGAAACCTCTCTAGCATTCAAGTAGTTAAAGGGATAGTATTACTTCAAAATTACTAACCCTCATATTGTAGCCCTTAATAAACGGAGTTAAATGACACCAGAGGCATCTCTCAAACCTTTATGGTTTAAGAGATAGCCGCTTTCAAAGTTTCCTCTCCCCTGTTGTCAGCGTTCTGCTGCCAGTGGGAGAATCAGGTCTCTGAATCAAGAGGAGGCTCTTCAGCAGAGCCGATATCTCGTTACGGAAGGAAAAATGATTAATTGAAACAGTCTTCTACGTGTGCTTGGTAACCAAGCACACGCAGAAGACTGTTTCAATGAATCATTTTTCCTTCCATAACAAGATATCGGCTCTGCTGAAGAGCCTCCGCCTGTCCCGGGACCGGATTCTCCCGCTGGCAGCAGAACGCTGACAGTAGGGGAGAGGAAACTTTGAAAGCGGCTATCTCTTAAACCATAAAGGTTTGAGAGATGCCGCTGGTGTCATTTAACTCAGTTTATTAAGGGCTACAATATGAGGGATAGTAATTTTGAAGTAATACTATCCCTTTAACTTTTTGAGTAGGAATGGGCAAAAAACCTTTTTGTTCCAGAGAGAATTCAAAAAATGCTGTGGGAATTCCCATCCATAGAAAAACCTTTAGATTTTCTACCAGGTTGCTAACACCACAGGTTTTCTTGTGAGAACAGTTCCATTTTCCACCTGTGTTTTCAATGCTGGTGAAATTTCCCACAGACATACTATAAAAACTGGAACTTTCTATGAAGCAGCATGTTGCAGAATAGACAAGAAGAAGACAGGAAGCAGTGAGAGAGAAAGAGAGAGAGAAAGATAAAAAAAACAGTTGTATGGACTGCTAGTTAGTAGTTAGCACAAAATGAGCAGATGGAGATGCTGAATGATCACTGGAGCTGCAGAATCTGAGGTTCAGAATTTCAGCAACAGCAGGAGCAGCAGCAAAGAAGGGAGAACACTTCCCTCTTTCCAAATTGTCCCTTGTCCCCCAGCTGCATTCCTAGGGATCAGGGAAAGTATAATACATGGGGGACACTGGATAGCAGTATCAGCAGCACAGGAAATCTAACTTTGTATTCTGCTACTCCTGTCACTGTGGCTTCTGAGTTAATGACAATTGGGACAGCAGGGGAATGCCCATCACATTTGTTATCCCCAAGCAGTCCTATAGAGCAACAACAGACTGTTAGTTGTAGTGACAAGATAGAGGGAGGGGGAGCAGCTTGTGTTGAAGAACGTATGAGAGCATTCCTGGCAGAGAGTGATAAGGAACAGGAGAAAGATGCATTCTGAAAATGTCATCATTACCACCACCACCAGTGACATTCTGGTATTTGCTTCTACTGTAATTTGTGCTGCAGAGTCATCAAAGACAGACATTCGTCTGTCACAGCTGCAGCCTGATTACAAGGAAAGTGTGTTACAGACCACTGTGGCCTCCATAGGATTGTGTTCAAAAGGAGGTGATTTGGAACTGAGACAGGTAGATGTGGTTCCAGTTGCCACCACTACTCCTGGTCCTAGCATTAGTGCTGATTGCAGGTGCTACTGGAGATAAAGAAGGCCGTTCTTCTCCATCTCCACTCACTAAAATCCTTGCAATCCTTGAAAAATACCTGTGGCTTGGGATATGCCACTGGAGTGCAACACATGACTTCAATTCTTTAAAACCTCTGTTTTCAACAAAAGAGAGGGCAGCATGCCAACCACCAACATTTTGGCAAGTTTCCCTCTGCTCACATGCTTCTCACACAGACAACAGATAACAAAATGCTTAGGATTTGGAACGTGAGTGATGTATCTCCATACTGTAGAGATGATAGACTGAGGGACTCCTGAGTGGATACCCCTACTGGGATTATATTTTGCAATTGTCCAACTTGTAGGTGTCAAAGGTGCTATGTACTTCCAACTTCAGCAGAAACACGCATAATAGCTAAGGGTGTGGATTTGGTGACCTGCGCTGCCGATATTTGACAATTATGTGTGTGGCTGGGTGGGGGTGACAATGTGGATGATGATGAGTAGAAGGAAGATTGTGTAAAGTCATCTTTACTTGACAAAAGTCAGACTTTCCAATTGATTTCTCATATAGTTTATAAACCATTACATTACTTATTTTCAGTGGTGGAAGACTGAGCTTTTTTCTTTCAACTAATTTTATGGCCATGTCATCCTCTTTCCCACTCTCAACTTCATCTCTATGTGAAGATTTGGAGGATGCTGGAGGGATATATTTTAGATCAACATCCTCATCATCAATAATTAAATCATCCTCAGCATCGTCCGGCACTTCTTTCCCACTACTTTATATTCCTCTAAGCTTTTTCAAGTATCAAATAATTTCTTTTTACTTTTACCCTTAGAGGGATTTTCAGAACATTTGATACTACTTTCAGGACAGGTGATGTACTTGTTATTCTCACTGTCTATCACGGTCCCCGTGTTTTTCTGTCAATCTTGACTGATTTGCCTGTGCATTGGAGGAGGCTGATTGGCCCGCCCAGGATGTGCCTTTATATGCTGGAGTTTGGGCACTTGTCAGTTGCCCTTTCGTGGTGTTCCTGTTGCTGCGCCTCGTTGCTGAATTCCAGTGTCTCCCGTGTACCGACCCGGCTTGTCTGACTCTTCTCCTGATCCTGCTCCGTGATTGACCCGGTTCTGGCTGATGATCCTGCTCCGTGATTGACCCGGCTCTGGCTGATGATCCTGATCCATGATTCGACCCGGTTCTGGCTGACGACCCTGCTCCGTGATTGACCCGGATCTGGCTGACGACCCTGCTCCGTGATTTGACCCGGTTCTGGCTGACGATCCTGCTCCGTGATTCGACCCGGTTCTGGCTGACGACCCTGCTCCGTGATTTGACACGGTTCTGGCTGGTGTTCCTGCTCCGTGATTTGACACGGTTCTGGCTGGTGTTCCTGCTCCATGATTGATCTGTTCTTCGACTGTGGTGTCTGCTGCAGTGTGGGTCCTGTTCCGGTTGCCGTTCCGGTCCTGCCTGCTGTTCCGGTGTTCCAGTACCATTCCGGTCGCTCCGCCGACATTCTGAACTGGTTAAGCGACTCACTGTTCCTCTCACTATCATCTAGCTGTAGCCTGAGGTTACTTTGCCTTCTGCTGGTTGCCAAGGTGCTCGCTCCAGTACAGAACCACTTAACCCTTGCAGTGACTGTAGTCTCCGGTCTCGTGCCTCCTATATCACTTGAGCCTCTACTCAGAGTACCTCTATTACTGCCTAGTATCCTCCCTCAGAACCCTGTCAGCTCGGTGTTCAATTTCTGGTAGTCTGTTCGCTCCTACTGTGAGCATTGAGAATGGCACCGGAGGGGTGTTATGGCTCCGGCCTACATACGCTAGAAGGTACGCTATCCACTGCACTTCCCAGTGCGTCGGCTCTATTACAGCTTGTGCAGTAACCATCAGTATAGGCACCCAAGAGGTGTCAGGGCACAATCCAATTGGCACACGCAGGGTTACTACTATTTCCAGTTAAGGGCGATTCCGGTTCTGGTTTCCTCAGCATTGGCAGTAGCATTCCTCTTAAGCCCACAGTGGTGGTATTGGCTCAGCTCTGGGCATTGGTGCGCATTCCTATACCAACTTGAGAGTGAATTCAGTGCAGACAATTTACTCCTATTCATTTACTGAGAGACTGTGTTCCAGAGACTGCTATATATCCTGGGCGTTGGCCAATCTTGACTATATCTCTCCTATTGCACCTGTTAACCCATTGGTGGTTATTCCCCATCTATACATAGCACATATTACTACCATTGTGTGCATTCACTTTGTCAGTATTGCCTTTACTGCTATTCCTGTGCTGGCCCTTAGGGGCATTGTTTTACTTTCTGTTTCAATAAAACTGTGTTTTTACTTCATACCCTGGTCTGAGTGTCAGAAAACCGTTACACTATCATATTCAGTAGTTGATTAAACTGCTATACCTTCCTCCTTTATGCCATCAACACTAGAATGTGACTCTTTATTGTCTTCAGTGTTCTTAGACAGTTGATTAATAATAGTGGTAAGGTGGAATTTTTTAGGTGACTTTGACAACCAGCCTTCTCATGTAGAGAACGATCCTCATCATTAATTGATGATGAAACAACTGTGGATGCAGTCAGTTTTTGGACTACAACTTCACTAACAAGTCCCTGCACTGTTCTTACTCATTTCCCCCACCTCCTGCCTCTAGTATGTTTGCTAAATATTATTAAACTAGTTTTTATATTTTACCAGTTGAGAACATAACAAAACTTATTGTGTGTGACGTCTTGCCCTTTACAAAATAAGCTATCTCTACTACTACCAGTAATCCTCATTCACAGCTCACTTCAGGGTCCCTGTCACCTATCAGTGAAACTGTTTTTAATTGTTGGTTTTATATATATATATATATATATATATATATATATATATATATTTATATATATTTAGTTAACAGTGCCAATCACTGTCTACAGAAAACAAAAACATTCTGTGTGCAACTGATTCTTTAGACTTGTGCACGACAAAAATTTTCAGTAAAATTAGATTTTGGACAAAAATGAAATTTTAAATAAGTGGAACCATTTCCAGGGTCTAAATGAAGATGGTGGAACAGGGTAAGGTGGGCATTTAGACTTATGGTACTATGGATGAAGTAGATGAAGTATGGATGTAACTAAATTTGAAGGAAAAAGTTAGACTGAGGATGACTGGTGCAGGGCGGACTCAGGATGACTGGAACACTGTAGATGTAGCCAGCAGCAAACTGCAGAACACTGGAGAAGGCAGGATTCAGTAGATGGATACAGCAGACTTTTTTACAAGAGACTACAAAACTGAGGCTGACTGGTGCGAGGCAGACTCAGGATGACAGCAACACTGGAGATGTAGCCAGCAGCAAAGTGCAGAACACTGGCGCAGCCAGGATTCAGTACATAGATATTGCAGATTTTTTTTTTACAAGAGATGAAAAACAATAGAGCCAGACTAAACAACCTGTAAAGTGGGACAACAATGTAGACGTTAAATTCCCCCCTGTGTCCCACCAAGTAAGGGGGGTGTCCTCTGCCCAACCTACCATGGTTGTAGAGCTGGGTAAGCTGGAGCACTCAGCGTATTATGGTATTATGGTACTTTTTTCTTCTAATCTGCATCGAATCTGAGAGCAGGGTAACCCAGCTTTGGCAGGCTGACTTTTAAAAAGGTAATTTGCTCCATGACCTGTACTGACCTGTACTGCTGTCACTGCTACCCAGTCTTCCTATGTCTTTGCTGGTGATGATGACCCAAAGATAGAAAGAAACTCACAGGGCCAACTCACCATAACATATCCTTATAATAAATACATTTTAAATGTGAATATAAGTATATAGACAGCAGCAAAGAATGAGAGGGTTCTCCAGACCACAAACCTCAGGCATAAACCCAAAGTGCAAACAGACAGACAAAAAGACAAACCTGCGCTCGTCTATATAAAATTTAATAATTAAATATGTGCCCTGTAATGTGCATATATAATATTACTTAATAAATAAGTGAGATTTTAGTATTCACGAATTGGCCGAGTCATGGGTAAGCTTGCCACCGTGCCAAGGTATCTCACTTGTGGCAAGTCCTACTCTAATACATCCAAAAAAACCTAACTTTAAAAACTCCCTGTTGAGATGTTATAGGAAACACGTTGGAAAGGGACCCTTTGGATACAATCTTAACAATGCTTGTGGGTCCCAGTGTGATGCAATTAAAAACAGAGGACATACAATATAAAAACATGTAGATGAAGGACATACCTGGTGCACGGACCTCAATGAGTATGAGGAGACTGTGGATCCAGCAGCCCTCTCCATAGATGAACCTTTTTATCAACCCCCCACAGGTCCTGTGGGGGACAAATGATAGCAATCAGACAAGGAGCATGCAAGCTAGGACAGGCCTGAGTGAAAAAAAAAAGAGAAATAATGCAATAATATTAGTGCTATACATAAGTGGTTAAATAGGATAAGTGAAAGGCAGCTAGAATGAGCGAAGAAGAAGCGCAAACAAAAAGATAGAAAGAAAAATCACGATGTCAACTCACCATAAGATATCCATATAATAAATAAATTTTTAATGTTAGACTTGTGCACGGGGAAAAAATTCGGTAAAATTTGATTTCGGACTAATTATTTTTTTTATTTGGCTGACCCGAATTTTGGACCTGTTCGACTCGGATAAAATTTGGATGCCATCTGAATTATTCGGCCAAATTTACCATGCTTTTAAAAATACAATAATATCAAAATTAGATAAATAAAAATTAGTGGAACAATTTCCAGGGTGTAAATGAAGACGTGGAACAGGGTAAAGTGGAGCTTTAGCGTTATGGTACTGTAGACGAAGCATGGATGTAGCTATTTGAAGGAAGAAGGAAGACTGAGGATGACTGGTGCAGGGTGGACTCAGTAGACAGATATACGACTTTTATTAGAATAGAGTTAGACTACAAAACTTGGGAAGCCTGGAGCAGGCAGGGCTCAGTAGATAGATACTTATATGACTTTTCTTAGAATAGAGTTAGACTATAAAACTGAGGATGACAGAAACACTGTGTATATATATATAGGCAGCAGCAAACTGCAGAACACTGGAGCAGGTAGGACTCAGTCAGTAGATGGATACAGCAACTGAGGAAGACTGATGCGAGGCAAACTCAGGATGACAGCAACACTGGAGATGTAGCCAGCAGCAAACTGCAGAACACTGGAGCAGGCAGGACTCAGTAAATAGATTTTGCAGACTTTTTTTTTTTTACAAGAGATGAAAAACAATAGATCCAGACTGAACAACCTGTATAGTGGGACAACAATGTAGACTTTAAATTCCCCCTGTGTCCCACCAAGTCAGGGGGGTGTCCTCTGTGCAACCAACCACTGTTCTAGAGCTGGGTAAGCTGAAGCGCTCATCGTATTATGGTACTAATGATGATTCTAGATTAAAAGAGCAGTACACTTTTATTTATGAAAACACATTTTATAGATCTTTTCCTGCTGAATAAAACAAGGTCACTCCCACTGCTGATATTTTATTCAAAAATTATATCAGTTCAAATAATCAGGAAGTGAATTTACTGTTCTTTACTTTCTGATAGTTCTGACAGGAAATTACTGTCAGTTTCTATCAATCACATTCTATGGAGAACTGTATGTTTCTGACTTTTCTGACTTTCCTCTCCATTAGAATCTAACAGGAAACTAATTAGAATTTCACCACTAGAGGGCACTGCAAATGTAAAAAAAGCATGGGTTTAAACTGTAATAACTCTGGAAATATAAATCTCTCGGCAGTGGGAGTACCCTTATTTTACTCAGTAGGAAAATCCCTACAATATATATTTTTTCATAAAAAAAGTTTACTGCTCCTTTAAGACCTTTTTGTTTTTCTAATCTGCATCGAGCCTGAGAGCATGGTAACCCAGCTTTGGCAGGTTGACTTTTAAAAAAAGTAATTTGCTCCATAAGCTGGGGGTGCCAATTGAGAGTGCTAGGGGCTAAGTATATTTTCAGTTATGGAAAATACCCACTCACTCTGGACTGGACAGTGGTTGGGGGGCAAGAAAACAACTCCTGGGCTATCAGGGACAAAGTAGGCCACACAGCCCTCTTGTTATCTCAGAAAGTCAAGGAATCTGTACTTGGGGGCAAAGAAGGTTCCTCAAGGTAAGCCTTAACCTCAAACACCACTTTTTCTACTGATGGGGAGCTGTTTGTTTTGTCCAAAGCATAATCTGACCATTGCCTCAGGATAAAAAGCAGCATCTGCTCCAATGGAAGAAGATGACATGCTACTGGTTCTGCTACTGAAGACAACCACACTCCTCCAGCTCATCTGCGGAATCTTCTTCTGCCTGCTGTGACTGCATCCTGTTTTTTCTTTGCCTCTCACGCACCCTCGCTATCAATTGTTCCCTCCAGGCAGTGAGTGAATTGGAAATAAGTGCCATCTTACCTTTGATTTGTGGATCGCACATTGTAGCAAGCATTGTCCATGCACTCTTCCATGCTCCGAGTCAGTTCCTTCTTCAGCCTCGTTAGAAGGGCAGCAACATCATGAAGTATATTACCCTCAGCACCAGGCAAGTGTATCCTATGGACAAGGAAATCATCCAATTTTAAGAGGTGTGTGAAGAGGGGAATGATTTCTGCCAGGCTACCATTCTCTTTGCTCAAAATTTCCATCAAAGCACGGAAAGGCATAAGGACTGTCACTGTCTGTTCCCTCAGGGCCCAGTCAGCCCTGTCCAGTGTTCTGTTACTACCAATGAAATGGTGACATGACATTGTGTGAATTGGCTTTTTCTGCTCCAGGATACGCTTTAGCATATCTAAGGTGGCGTTCCACCTGGTCCCAACATCTTATTTTAAGTGGTGCTCTGGGAGGTCTGCCTTTTTCTGTTCCCCCTGAGGAGCTGGCTATCTTTGACGCTCCGATGGAAGTGGCCAGCAATTTGTTAACACGACTCCAGAAGTGCTGGCAACCTTCCAGTGTTACTGCCATCCTCTACAGCAGACTTCACTACTAGATGCAGGACATGTGTTGAGCAGCACACACCCACAAATCTGCCATCCTGGAGAGCCTTGATCAAGTTAGCTGCACCATCAGTTAGCTGCACCATCAGTAACCACAAACCCCATTTGTGCCTGTGTGCCTGCCTACTCCCCTAGCCACTGCGCCACTGCAGTACTTTGCTAATGTTATCTGAGGTGTGCGGCTAATCCATTACCTCAGCATGGAGGAGGAAAGAGTGCTGACCTGCCGGCTTGGCTACTGTACCTAAACTTGTTGTTGGTACCTCTTTGTCTTGCAACACATTGGGCTTCCAATAATGCACCATCAATGACAGGAAGCCATGCTGGCCACTCAGAGCACTCCATAAGTCAGAGATAAAGTGCACTGACACAAGCCTTTCCTAGCATGTCCTTCAAAAGCCCAACACACGACCAGTACAGTGAGGGCACTATAGTTCTACTGAATGTGGTGCCGGATGGAATTTTATATCTGGGTCCAACAGCCTCCATAAGTTGCTGGAAGGGCTCCCCGTCCACCAAATTAAAAGTAGCACCCCCAATGGCTATGAGCTGTGCAATGAAGTGTGTGATTTTCCTGGCCTGCTGTCTGCACATCCCTTTGGAATGAAAACCATGAAAACCTTCCAGTGTGGCCTGTATTGATTTTGGGATGGGCTGTGCCTGTCTGCTGCTCTTACTAGGACCAGATGAGGTATGATCCCCCTGCACTTTCTCCTGCTGCCTACTGGTGGTGAATGTGACACTGGTATATGCAGTACTAGTAGTGCCACTTTCTGCACTTACCAATACTGACTTGTGGTAGTTGTTCTGGTGTTGGTTCATCCAGGAGGTGGTTAGATGACCCAACACCCACCCACAGCTGACTTCCCTGCCACACAATTTACATTTTGCTAGCTGGCCATCACCAAGTGCCACAAAATGGTCCCACACTTTGGAGCGATGGATGGCTCTGGAAGGTGGTGGAGAAGAAGAAACTGATGTGACACTTTCTTCATCTTCACATGCTGGAGCAACCTCACTTTGCTTTTTCTTTCTAAGTACCGTTACAGGGATACCAGTAGACATAAAGATGGCAGCACGGAAGTTGGGACTGGGATTGGAGGAGGATTGTGGAGTAACAGTGGCAATGGTGGCGGAGACACTAGCAGCTACGTCCTGGCTGGGAGACTCAAATGGAACTGGAGAGGCAGGTGCTGAGTTGTCAATACAAGACACAAATGGAACTGGAGAAACAGGAGGAGTACTGTGGGAAGCAGGGGGAAAATTAAGCTCAGGGGAATAATCAAGGTCACTGGAAAAATCAAGCTCAGGGGACAAATCAAGCTTAGGAGGCCTTGATCCCTCATATTCTTCTTCTACCTGTCGTAGGTTTTGACAGGAAGAAAAATCATCATCATCGGTAGATTTTGTGGAAACCTGCTCAATTCTCTCTTCTACCTGGTGGCTATCTGGAAATGGTAAACTATCTCCCTCAATAACATTTTCTGGAGTAGATATGCACTCAGTGGCAGTGACAGTGGTGGCAGGAAAAATGTTATCCAAATACTGCAATAATTTCCATTTCGGCTGCTATAAAATCCACCTTTGATACTGCCTGCAGTGTCCGACCAGTAGTGTTACTGATGCTAGGTGTCCCCAGGTTTATACAACTGGCTGTAGCGGATGTGGTGGCTAAACTGCCAGTGCACCAGTCATTGTGCAGGTGGTTCTGGGGGGGATCATCACCAAACAGCTGATGAGACACAGGTGACGGCTGCTTTGTGGTCTCAAAGGAGGACCTGGACCTCTCTAACCTGCTAGTAGAGGTAGAACGACATGCAGTTCCCTTCTTATTCTTATTTTTTTGTTTGGAGTGCTGCTGCTGAGTCTGACTAGTACTCGTACTCTTTTTTTGCCTGCCTGCTGCTGCTAGCTCTGCATCAGGTTGTTCACTAGGACTCAAATCAATTACAGATAGGTAGGTAGTGTACTATAATAATTTGACAATTTTACAACCTGGCCACACGAAAACTGTGAGATTGTCTGTGTCACTCTGCAAATTATTCAAACAAACTCCTAATTTTTATTTTAATATTTGACATTGGAACAATGATGGTTCTCCCTTGCAGAGGCAATAGGTACTAGGCCTCCCAGTCCCTATACAACTGTTTGTGTCAGTCTGCAAATTATTCAAACTCCTAATTTTAAGTTTAATATATGTCACTGGAACAATGATGATTTCCCCTTGCGGTGGCAGTAAGCTACCAGGCCTCCCAGCCCCTACACAACTGTGAGATTTTGTTTCTCTACAAATTATTTCATCAAACTCCTCAGTTTACATTTAATATTTGACACTGGAACAATGATGATTCTCTCTTGTGGTGGCAGTAAGCTACTAGGCCTCCCAGTCCCTACACAACTGTGGTATTGTGTCACTCTGCAAATTATTCAAACAACTCCTAATTTTAAGTTTAATATTTGACACTGGAATAATGATGATTCTCCCTTGCAGTGGCAGTAAGCTACTAAGCCTCCCAGTCCCTACACAACTGTGAGATTGTGTCACTCTGCAAAGTATCCAAACAAACTCCTAATATTAAATGTAATATTTTACACAAGAACAAAGGTGACTCTTCCTTGCAGTGACAATAACTGGCACTAATGCTGGCTGCCTTCCTAAGCCTATCTGCCTGTCTACACAACAACTGGACAGTCACTCTATCTGCTTCTTTTCTCTCTGAACTCCAACAACGCAGTACGCACTAACAGAAAATGCAGGAGCTATCTGGGTGTCTGAGTATCACGGTGCCCGTGATTGCTGCCTTTTCCTGTCAGTTATCTGTGAAGCCTCTCCATTGGCTGCCTGTCTTGAATCTGCCCAGTATTGCCTATATAGACTTGGTTCTGGCACCCTTTGGTTGCCCTTTCGTGGTGTCTCTATGTCTATAGCCACCTGCATCCTTTTCCTGAGTTCCCTGGGCCTTTGCTGCATACACTACCTTCCAGATTCTGTCTGCTTACCTGCCTGACAGCCTCCTCTGCTGAAGTGGTTCCTGCCTCTGTTCCTGATCTGGTTTGGGCTGATGTTCCTGCTTCTGTTTCTGATCCGGTCGTCTGCCGTTACTGTTTCAGTTTCCTGTCCCAGCCTGGCTGTCTGTTCCTGCTTCTGGATCGTGTGCAGAGTTCTCCGTCCTCATGTCGCCTGGGCGACATTTTCATCCCTGAGTGTCTATGTGTACTCCAGTACACGGGTATTGGTTTGCTCCATCTATCACCGGTTGCTTGCGGCTTCCTATACAGCACCGGTAGTGTCATTGTCTACTCCAGTACGCGGGTACTGGTTCGCTCCATCTATCACCGGTTGCTTGCGGCTTCCCATACTACACCGGTAATGCTATTGTGTACTCCAGTACGCGGGAACTGGTTCGCTCCATCTATCAACGGTTGCTTGTTGATTACCATTCAACACCAGTAGTGTCACTGTGTACTCCAGTACTCGGGTACTGGTTCGCTCCATATATCACCGGTTGCTTGCTGCGTCCCATACAGCACCGGTAGTGTTTATGTGTACTCCAGTACGCAGGTACTGGTTCGCTCAATATATCACCGGTTGCTTGTCGCTTCCTCTACAGCACCGATAGTGTCACTGTGTACTCCAGTACGCGGGTGCTGGTTTGCTCCATATATCACGGGCTGCTTGCTGCTTTCCATACAGCACCAGTAGTCTCATTGTGTCGCCCAGTATGCGGATACTGGTTTGCTCCTAATTCACCATCTGCTTGCTGACACCTATATAGCACCGGTAGGCCTCTGTGTAGTCCAGTATGTGCGACTGGTTTGCTCCACCACTTCTCAGTCGCTGAGGCCACTTACGCTCCTGTACCAGTACTTGTCGCTTCTGGGCCCAAGGCTGCCTTGCCCGGTATATTGGCAGGGCCGGTCGAGCCTTCTCTCTCGTTGTACCAGTCTCCTGGCTGCATTGCCCGGTATATTGGCAGGGCCGGTAGAGCCTTCTCACTCATTGTACCAGTTTCCTCGCTGCCTTGCCCGGTATATTGGCAGGGCCGGTAGAGCCTTCTCACTCATTGTACCAGTTTCCTCGCTGCCTTGCCCGGTATATTGGCAGGGCCAGTAGAGCCTTCTCTCTCGTTGTACTATTCTCCAGGCTGCCTTGCCCGGTATATTGGTAAGGCCGGTAGAGCCTATTTCCATATTGTGCCTATTCTAGGCTGCTTTACCCGGTATTGGCAAGGCCAGTAGAGCCTCTATTATTATTCACCGTACCACTGTTCACCATTGCATTATACTATTACGTGTTGAGATATATGTGTATGTCAGACCTGTGAGGGTTTTCTTTAAATTTTCAATAAAGTTGTGCTTTTATCTTAACTCTGTGTCTGAGAGTCAAAATAAACCGTGACACTGAGATATCATTAGTCCAACCCCCATCATGAAATGAAGAAGCTAATTAGACTAGAGAAGGAGGGAAAGTAGCACATGCGCGGGGAGAACGTCATCTGAATATCCGAATCTTAACATGAAATTCTGCCCAGTTCTATTTGGATTCGGCTTTTAAAAAATGACTCTAGGCTTTCTTCAGGTCCGAATGATTCCGAATGACCCTTATTCATCCGAATTCCGAATGTGGACAAACCGATTTTGCACAAGTCTATTAAATGTGAATATAAAAAGTAAGTATATAAACAGCAGCAAACCTCAGGCATAAACCCAAAGTGCAAACAGACAGACAAAAAGACAAACCTGCTGTAACGGATCCTACTCTGATACTGGAGCCCTTGTCTGGGCATAAAGCTTATCAGCCCTTGGCACCAGAGACTGTGGACACTTGGACATATTGACACCCTCTTGTGTCTGGTCGTACGACCTCGCAAGCCCTTATAATGGACTAGGAGACTTGGTCTAGACCCTAGGTGGATAGGCAGCTGTGAAAGAGGAAAGAGCAATGCAATGCTTGTGTGCTGCAAACTCTTCTGGCCTGCAAAGGATTAAAGCAATACATAACAATAAAATACTGGTAAATGTTACTGTATAGAAATATTTTCACTGCAGGCTTATAGCTGTTAGATAGCTGAGATGATCACCCTGTTAAAGTGGCATTCGATTGGTCAAGGTTGAAGCTGGACATTCCAAGTAGTTGGACAATGGCTCCAACCTTGGACCATTGTCCCTGAAGTTGTGTATTGTTGCCACTCCAGCCATTGACTATGTTGAAGTGTATTGAGACCCCTTGTGGTGTTTTAACTTAATCATGTCAGGCCCTTTGTATTGTGTTGTACCATTTGTTGCTAGCCTTTTGTGTAGTAATGTAATCATGTCTGTCTCATTGTATTTGACTGGACCATTTGCTGTTGGTCCTTTGTCTTGTATGTTTTGATTGTATTATATCTGTGATTCACCTATTGTATCTTGTCTGCCCATGTAGGTCAACTGTATAAATATGTGGTGTGTTGGTTAATAAAGTGAGTCTTGCTCTGAGTGAACAAGGAGTCCTGGAGTCTTGTATTGCTTATGGTCTAAAGTATCCCCTCTTATACCTATCTGTGCCAAGTATCCTGAAACGTCGACCACCTGCTGCCTGCTACCCCTGTCAGGTGGCGACGTGGACTCTGTCTTTGACCTTCCTTCGGGTCCTGCTACACTTTTCCCAGCTATTCTTCAACTGGGAGTAGAAGCCTCACTCTCTACGGCCCGTGATACCAGTTTGCGACCCAACTCTGGCTGTGAGTCCCTTCAACTCTTTCCCTGCTCGCCTGGATTTCTTCTGACTTCGACACGGAGTTTGGTACACCGCAGAGGTTCGATCAAGCCGGTTTCTGCTCAACCGGTAGGAACCAGGCTGATTAATCCGTGTTTGAGAAGGAGAGACCCGGGAACAACGACTAACGATAACCCAGCATCATTAGCTTCCGTTACACCTGTGCTCGTCTATATAAAAGTCAATAATTAAATATGTGCCCTGTAATGTGCACATATTACTTAATAAATAAGTGAGATTTTAGTATTTGGCCGAGTCA
This sequence comes from Rhinophrynus dorsalis, assembly GCA_037306005.1. NCBI lineage: Eukaryota > Metazoa > Chordata > Amphibia > Anura > Rhinophrynidae > Rhinophrynus > Rhinophrynus dorsalis. The sequence continues at coordinate 484,905,559 of CM074720.1, read as the reverse complement.
TGGGTAAGCTTGCCACCACGCCAAGGTATCTCACTTGTGGCAAGTCCTACTCTAATACATCCAAAAAAATATCTAAATTTAAAAACTCCCTGTTGAGATGTTATAGGAAACACTTTGGAGGGGGACCCTTTAAATACAATCTAAGTAATGATTGTGGGTCCCAGTGTGATGCAATTAAAATTGAGGACATACAATATAAAAAAACATGTAGATGAAGGACATACTTGGTGCAATTTTTCACCAGATCCCAAGGTATGATGTAGGGAGATTGAGCATCATTGGGTCTAAGGAATCAGGGCTCCCAGACCCTTCCATGCTCATGGTGGTCAGGTCACTTCTCCTCCTCTGACTCACTAGATGCAACACATTTCTTCCAGTTCCCTCTTTTTTTAGTCCAGGGGCTCATAGTGTTACCGTTAGTCCAGACTATGAACCTCTTCTGCTTATTTCACTCACGGATTAGTTATAAAAGCATCTTCTCCCTCTCTATCTGCTTATTTTGTATCCATTGAAAAACTTAGCAAAAACATTTTTGGTGTAGGCAAAAAGGAGTCAGTTTTAAGGGGTTTTCTGGGGGCAGATTTAACAAAAATGCACATAACCATGTGGTTTTTGCACCATTTCTCCTGGGAACACAAAAGGACCTTTAGCCCATTTCTTTTTGGTGTATAGTATTTTGTGTTTGGCATAGTGTGTTTAGAGTATTGCGTAGAGCATATAGGGTTTTGAATATAGGGTTTTGTGTATTATGTTGTGCATATTGCAAATTACGTATTGCATATTGTGTGTGTGTATTTTGTATGAGTGTGTGTGTTGTATGTGTATATTGAGTGTGTGAATTGAGTGTGTACACTGATTGGACAAATGGGACAGGCAGTATAGAGGAGATGTTATGTTTGTCCTCAGACAGACATAAATTAAGTAACTATATATTAAGTGACATATATATATATATATATGCACACATACATACATCAATCACACCATACCAGTCCACCACCATACACATCTGCCACATTCACTGTAATTTGTACCCTTTTTTTGGGAAGGAGATTTTTTAAAAATCTTTTAAAATAAGGTTTATCCAGTATAACAGAAGACTTACAGTGAGAAATACACCGAGACATACTTGTGTGTATTAGACTCAGGATAGCCAAACAAAATGGGACTTTTCACCCATCCCTGCTACTGACGCCTCCTCCTCAGAGTCACTAGCCTCAGGACCCATACAGCTTTTTTTTTTTTTTTTTTACAACAGTGGTGGTGGTGATCATAGAGACAGCCAGCACTATGAGCCGTGGTGGTGGGCATAGAGTCAGCCAGCACTATGAACCACTGATTAACCACTTCATTTTTATAATATTTGATTTCAGTTTATTTTTTTCCCTCTCTCTGTTTGTCTCTTTTTATTTCTCTTTCTATGCTTCCTTCCACTATGCTTTTCTCCTAAAATACACCATAAATAAAATCAGGAAATCATGAGTATATATATATATATATATATATATATATATATATATATATATATATAGCAAAAGTTCCCACTGGGAAGGTGAAAAACCATGCTTTTTTCTTAAAATTTATAGTGGAAACAATACAGGACTTCTTGTCCATTCCTACTATTTATACAAACATATAACTTCTTATTCAATGCATTTGTTTCATTTTTGGTACTTACTTATGAAGCACGTAATGTAAATATAGCTCAAAATGAAACACAGCAAGTTCTATTTTTTATGGGGATTGTATAGTTGCATATTTATTATACATTTTAAGTTACACTTGTCAAAACAATAGAAGATAGTGAATAAATTACAATTTTTATCTCAGATACAGAAAGTTAGTTTTGGGTTTCAAATTATAATGTCAGATTATAATTTAAAATTTTGCAAAAATCAAGATGTCATATGAATATTTTTCTTTAAATTGATATATTTACTAAAATAATTTACAGCTGTTGAAGAATGGAATAGCCATAATATCATGTCCTTTTTAACAAGGTTTATTGATCATAATGGTTTATTATTTACAAGGTCATTATCTGTCTATTTCTATTAACATTTTGGATCTATAGATCTTAATTTTCACCTTCTAAAAGTCAATAGTATATCTTTTTAATCAGAAGGATTTATGAAATGCAAGCATTGTCCTTGGGATATGGCAATGAAATGCATTGCTTACACCTTACTTTAGTCTAACAATGATAATGCATACTTCATAAACAACAAGAGGAAAATTAGTAAACTATAATAATTTATAATAACAAGAAATACTCAAAATAAAAAAATCACATAAAGAAGAAGATTGATTATTGGTATTATTATTAAAAAGGATGAATCTGTACAGAAAATGTGTTGACATGCTTCTTGGCATTTTCACTAAGATCAAAGAACTGTACAACTTAAAAAAAAAATAGAAAAAACAGAAATGTAGAGTGACGTGTAAAAGAGAAATCTGACCCTTAGCTAATCTTAGTCATTATGATACTTTCACTTTGATGCCTCATTAATATTTGGGCGGAAGCTTATTTAGTGTCATTCCTTGTTATTCAGAAACAAACTGTAAGATAATCTACTAATTAGAAATCAAATTCACAGTATTATATTTTAAAATTTGTAAAACACTTAGTCTGACACATTCATTTGAATATAACATGTGAATGTTGCACTATATTTAATTAGCAAACAACTCATTCAAACAAACATTTAACCCTTTGAGTACCAGAGGGGTGTCCAGTGCTTTGCAAAACAATGGTAGGATTAAGATTTTCTGTTTATTAATAAAAATGTAAATAATAAAAAAGCCCATAAATTAATATGCAAAAGCCAAAAGAAAAAAATAAACTCACAGCACTAACTCACCATAACATTTACACATAGTATACAAATATAAAATATGAACCCGAGTGAATAAATATAGATACCAGCAAGGAATGAGGGAGTTCTCCAGGCTCCCAAAAGTTAAGTTGAAACCTAAAGCAACATCTAAAACAAAAACCAAAGCTGTACTCCTCTATATAAATGATCCAAATGTGAGCCCTGTATAAAACATATATTACACAACTTTGTTAATACATTTGAGGCTTTCATCCCATAATTTGGCCAAAATATGTTTACGCTCGCCCACCACACCAAGGTATCCCAATATCAGGTGAGTTCTATCTAATACACATAAAACACTACCTAAGTGTATCTGAAGATAGACAGACATTCACATTTTTAGGGAGTGTGCCTTTGATTTCTTTTGTAGACAGTGACAGATGGACAATTTACAAAAAAAATAAATAATGTGACAGACATAGGCAGGAACCTTGACCGGAGCTGTGCCTGAGACTGAGAGTGACAGATACTAAACACAAAGATGTATGTGATACATTATTTTGACATGGACATGACATCACCCTAAACATAAACAGTTCTTCTGTGTACTTTACATCAACAAATCAACTGCATAGACGTGATAGTAAAGTGGTACGACAAAAACTTAAAGCAGCCATGGTTACTGAAGCTTGTATAACAAGAGATGATCATAATCATCCTCTTGAGGAGACTGTTTGTAAAAGTGACATGAAAAGTTCCACCACTGCCACCAGCAACAGTAGTACTAAACACTTTAAGAATACTGAAGACAATATCTCAACCACTCACTTTCTAGTATTGCTGTAATAGTAGAGGAGGGTTTAGCAGTTAAACCAACTGCTGTGCCTGACAGTGACAGTAACACAGTGTAGTGGCAAATGTTCTGTAAAAGCAAAAAGAAACTAAGAGTTCAAAAACCCTAAACAAATATGCAATCATGGGAATTAAGTGGCAACTGATGCTGATGACCTATTATTGATGATGATGTTGATATGGAACATAGCCATCCCCAGACTTTCCCTTCTTATGACACACACAGATGTAGTAGAAAGAGAGATGAGGATGTGGCCATGCAGTTAGCTGAAAGAAAAAGGTCAATATTCTAATTAATAGATTAAAATGAGCACTATGCCTGTTTATAAACTGTTTAAGAGATCAGTTGGAAAGTCTGACTCTAAATGACTAAAAATACATAATCGTGTCCACCATCATACAATTTTCAAGTCCTATTATGCTCGCAAATACTATTGTTAAGTAAACAGCAACATGAGTCATAATCAACATTCACAACAACCCTTGCTATGTTGAGTACGCCTGCTCCTGTTGTAAGTACAATGTCATTGAATCATGCCGCTAAACTTTTTGCTATCTGTTGTCTATGTAAAAAAATGTAGGCCAGTATAGCAGAATCCCATGTAGGAACATCCTCATTGAGATCTCACCAGAAGCACATCCACAGGCAAGATTAGGAGACATAGCAGCATATCAGATGTGCAATGTTTAGCAGCAGCAGAAGTATTCCTAAAATGTCTTGGGGCTCTAGTTCACATACTAGAAGTGCTGTAGATGTTTCAAAGAATGAGCGAGTATTCTTTTAATTTACAATAACTCCCAAGTCTCCTACTGTGGTTCTTCAAATGCCAAACACAGAGGAGTATGACATGTTGCTAAAGCAATAATTACACATTTCTTCCACTATGAACTGCCAACCCACAGTCAAAAACAACACTACAATAATCCAAAAGGACTCCTGTGGACTGCCCTATTCTTTTCTAGAAAAAGGAAAATTTAAACAACTGATGTCATGTGTCACCACTGATATATCTCAAGCTACCAATATATTTCAAGGACAGCTGTGTCAGAGTTGTACAAGCAGGTGGTAGCGTGGTGAGCAAAGGACTGAGTAAAATGTATGGCAGGAAAAATCATCTCACAACAGATATGTGGACAAGCATCCAGAGAATAGATTTCTGTTTAATACTCTTGATACCAATAGGGTACCATTTTCTAGGGATGAGTGAAAGTTGTCACCTTGTTCCAGTGAGAAATTTTGCGAAAACCATGTTGTTATCTGCTTTTTCTTGGGAAAATCCGCTTTAAAACTAGCAGTTAAAATTTTCGCATCTTTCACCCATTGGCCAAAATCTTTCACCATTTTTTCAATGGCTATAAAGTTTTTGCCCATTGATTTACATTGTTTTCACACTTCCGCTATAAAAAAGTGACATTTTCGCTGAAGGCAGACACAAAAGAAGCAGCTACAGAATGAGATAGATGTGCTGGGCTGTTCTGCTGTGATATTTTGCAAGAATTGAGGCAGGAGAGGCTCATAGTGACTCCTATCACTATGAGCAGCAAAAAGAGGAACTGGAAGGATCCTTATTATGTGTCCACTGAGTTTGAGGAGGTGGAGGAGGAGAAAGTGACTAGCAGTACTGAACCAATGCTGTCCAGTCCCCCTAAATCACCCCAAGGGATCTTGGGGAATTTAATGAGAAGGGAGGAAAAAAAGGGAATGAGAAGGAAAGGAGAAAAGGGAAGGAAGGGAGAAAAGGGAATGGGAAGGCAGGGGAAAAAGTAGTACTAGTGAGAGCAGGACAGGTCAGCTACCTGTGCTTGTTGAAAGATGTGCTGCCCCTGCTGCCAGTGCCACCATTGCTGTACCTGCAGCCACTAGTGTTGTACCTGTTGCCAGAGGAGCTGTCCCTGCTGCCAGTGCCACCACTGCTTTATCTGCAGCCACTAGTGTTGTACCTGCTGCCAGACGTGCTGTCCCTGCTGCCAGTGCCACCATTGCTGTACCTGCAATCAATACTGTTGTACCTGCTGCCAGACGTGCTGCCCCTGCTGCCAGTGCCACCACTGCTGTACCTGCAGCCACTAGTGTTGTACCTGTTGCTAGTACCGAACTTGCTGTCAGTGCTGAACCAGCTGCTAGTGCTGAATCTACTGCCAGTGCTGAACCTGCTGCCACCAATACTTTGCCTGCTGCTAGTGTTTCTTGTAGTACTCAGGGGGGAAGGAAAAAGTGTTGCCAAGTGTGACAGCAAGGGACCCTAAATCACATTTACCATTCCCAAGCAGTCCTGCCAGTGCTAGTACTACTGTTACCAGACTAGCAGTCAAGGGAGCCCACACCATTCCCCTTCCCTTCACTACAGTGTCCAAGTTGAACATGAGGCTTAAGAGGTTGATACATTCTGTTCTCTCCAGTTAGGTGCACAATTGTTCCTTTTTAGTCACACAATAGTGTCCATTTAACAGTATGGCATACACCCATTTAGGAACACATGAGTACTCCCTGCACATCACAGAATGAGTCTTATGCAATATAATACTGTATGTGAATCAGCATTCATTTTTTGGAGCAGAAAAAAGGTTACAATAGTACCTGATACATCTGAACATTAAAAAAACATTTATAGGGAATACAGTCAAAAGAGAGGGTTCTCTAAAGAGAATTAACTCTGTAAAAAAAGTGTTATATTTGATATGAACTTGTTATGCTGACGCTTTTATTGTTGAATTTAATAAGGCGTCCTCACATATAGAACTGGAGATTACTCCAAAAACTGATCATAGTAAAATAATTTATAATTCAGATATTAAATTAATAATGAGGTCAAATGTACACTACAGAATATATTTCATTTCATCGTCCAAAATAATTCTTGGCATGGAAAGTTGAATTTTAATGGCAGCAATATAAACCACGTTGAAATAATGTTTTTTTTTTTTATAGTCAATTCCATGTTTCCCTAATAAAAACATTTTATTAAAATAATTATAGGAATAAAAAATAATAAAGTGTGAATGTTATGCAAAATATAAATGAAACACAAGTCCCAAAAAGAAATGAGAGGTCATCATACTTTCTGAATATTGCCTTTTTACATGGGTTATCAATCCATTTAGCCAATAGATTGTTAGGGTCTATTTTCTATTTATAATTTTGTGCTATTTCGATATCAAAATATATTTTAATTGTAATTTCACCTCTTTTAAAAACATTGATTACATAGAACACTAGTAATTTTAGATATTTAATTTGTAATACATTTCTAATATATTTTTTAAAGGATACATTTATATAGTTACTACAAGGCTACAACAAAGCCAGTTACAAAATGTGTTTGATTTTTTTACTTTTACCTACCACAAATGTGATTAACCAAAGAAATACACAATTATTTGTATATCACTGGCGCATGTTCCATAGATTTATTTAATCATTTGTTGGTGATACATTTTAGTGGAAAACCAATTTGTTCATAGTATAAGGTTTTATAACACCCATTGGCTACTTCTACAATTTATATGTGGAGCATAAAATGTTTAAAGAAAACTTTGGGGCTACCAGCAGCAGTTCCTTATGAAGAATTATTAAGCTGCTCTTCTATAAGGTGCCTCTCACTCTATCAGTATTATTATTAGGGGTGGGTGAAATCTCTCCCCGTGTTCACTCGAGAAATTCCACAAAAACCTCGTTGTTGTCAACTTTTTGTTAGGAAAATCCTGTTTAAATCTAGCGATTAAAATGTTTCAAATTTTTTACCCATTGGCCAAAAATTTTCACCATTTTTTCAATGGCTAGAAAGTTTCCGCCCATTGATTTACATTGTTTTCACCTTTTCGCTATGAAAACATGACCCATTTGTGGAAATCAAACACAACAGAAGCAACTACAGAGCAAGGTAGATGTGCTGTATTATTCTGCTGTGATCTTTTGGAAAAATTGAGGCAGGAGAGACTGCTATCACTATGAGCAGGGTCAAAAATAATAAATGGAGGAGATAGAAGGACCCTTATCTGTCCACCTAGTCAGAGGAGGAGGAGGAAGTGAGCACTACTCAACCAATGCTGTCCAGTCCCCTTAAATCACCGCAAGGAATCTTGGTGAATTTATTGGGAAGGGAATGGGAAAGGGAAAAGGGAATGGGAAAGGAGGGAGAAAAGGGTAGTACAAGTGAGAGCAGGGCAGGTCAGCTGCCTGTTCCTGCTGCTAGACGTGCTGCCTCTGCTGCCACCATTGCTGTCCCTGCTGCCACTAGTGCTGTGTCTGTTGTCAGGCTTGCTGCCCCTGTTACCAGTGCCACCAGTGCTGAGCCTGCTGCCAGTGCTGAACCTGCTGCCACCAATACTGTGCCTGCTGTAAGACGTGCTGCCCCTGTTGCAACCAGTGTTGTGTCTGCTGCCAGTGTTGAAGCTGCTGTCACCAGTGCTGAAGCTGCTAGTGTGTCTTGTAATACTCGGGAGAGGGGGAGGAGAAGATGATGCCAAGTGTGACAGCAGGGGATCCTAAGTCACACTTGCCATCCCCAAGCAGTCCCACCAGTGCTAGTACTACTACTACTAAGGTCCAGCAGCTTGTTAGCATTAGGAGTGTAGGAGGGGGTAATTAATATCCTCATATTATTAGTGACTGTGAGGAGGAAGACTCTGGGGCTAAACTTGATGTGCTTGGTGTTAGTAGTAGTAACAGTGATGGTGAAGCAGCCAGTGGGACTAGTTATAGGGGAGTGTTAGGGGAGGCATTTGAGGGTGTACAGAAAAGCGGTCAAGGGAGCCCACACCATTCCTCTGGCTCTGGGAGTCCTTCTCCCCTTCCCCTCACTACAGTGTCCAAGTTGAACATGATCCTGAAGAGGCCAGGAATGGTGTTGGTGAGAGCAGAATTAATACCACCACCACCAGCAGGAGCACAGATCAGCTGCCTGTGCCTGCTGCTACTGCTGCCAGTATGCCTTCTTCAGGCCAAAAAGAAATGACAAGTGTGATATTAGGGGACCCTCTGTTACATTGCTCATCATCATCACCTCCTCCAAGCAGCAGTGAGATGTCTGTAATGGAGCAGCATCATGTAGGGACTAGTGGTGATGGTGATGATGATGGTAGAGAAGCTGGGGTGTAAGAGACATTGATAATCTTTTTATCAGAAATTGAGAAGGAATGGGAGATAGGGATGAGGATGGCTATAACCACCACCACCATTAGCAATGAGTTTTTAGAATTTGCGGAATTTGCAACTGCTCTAATTCCTGCTGCTGCTGAGATGCAAGGGCAGCAGGATGCCGAGGAGCAGGTTAGTGTGCCACAGACCACCATGGACACAGTGGGAATGGTGATGCAGGACTAGGACAGATTCCACTTGCCAGCGGCAGCAATACTCCTGGTCCTAGTTGTAGTGATGATTTTGAGGCAGTAGCAGCAACAGCAGCATCATCATCCACTGCCAGCACAGACAGTGAAAGGGAATGTGGAGGACAAGAGGAAAGAGGACATTTTTCTTCACCTGTTACTTCCCCCCTGAAGTCATGGGTGTGGGACTATTTTTCTCTTGGGTCATGCACAGTGCAGTCATCACCAAAGGCACTGTGCACAATTTGTGACAAGTCAGTGAGAAGTGGAAAGGAGGGAACACACCTTGGCACAACCTCCCCGATATCACACATGAAACACAGACACCATGACATTTATGTCAAACATGTTAATTCCAAACACCCACCACAGAAATCAAGCACTGCTGTTACTGTACCCCCTGACTGCACTAATTATTATCAATAATTGTCACCTTAATCATTTAAAACTATCCCAAAACAATAATGTGCAATTTTAAAGGGATAGTAATGTTTCACAAAAAAAGCAGCTCCAATTAATCTTCATAGTATTTGGTACATGGAGAGTGTTATTTCAGTACTGTCAGATTTGTAGTTCAAGAGTATTTGAATGATAAAGAATCCCCCTCCCACCACTTACCTAGTGTAAGCCACCTCCCCTCAGATACGGAAGCTGGTCCCTTGACCAGACAGGTCACATCAAGGAACAATCTTCTTACTGTGAACATGAGGAAAACTCTGCCCCCCTTGACAGGTTTTTCAGGTTTTTCTTTATGCTCACTGAAGATTTCCCTCTCTGTGATTCATCCAGACAGTCTTGCTGGTCTGAGGTGAACAGTGTTACATCAGTAAAAGTGGCAGGAGGGGGATACTTTATCATTCAATTACTCTTGAACTACAACTCTGACAGTATTGAAATAACACTCTCCACATCCCAAATACTATGAACATTAATCGGAGCTGCTTTTTTGTGAAACATTACAATCCCGTTAAATAAAATGTAAAATCATATTGTGAAGCAATGTGTTGGAGATATCTCTAGCAACCAAAGTGTAAAAATATATCCAAATGTAATAATCAATTTTTATTTTTAAATGTTCTTAGATTTTTGATTGTGCTATATCTCATTTGGCATGCATTTGGTAACAAACTGAACCATCTATATACTCATTTGGTTAACCAACACAGTTTTTGTCGATGCTTTACACTGTAGAGGTTAAAATGTGGAATAATAATATATTTAATTTAAAATAAATGTCATGCTCTGACTTATAATTACTATACAGGTATGTTTAGATTCCAACATTCAGATTGTCTTATAGCTATAAAGTTACAGTGCAATAGTAAGCATCAAAAAAATAATTACACTGAGAGCCAGAAGCTAAGAAATGGCAGTTGAACACTAAAAAGCATAAAGGTTAACCTTCAAAATATTTCATGCAATTTAGAGATTCTCAGTATATATATTACAAGATATAATTCAAAGGCATATGTTTATTTCATAAATCATGATAGAAACTTGGAAAATTATAGTTACCCTTTAAACTGATTTCCATTCACTTTTCTTTTGCTGTGTGTGAATATGTTGTTTGTTAAGAGACCTTGAGAGGTGGAGAAAGAGACCTGGCTGGTGTTGAGATGGGAGGGAGATGGAAACTGTCCCGGACGAGAAAGTTAGAGACCATGGGGTGGAGGAGAGGCCATTTAAGGAGATCTCTTTGATACCTATTTGTGAATGGGGGAAGACCTGACTGTGGGAGGTGAGTCTATGTTAGAAAGATGGAACAAGACTGGGGTGTCAGGCAGTGTATTTGTAGTTCTGTGACTAACAGTGGAACAAGGCTGGGGTGTGAGTCTGCGGCTGCCAATCAGACAGTGGAAGAATGCTGGGGTGCTGGACAGGATATGAGTGATCATATGGCTCTCTGTGGACAAGAATTGGGAAGCAGACTGTATGTATGTATGATTCTGTGAATCTTTTGTCACACTACTATTATGGTAATAGGTCACAGGTGTCCCACCTAGGTGTTGGGCATAGACCGAATGATGAGTGTTGCTATATCAAACACCCCACTATTTATCTGGACTGGATACCTGACTCTTGCAAACTCTATTCCTATTTTATGGTCACCTCCCTACACTTGATATATTTCAATGGTTTGTCCAGGACTCTTCGTTCCTTTTAGAGATCTTGTGTTTAATTTGGTATTATATGTTGGCCTCTCTTTATCACAAGTTACAAGAACAAATTTTGTCTGGCATCATATATTTGGCTTATTTGTACATTTTGACTTTAAATCAACAAGAGCAGGATATATATATGTGTCTATTACAGGCCATTTTCTTGTTATCTGGTACCAGTATAGACCTATGGCATTCTTCTGTGCATGAATATATGCATATTTTGTTCCTAATATGTTCTCTATGCTTCCCAACATTCTATAAATCCAGCATGCTACCCCCTCAGCTCATTCAGACATATACTGCCCTCTCAGCTCAATCTGACATATAATGCCCCCCTCCAACATATACTACCCCCCCAGTTCAATCCAACATGTACTTCCCCCCTCCAACATATACTGCCCCCCATGCTCCATCCGACATGTACTGCTCCCCACAGTTTGCAATGCATTGTGTACCCCTACTGCATTCAGAGTGTTGCATGTTAAAAAAGTTGAATAGTTTGCAAAAAAATCCCTGTACCCAAATTATTAGACTACATTCACAGCACATGTGTGTCCAGCAAGATCCACTCCATGGAGACTGAGTTTGCTGAAGCTGTGGAGTACAAGAACTTCTTTTTCTCTAATAAAAGTATTGCTGCAAAGCATCATGCCAAGCCATGCAGAATGCATTAAAAAATTAATTAGCTATGCAAATATGGTGACCTAGTGTATACTGCCCTTGGTGAACGATGACCACACTTCCATTGACTGCTTTTGCCCTTTTGTGTCCTTGTTCTTGATGTGCCATTAAGAAAGATGGTCTCAATATGACTTCATTTTCGTGGATTTCCCCATCTCAAAAATGGTGACATAATTTCCTGTCCTTGGATTTGCCCTGGTTGCCCTGATGGCTACAGTTACATTTCCTATTCATGTATGAAGCTGTCACACTGGCCATTTCCTGTTTCTTTATATCCCTATAAAAAGTAACTTCTGTCCTAGTTTTTCTGTCTTTGCAAACTAGTTCATGAAGCCTAAATATGGGGTGCCTTGATGGGGCATGCAACCTTATCCTGATTTTTGCCAGAAACATTAAACTAAACCCCACTGTTTATTATTTATAGTAAGTCAAAAGTTATTTATATGTAAAGGTTAGGATTTGATGTGCAGACTTTCTTTTTGCTTACTTTACATAAGTAGCCAAGATATAGTTATTGCTGCTCTCCTGATAACACACATTTGTAACTATTCAAACACTATTGATAAATGCTATTCTTAGCTTTCCAGAAACCTATGTATTATATTTTCTGTATGTATTTTTGGATGATTTGGTTCCCACTCTTGGTTGGTAGTTCCCTGCAACATATGATAGCTGTAATTAAACAGGGTATAATACCTTCCTTTCCTCACAAGGGTTTGTTCATAGTAAAGGTAAAGTGGTGTTATTGTTTTTTAATTGAATTATACTAAATTAATGTTTACTTATGTTTGAGGACTTGCCTAAATCTGTGTTACCTTGATGGGGCAGGCAAGCTTATCTGTGTTACCTTGGTGGGGCAGGCAAATGGGCCTGAAACATGTAACCAAACATGTAACCAAACCCCATTGATAATTGTCTATAGAAAGTTATTTATTGTAAAAATGAGGATTTGGTGCACAGACTTTATCTTTATTTAATTTATTTATGTAGCTAATAGGGATGGGTGAAAAATTTTGCCTCAAACCAAAATTGGTGAATAATGGCAATTCTTACTTAAAAGGATAGTAATACTTTATTATTACTATTCCCCATTTTGTAGATATTTGCAAAAGAATTTAATAGCCCCCAAGTTCATCTCTCAAACCCTTATGGTTTGAGAGATAACCAAACGCAAAGTTCAGCCCTCCCTCCCCCTTCCCTGAAGTCAGCGTTGTACGACAGGCTTGCGGCTCTGCAGCTGAGCCGAGATTGAGTTAGTGAAAAATAATTTTGTTCACTGAAATGGTCTTCTACGTGTGCTTGGTTTGCAAGCACACGTAGAAGACCGTTTCAGTGAAATAATTATTTTTCACTATCGCAGTCGCAACTCTGTAAAGTATTACTATCCCTTTAACGAAGAATTTCAGGTGAAAAATGCCTTTTTTCAGTTTTTTTCGCCTAGTTCATTCCATTGAAATCAATTGGAACATTGAATTTACACACAATGCAAGGCAATTATTATTTATGTCCCAAAGGCATAGTATAAAAGGGGTATGAGGGTAGCTGTGTTGGTGGAGTGTGGCGAAAGAATCAGTTGAACACAGAATGTTATTTTTGGGGGGGTGTTTACTGGGATTCGGGGGAAGTTAATAAAAAACATAAAAATTAAATACAAATTTAAAAAAAACATAAGACATGGTATAAAATGGGTCTGAATAGGGTGCCTGTGCTGGTAAGTGGAGACTGGGGAAAGAATCAGTTGAACAGGAAATTTTTTTTGGGGGGAGTTGTTGACTGGTCTTGGGGACACAGTTAATTAGAGCTTGCTACTGCTTTAATTCCTGCTGCTGTTGAGTTGCCAGTGCAGCAGGATGCTGAGAAACAGTCTAGTGTGTCACAGACCACAATGGACACAGTGGAAATTGGGTCAGCAAGTGATGCTGAACAAGGACAGGTTCCACTTGAAAGCAACAGCAATAGAGGTGGTGAAAAGTGGAAAAAAGTTCCTGCATGACTTTTCACGAAAACTTGCAGATTTTTCGATTTTTTTTTTTGCAAAAGTTTTCTCGTTTTCACCTGTGAAAAATTTTCCTCCTTTTCACCTATTTTAACAAAATTTTCGCCTATATTTCCTATAGGTACAACATTTCCCACTGCAATATTACTTCTTCTGAGGGCTGTAGTTGTGAGTCCTACAGCAACACATGCCTTGAAAAATGTGTTAGCATGCAGAATGCATCTGTCATTTGCCCACAGCACTAACTTCCTGCTTAAGTGACACTGGCACATATTCATGATGTCAGCGCCGCTTCCCAAGATCTGCTCTGTGGCAATCCGGACCAGTGAATAGGGTTAATCTCTTAGTCACCACCTCCTCTTCCCCTCTGCAGCTTTGATGCGACGGGTCACATGATGCGGCATTACGATGACATCATCACAACGGGTTCTTCAAATAGCTGGCTGTCTAAGGTCCTGGTGCTTCCAAGTACCAGTTACTAGCGCTTCCTTGAGCTTCTCCTTGCTTCTGCCTTCATATTTTGAATCCAGTCTTCTTGGTATTGACCTCTGCTTATTACCTGACCCTTCTACTGCCTTATCCTCTGTGCTGTGCTGCTGGACTCCTGCTATTAACCTCTGCCTGTTACCTGGCCCTTCTACTGCCTGCTCCTCTGTGCTGTAGTGCTGGACTCTTGGTATTGACCTCTGCTTCTCTCCTGACCATCCCTCTGCCTGCTACTTGGGTTACTCTGCTACTGAAGAGTGCTTTGATCCAGGACTGCCTAAACATCTTGTTACCTGCATCAAAGGTACTCATTATCCTGTATTTTGAGTTTGTTTGTCTACACATTCTCCTGTATTTGGGGTTTGCTAGCGTTGTCTGCTTCTGGGTTCCTTCCGTACCTCTGGTGTTGCTCTTGGTTCACTCAGCATCTGTTTAGAACAAGTAACTTTGTGCTTATACCTGCCTAGGCTACGTGCTTTGTAGGGTGTGTTTCAGTAATCTTACTTCCCTTGTTTAGCTGGGTGGCCATCATTTTGGTGTCTACATAACACATGATTATGATATAAAGTAATAACAAAAATTAAGTACAACCTACAATGTGGCAGATTTGTATAGTAGTGGTGGTGATGGGGGACTGGCTGGTATGTTGTGATTTGTGTTTGTATATTGTTTTTACCATTGTCATGTTTGCGTCAAATCGCTATCCTCCTTCTCAGATTATTAAGACACGTTATTTTTTGCTCATAGCAGTGGTGCCGCCAACAACATCACTACCAATGTTGGGTTTTTGCCACCCCTGCTGAGACCCATGAATTGCCCTGTATAATGTAGGTGCTTCTGCTGGTTGAAATGCTTTGCTGCCTTCCTTTTCACTATACTGTCTAGATGTTTGTTGTGTGCTCACTTTCTCCCTCTCATCCAGCACAATGCAACCCTCCACTCGATCATTAAGCATATCTCAATATTCCTTGACAGAATCCATTTCCTCAGAGAGTTGCTGCTCATGGCTCCTTTTTGTGACAAACTGCTGATGGGCCTTTGGCAGAAATTCAGAAATTTTGTGTTTCAAGCGGGGATCCTGCAAAGAGGTGCGTGTGGCTGAGTGGACTTGGACTTTGACGAGGCAATGATGCTGATGATGACTGATAGGGTGAATGTGTAACTTTTGACATTTGTGCTTGTCCAAGGTCAGACTTTCCAACGGTTTTCTCAAACAGTTTATAGACAGGCACAGTGCTCCTTTTCAGTGGTGGAAGGTTCAGTCTTTGAATTTCTGCTAACCTTATACCCATGTCATCATCCTCACTCTCAACTTAATCTGCTTCTGAACAAGAGAAAGATGCTGAAGAGATATATTCTAGATCTGCATCGTCATCAGTAATCATTAGGTCATCCTCAGCAGCATCAGCATCACCTGACAATTCTTGTCCACTACCCTTATATTTCTCTAAGCTTTTAGAGGTCTCAAACAATTTCTTTTTACTGTGACAAAGTTCGCTACTACTTTGAGGACAGGTGTTTTGGTGCTTGTTTGTCTCACTATAAGATGCAGCAGGCGGTTCAGCTGCTATACCTTCCTCTATTATGCTACTGCCATCATCAACACTTGAATTTTACTTGTCGTTGTCTTCTGTGGTTCTTTATTTCTACTGGAACTGACGGTGCTGAAAGTTTTGTTGGGACCATGACAAACTGCATTTTCCCTTGGAGTAGAGGGATCATCATCATTTATTGCACTACTTTACTCTCATGTCCCTGCAGTGCTCCAACCTTCCCCCCCTCCCCTTCCCCTTGTGTGTTTGCTGGACATTACTCAACTACTTTGTGTATTTTTACTCTACAGTTCACAACACAACTGATGAAGTATGATGTTCTACCAAAGCCCTGTCAGCTGTGTGTCACTGTCAGCTAATACATTTAGTTCTTTATCTATTTCTTTATTCTTTTTATATTTTTATTTATTTTATTTTATTTTTTTAAGTTGTCCACCCTGTCTTATCACTGTCACAGGTTGAAAAAAAATATATAACTGAAAAACAAAATCAACAACTTCTTTCCCCAGACTTCCCCACCCATCACAGAGACAATAACAGCAAGATTAGCAAGCAAATAGGTCCCTAGCTGCCTGTGTCTTGCCAGTCAGTCACATGGAATTTTGGGGTATTTGGGGTCAACCTCCTTCCCTCCCTTCTTCTCCCCAGTGTGCCCCACTGACTCTCCTAATACAGGTAATAAGTGTCCTACCTAAAAGATTCTCTAAACTTAACTTAAATTCCCATATCTTCTTTAACTCTAGCAATGTGCTGTTCTCTCCTCTCATCAAACACAGAATGGCATGCTGTGAGAGCCTGACACCCTTTTATATGGCTGTAGAAAACTAGAGAAAACATTCACATGGTGGAAAAAAGTTTTCTTCCCATTAATTTCAATGCACAATGAGCTAGGTGAAAAAAGTGGGAAAAAGCGGAAAAATGGCACTTTTCGTAGGAAATTATTCACGAAGCGGAAAGTGCCATTTTTTGCAGATTTCAGTTTGAGGCGAAAATTTTCGCATATCCCTAAACAGAAATATTCCTGGTCCTAGTTGCAGTGCTGATTCTGAGGCAGTAGCAGCAACATCATCCTCTGCCCCTTCCAGAGAAGGGGACTGTGGCAGAGAAGAAGAAAGAGGCCATTCTTTCCTCCCAGTGCAGTCATCAACAACGGCACTGTGCACAATTTGTGACAAGTCAGTGAAAGGAGAAAGGAGGGAATGCACCTTGGCACAACGCCCTGATAACACACATGAAACACAGACACCATGACATTTATGTCAAACATGTTAAAGCCAAACAACCACCAAAGAAATCAGGCACTGCTGTTGCTGTATCCCCTGAATCTCCCCAAAAGCAACAAGAGGTGAGGAGGAGATCAAACAGGAGGAAGAACAGAGAAACCAAGCCAGAGGCTGAATGTTTGACGATGAAAGAAACACTTGGCTCGCCATCACTTTCTTGCTCTATGGTAAATACATGTTCTGCCAATCCACCTCATTCATCTTTACCTCCCCCACTAAGTGATAGCCATTCTGCAGATGTCAGGAAGGATGTGGCAGTTTGTTTCCACCCATTTTGGTGCACTGACCACACAGGGCAGTGTAGTGGAGGAGCAATCAGGGCATAGAACAGCATCTGAGGAGATTCCAGCCTGAAGAATATGCTAAGCTGATGGCAGGGAGGTTTCATCATTACTATTAAACTGTTTGCACATTGTCATGTGTCTTTAGTGAGGAGTGGAAAGAGGCATAGTGACTAGGGGTGAGCGAAAAGCAAGTACAATTTCCTGCATAATTTTGAGAAAAATTGATGATTTTTTTCTTTTTTTCTCTAATGCAAAATTTTCCTCCTTTTCACCTATTCCAGCACATTTTTTGCTTATTCCAACACATTATTCTCCTATTCTAGCACATTTTTCACATAGTCTATCACATTTTTCTCCTATTCCAACACATTTTTTCCTATTTCAACACATTTTTTCCTATTTTAAATATGGTGCAAAATTTCCCAGCAGAATATCACTTCTTCTGAGGGCTGTAGTGGAGAAATAAGTAGCTGGAAGTCAAAGTTGTGAGTCCTACAGCAACATATACCTTGAAAAAGTGTTAGCATGCAGAGTGCTTTGTCCTTTGCCCATAACTCTTACTTCCTGCTTAAGTGACACTGGCACATATTCATGATTAGGGATGGGCGAAGCTTTTCGCCTCAAACTGAAATCTGATAAAATGGGACTTTTTTCTTGGTGAAAAATTTCCAGTGAAAACTGCAAATTTTCCACTTTTTCCCCCTTTTTTCACCTAGCTCATTCCATTGAAATCAATGGGAACATTGAAGTTACACACAACATAAAACAAATATTATTTTATTTCCCAAAGGCATAGTATTAAAGGGATATAAGGGGGTGTGTGTTCGTGGGGTGTAGGGAAAGAATCAGTTGAACAGGGGATGAGTTTTGGGGGGTTGTTTACTGGGATTGGGGGGCAGTTAATAAAAAATAAATCCTAAATAAAATAAAAATTAAAAAAACATAAGACATGGCATAAAAAGGGTCTGAGGAGGGTGCCTGTGTTGGTGGGTAGAGTCTGAGGTATGAATCAGTTTAAAAGGCAATTTGTTTTGGGGGGTTCTTGACATAAGCTGCCACTTGACTTTGTAGAGGATGATTTGTTAGATTTGTTGTTAGAGGCACAAGCCCTGAGGAAACATTGATTTGTAGGACTTAGGCTTGTCAGAAACAAACCCCACAACATTGGTTATTTTTGTTTGTAAGTTTATGTTTTTTTTATTTATTTTTTTTTATTTTTAAGCACATGCCCTGAGAAAAAAAATGCCCTACTGGCCTAGTGCCAGCAGGTCATGTTGGCCAGTGGCCACTGGTCGTTGTCAAATGTCCTCCTATTGAGCCTAAGTCTACAATTGCGGAATTTGCAACTGTTGTTCTTGCTGCTGCTGCTGAGATGTTTAAGCAGCCGGATGATTAGACAGCTGAAATGGAATGGGATCAACAATAGCAGTAACATGGGTGATCAATGATGAAGGTCCCACTTGCCACGACTAGCTCCAGTGATGTGCCTGAGGCAGGAGCAGCACAATAAGTAGCACCCAGTCTTTGTGGAGAAAAGAAGAAGTTGGCCAATAATTCATCTCCACCTGCCCCTCCTCCAAAATCATGGGTGTGTTGTTATTAGAATATACATTTTTCCCTTGAGCGCAAGGACTGTGCCTCTCATCAGCAACTGCAATGTGCACAGTGCGTTTGATATCTGGGGGCACAACTGTATCTAAACACCATGACACCAGAAACTAAGTACTGCCGCTGTCACTATACCCATTGTCCACACCCCGCTACGGACACATGACAACTTGCTGAAAGCTTAATAGTAATGATGAACCCTCCCTGCCACCATCTTAGCATATTCTGCATGATGGAATCTCCTCAGATGCCGCTTGATGCATTGCTTGTGATTCTCCTCCACCACATTGGCATGTGTGGTCAGTGCATCACACAGTGTGCAATGGGTAGAGATGAACTGACACATCCTAACATCAACAGAGTGGCTATCATTTGGAAGGGGAGGTAATGATGAATGAGGTGGATTGGCAGAAGATGTAGTTACCCTAGGAGGTGATGACGTGCTAGTTTAATAGTAATGATGCACCCCCCACCAGCATCTTAGCATATTCTGCAGGGATGGAATCTTCTCAGATGCCGCTTCATGCCCTGGTTGTGATTCTCCTCCACCACACTGGCATGTGTGGTCAGTGCACCACACAGTGAGCAATGGGTAGCGACAAACTGCCATATCCTAACATTAACAGAGTGGCTATGATTTGGCAGGGGAGGTAATGAAGAACAAGGTGGACTGGCAGAAGATGTAGTTGTTACCCTAGAGTAAGAAGGTGATGTTGATGGTGAGCTAGTTGTGTCGCTCATCATGGAACTTCCAGTGTCTGTCTGGGTTTCTTTATCCTTCCTCCTCTTTCATCTCCACCTCGCTTCTTGTTGCCTTTCTGAAGAGTCAGGGGGGACAGTAACAGCAGTGCTAGATTTCTGTATTGGGTGTTTGGCTTTAACATGTTTGACATAAATGTCATGGTGTCTGTGTTGCATGTGTGATATCAACTTGTCAAATTTGCACAGTGCAGTTGGTGATGATGACTGCATTGTGCCTGCCCCAAGAGAAAAGTAGTCCCACACACCTGACTTCCGGGGTGAGGGAACAGGTGGAGAAGAATGGTCTCTTTCTTCTTGTCCTTCACATTCCCCCTCACTTTTAAGCAGAGGATGATGTTCCTGATGTTGCTGCTACTGCCTTAGAATCAGCACTGCAACTAGGACCAACACTGGCAAGTGGAACCTGTCCTAGTCCCCTATCACTTGTTGACTCCATTCCCTCTGTGTCTAGAGTGGTCTGTGGCACATTAGCCTGCTCCTCAGCTTCCTTCTGCCCTTGCTTCTCAGCAGCAGCAGGATTTACAGCAGTTGCAAACTCCACAGATTCCAAAAGCATACTGCTGGTGGTGGGGGTGATGCCCATCCTCATCCCTGTCTCTCATTCCTCAGTTTCTGATAACAAGGCCATCAATGTCTCTTCCACCACAGCTTCTCCAACACCGCCACCAAGACTAGTCCCTATGTGCTGCTGCTCTATTAAAGACATCTCACTGCTGCTTGGAGGAGGTGACGAGCAATGTGACAGAGGGTCCCCTAATGTCACACCTATCATCTCCTTTTTGACATGAAGAAGGCAGACTGGCAGCAGTATCAGCAGGCACAGGCAGATCA
Source organism: Rhinophrynus dorsalis (assembly GCA_037306005.1). Classification (NCBI taxonomy): domain Eukaryota; kingdom Metazoa; phylum Chordata; class Amphibia; order Anura; family Rhinophrynidae; genus Rhinophrynus; species Rhinophrynus dorsalis. The sequence continues at coordinate 484,884,917 of CM074720.1, read as the reverse complement.
TCTGCGCTCCTTCTGGTGGTATTAATTCTAAACCTGCTCTCCCCCAGTACCAGTTCTGGCCTCTTAAAAGATAATGTTCAACTTGCACACTGTATTGAAGGGAAGGGGACTCCCGGAGCCAGAGGAATAGTGTCGGCTCCCTTGACCACTAGTCTGGATGCTCTCAAATGCATCCCCTACCACTCACCTAACACTAGTCCCACCGGCTGCTTCACCATTACTGTTACTACTAACACCACACACATCAAGTTAAGCCCCAGAGTCTTCCTCCTCACAGATCTATTAATATGAGGATATTGATTAGTATTACCCCCTCCTTCACTCCTAACACTAATAAGCTGCTGGACCTTCTTAGTAGTAGTAGTAGTACTAGCACTGGTGGGACTGGTTGGGGATGGCAAGTGTGACTCAGGGTCCCCTGCTGTCAAACTTGGCATCATCTTCTCCTTCCCCCCCACCTGAGTATTACAAAACACACTAGCAGTTTCAGCACTGGTGGCAACAGCTTCAACACTGGCAGCAGGCACAGCACTGGCGGCACTAGTTGCAAAAGGGGCAGCATGTCTGACAGCAGGAACAGTATTGGTGGCAGCAGGTTCAGCATTGGCAGCAGGCACATCACTGGTGTCAACAGGGGTAGCAATGGTGGCAGCAGATGTAGCATGTCTAGCAGCAGGCACAGGCAGCTGACCTGTCCTGCTCTCACTGGTACTACCCTAGTCTCCATTTCCCATTCCCTTTTCTCCTCCCTCCCTTCCCTTTTCTCCCTCCTTTGCCATTAAATTCCCCAAGATCCCTTTGAGTGATTTAGGGGGACTGGACAGCATTGATTCAGTAGTGCTCACTTCCTCCTCCTCCTCACACTCAGTGGACTCATAATAAGGGCCCATCCAGTTCCTCCTTTTACTGCTCATAGAGATAGCAGTCACTATGAGCCTCTCCTGCCTCAATTTAACTAACAGTTCACAGCAGAACAGAACAGCATGTCTGCCTTGCTCTATAACTACTTCTTTTCTGTTTGATTTATACATATACGTCACGTTTTTATAGCGAAAAGGCGAAAACCACATAAATCAGTGGGCAGAAACTTTCTAGCCATTGAAAAAATGTCAAAATATTTTGGCCAATGGGCAGAAAATGCAAAAATTTTAATCTCTAGTTTTAAAACTGATTTTCCCATGAAAAAGCAGACAACAATGTGGTTTTCATGGAATTTCTTGCAGGAACACGGCGATAACTTTTGCCCATCCCTATTCATGATGATGTCAAGTGATTATAAAAATAAAGTACAACCTATAATGTGGCAGATGTGTGTGGTAGTGGTGGTGGGGGATTGGCGTGCTGTGATTGATGGGACCTTGGCAAACTGCATCCACCCCTGGAGGAAAGGGATCATCATCATTTATTGCACATGCTGCAGCAACGATTGCTGCAGTCAGTTTTTGTACTAACACTTTTCTCCCACGCCCCTGTGCTTCCTCCACCTTTCTCCCTCTCGCTTCTGCATTTGCTAGACATTAACTCAACTACTGTATGTGTGTTTACTTTCAAATATACAGACAAAAACCACACTCCAGCATAGTATATAAAAACAGTTCTGACTATTACAAAATATCAAAGTTGGAAGCTACACATACCGCTCCTGTCTCACGCGTTTTGCACTTGGTGCTTAATCATAGACTGAAGGATTGATCACCTCTCCAATCCTTTAAACCCAAGGTTAACACCTAAGGTGCCAAGCAGCCAATCCTGGTGGCTCGGCTGATGTTGCCACTGAAGAGTGGGATCTGGAGGCTTTGCCGGTGGCCCTCACTGCTAGTGGCATTGCATTGCCGAGTCACAATTTACAGGGTCATCTTTTTCATGACCAATGTGTGGCCATGGATCTACAGTCGTTGTATGACGAGGGCAGACCCATGGACCATAGGGATATAAGGGATGTTGGTACCTGTGCACAGGTACCCAGACCGTCGGATTGTTTACAGGTACCAAGTCAATTTTATCCAGTACAGGCTAGAAGCCCCCCAGTGGACGCCTTCCAAGAAATGGTAGAGAGGGATTTAGTCTCACTGTCCACCCAAGGTTGTTGTAGGGGGTGGGCAGCTAGACAGAATCTCTCTCATGAAGAAAAACTAGCTATTAAGACACTGTCTAACAATACATTAACTACAATAAAGGAGGTGGACGGGGGGGCAGTAGTTGTACTTGATACCACTATGTATGAAAATGAGGCATTAAGACAGCTTTCTGATAAGGAAGTTTATCAAGAGTTGTTGGGTGGTCCCACCTTGAAATTTAAATGCCTGCTGGATTCTCTCGTCGATTGTGGCACCTTGGGGGGATTTTGTTCTAACAAGGAAGCTGAACTTTTAAAAGTTTCTAAACATGTGATCCCAATTTTTCATCATTTACCCAAGGTGCACAAGAGACTTGAGAATCCAGCAGACAGACCCATAGTCTCTGGGACTGGCTCCCTAAATGAACGGTTGGGGGAGTATGTGGATGCTTGTTTACAGTCAATGGTTTTGAGGCTTAACACATATCTTAGGGATACAAAACAGGTATTGCAGGAAATGAGAGCTATACGATGGAAGAGTAATTTTAGCTGGATTAGCTGTGACGTCTCATCATTATATTCCTGTAATCCCCATGAATTGGGTCTTAGAGTTGTTCATTATCACCTGAACAGGTATAGCAAATACACTGTGGATTTTGTGGAATATCTGGTGAGGGTGATACACTACTTGCTTACACATAATTATTTTTTGTTTAATGGAACTTACTATCTACAGAGGCGTGACACTTCAATGGGGGCAAAATTCGCCCCCTCTTATGCCAACCTTTTTATGGGTTGGTGGGAGGAGTCCCACATCTTTGGAGATAGTAATCCATTTCACTCTGATATTGTATCACGGTGCCCATGCTCCTGGTGGCAGGCGGCGACATTCTGACTGTCTATTTTCCTTTTCTGCTGTCTGATTGGTCAGTATCCTTGTCGCCGCCCAGCAACTGCCTTTATAACCCCTGTCATGTCATCATGATGCTGCCCTTTCGTGGTGTACTAGTTCCTGACTTATGCTCTGTGTTTGCTGTTCGTGTATGACCTGGCCTGCCTGACGATGTTACTGAAGTTTGCTGTTCTTCTATAACGGTTTGTTTGACACACCGACACAGTGGTTAGGATAAAAACACAGTTTTATTGAATAGAACAATACAGTAAGAACCCTCACAGGTCCTGTAGTATACAACAGTATAGTACAGACACACAATAGGTAATTTATTCAATGCCCACACAGGTCCAGCATAATATGGATATATAGACAGTATATACTGACACAGGTCAGGCAAGAGAAGTAGGTTCCCAGGATTCCGGCACTGCAGGAGTTAAAGTTCATCAATGTTGGTAAACAGTCCCATGTGTGAAGGTACTAGATAGATACTTTAACAAGCCAAGGTCAGCAAACATACGTGAACTGCCAACCAAACTGAGGTAGAATAAGAACTACCGGAGCAATCACGGAGGCACACACTTGCAACTGGTACGACAGTAACGGAGGACTTAGCTGGAGGCGCTCTTCTGGAGCAGTAACTGAGACAACACTTGGCAACCTGCCGGAGCAGTAGCGGAGGACAAGCCAATGGCCCTTTACCGGAGCAATCATGGAGGCAACACTTGCAACCAGTATGACAGTAACGGAGGACTAGGCCAGAGGCGCTCTGCCGGAGCAGTAACTGAGATGATACTTGGCAACCTGCCGGAGCAGTAGTGGAGGACAAGTCAATGGCACTTTACCAGTGCAATCACAGAGGCAACACTTGCAACCGGTATGACAGTAGAGGAAGACTAGGCCAGAGGCGCTCTGCCGGAGCAGTAACTGAGACAACACTTGGCAACCTGCCGAAGCAGTAGCGGAGCACAAGCCAATGGCACTTTACCGGAGCAATCACAGAGGCAACACTTGCAACCAGCATGACAGTAGCGGAGGATTAGGCCAGAGGCGCTCTGCCAGAGTAGTAACTGAGACAACACTTGGCAACCTGCCGAAGCAGTAGCGGAGGACAAGCCAATGGCACTTTACAGTAGCAATCACAGAGGCAACACTTGCAACCGGTATGACAGTAGCGGAGGACTAGGCCAGAGGTGCTCTGCCGGAGCAGTAACTGAGACAACACTTGGCAACCTGTCGGAGCAGTAGAGGAGGACAAGCCAATGGTAACCGGATGTAACAATGTAGCTGAGGTGACAAGGACAAGGAAGCAGGAACGTAGATCAAGCCGGGTCGGTGCACAGGAACAGGAATGTCAGCCAGGCCGGGTCAAAACACAGGAGCAGGAACGTCAGCCGGTCCGGTTCAGTACACAGGAGCAGGAACGTCAGCCAGGCCAGGTGGAAACACAGGAGCAGATCCAGAAGAGTAGTCAGGTAATCAGGGTCAGTACACAGGAGCAGGAACTGAAGAGTAGTCAGGCAATCCGGGTCGGTACACAGGAGCAGGAACTGAAGAGTAGTCAGGCAGGCCAAGCCGGTACACTGGGAATTCTGAGCAGCAGATAGCACTGGTACAGAAACACCACGAAAGGGCACTGTGTGGGTGCAGGAGCCCAGTATATAAAGGCCATACTGGGTGGGCTTAAAACAGGGCAACCAATGACAGCATACACAGGATAACTGACAGCAAAACAACAACAAGGAAGCACGGGCACCATGATATTCTCTGGTTTCCGTATCTGGCTGAGGACCCACTTCCATTGATGACCGGATCTGGCTGAGAACCTGCTTCCGTTGATGACCATATCTGGATGAGAACCCGCTTCCATTACTGACCATTCCTGGCTGTCTTGGTGCTTCAGTGCCAACAGTGTCTAGCATATTGTCAGTGCATCTATCCTACCGCTTGGTTGCCTCCGTTACTTGCACTAGACTTCCTGTGGCATTACCACTATCTGGTTGGTTGCGCAGCGTGGCGCTATTACTTGTCGAACGGCTGCTAGCATTTGTGCTGTGGCTACTATCTGACCGCCGTTGGCGGAGTGCACACGTGAAGTACCGGTACAGTGCTCTGCACTGACTGAGTTACTCTGATCTCTCTGTGTCCACCTTCCTACTATGCTGGGCTCACTCCCTTTGGGAGTTGCAGATTCATAGGGCGTTATCTATTGACCCGTGCGTGCCTGGTCTCTCCAGGTACAGTCGTGCTCCATCCATTCTGCAGAAGCCTTGGGCTCTAGAGTCAGCATTGTGCTATTACCATCCTCTGTGGAGGGGACACTGGTTGCCTAACTATATCCTACTGTGTTACGATCCACCCCCGGCATTCTAGGGTCCGCTTGAGAGTTGTCCGGTCCATTGGCATCCTGTGCCAGGGTCAATGCTGCCTAGTTCCGTTAGGTTCAGTGTCGCCCAGGCATCTGGGCTGTTCCAGCCATGTTGCCTCGCTCCTCTGGGTTCTGTTCCTCCCAGGCGTCTGGGTGGTGCCAATCACTTCCTCCTAGACCATCTGTGCCAAGGTCCTGTGATCAGTGCTCGGACTGTGTTACCTGCCACCTGTTCAGTTCCAGCCTCAACCTTATTACCAGTGATTGTATTATTCACACTATTGCACCATTCACTATTTGCTATTCCTTTTATACCTGCCTATATTGCTGTCCTGTTGGCTTCGGTCTAAGGCCTATTTACGTGTGTGACCTTATTTTCAATAAAGTCATTTTAACCCTATCAGTCTTGTCTGAGTGTTCATCAAAAAACTGTATCTCAATCCACAAAACCGAGCACTTCCCAAACTTAAAATATATTTTATTGTATCAAAAATAAAAACAGCATACTGTCGGTTGTCATCCAACGTTTCAGTCCCTCCTCGGACTTTCTTCAGGGATACAGCATTACAGCCTACCTAGTATGCGTCTCTCTTATTGTTTGGTTTGGCGCCGAAACTGCGCTATGCAGTTGCCGTAGCAACCCCCAACGCTAGTCCGGCGCCAACCCACACTCTCTCATCCTTCATCATAATACTTCACAGATAAAATCATATCATATATTTAGTGTATCACCATCCTTTGCCAGAACATTAACAATCAAATATAATCAATTAAACTGAACTGTTCATTGAGACCTTCCGGCGATCGGGATCTCAATGTATAGATCCAGTACATCTCTCTCCTTGAGAGTTTCATCTCTCTATCACCACCCCGCGGTGATGATTTCACTACCTCAAAAGGGAAACATTTTAGATCGTTGATACTATGTCTCAACCTAATAAAGTGTCTGGCAACCGGTGATCTCTTCAATTGTTCCTCAGGCACTGTATTGTTGAGACCCCTAATAATCAAAGATCTGTGCTCCGTAACCCGCTGTCTGAATGGCCTGCTAGTTTTGCCTACATAACACATGTTACAAGGGCATAACAACAAATATACCACAAATGATGTTTTGCAAGTAATGTAATCTTTTACTTTCACGTTGTATCCTACTTTAGGAACAACAAAACTCGATCCAGATATCATGTGTAAACAAGTCACACAGCCAGTGCATTTGTATACCCCTGTCTTCTCAGCTTTCACTGCTGTTTTATACTTATCAACGGGATCAGAATGCACAATCTCATCACGAATACTTCTCGCTCTTTTGAACCCAAAACGTGGAGGCTGTGTGAACATGTGACCTATATCTGGATCACTTGTCAAAAGGTTCCAATTTTGTGAAACCACCCTCTTAAAATCTTTGGATACATCTGTGAAAGTAGTGGTAATCATCATTCTATCCTTCCCTTCATTATTCTCTTTCTTAGGCGTTAATAGTGCCTTTCTATCTAGAGCTGCCACTTCATCGATCTTTTCTCTTATATCAACCATTTTGTAACCTCTCTCCATGAATTTGGCACCCATCTTATTTAATTGATCCATCATTTCATTTGATTCAGATACAATCCTCCTCACACGTATCAACTGGGACTTCGGTAACCCCCGTTTGAGTGATACCGGATGTTGACTATGAGCTTCCAATAATGTGTTCTTGTCTGTTGGCTTTTCAAACAGGGTAGTTTGGATGCCATGTCCCATTCTTTTTATCTTTACATCCAAAAAATGAATCTCATCCCTGTTGTATACCAGTGTGAATCTGATGGGTGAAATCAAATCATTCAAATATCTATTAAATTCCAACAGCAAATCTTCTCCTCCTGACCACACCAAGAACAAATCGTCTATGAATCTCACATAAAACGGTATCCACCTCCAGTACTTTGACTGTATAATATGTGTTTTCTCATAATGCCACATGTATGCATTGGCATATGCTGGTGCCATGGGTGACCCCATTTCAGTACCAGTCAACTGTGTGAAGATGTCTTCCTCAAACTTAAAGTAATTCTGGGTTAAGATTAAATCAATCAACCCTATTACATAATTGATCATTTCCATCGTATATTCTTCACTCTCCTCCAATATCTGCCACGCTGCTGTTTTTCCTCCCTCATGGGGTATGCATGTATATAGACTTGTAACGTCCATCGTGGCTAATAGAATGTTGTCTACACCCCAGTTAACCTCATCAAGTCGGTTCAAAAAGTCCGTTGTATCTCTAATAAATGTGGATGTACGTTGAACATGTGGTTGTAAAATACTATCCACAAATTGAGCTACCGGATACATCAATGAACCCCTTGCTGACACAATCGGTCTTCCTGGGGGGTTGTCTAGAGTTTTATGGACTTTTGGAAGGCAGTAAAGGACAGGTATAATGGGGTACCTCACTTTCATAAATTCCCCTATCTTGGGGCACAATATGCCATCTTCAACACCCTTATTGATATAATCATCAACCTTGGTTTTAAACGTATGTGTGGGGTTGAAGTTTAACTTACAATAGCATGTTACATCCCCCAATTGGCTCCTTACCTCTTGCCTGTAACTGTTATAGTCCTGTATGACAATCCCCCCACCTTTGTCAGCAGGGTGTATGATGATCGAGGTGTTCTGCTTAAGACTTTTAATTGCCCGTCTTTCCGCTGGTGTGATATTGGAGTATTTAGGTTTAGTACCCTCCATCTGTGCCATTACTTCTTGATTCACTAAACGGCTGGAGGTTTTAATGGAAGGATTGTTGGTTCCCGGATCAAATCTACTTCTCACTTTAAATGGGTTTTCTTGAAATTTAACCACATAACAGTTACAGGCAAGAGGTAAGGAGACAATTGGGGGATGTAACATGCTATTGTAAGTTAAACTTCAACCCCACACATACGTTTAAAACCAAGGTTGATGATTATATCAATAAGGGTGTTGAAGATGGCATATTGTGCCCCAAGATAGGGGAATTTATGAAAGTGAGGTACCCCATTATACCTGTCCTTTACTGCCTTCCAAAAGTCCATAAAACTCTAGACAACCCCCCAGGAAGACCGATTGTGTCAGCAAGGGGTTCATTGATGTATCCGGTAGCTCAATTTGTGGATAGTATTTTACAACCACATGTTCAACGTACATCCACATTTATTAGAGATACAACGGACTTTTTGAACCGACTTGATGAGGTTAACTGGGGTGTAGACAACATTCTATTAGCCACGATGGACGTTACAAGTCTATATACATGCATACCCCATGAGGGAGGAAAAACAGAAGCGTGGCAGATATTGGAGGAGAGTGAAGAATATACGATGGAAATGATCAATTATGTAATAGGGTTGATTGATTTAATCTTAACCCAGAATTACTTTAAGTTTGAGGAAGACATCTTCACACAGTTGACTGGTACTGCAATGGGGTCACCCATGGCACCAGCATATGCCAATGCATACATGTGGCATTATGAGAAAACACATATTATACAGTCAAAGTACTGGAGGTGGATACCGTTTTATGTGAGATTCATAGACGATTTGTTCTTGGTGTGGTCAGGAGGAGAAGATTTGCTGTTGGAATTTAATAGATATTTGAATGATTTGATTTCACCCATCAGATTCACACTGGTATACAACAGGGATGAGATTCATTTTTTGGATGTAAAGATAAAAAGAATGGGACATGGCATCCAAACTACCCTGTTTGAAAAGCCAACAGACAAGAACACATTATTGGAAGCTCATAGTCAACATCCGGTATCACTCAAACGGGGGTTACCGAAGTCCCAGTTGATACGTGTGAGGAGGATTGTATCTGAATCAAATGAAATGATGGATCAATTAAATAAGATGGGTGCCAAATTCATGGAGAGAGGTTACAAAATGGTTGATATAAGAGAAAAGATCGATGAAGTGGCAGCTCTAGATAGAAAGGCACTATTAACGCCTAAGAAAGAGAATAATGAAGGGAAGGATAGAATGATGATTACCACTACTTTCACAGATGTATCCAAAGATTTTAAGAGGGTGGTTTCACAAAATTGGAACCTTTTGACAAGTGATCCAGATATAGGTCACATGTTCACACAGCCTCCACGTTTTGGGTTCAAAAGAGCGAGAAGTATTCGTGATGAGATTGTGCATTCTGATCCCGTTGATAAGTATAAAACAGCAGTGAAAGCTGAGAAGACAGGGGTATACAAATGCACTGGCTGTGTGACTTGTTTACACATGATATCTGGATCGAGTTTTGTTGTTCCTAAAGTAGGATACAACGTGAAAGTAAAAGATTACATTACTTGCAAAACATCATTTGTGGTATATTTGTTGTTATGCCCTTGTAACATGTGTTATGTAGGCAAAACTAGCAGGCCATTCAGACAGCGGGTTACGGAGCACAGATCTTTGATTATTAGGGGTCTCAACAATACAGTGCCTGAGGAACAATTGAAGAGATCACCGGTTGCCAGACACTTTATTAGGTTGAGACATAGTATCAACGATCTAAAATGTTTCCCTTTTGAGGTAGTGAAATCATCACCGCGGGGTGGTGATAGAGAGATGAAACCCTCAAGGAGAGAGATGTACTGGATCTATACATTGAGATCCCGATCGCCGGAAGGTCTCAATGAACAGTTCAGTTTAATTGATTATATTTGATTGTTAATGTTCTGGCAAAGGATGGTGATACACTAAATATATGATATGATTTTATCTGTGAAGTATTATGATGAAGGATGAGAGAGTGTGGGTTGGCGCCGGACTAGCGTTGGGGGTTGCTACGGCAACTGCATAGCGCAGTTTCGGCGCCAAACCAAACAATAAGAGAGACGCATACTAGGTAGGCTGTAATGCTGTATCCCTGAAGAAAGTCCGAGGAGGGACTGAAACGTCGGATGACAACCGACAGTATGCTGTTTTTATATTTGATACAATAAAATATATTTTAAGTTTGGGAAGTGCTCGGTTTTGTGGATTGAGATATTGTTATACCTTGTTTAAAGCCTGGAAGCACTCACCGCTAAATGCAGAGATACGTGTGCAGTGATACTTGAAAAGGTGTTGCCATCAAAAAACTGTGACAGTTTGTTAATTTTAAGAGATATATTGATGACTTGCTCATCATATGGAGAGGGAATCCTGAACGTTTTCCCCATTTCATTAATTATTTGAATTGTAATGAGAGCAATTTAGTGTTCACATTCACCAGTGATTCATGTAGAATTGTGTTCTTGGACCTTGAAATCTGTTCATCATGTGACTCTGAAATATTGGTCACTAATATACATAACAAGCCAGTGGCTGCCAACTCTCTGCTACGAGCAGAGAGTTGTCACCCACAACATACAATTCGAGGGGTACCAGTAGGGCAGTTTATGAGATTGCGTTGTAACTGCTCCACTGATGAGCTCTTTGATAAAGCCAGTGTAGAACTGAGGGATACCTTTTTGGTTAGAGGTTATTCTAGCTGGATGTCGGATAGGGCTGAGTCCAAAATGAGAGATAAGTCACGAGACGAACTTCTGGAACAGCCTTGAACCCAGCAAATGCAATTGGGGGACAAGGTTGTTTTTAACACCACTTATAGTGTAGAATTTCCACAGATTATAAAATAGTAAAGCAACATCTTCCCACATTATTGGCCAATAGACGACTTCGACCTTATGTGGAAAGAGTTTGCAAGTATGTCTCAAGGAAGGCTCCCACCTTAGCCAGGAGTCTTTCTCCAAGCATGTATGTAGGGGATAGGAGACGACAACAAAACTACTCCTGGCTGAGAACAGTGGGTAACTTCCCTTGCAGCAGTTGCAGATGTAGCTGCTGCCAATGGACTGTTCCCATGAAAGAATTTATATCACCTGTTAATGGATCTAAACATAAGATAAAACAGTACATCAACTGTGCCACTAAGTTTGTAATATATCTAATATCTTGCAAGGCATGCAACATTCAATATGTAGGAAAGACATGTAGATCTCTTAGAGAACGTGTGAGAGAGCACATCAGTAATGTGAACTGTGGTGATCACAGAACTGGTGTTGCTCAACATTTTTGCTTGGAACATAATTCACATCTAGAACACCTATCTGTGGTTGGCATTGAAAGGATAGCTACACCAGTTAGGATTGGTGATAGGGAGAGGTTGCTGTCCCAGATAGAGGTGTTCTGGATTTTTACTTTATCCACCAGGATGCCATTGGGATTCAATAAGGCGTTTGATGTGAGTCTTTTTGTTTCAATTCATCTCCTATATATTGAGTTATGATTTAAGTAGAAACATCATTACTTTCTTTATTTTAATTATTAAATTACATAATTTAATAACTCATTTGCTAAAGTGTAGGGGATAATTGCCACAGTAAATAATATGGTTATGCCAGTTATTATTAAAATTTATATACACTGTTTTGATTTAGTTGACTTAGTTGACTTAATTATCAGCATATATTTATGAACATTGTACCAATTTTGGTAGATAGATGTACATCTGCATTTATCCTATACATCAGTATTTTAAAGATTTGTATGTGATGTAATTTTAATGCTTGCATTTGTTAGGCACATACTATTGGAGTTGTCACTTTTCATTCTTGAAAAAGATCCTTGGGGCGCATGTGGGTCCGATAACTGTCCCGTGTGGGGTTAAATCGGGCTGTGACATTCTTTTATGACTGGAGCAGCTGGTTTCCTGTTACGGGATTGGCTGCTGGACACATTAGGTGTTAACCTTGGGTTTAAAGGATTGGAGAGGTGACCACTCCTTCAGTCTACTATTAAGCACCCATGTGCGAAACACGTGAGACATGAGCGGTATGTGTAGCGTCCAACTTTGATATTTTGTAATAAAGTCAGAACTGTTTTTATATACTATGCTGGAGTGCGGTTTTTGTCTGTATATTTGGATCTTCATCAAAGGGTTTGGAATCCTGAGAACCTGCACCATGATTAAATACCAGTTGACAGTGAGTGATATTCCACTTGATATTTCTTTATTATTTGGAGATACCATATTCATCAGTGCCATTGTAATTGTGCTATTAATTCTGTGTAAATTCTGCATGGGTTAATGGTCTTCAATGAGTGTAAACAGTCCCATGTGCAGAGAGGTCTGTGATGGAGCTCTCTCCATATATCAGCTTAAGGATTCGTAACACCCAGACACAGGTTAGCAGAACAAACGTGAACTGCCAGAGTAATAATAGAGATTGAGCAACATAGGACACTGCCGTAGCAGTAACGGAGACCAGACCACTTTCACTCTGCCGGAGCAGTAACAGAGACAAGACCAATGGCACACTGCCGTAGCAGTAACGGAGACAGGCCACTTGCACTCTGCAGGAGCAGTAACGGAGACTAGGCCAATGGCACACTGCTGCAGCAGTAATGGAGACAAACACTTGCACTCTGCAGGCGCAGTAACGGAGACTAGACCAATGGCACACTGCCATAGAAGTAACGGAGGCAGACACTTGCACTCTGCAGGCGCAGTATTGGAGACTAGGCCAAAGGTATACTGCCGTAGCAGTAACGGAGGCAGACACTTGCACTCTGCAGAAGCAGTAATGGAGACTAGGCCAATGGCACACTGCCGTAGCAGTAACGGAGACAGACACTTGCACTTTGCAGGCGCAGTAACGGAGACTAGACCAAAGGTACACTACCATAGCTGTAATGGAGGCAGACACTTGCACACTGCAGAAGCCGTAATGGAGGACAATGCCAATGGCACACTGCCATAGCAGTAACAGAGGACAATGCCAATGGCACACTGCCGTAGCAGTAACAGAGACTAGGCCACTTGTACACTGCAGGAGCAGTAACGGAAGACAATGCCAATGGCACACTGTCATAGCAGTAATGGAGACTAGGCCACCTGTACTCTGCAGGAGCAGAAACGGAGACACAATTGCCTGAATGATCAGAATGTCACCAAGGCAACACAGAGCAGGAACGCCAACCAAGCCGGGTCAAATCACGGAGCAGGAACGTCAGCCAAGCCGGTTCGAATCACGGAGAAGGAACGTCAGCCGAGCCGGGTCGAATCACGGAGCAGGAACGTCAGCCGAGCCGGGTCGGTACACAGGAGCAGAAATATCAACCAAGCCGGGTCGGTACACAGGAGCAGACGCAGAAGAATAGTCAGGCAATCAGGTCGGTACACAGCAGCAGGAGACAAGATGCAGAGTAGTCTGGCAGGCCAAGTCGGTACACTGGGAATCACTGAGCAGAAACAAGCACTGGTACAGGAACACCACAAAAGGGCACCGGAGGGGTGCCAGAGCCCAGTATATAAAGGCCATACTGGGCGTGACAAATACAGAGTAGCCAATGGGAGCAAAGGACAGAATAGACTGACAGAAAACAACAAAGGGAGCACGGGCACCGTGATACATTATTGGCCAACTTCTTCTTTCGTCCACATATACCTGAAGTGGGTGAGGGCTAGTTATCATGCTGTTACTGCCTCTGGCGAATCACTGGAGCTAGTCATGGCACGTGGAACCTACATCATCTATCACCCATGTTACTGCTGTTGTTGATCCCATTTCCTTTGAGCTGCCTAATCATCCTGCTATTTAAACAACTAAGCAGCATCAAGAACAGCAGTCACAAATTCCGCATTTATATGATGTCATTTGACAATGGCAAGTGGCCAACACAACATGACCTGTTGGCACTAGGCCAGTAGTGTATTTTTTTCCTCAGGTCTTGTTCTTTAAAAAAATCAAACAGAGGCCTACAAAAATAAATATTTGGGGGGCTTGTTTCTAAGAAGCCTAAGTCCTGCAAATCAGTGTTTCCTTAGGCCTTGTGCCAAAGAAACCTAAGTCCTACAATCAATATTTCCTCAGGGCTTGGGCCTAACAGAAGTCTAACTTCCATTAAAAGTTTTATTTATTCATTCATTCATTCCAGATTTATATTACATAGTATGGACTGGATATCCATTTACCACATATTGGAAAGTCATTATGGTTTATTTATTTTGTTTAGAACATGCATGCTTTAAAATGTTTTCAGTCAGGTCAGATCATTAATCTATTTGTTTTTTTAGTTCGCATCAGAGTTTATCCATTTTTGCAGCATGTATATTTTATAATTTGTTTTATTAGTGTCAGCATAAGTAATAGGTTTATGTTTGGATACATTGTTGAGTTTATATCCATAGATGTTTATATTCTACATATATACTGCCTTATTATTAGATTTTTAATTCTGTTCACAATATTGCTATTATAATTAGAGGCAGGTTATGTGCCATTTTTGAGATTCTGACTAATAATTTGGTAAGGTGGTGTTTCTCATCTTTGTGCGTCCTTGCAGGGATTGTAGTGGGCAGTTTGCTATACCTTTAAGGGGCTCCTATTTGGAATACTAGTTTCTTCCCATTATTGCCTAAGTGGTGGCCATTTTATAACTATTAGTGTGAGCACAGGCAGCTTCCAGCAATGTTTTGCAGTGGATGGGAAAGCTTGAAAAATACAAATGAAAAAAATTGCACCAATACAGTTTTTTCAATCTATCACAGAAAAGCTAGCAGTCAAAAATAAATCTGCAAAATATTATGTAATCAAAAATAATTTTTGTCCCACAAAACCTAATTTGGGCCTAGATGACACTGTAGTTGATAAGAGTTTATCATTGTCATTAACAGATTTTGATTAAGGTGTGTGAGGAAACTTTTATAATAAATACCTGATTGTGTTATAATATACAAAATATTCCAGGTTTTGATTTGCTTTATCATAATTTCTAGGTTTTTCCTTTAGTTCCAATGTTTTCTATGTGTTTAAATTGGTAGAATGTTTTGTCCATGACTTGACTTCCTTTACTGCCATTCAATTTAATGTAAGAGTGCTGTTCACTGTAGTAATTTTGGTTCTCTATACTAAGGTGAATTGGGATTAATAATAATAATAGTAATAATAATAATAATAATAATAATAATAATAATAAAGTAGTCACTGGACACGTGATTTAACATCCCTCAGTATGTGTGGGCAGACTTACACTACATCTACTATCTATATTATGTACTTCAAGAGGGCCAACAGTCACATTCCTTGTAAAACAAACAATGCGGATATAATGTAAAAAGTACAAAAGTAGGTATGGTTGAACATTTTTTCATCAAAAGAGAAAAAAATGTTTCCTTTTTTTCGCCTAGCTTATTGCATTAAAATCAATGGAAAGATAGCATTTCTCCCTATCACATGGTATGTTTCACTTCTTTTCCTGCAGGCAAATAAAAGAATGTCATTCTCTGTTTGTGAGAGGAAGAAAAAGCTTAGTTTAGGGAGTCTTGTAGGCAGGAAATCTGCTCTCTGTATTAGAGGAGTCTGGGGAAATCTGGTGGACAAGAAGGGAGAAAGGAGTTTCACCCAAAATACCCCAAAAATCAGTGTGACTGTCACAGATAGAGATGATTCAGGTTTCTTCCTGATCTGGCTGTTATCTCTGTCCTAGGGGAGTTTGCAGGTGTGAGAAGGGAGCAAAGGGAGTTTACCCCAAATACCCCAACATTTTGTGTGAGAAAGTAAACATAGGCAGCTGTGATCCAAGTTCCTTCATGATCTGTCTGGTATCTCTGTGCTAAGGGAGTTTAGGGGTGTGAGAAGGTAGCAAATAAGAATTATTGCAAATACCCCAAAATTAAATGTGACTGACTGGGAAGACACAGTCCACCATGATCCATCTTTCTTCCTGATCTGGCTGTTATCTCTGTGTTAGGGGAGTCTGGGGAAAGAAGCAGTTGAACAGAGAGTCTGTGTTTTTTTTTTTTACATCAATAGGGATAGGGGGTCATTTAATTAAAATAAATAAATATGTAACAACATTTTAAAAAACTGATAGGTGACTAAGACATTTTTCCACCACTGAAAAAATGTAATGTGCCTGTCTAATAACTTTTTGAAAAAGCAAGTGGAAAGTCTGACCCTGGACAAGCAAAGATGCCCAAAAAACATACAGGTATCCTGTCAATCATCATCAGCATCATCACTGTTTTTAAGTCCAAGTCTCACTCAGCCACGGACACTAATAGTGTTGAGTAACCAACAACAACACAGGTTATCAGAAATCACAGCCTTAGCTCTGATTAGTGCCTCTGCTACTCTTGGAAGGGCAGCACCTATGACATCTAGTTAGTAGTACAATTTCAGCAACATCTAACTCAAGTAGTAGTAGACATAGTAGTAGTAGTAGTAGTAGTAGTAGTAGTAGTAGTAGTAGTAGTAGTAGTAGTAGCATCCTCCTCTCAGGATCCCCATAGTAAACATTATGGTGATACTTCACTCAGGATCAAAAAGAGAAGCATGTTGCTATATGTTTTCTGTGTAAGATGCATGTGAGCAGGGGGAAAGCAAAGCAGGTTCACACCTAGGCACCTCTTCATTGTGTTCCCACCTGAAGCACAACCACAGGTCTGACAGACACAACATCAATAGGTTAGATATGTCACAACTAGCAGCAGCAGAAGTACTCCTAAATGTTCCCGGGGTTCTGGGGTACATAACAGAAGTGCTGTTGCTTTGTTAGGGGGTGTGCCAAGATTTTATTTTTTTTTAAGCTTAAGAATGTTATTAATTTTTAATAGTATAACAATAAAAAACAAGATTAACAAAAAAAGGGAAACAATATATGAAAATAAACAAGAAGAAACAATAAAAGAAAAAGAAAGTAAGATTAAACATATCAGAAAACTCATTGGAGAGAGGAGAGAAAAGAGATTTAAGCCTTCAAAAGAAGGCAGAACCCTGACTATATCTACTTTCCAACCATTGTGCCAAGATTTTATGCTCCTGCTACAGGCAAGTATGACTCTGAGTTTATTTTTGGAGATGACAAGAGTCATAGAATGCCTACATATGCTGCTACCACCCCCACCACCTCCACAAGTCATGTAATTAAAGCAATAAAGTTACACAGTTCTTCTACTACGTATTGCCATCCCAAGCTTACTAACTTCTTATAAAGAAGTAAAAACCTGCATAATAATGAAAAGGTATGCCTGTGGAATAGTGAACTTTCCAAAATGTGGGCAGTTGCCATGCTGCCCTTTTCTTTTTTTGAAAACAGAGGCTTTAAAGAACTAATGTTATGTGTTGCACCCTGCTGGAATATCCCAAGCAATAGTTATTAGGCTTGTGCTGTTCAGTTCGTCAGCATTCGGAATTCAACGAAAAAGGGGTCTTTCTGCAACATTCGGGCCATCCGAAAGGCAAGGGTCTTTCACCGAAAAAAAAATCCAAATCCAACCAGCCCTGTTCCGAATGTTGTAGAAAATTTCAGAAATTCGGCAACTACTATCCGCACTCGATTACTTTCCCTCCATGTCTCTAGTCCAATTAGCTACTCCGTTTCATGCTCTACTTTCCCTCTTTTTCTCTATTCCAATTAGCTTCTTCGTTTCATGATGGGGGTTGGATTAATGACACAGACAGCTTACATTTCCTCTTAGTGTTTTGTTGAAGCTGAGCGAGAGAAGAAGCGGAGATATTAGAGTGTCCAGTTTTTGTGTAGACAGACAGGTAGCATTAGGCATAGGCATAGGCAGGCAGCAAGCATTAGTGTCTTATTGCCACTGCAAGGGAAAGTCACATTTGTTCCTGTGTAAAATATTAAAAATAATAGTAGGGATTTGTTTGAATAATTTTTGGAGTGACACTTCAGTCAGTCTCACAGTTCTGTAGGCAGGCCTAGTACCTTATTGCATCCGCAAGGGAAAGTTACCTTTGTTTCTGTGTAAAATATTAAAAGTAATGGTAGGAATTTGTGTGAATAATTTTCAGAGTGACACATCAGCCAGTCTTACAGTTCTGCAGGCAGGCCTAGTACCTTCCTAGTACCTGGCATCCGCAAGCGAAAGTCACCTTTGTTGCTATGTAAAATATTAAAAGTAATAGTAGGAATTTGAATAATTTTCAGAGTGACATATCAGCCAGTCTCACAGTTCTATAGGCAGGCCTGGTACCTTATTATCACCGCAAGGGAAAGTCACCTTTGATTCTGTGTTTAACATTAAAAGTAATAGTAGGAATTTGTTTGAATAATTTTCAGAGTGACACTTCAGCCAGTCTCACAGTTCTATAGGCAGGCCTATTACCTTATTGCACCTGCAAGGGAAAGTCACTTTGTTCGTATATAAAATATTAAAAGTAATATTAGGGCATTGTTTGAATAATTTTCAGAGTGATACTTTAGCCAGTCTCACAGTTCTGCAGGCAGGCCTAGTACCTTATTACCACCGCAAGGGAAAGTCACCTTTGTTCGTATATAAAATATTAAAAGTAATATTAGGGCATTGTTTGAATAATTTTCAGAGTGATACTTCAGCCAGTCTCACAGTTCTGCAGGCAAGCCTAGTACCTTATTACCACCGCAAGGGAGTCACCTGTGTTCCTGTGTTAAATATTAAAAATACTAAACTAGTAGGAGTTTGTTTGAATAATTTTCAGAGTGACACAACAGCCAGTCTCACAGTTCTATAGGCAGGCCTGGTACCTTATTACCACCGCAAGGGAAAGTCACCTTTGATTCTGTGTTTAACATTAAAAGTAATAGTAGGAATTTGTTTGAATAATTTTCAGAGTGACACTTCAGCCAGTCTCACAGTTCTATAGGCAGGCCTATTACCTTATTGCGCCTGCAAGGGAAAGTCACCTTTGTTCGTATATGTGTCAATTATTCAAACAAATTCCTACTAGTTTAGTATTTTTAATATTTAACACAGGTGACTCCCCTGTGGTGGTAATAAGGTACTAGGCTTGCCTGCAGAACTGTGAGACTGGCTGATGTATCACTCTGAAAATCCCTAATATTTTTTAGTTTTTTGCACAGGAACAAAGATGACTCTCCCTTGCAATGGCAATAAGGCACTAATGCTGGCTGCCTGCCTATGCCTAATTCTAACTGCCTGCTTACACAACAACTGGACACTCTCTATCTACTTCTTCTCTCTCTGAGCTCCAAAAACACAATGAGGAAATGCAGGCTGTCTTCCTGTGTGTCTGTGTCATTAGTCCAACCCCCATCACGAAAGGAAGAAGCCAATTGGAATAGAGACAGAGCAGGAAAGTAACACATGAAACGGAGAAGCTAATTGGTCTAGAGACATGGAGGGAAAGTATGGAAAGAAAGTAATTGAGTGTGGGTAGTAGTCGCCAAATTTCCGACAGTTTCAATGACATTCAGACCAGGGCTAGTCGGATTTGTATTATTTTTTTGGCGAATGACCCTTGCCTGTCAGAAGGTCCGAATGTCGCCAAATTACCCCATTTTCATCGAATTCGGAATGTCGCTGACCCGAATCGCACAAGTCTAGCAAATAGGTAGGTGAAAGCTCTTGCAGTGTTCCCATGAGAAATCCTGCAAAAACCATATTGCTGTCTGCTTTTTTGCTGGAAAATCCGCTTTAAAACCTGCTAGAAAGTTTCCGCCCATTGATTTACATGTTTTTCTCCTTTTCATTGTAAAAATTTGACATATTCAAGGAAGTGAAACAGAATAGAAGCAGCTACAGAGTGAGGTAGATGTGCTGTGCTGTTCTGCTGTGACCTTGAGGTAAAACTGAGGCAGGAGAGGCTCATAGTGACTGCTATCACAAACTAATAAAAGGAGGAATTGGAAGAACCATTATATGTCCACTGTGTCTAAGGAGGACGTGAGCACTACAGAAGCAATGATGGCCAGTCCCTCTAAATTACCCCTAGGGTTTTTGAGGAAATTAATGTCAAGGGAGGAACAAAAGTGTAGTAGTATTGAGAGCAGGACAGGTTGCCTGTCTGTACCTGATGCCTGACATGCTGCTGCCCCTGCTGCCACTAGTGCTGTGCTTGCTGTCAGACGTGTTGCCCCTGCTGCCGGTGTCATCACCAGTGCTGTGCCTGCTGCCAGTACTGCCCCTGCTGCCACCAGTGCTGTGCCTGCTGTCAGACGTGCTGCCCCTTCTGCCACCAGTTCTGAGCCTGTTGCCACCAGTGCTGAAGCTGCTGTTAGTGTGTTTTGTAATACTCAGGAAAGGGGAAGGAAAAGAAGCTATCAAGTGTGACAGCAGGAGACCCTAAGTCACACTTGCCATCCCCAAGCAGTACTGCCAGTGCTAGTACCTCTACTACTAAGGCCCAGCAGATTGTTGTAGTGAAGGAGTGGGGTAATCAATATCCTCAAATTAATAGTGTCTGTGAGGAGGAAGACTCCTTCTCCTGAAATTGATGTGGTTGGTGTTAGTAGTAGAAGTAGTAACAGTGATGGTGAAGCAGCCGGTTGGACTAGTGTTAGGAGAGTGGTAGCGGAAGCAATTGAGAGTGTTCAGACTAGCAGTCAAGGGAGCCCACACCATTCCCCTTACCCTGGGAGTCCCCTTCCCCCCACGGCATTGTCTATGTGGTAGATATGGGCAACGGTGACTCAAATCCCTAGTACACTAGGGTGCACCCAAACGCACTAACCGTCGGTATCAAGCAGTATAGGATAGCCAGATACAAAGTCTGGCACAATGGAGGATACTAAGCACAGCTCATACCAGAGAGATCAGCTAGAGCACAGTCTAGGGTAGGAGCGGAGTCAGTCAGGCCAAGGGTTAGAAACGTATCAGATAGTCAGCTGGAGCCGGAGTCATCTCAGAGCAGTTAGTCAGCCAAGCCAAGGTCAGTACCATATCGGATAGTCAGCCGGAGCCAGGGTAAACAAAGAGCGGTAGTCAGCCAAGCCAAGGTCTGTACCATATAGGATAGTCAGCTGGACCCGGGGTCAGCACAGAGCGGGTAGTCAGATGGAGCCAAGGGTCATCGGAGGGGAAGGCAACAAGTCAGGGATCGAATGAAGCTGGAGTCGAACGTAGCCAGAGGTCATACACGGATCACAGCATAGGAAATAATCACAAGAGCTAGCGCACAGGTACACCACAAAAGGGAACAGGAGTACTGGCAGAATGAGGCCTATAAGGCCTAGCAACTAGGCGAAGACTAACTCTGGCAATTACCACCCATAAGAATAGCAAACGCGCATTAGCACGAAGTGATAGTACAATGTCACCTGAAAACCACAACAGCAATCCCGTGATAGAACACCCCTCAACGATCTCTGCCACGTGGAAGAGGCCCAACTTTATTTGAGAATTTAGCATGAAATCTGCGCAACAAAACAGGAGTGTGAATATCAGACTGATCTACCCAGGAATGTTCCTCTGGGCCATAACCCTTCCAATGCACTAAATACTGAATGTGCCCTCGGACTCTACGGGAGTCCAGAATGCTTTGAATCTCATACTCCTCATGGTCTTGAATGCGCACAGGTCCTGACGCCACTGGAGTATGGGAATGGTTGGCAGAGGAAAATGACAATTGGTTACCCATCTGGTCACAAAAGGCCCTCCAGAACTGTGACACACACTGACTCCCATGATCAGAGACCAGAACCTTGGGCACTCCGTGGAGTCGGAACATCTCTCTAGCAAACACATCAGCCAATTCCCTGGAGGAAGGCAGTCCCTGGAGAGGGTGAAAAAATGAGCTATCTTGGAAAAGTGGTCTACTATCATCAGTATGACTGTACACCCTTTGGATACTGGAAGCTCCACCATAAAGTCTATGGACACGTGTGACCATGGGCACTCGCCATTAGGAACCATCTGGAGCAACCCCAGTGGAAGGTGTCTCAGGGTTTTAGCATGAGCACAAATGGAACAGGCCTCCACACAGGCAGCACAATCTTCTCTTAGGCTAGGCCACCAAAAGAGCTGAGAAACTGACCAAATCAATTGGTCACGACCAATATGCCCAGCTGCCCTCGAGGAGTGGTATGTTTCCAGGATTCTGATGCAGAGAGGTTCAGCTACGAAACATTAACTGTTAGGTTTCCCTGCTGGAGCATTGCCCTGGGAAGCCAAAATCTCTTCGCCCAGTTGAGATGTGATACTAGTGAGTATGGTGGCCAATATGCGATCTGGAGGAATGATAGGCACAGGCGTACTTTCAATCTCGCAGTCTGGCCCAAATTGCCTAGGCAGTGCGTCGGCTCGGACATTCTTGGACCCCAGAAGATATGAGACCAGGAAATAAAATCTGGACAGGAACAGTGCCCATCTGACCTGCCGTGGTGACAGTCTTTTGGCCTCAGACAGATATGTCAGATTCTTATGATCAGTCAGGATCAGGATTGGAGCATTCGTCCCCTTCAAAAGGTGACATCTGTCACGGTTTGTTAAGACTCTCAGACGCAAAGTTAGGTAAAAACACAACTTTACAAAAGTTTAAGACAATCCCATAGGATCTCATACACGTACATACATATGCATAGAAATGACAGAAAAGCAGTAATAATAGCGAGTAAGGCTCTACCGGCCCTGCCAATATACCGGGCAAGGCAGCCTGGACAAGCAACGAAAAATAGGTGGCTCTACCGGCCCTGCCAATATACCGGACAAGGGTACATGACCTGCTGGTTCTTTCCTCCATACCCCATCAATGCAGGCACCATCATGCCCCTTCTATACTATGCCTTTGAGAAATAAAATAATATTTGCTATGTGTTGTGTGTAAATTCAATGTTCCCATTGATTTCAATGGAATAAGCTAGGCAAAAAAAAGTAGAAAATCTGCACTTTTCACAGGAAATTATTTGCAAAAAAGGAAGTGCCATTATTCACCGATTTCAGTTTGAGGCTAAATTTTTGGCCTATCCCTAATGGCAAAGTTCTCATGGGAAATTTATTGGCAGTGGCAAAAAGGAGTACATTTTATAAATTGTCCATGGTTGGGAAGTTTCTTGAAAAAAGCAAAAAATCTTTGTTTTTTCACAAAAAATCCAGCAGGAAATTTCTATTTTCGCCCATCACTAGCAAAAGGGTGAGTGTAAAGTTGTAAGTATTGTTTTTTGTTTTTTTTTATTTATAGAAGCTTTATAGTTTCTTTTTATGGTAATCTCTCTCCTGAAAGATATTAACATGTTAGAAATATTTAAATGACAAATTATGTTCTCTTTTTGTAGCACAAGGTGCTTGAATTTATATTTTTAAAGTTATTTTTTTAGTTGAGGGATCAACATGGACACTTTGAGAATTAAGTTTCTAATTAAAAAGTATAATTGCTTTATTGCCTGTGGAATAAAGTAATTAATTCACTGTGAATGTCTGTTAATAATGTAAAGATGAATGTTAAAACTACTGTATAAGTTAATTTCATTGATTATTACATGCAACAATTATCTCTCCTGTTTGCTTTGCATATTTACTTGTTTTATGTAATCAGTAATTTGTAAGTTAAAATGATTAAAACAGTGGATCTAACAACTGTGTTTGAGGCACAATAACAGCCCAGGGGGTCAGTCAAAATGGCTGAACTGTTAATTAAATTCATCTTTAAATATTGATCTGCTGATGTATAAAGCTGGATTCAAAAAGAGCTAAAGCAATAATTTATATTTTGTAATAAAATTTAACTAAAGTAAAAGCATAAAAGGGGAACCAGTAGGTGAACCAGTTCATAAACCAGCTTAGCCATGTCTATTTGTTTGCTGAATGTGAGAAAAGCTTATTTAAGGATTGGAAGTATATTGAAATATTTTCCAAATATACTGTTGTGCCCTCCCAAAAAATTCTGCCTAATTACTGAGGTTTGTAGTCTGGCTTGCCCCACACCCTGTCATGAACAAACATATGTATTTCTTCCTGTATAGTTTTAAAAATATGTAGTAATAATTAAATTAGCAGTAAGAAACTGTAGCTAAGCCTTGGTAATACCCGTTTGACCTGTATGGAACTGCTCCATTTACACACTTGTGTTTTTACAAAGTTTCTCACTGACTAGTTTTCCTGATGTTTTCTGTATTCTGACTGCCAGTGTACAACCCTTGCCAAGTTTATAAAACCTTGATAATGTATCACAGCAGCCCTGACCAGATTTTTTGGGGTACACCTATATTAACCTTTAAACTGGTCAACCACACTCCTCAGCTTCCTTCTAAGGTCTCTCTCTAGTACATGAATCCTATAACGATAGCTGTCTGGTTTAATCCACACAATGTATATATAATTCAATGGCAAAACACTTTAAAGCCAAAATTTAGTTGTCACTCAAACACATACAAGCCAAGAAATGCAGGTTAAGTTCTTCAAACTTAACTCCATGCCCCACATATGCTTGTAAGGATTTACCTGAGCAGGTGTTGTTAAGGAATTGGGGTCTCCATGCAAGGAGGCACACACCAATACAAATTACACTAATGGATGACCTTAGGATGAAGAAAGAGACCCCCACCTTCCCGTGAGTATGTACACAGGGTCAGGTCCAGATGTCTTGGTGCCAGAAAAACAGGCAAATAAGCTGGAGTCAAGATATTAATGTCTCAGGATAAAAACATGGACAGGGCCAACCAATCTGCAGCAGGCCAGATGCTTGAGTGATTTCTCCTGGACTGCTGTACCAGAATTGTACAAGCAGGTGGTCAATGTGGTTGGCAAAGGGCTGGAATTCTAATGGAATTCATATGTAGACAAATGGGCAGAGTACAGACTGTATGACTGTGCCTGCTTACTGGATTTCTTCACACCACCAGTGGGCAACACTACTAGCTTAAAGCAGCAGGTGAATGCCAGTAATCTTACCTTTGGTTCTGGCCATGCAATTAAAAGGTGGCAGTAATAGTAGAAAAGCCTGTGCATGCAGAGTTTTGAGAGACAGTCCCACAAAGCCGTAGATGTATTAAGCAAACTAGAGCAGGCAGGATTGGGGTATCCAATTGAAATGTCATCCTCTATTTGGCAACCATCAAAACTGCGACATCATAATGCCACTTGCATCAAAAAGGCCATATAGCCAATGGTCAGTCGGTTCGGGTAGTCAGACAAGCCAAAGTACTTAGCACGGAGCAAGTAGTCAGCCAGACCAGAGGTCCTACACGGAGTGGACAATCGGACAAGCCAAGATCTTCACAGAGCGGTTTATCAGCCAGGCCAAAAGTCATACATGGAGCAGGTAGTCAAACAAGGCCAAGGCCAGTAATGAGCGGACAATCAGCTAGTCAAAAGTTTCAGGCACAAATCGGTAGTCAGACAGATCCAGGGTCATACACAAATCAGATTCAGCAGCCAGGAACAGATCCCAATGGAAGACTCAGAGAGCGCTCAGGTACACTACGAAAGGGCACTGAGGCAATGATGGAATGCAGCATTTAAGACCTCTTTAGGAGGTGGAGTCACATAGGTCAATTAAGGTGGAAACTATAAAATAGCGAGTGCTCAGAATGACTTGCGAGTGACCAGGAGGTAGTCATCCCCCATGCTGTCAACAGGCAAACAAAGAAAGCGAACAGACCATTAAGAGGGCCAGAATCACGGGCACCATGATAGGTCTGAACAAGGGGTATAGTGACAGCAGCAGTACCTGGGTTCTGGTGTCATGGTGTTTGGATACAGTTTTATTTACCACACACACTGTGCACATTGCAGTTGCTGATGAGAACCACAGTTCCTGCTCTCCAGGGAAAAATTTATATTCTAATAACACAGCCATGATTTTGGAGGAAGGGCATGTGGAGAAGAATTATTGGCCAACATCTTCTTTTCTCCACATAGACTGGGGTTACTTATTGTGCTGCTACTGCCTCAGATGCATCAGTGGAACTAGTAGTGGCAAGTAGAACCTTCATCATCCATCAGTCATGTTGTTGATCCCATTCTCTTTCAGCTGCCTTATCATCCTGCTGCTTAAACAACTCAGCAGCAGCAGCAGCAGCAAATTCTGCATCTATATCAGGGTATTTGACAATGGCCAGTGGCCACTGGCCAACAGGACATCACCTGCTGGTACTAGGCCAGTAAGGGATTGTGCTTTAAAATAAATAAATAAAAATATAGTCCTACAAAAAAAAAATGGGGGTTGTTTCTAACAATCCTGCAAATAAATGTTTCCTCAGGGCTTGGGCTTCTAACAACAAATCTAGCAAATTATACTCTATCAAGTCAAGTATCAGTCCAACCCAGTGGCAGCTTATGTCAGGGGGTTCCTGTCTCTATCACTTTAAATGCAAATTTCTTATTTTATTTTTTTTTTAACTATCCTCCCAATACCAGTCAAGAACCCCCCCCCAAAAAAAAAAAAAAAAAAAAAAAATTCCTTGTTCAACTGATTCATTCCCCAGACTCCACCCACCAACACAAACACCCTCCTCAGATCCATTTTTTACCATGTCTTATGGGGGGGTTTATTTGTATTTAGGATTTATTTTGTATTAACTGTCCCCCAATCCCAGTAAACAACTCCTCCCAAAAAACATTCCCTGTTCAACTGATTCTTTCCCCACACCCCACCAATACAGGCACTCTCATGCCCCTTTTATACTATGCCTTTGGGAAATAAAATAATATTTGTTTTGTGTTGTATATAAATTCAATGTTCTCATTGATTTCGATGGAATGAGCTAGGTGAAAAAAGTGGAATATTGTCACTTTTCACAGGAAATTATTCGCCAAGCGGGAAGTGCCATTATTCACCGATTTCAGTTTGAGGCAAAATTTTTCACCCATCCCTACTGGGGATCCAAGCATCATGGTGTTTGGTTAGATTTGTGCCAGGTGTCTGATGTGAGTGCAGAATAGATGTGCCCATTGTTCCCAGTCCTTCCCTCATTTACTACATACACCCAGTGAACATTGCAGTTGTTGATGAGAGGCACACTTTCTCCTCCCAAGGGAAATATTTCTATTCCAACAATACACCCATTATTTTGGGGGACGGGCAGGAGCAGAAGCATTATTGGCCAACTCCTTGTGGGTCTAGTTGCCGTGCTGCTTCTGCCTCTGGAGCATCACTGGAGTTAATAGTGGCATGATCATCATCACCCATATCACTGTTGTTGTTGATCCCATTCCCTTGGGGCTGCCTATTCATCCTGCTGCTTTAACAACTCAGTAGCAGCAAAAACAGCAGCTGTAAATGTTGCAATGAGGCAGGGGCATTTGCCAATGGCCAGTGGACACTGATCACCATAACATGACCAGCTGGCACTAGCCCAGTGGGGAATTTATTTTCTCAGGGGCATACGAAAAAAACTGTTCTTGGGGTCTTGTTTTTAAAAGGCTAAGTCCTACTAAACAGGGCTTGTGATGCTAACAAACCTGTGTAATACAAGTTTTCTCTGATGTGATTCCTCAGGGCTTGTGATGCTAAAAAGCCTGAATGATAAAAGTTTTCTCTGATGTGATTCCTCAGGGCTTGTGACACTAACAAACTTGAGGAATAAACATTTTCTCTGATGTGATTCCTCAGGGTTTGTGACGCTAACAAGTCTGAGTGAGAAAAATTTTCTCTGTTGTGATTCCTCAGGACTTACAATGCTAATAAGCCTGAATCAGTGTAATAATCCCTGATGAAACATTAACAAACCAAAGTCCTACAAATCAGTTTTTCCTCAGGGTTTACCCTAAAATCCTGAGTCCTACAAATCAATGTTTCATAAGGGATTATGACACTAAGAAGCCAAAGTCCAACAGATTAATGTTTCCTCAGGACTTGTGCCTAACAAGTTTAAGTTCAACAAATCCATGTTTCGTCAGGGCTTATTGAGACTCTGTCAAGTCCTACACCTCAATGTTTAATCAGGGCTTGGACCTCTTAAACATCTAAGTCCTACAAATCAACATTTAATCAGGACTTGATGACATGGACAGAAAGTTAGCTGAAAGGCAAAGGCTCAATCTTCCTCCACTGAAAAGGAGTACTGTGCCTTTCTATAAACTGTTTGAGAAACAATTGGAAGGTCTGGCCCTGGACAAGCAAATATGCCTACAAATACAGCAGTGACTACACCACCACTAGTTTTTAACATCCACAGCCTTAGCTATGATGAGTTTCTCTGCTGTTCCTGGAAGTGCCACTCCTTTGACACCCAGTTGTAGCAGCAGTAGAATTGTATCAACATCCAGCCCCGGCAGTAAAAACAGACTTTCAGTATCCTGCAGTCCATGACGTCCACAGTATATATATAGTTACATAGTTACATAGTAATTTAGGTTGAAAAAAGACTTGCGTCCATCCAGTTCAACCCTTTTCCTATTCCTGTTTACCATCGCTGACCCAAAAGAAGGCATCTGACTCCAAATGGCAATCAGATTTCTCCCTGGATCAACAAGCCCTAACTAAATATTAATCCCAATACTAACGTGCATAGCCCTCTATATTATGCTCTTTTAAATAAGTATCCAGGCCCCTTTTAAAGGCATCTAATGTATTTGATAGCACCACCTCCTCCGGAAGTGCATTCCATACCTTTATTGTCCTTACTGTAAAGAAACCCTTCCGCTGTTGTAGACTAAATCTCCTTTCCTCAAGTCTAAGCGGGTGGCCCCTTGTCCTGTGTACTGTTCTGTTAATGAACAGGTCTTTTGAAAGCCCTTTATATGGGCCTTGAACATATTTGTATAGTGTTATCATATCCCCTCTAAGACGCCGTTTCTCTAGTGTGTACAAGTTTAACTTTTCTAGCCTCTCTTCATAACTAAAACATTCCATTCCCCTTACTAGTTTTGTAGCCCTCCTCTGCACTCTCTCTAGTTCCATAATGTCCTTCTTCAGAAAGGGCGCCCAGAATTGAACAGCATATTCTAGGTGGGGTCTTACCATGGACCTGTAAAGAGGCATAATTATATCTTCCTCCCTTGAGTCAATACCCCTTTTAATACATGCCAATATCTTATTGGCCTTTGCAGCTGCCAGCTGGCACTGCATGCTACTGCAAAGTCTATTGTCTACCATTACTCCTAAATCCTTTTCATTAGTAGATTTCCCCAGAGAAACACCATTTAAACTATATGTTGCATTTTTATTATTATACCCAAAATGCATAACTTTACACTTGTCTATATTGAATCTCATTTGCCATTTGCCTGCCCAGTTACTCAATTTGTCCAAGTCCTCTTGTAATGAAGACACATCCAGTTCAGACTTTATTACCTTACTTAATTTTGTGTCATCGGCAAACACTGATACATGGCTTCCTATGCCCTCTGGGAGGTCATTAATAAGTATAGGGATACTTAACTCAGGATCCAAAAGCTAAACATGTTGCTATATGTAGTATGTGTAAAATGTACGTGAGCAGGGAGAAAGCAGGCTCACACGTAGGCACCTCCTCAATGAGATACCACTTGAAGCACAACCACAGGTCTCACCATGATCATGTCACAGGTGCCACAACTAGCAGCAGCAGAAGCACTTCAAAAAGTAGTGATGTTATTGATGTGTCAGAGAGTATGCCACTGTCAAAAGTTATCCAAAAAACAGAAACTGCAAGAAGAGCGCCCAGTAATGTAATATGTTCATATGATATATTCACACCAATAAATATTGTTTCCAATATACTCACATTTAGCGATGGTCAGCTGATGGGATAATCAATGCTGACAAACAAGCATTAGGAGCTATCAAACCGCCTCCACTCATTATCTCTGGATCAGCTGCTCCATACACTTCTACCAACAGGTGAATTTCCCAGCTGCTGTGTTAGCTGTTTTTCAGATATTTGAATGACAGCCTATATTTTTGTGTATACCCAAGAGTGGGGTGTTTACAGTTGGGGAATATAATCCATTGACTTTATTGCACTAGGGCGCTACCTATTTCTCTCCATTTTTTTGTTTCTACCCTGTCAAAAGTTAGTTCATTCCAAATAACACCTAAGACTCCTGCTGCAGAGGAGTATGATGACAAGAGTCATACAGTTTCTACACATACCACCACCACCCCCACCATCACAACAAGTGATGGAATTAAATCAATAAAGTTATACAGTTCTTCTACTATGTACTGCCATGCTACACTTACTAAGTCAAATGCACATGTATGCCCATAGAATAGCAAACTTGCCAAAATGTTGGCGGTTGACATGCTGCTCTTTTCTTTTGAAAACAGTGGCTTTAAAAGAACCAGTGTCATGTGTTACACCCTGCTGGAATATCCCAAGCTGCAATAATTTTTCAAGGATGGCTGTGTCAATGTTACATAAGCATGAAGTTAGTGTTGAGGGCAAAGGACAAAGGCACTCAGCCTACTAACATCCTTTTCAAGGCATACGTTCTTGCAGGACTTTCAGCTATTTATTTCTCCACTTCAGCACTCAGAAGATGTAATATTGTGGTGGAAAATGTAACAGTCATAGAAAACATAGTTTGCAAAAAAAATACTTTTTTTTCAAGAAAAAATATGCAGGAAATTTTTCTGACTTTTCTCCCACCCCTTCCAGCACTGGAAGCACATCCACCACATATCAAATACCCGTGATTTGCTTGCCTGTATTTCTATCCAGTGGTATGGTACTGGGACTGCATCCTCTGATCTGCCACTATCTGCTGGCGCATGTCTCTGTCGTCATGCTCGCTATTTTGTAGCTTCCTGTCTGCGTGACTAGTTGTGCTCCGCCTTCTGGCAATGGCCTTATTATCTGCCCGCAAACTGTTCTTAATTACCCTTTCCTGGTGTTTCTGTGCATATTCCAGTGTTGCTCATTTTGACCCTTGCTTGGCTTCCGATAGCTCCTGGTTCTTGATCCTTTGCTTCTGTGACTATCAGATCTGGTTCCTGACTGTGGCTTGTCTGACTTACGTTCCGTGCTGCCC
The DNA here is from genome assembly GCA_037306005.1 of Rhinophrynus dorsalis. Lineage (NCBI taxonomy): Eukaryota > Metazoa > Chordata > Amphibia > Anura > Rhinophrynidae > Rhinophrynus > Rhinophrynus dorsalis. Next base: position 484,853,969 of record CM074720.1, on the reverse strand, counting down.
TCGCTCCTGTCTGACTACCACTGTCTCCAGGTATAGCTGTAGGCACGTGCTACCTATCCGGCACAACTACTACCTTGCTGGTAGCATTGCAAGTTGCCTCCACTCTGTGCGATCCCATGGCCTCCGGGCTGGTAGTGTTACTTGTATCTCTCAATCCATTGCCTCCTGGTACACTACCATATACTATTCCTTGTTGTCTTTGCCTGTACTCACCCAGATTCCTGCACTGTGCTACTGCAATCCCATCTTTGGTAGCCTGCTAGTGTGCCTCCACTGTGTGGCCTTCGGTCTGTACCACTCCGGTACTCTAGCTGCCCAAGCTGTTCTCTGACATCCCTCTCTGGAGGTTGTCCGTGTACGCTCCGTTACTGATCCCTGGCGTTCTAGGTTCCTATCTGTCAGTGAGAACCAAGTCTGATTCTATACCCTTTATATCTACTGTACTGTTTACAGTTCAGTGTCAGCTCTTGGGCAGTGGACTAGACACTGTCCTTACGCCTGTCTCCCCAAGGTTGAGGAATTGTTCACTCCTATTGCTATTCTTATTATTATTACTATTATTATTTGCATCAATAAACTGGTTAAAATAATTTGTACTTTGTTGTGTGATTATTTGCCTGAACTACCATGACAATAGGCCCCTCCAAATATCTCTGTGGACTCCAAATACTTAGAGGTCTACATACATCATGTCCTAGATGTACATACATCATGGATCGTCGGGGCTGCAAAAAATGAAGATTGCGTTGCCATGATGCCCAACCAGTATTTATCCCCAGGATAAAAAGGAATTGTACTACTCTTAGTGAGTTTGATAAATGATCTATGATATTAAAAGATAGATTCAAGGCCAATCATATACTATACATTTGATTATTTGTATATTAGAGAAAGAAATTTTAAAAATGAGAATTGTTCTATGAATAGGAATGTTTTAATACAGAATAAGGAAAAAAATCCAGAAAGTTAATGCATTTCCTATGTTTATCACTAACTACAATACTAGAGGTACTAATATAAAGAGTATGCTCCAAAGATGTTGGGGTATACTACAAATTGATGGAATTTTGAGGAGTGATATACCAGTTCAACCAAGGGTGGTTTATAGACAAGCCATGACCCTTAAAAATATTTTGGCCCCAATTAAGATAAATGTGAAGAATAATGGGAGGCATAAGGAGATACAAAATGGGTGTATTACAGATTGTGAGATTACTACATTTTTGGGTAGGTTTGGTAAGGTTAGAGGGGCATGTAGATGCCTTACATGCCCATTTTTGGATAATAAGGCTACAGATATCAGTTCCCCACTTAGAAATGAAAGGTTTGAAATAAAATCTTACCTTAATTATGGGTCTAGATATGTGATATGCTTGCTGTCATGTTCTTGTAAACTACAGTATGTTGGGAGAAAAATCCAATGTTTAAGAACAAAGGTTAGCCGGCATAAATGTAATATTGCAAAAGGTTTTTACTTCCATAGAGTTTTATGACACTTTTTGGAAGTGCATAAAAAAGATTATAGAAAGAGAAGAAACAGACAGAAGGTGCTCTGTATGTAGCAGTGTGTGGATTATGTCAAATACACCAATACCGTGCACCAACAGAACATTACTCAAAAAGATCATGTTCAGTCAAACACTTATGTGTTTGCTGAGGGAGGGATATCAACTGTCCCAACAACAGTAACACTCAATAGTTCTCTCAGATCCAGACCTTCAAATGGGCTATTAGACAGGATATCCACGAAGTATGTACAAGGAAAAAACAAAAGACAGGGGCGTCCATTAAATAAATATATCTTTATTTATTTGTTGGATTATGTATCTTTTGTCATACGATTGTTTTATTATATTAAATATTTTTATAGGTGATTTTGGAAAAAAAAAATCTTTGGCAGCAGTTTTTTCTTCTTCCAATTTCTACCCCTGTTCCAATATTTGCTCCTGGTATCCTGTGCAGGACAGGATAAAATTCTCTGCAAACTCTGAGTTGGGTTTTAGTATATACTGTACTTTGTCCCAACCATTATCATTATGATTATATAAAAATTATTTTCATTATCTATCAGTTGCTAGCTGATCATGCACTATTGGGCAGCCCTGTCTTATTTTTTCCTCATAAAAAAGATTATAGCTCATTAAGGATTTCCCTTATTGAACTTTTAGAACCCTCTGATAGATTGGATAGATTCAAGAAGTTAGTTATGACGGAGTCATACTGGATGTTTAGATTAGATACACTTTCCCTCAAGGGTCTCAATGAGACAGTTGACACAGTATGGTGAAAGCTTTATACAAAAATGTTTTTTTGTTTGTTTATACATTCATAAACACCTAGTCCATTATCATCACACACGTTTTAGCATCACATATTAATTTTATAACACGCACATTTTATTAACACAATTCATTTATTTTGTTTCTAATCATTATTAGGTAATAGGAGACACGCATTATTACTTAGATCATTAGTTCATTCATCCATAGTATATCCAGAGAGTATACATACAGATAAAAATAAATATTATTTTCACATTTGTTCACACTACATTGGCCAATTATTTCCATTCACAATAGCATTTATTTTGTCTATTGTACCTTTGGTTGGTATGATTTTTAATATTTATTTATTTACTTATTTCTATCTCTTCTAAATCCAGTTGTGTATGTTAACTTGTAGGAGTCAAATGTGTTTTTGATCCAAATACAAATTTTTTATTTTTTTTGGATTTTATTATCCACCTTCGGTGGTGATATTTTTGGCTAGGCCGATAGATTTCTTTATAGAGGTTTATGATAAAGTGGGGGTGTTTTTTATGACACAACGTGCTACTATGTCACTTCATTCACTTGGGAATTCATTCACACTGGACCTACAGTAGTGGGTCCAGATGTGAATGGATTCTTTATAATATGAGATACTATAAATCAGTTCATATATTGAACAAATGTATTGGTATTTGATTGATATTTTCACCTATCACTGTTTGGTGGATATATAGATTACTGGTAGTTTTATATTTGTTGTTCTTTTACCTCTTCTGTTTATTTGATATTGGAGACCTATGTACCATTCACTATGATGTTGTTTATGTCCCAAGTGGAGTATAGTATAGTATAGTATAGTATAGTGGAGTATAGAGCCAATGCACTTAGATTTCTCTTATTGCATAGACTCCATAGAGTAACACAGGAACTGGAGAAGTGGAATCACTAGAGAAGTCATCTCATCTTTATCACCTCTTATCACATCTTCTACATAACACCCGGAACTGTATATCAAACAAACCTGCCGATATACAAATATGTAAAATATAACCTCCTATGAGTTTGATGTATTCACGCCTTATGCATCTCTCCCAAGTATATAAAAAATCAAGAGTGACTGTCTTCAAGCAGTGCATAACCATTCGAAATGTAGATATAGATTTTAAGGGGTTAAAGAAAGGCCCCAAGTTATTAGTACAATTAAATGTAGATGTTATAGCATGCTCCATTAGTAACAATTTTTCCCTCATCAACTATTTCTCTCTCTCTATATATATATATATATATATATCCTATATAATATTTCACTAAATATAATTGTCAGAAGCTGCCATGCACAGTAGAGTCAGCTGCACATGCTGCAGTCATACGCAGTAGAGATTGCACGCGCCGTGACTGATAATGGAGCGCCACGGCGCATTTGGCCAGTCAGTACTGCGCATGACAGCAACGCAGTCAACAGGATCCAGCCACCAGCCGAGGCTGCTGGGTGGCACTGTGGCCCGTGTACACAGGCTTTTCAACTACTGTATATATATTGTGCAGAGTCCAGGACAATGTATACATCAGCCAGAGGATACAACAAGCAGTTTATCCCGGCTGTTAAATGGTTAAGTTTTTTTCCTGCTAGCACACCTGCTCCTGGCTAATTAGCTCAGACCTAAATAGTAGGCCTGAAAAAGCAGGGTGGAGTCAGGCTGCAATGGGATAGTGTGTTTGGAGACCTACAAACTGTCTGTTTGCCTCTGAAACCAAGGAGTGGTGAGAAAGCTGCTTAACTGAAAAAGACTGCATGTTTATTAACTTTATTTTGTACTGGAACTCAGAATAGCTGGGTCAGTAATTGGTAGTGACTAGTGAGGGAATTACTATGAGTTAGCCTCCTGAAACGAGTAGGCCTGTTTATTTGTGTACTTTATGTTTGGAATCAAAAACCTTTTTGATTTGAAGTTGAAGCATACCCTAAAAGTGGAAATAGACTTTTCTTTTGCTGTTGCTGTTTACAATAAACTACATTGAAGTTACAACCTCCTGGCTGTCCTGACCGTATCTGAAGTGACCTTACCACAAGTGGTGTCAGAAGTGGGATGTTTGTTGTACTGGCTCCACTGTCACAAAAGCCTTAAAGGTACAGACTAAAGGCTACTGCTATGCAACAGGCATGTTACAGCCTCAACAGCAACCCAACAAGTGACCAACAGGCTCCTGGTCTAGCAAATTGGAGCTCTGACTGAGTTAAAGAAAGCTGATCATGCTCTGCTAAAAGATATCCTGGAATGCTTTTCTGCACAGGGAGTGCCTGCACAGACAGGAGTTGTCAGCAAGATACAGGAAAACAGTTGCCTGCAGAAAATGACTCCAGACTATAACATGAAGACCTCTCTGCTGGAGTTTGAATGAACAGCCACCCATGAAACCTGGCCTCCACAACGATGGGCAGGGATTATTGCTCCTTTTCTCCTAGGAGAAGCACAAAAAGCATATTATGACCTAGAAAAGGAAGCCGCTGCAGACTACCCACGACTAAAAGCTGACATTTTGGCCCGGATGGGCATGACTGCAACTGTGAGAGCTCAGCGCTTCTATAAATGGCGGTTTAAAGATAGACAGGCTCCCAGATCCCAGATGTTTGACCTAATTCATCTGGCCAGAAAATGGCTAAGACCAGAGACTAGTGTTGAGCGAGCATGCTCGGCCGATGCTCGGATCGGCTCGAGCATCACTCTGCTCGGCACATGGCGGTACTCGTACGAGTACCGCCATGTGCTCGCCCGGCATGTTCGGGTGGCGGGGATCTGTGCCGAAGGAGGCACAGATCTGAAGACGCTCCGCTGGACCACCAGGGACTGGAGGTAGGGGGCATTGCGGAGATGAAGGGGGCATTGCGGAGATGAAGGGGGCATAGCGGAGATGAAGGGGGACATTGCGGAGATGAAGGGGGCATTGCGGAGATGAAGGGGGCATAGCGGAGATGAAGGGGGACATTGCGTAGATGAAGGGGGCATTGTGGAGATGAAGGGGGCATAGCGGAGATGAAGGGGGACATTGCGGAGATGAAGGGGGCATTGCGGAGATGAAGGGGGCATAGCGGAGATGAAGGGGGACATTGCGGAGATGAAGGGGGCATTGCGGAGATGAAGGGGGACATTGCGGAGATGAAGGGGGACATTGTGGAAGAGGGGCATTGTGGAGATGAAGGGGGGCATTGACCAGGCACCCTCCCCTCATCAGAGCAGGGGGTGCCTGGTGTAATGCTCGTGTCGCCCCATTCAATTCAATGGGGCTCGGGTGCTCGGCCGAGCACTCGAGCCTCCGGCGGTGCTCGGTCAGAGCACCCGAGCACCCGAGCATCGGGGTGCTCGCTCAACACTACCAGAGACCCAAAGTCCTGCCCAGATTGTAGAAACCTTGGTGCTTGACCAATATCTGAGAGAGCTTCCCAGTGGTCTCCGTGAATGGGTCTGTCAAGGTAACCCCACGAATTATGATAGCATGGTGGCTCAGGTGGAAAGGTACTTGTTTGTAAAGGACTTGGAAAAATCTTCAACTAAGTTGCTTGGGATGAACCAGAGACCAAAGGGCCAAAGGAGCAAACCTGAAGCTGAGTTCAGATCCAGAGTACATCTGCACAAAATAGACTCGAAGAACCACACTCCTATGAGAGATGACCGCTTTGGTGTAAACCCCATAACCTGCTTTGAGTGAGGTGTAAAAGGACATGTCAGGGCAAAGTGCCCTAACCTTCCAGAACCAATGCAGTGTGGGTTAGGGGAAACTCCCCATGACTTTTGTGGACTGATATGTTTATCAGGCATGGTTGAAGGTTCACATACCTTCAGGGTATCCATCCAGATGAACAACCAGGATATACAGGCTTTAACTCTGGTAAATTTATTCTGCAGCATGACAATGAACCCAAACACAGCTAAAGTCATTAAGAACTATCTTCACTGTAAAGAAGAACAAGGAGTCCTGAAGTGGTGGTTTTGTCCCCACAAAGCCCCGATCTCAACATCATCGAGTCTTTCTGGGATTACATGAAGTGAGAGAAGCAAAAGAGGCTGCCTAAATCCACAGAAGAACTGTGGTTAGTTCTCCAAGATGTTTGGAACAACCTACCTGCCAAGTTCCTTAAAAAACTGTGTGCAAATGTACCTAGAAGAATGGATGTTGATTTGAAGGCAAAGGGTGGTCACACCAAATATTGATATGATTTACATTTTTCTTCTGTTCACTCACTATCATTTTGTTACTTGATAAAGATAAACTATTAGCAGGTTTATTTTTGAAAGCATTATTACTTCACAGCATTTTTTCACACTTGCCTAAAACTATTACACATTACTGTATATAATATTAAAAAAATAGACGACATCTGACAGGAACCCTGATGTGAACTGTGTGAGTGAGGCAGACTTGATTTATACCAGATGAGACTGAGTATTTTGTCGATGGCCAAATCAATACATCACACTTCATCAGTTCTGTTGTGTACTTTACAGTAAAAACACACACAGTAGTTGAGTAATGTCAACAAAATGCTCAAGCAGCAGGGGAAGGGGTAAGAAATAGCAGCAGTGCAGGGACGTGTGCAATAAATTATGGGGGGAGGATGCATTCTGTCAAGGTCCCACAAAGGTTCCACCAGAACCAGTACTATAAAAAAATGTAAGAACACTGAAGATGGCAATGAGTCACATTCTAGTGTTGATGATGGCATAATGGAAGAAGGTGTAGCAGTTCAACCGACTGCTGCATCTGATGGTGAGAAAACAAGCACCAAAACTACTCCTGTCCTCAAAGTATTAGTAAACTGTGTAAAAGTATAAAGAAATTCCTCTAAAAGCTTGGAGGAATATAAGGGTAGTGGGCACAAAGTGGTAGGTGATGCTAAGGATGACCTAATGATGACTATTAATGTAGATCTAGAACATATCCCTCTAGCCTCCTCCTCTTGTTCAGATACAAATGAAGTTGAGAGTGAGAGAGGTTATGACACGGCAATAAAGTTAGCTAAAAAGGCAAAGGCTCAATCTTCCACCACTGAAAAGAGTACAGTGTCTGTATATAAACTGGTTAAGAAAACATCTGGAAACTCTTACCCTGTACAAGCAAAGATGCCTAAAAATACACAGTCCTTCTGTTAGTCGTCATCAGCATCATCACTGTTTCCAAGTCCAAGTCTAACAACACAGGTTATCAGCATCCACAGCTTAAGCTTTGATGAGTGCTCTTGGAAGGGCAGCACCTGTGACACCTAGTAGTAGCAGTACAATTTCATCAACATCTATTCCAAGTAGCTGTAACAGCAGCCTCTCAGGAACCCCACAGTATTTGAAGTCAACAGTATGGAGAAACCTTACTCAAGATCCAAAAGCTAAACATGCTGCTATTTGTTGTCTGTGTAAGAAACATATGAGCAGGGGATGCAGGCTCACAACTAGGCACCTCAACAATGAGCTTCCACATGAAGCACAACCACAGGTCTGATTGTGAGACACATCATCAAGTCAGAGTTGCCACAATTAGCACAGTACAAGTAATCCTAAACTTTACTGGGGCTCTGTGGTACATAATAGAAGTGCTGCTAATGTGTCTGAGAGTGTGCCAATATTTTCTTCTCCTGAGTTTGTTTTTGGAAATGACAAGAGTCATAGACTGCCTACACATACCTCTACCACCCCCACCACCTCCACAAGCCATGTCATTAAAGCGGAACTACCACCCAATAAGTGTGACTGCCAACTAGCTGCTCTGTCATTTGACAACAGAAAGATCAAGTTTAGCGTTAGATGTGTTACCCACATTATTGAAATCCGACATAGAGTGCCCCCTTCAACATATTAACCCCCCCTTTGAAATTCCACTTATAGTGCTTTCTTTCACCATTTTAATTCAACATTAACATTTTAACCCTTCTCCTTTAAAATTCGACTTATAGTGTTCCTATGACCTTCTTTCACCATTTTAATTAGAATAATGTTTCTCCCATTTGATACTGTTTATTCTCCAGTTTTACTTCAAAATACAAACTGTTTATGTGTCACAGTGATTCCTGTGCAACAATGTATAACTTGCCGTGCTAAGTGTAAAAGACTTCTCACTCTTACTATTTGTTGGCTAAACCCATTTAATTTGTTAATACTAGAATAAGAAGTGATATTAACCCCTCCTTTACTGTTGTGAGGAAGGTTACTGAATAAGTGTGACCCGATTTACATAACAATACCTGAAACTATTATAATTGTAGTTTATTTATTCTGTATTTGCTGCAAATATGGGCTTCTCTTTGTTTATTCTGTAAGGCATCTTGATAAAGGCCCACAGTAAAACCAAAACAACTATTTTTTTCATCTTCAAAAATACCTGTGAGTGCTTTCTTTACTACAGATGTTGTGTTTTATATAGATATATATATATATATATATATATATATATATATATATTTTTTTTTTTTTATTTATTTATTTATTTTTTTAAAAGCCCATGTACATGGGCCAACACTGGTGACGCTGCAGTCATGCCTAGTACTGACTGCTCGCACCGTGGCTGATACAGAGCAGGGCGTTACAAATTCAGACTGGAGTCATCTCTGCGCACCTTCCTGGTACCATGCAGTCCCAGAAAGGTGCACAGAGATGACTCCGGTCTGAACTCTGAGCGCCCCGCTCCCTATTAGCCGTGGCACAGGCAGTCTGTACTGCCCATGACTGCAGCGCACGCAGTCGTCTCTACTGCGCATGACAGCTTCTGACAAACATCTTTAGCATGTATATATATATATATATATATAGTGTAGTGCAAATATAGTGCAGTTAGTGCAAATAAAAAAAATAAAAAAGGTATTATTGCATACTGTACATACTGTAATACTCATTCATTTGACCTCTCACTCTCTTTCACCCCCTCTCTCTCTCTCTCTCTTTGTAACCAATACAGTAAGAATTCTCCAATTTTGGAGATCTTAATACATAGGCTCTATAGAATAACCGAGATTGGAGAAGTGATATCACCGGTGAAGTTACTGGACCACTTTTTCACGTCTTTATCACGTCTTTGTGCATAACCCCCATAGTGTATCAATTTCTGTTGCACTGTTTGGAAAGCTCTTTACCAACCATTGTTTCAGGCTGGGTAATTGTTTATAAGACAGCAGAGAAGGTTTAGGGATTTTTTTTCATTAATCTTAGTTACATTCTGCGGTATGGCTTTCTATGGCTTATTAAGTTTAGTGTTATAATTCCTTTAATTAGAGGTAAAAACTGTTATTCCCAAAACAAATAAAAAATAAATAATAAACACACCATCCTATATAGTAATTTGCTAAATGTGTGTTTGTCAGACTCCATCATGCACAGAAGAGACGGCTGACCGCGCTGCAGTCATGCTCACTTCAGACTGCCCGCACCGCAGCTAATAATGAACCCGGGGCTCAGAATTCAGACCGTAGTCCTCTCTGTGCACTCTGTGCACTGGAGTGCCCCACTCAGTATCAGCTGCGGCGCAGGCAGTGTCTACTGTGTATGACTGCACCATACCCGTTGCTTGGTGGCACTGTGGCCCGTGTACACGGGCTCAACTAGTTTCTACATAAAAGCACCCCCTTCTTCAAAAAATCTTCAACTGCAACACATATTTGTGTTTTCATCTTATGTAATGACATTTAGTGGCAGTTATGGAAAGTTATGGCAAAGATTAATTTGTTATCTTTGGAGGGTTGATTACATTTTTCTAATTTTAGATTTTGCACAGATAAACATTTTCATAATGCAGATGGGATGAATCTTTATGCCTAATGAGTTCATTTTTGACATATTCTAAAATAAGTTAATAAGCATTCAGAGAAAGGTTAGTTTTAATTATATTTCAGTCACTTGCTGTCCCTGGAGTGACAGAACATGGTATTTGCATTTTGATTTCAGAGTCTGTCTTGTTCATAATCCAGTGGCACGATGTAAACTTGCATTGCGGTTCAACCAACACAATCATTCTCAAAGGGTCTATGTTATATGTCACAGTAGAAAAAATGTCAGATCAATCAGTAAATAGTATGAGTATTTGCTAACAAGACAGATTTTGCATAAATAAGAATTATGCTTTGAATTCAAGAATAATCTGAAAATATTTAATATGCAAACAAAATAAGATTTAGTTATGTTCAGACAAAAATCTAGGGCCAGATCATGAGCTTTAGAACTCTGACCACATAACATAGCAGGATAGATTTAGACTTCCTTTTTCATTTAACCTTTTGTGTGCCAGAGATATAACTAATGCATTGTGTTGCAATGCTTTGGATACCTCTCTGGCATTCAAAGGTTTGTTTTCAACAACTAGACTTCATTTTGTTATGGAAAATTGAAAATAAACACAAAAGTGGCCAATCAAACCTTGAAATTAAATAATTTTGTGAAATGTGAATGAAGACTGGTTATAATAAAAATATTTGATATAACTTTAAGCAATGGATTTAACTTGATTGCTGAATAGGGAAGAGATTATGTGAAAAACAAATCCTTAAGCCTCCTGTGGAATCTGCCACTAGAAAGACTCTCTCTACAACACACAGAGGTGAATGAGTTCATGATAGTGTGTGTGAGGGAAAGAGGTGCTGAAAAGGCAAAATGTTGTGCTGAAACAAGGAGCTAGAAGGTATCACCCTATTAAATGAATGGGTTTAACCTAATACAGGCAAATATTACCTAGTTTTTCACCCCAAGGAGATTTCCACAGAAAAGTCTGGCTCCCATTTTGTGGAACTTCTTGCTGGGAGGAAACTGAACCTTTCCCACACCCATAGTGGTGGACAGATGAGCACAGAACAATATTACCATCTTTACAATATTATTTCTCTCTTGCAACTCAGTCTGCATTGAGCACAGTTGGTTTACCCCAGAATTGTGACACTTTTGTTGTTATACATATACTCTATACTTGCTTTGGCTTTTCATTGAAACCTTTACTCTAACCCATTCTAATATTTACATTAATATATTTTTAACCTTTTAACCTTGTGTCAAGGGTTAACAATATACTTATGTATTATGAAGAATAGATGACCAATAAAACTTTCCTAAACGTCCCATTGATTTAAACAGGGCTTTTAACACCTAGGATCCTGGAGAAGTTTCCAACACATTGTAAAAAATGCATAAGAATTTTAATTTCCTGGCCACTCCAGGCAACGTTCACGAATGGTTTAAGTTCCCTTCAGACCAAACAGGAAACTACACCTCCCCCCACAGCCCCATTATCTTTTTGTTTGTTTCCTCAGCCACTGTGAAGCAGCACCATTTCTAAGGTTCATTTTATTTTATACTTACCTGGAGCTTTGTTAAGTTCCATTACCAGCCACAGGTCTCTCACTCCCTGGCATCTGGAACTCCTTCCTTACTCTCCTGGACAGGTAGAAGGCAGAGGAGGCCCTGTTTTGCGGTGGGGCGCTATAAGAAAACAAAAGTGGAACAAGCTGTTACAGGACTGGACTGCTTCACCATGGCGCCATCTGGTGTCGGAGGACACTCACTGCGAATGTCTGACTCTTATAAATTTTATAGTCAGGTAATCAGAGGTCAGTGGAAGCTGCACCTTGAATGATTGGATACTACACAGGAATCTGGATACCCAGGCTCTACATATACAGGTAGAAATTGGCCTTGTTCCACAGGATGAGAGTCTGATGTGGTTTTGGTCCTTTTTATTATAGTTTCAGGTATTGTTATGTAAATCGGGTCACACTTATTCAGTAATCTTCCTCACAACAGTAAAGGAGTGGTTAATTATGTCAAATTTTAAAGAGGAAGGGTTAAATGTTCAATGTAAACAATATATGTCAAATTAAAATGGTGAAAGAAAGCATTATAAGTCGAATTTCAAAGGGGGGGTTAACCCATTAAGGACCGGTGCGCACACGCGCCTCCAGCACTTAAGTACCACGGAAACATTAAGTTTCACGGCTCCCCAAACGGCATGCAGCCGCGCGGGGAACCCTGAAATCCATGTCGTACATATATGTCTTTGGACCTTACGGGGTTAATATGTCAAAGGGGTGCAACCTATGTCAGATTTCGATAATGTGGGGAACACAGCTAAGGCTAAACATGATCTTTCTGTCATCAAACGTATGCCTAATTCCTTGGTCTTTGACATTTTGCGTGTTCTTTTTAGGCGGTAGTTGAATAAAAGCAGACAGCGCCACTTGTTAGTTTGTAGAAATGTGCTGTCTACAGGCTAGATTCTATTGCAGGTGCTAAATGTTAACACCTGTTTTATCAAACATTTTCCTATTGAAGTCTATGGGGAAAACTGGAGATAAAAGTGATAAAATTAGCACCTGTAATAGAATCCAGCCCTATTACAGGTGCTAATTTTATCTCTGCTTTTATCTCCGGTTTTCCCCATAGACTTCAATAGGAAAATGTTTGATAAAACGGGAGGTAACATTTATCTCCTTCAATAGAATCTGGCCCTTTATCTGTTATGCTGCCACTAGTAGCAAATAATAAGGGCTAGATTCTATTGCAGGTGCTAAATGGTAACACCTGTTTTATCAAACATTTTCCTATTGAAGTCTAAGGGGAAAACTGGAGATAAAAGTGATAAAATTAGCACCTGTAATAGAATCCAGCCCCAAGTATTTTCAATATTCTGTTATATTCTATATTGGCACCAACTTTTTATTTTAAAATAGAATTTGGATGTTTTCACCACTTTGATTATTTATGTTTTACATTATGCCATATGCGTTGTTTCAGAGATAATAAAACAAGTCTATTCAAGTGAACAAGCCAAAAAAAAAAAAATAATGATACAATCTCTGTCATCATCATCAATAGTCTCATTGCTTGTAAGCGCAACATTATCTTTCATAAAAGTGTCTCACAAGACTGGTTTTATGCAAGTGCAAAGTATGTAAGAGGATGACTCAGAGTTAGTAGTCACAGAGATCTTCTATTTGCAGCCAACCTACAATTACTGAGGCCGTATAAAGAAGAAATATTGCACAAAAATAAATTAATTCCAAAGTGTACATGTGGAATGGCAAATAGTCAAAATGTTAACAGTTGATATGCTTATCTTATATTTTGTTGAGAAGAGTGGTTTTAAAGAACTGATGTCATATGTTGCTCCCCACTAGCATATCCTTACCAAGCCACAATGTGCACAAGTGGAGTATAGACTCCAAGGCTGTGACTGCTTACTGGATATCCTACCCATCAACATGCAGCAGTGCAGCTGCAGAGTTGCCAATACTATTGGCATGTTACTTTAGTTATGCAGATCTTTGAGAGAATAAAATGTCTGAATTTGTGCCATAGCATGATCATTGTGTGCCACAGCATGATTAGCACAACAGCATTTCTCTGAGGAATTGGATTTTTATAAGTCAAAGCTTATAAAGAAACCCTTATAGACTGAGTTGAGAATTGTATTATAGAGGAGGAGAAAGAAATGTATACCCCCCAAAGAAAAAGTATTATACCCTCACCAGCAACAGTAACATCCCAAGAATTAGGAGAACACATGGCATCTTCTTTGCAGAAACGCACTCGGGTTTCTCTGGGACAGTAGTAGACTAACATAGGTGAGGATGATAGAGGTTGTGGGGGTAGGGGAGGTGGATGTGGTGATGATGGTACTGGCATCGCTATTGTACTTTTTTCATGAATATGGGCTCCAACTGATACCAGGGAACAAAGTCTAGTTAAATTATTGGCTCCAGTGCATGAGATGTTAGAGCCTACCTCCATAATAGCTATGTCCTAGGACAAAATGAGTATTGGCAAACAAAACAACTGATGTGTCAGGCAATTGTGTGGATTGAAGTGGAGACACATGCCCATCAGCAAGTGTACAGTCAAAGAAGGTTCTTGGAACTGTAGGGTATATTGCTAATGAGTGTAGGACATGGCTATCTAGCAGCAGTGTAGGCAGACTAACTTTTTAAAAATGTACTAGCATCTACTGCAATCTGATTATTATGTAAGAGAAGTGGGAGGAAATATGCAAGACACAAAAGCATATAACACATGTACAACTAATAGCAGCACTGATGACGAGGAAGTATTTGCATAGTTGTCAGGCCACAGTCAGCCACCAGGAGGGACAAGTTCTATTATCATATTTATACTTTGTCTCCAGTGACACACCACCATCCTCATCAACCAAACTGAATATCCCTATTTTATCTTTTATCACCTGTATGCCCAAAATTGTTTTCATGCTTATATTAAGGCAATCCTTGAAAACTATTGTTTGCAGGCTTAATTATAAGAAACAAGGCTTAATTAGCAATACAAACTTTACAAAAAATTATGACCAGTGTTCAGATTTAAAGAGAGACAGATATACAAAAAAGAGAGAGAAAAATTAAAGTGTGCAGCACTATTGCCATTATGGAAAATTGGAGGGTTGCTTCTGCTGTTATGGAGGAGGACACAAAATCCCCAGAAGTCTAAATGCTGGTGTGAACATATGCACTAGTTTCAATAAGTGTGTAAGTAACCAGTGTTATTGTAATCAACTGAGGTAATTATATTATTATATGGCACCTGTGTTATTTCAGATATCTTATTTTGTTTACTTAGCACCAGTATATCATACAGCTTTGTCCCTGAGACTCCACCCTGTTGTACTGATTAACTTAACCATATATAAACATAAATATGGATACTTCGATATCTCTAATACTGTCACTGTGAAAGCCTTCTAGTAACACAAAATTATATTTGATTGAGTAGTAAACAATCCTAACCACTTGCTTTCACAAACAAAGAACTTGTGTTTCCCAGATATCACCACTGAAACTAGGGAAAGTTATTTTAATGAAAGACTTCTGTGGTCCCATATACAGTAGATACCACCACTGCAACAAGGAAACACACATGCCTAAATTGCTTAAGCTGGATGGCATTATAGCAGCCCAGGAAAAAGTGATCCATATAATAAATTACTTAGGTTAACTGAGGAATAAGAGTCACCTAGGTGGCATCTTAATAGTTGATTATTTGGTACTATTGATAGGAGCAATCAAAATATTTCACTAATTTAACTGATCACTCCCTCTCTCTCCTATATCCACTCTCCCTTTCTTCTTCCCCAAATCTACCTGTAAGTCTTTCCAAATTCCAGGGACACTCCGTGGACCCTAATATGTTATACCATATCCCTTGACTAGTCCTACACATGATTATAGGCTGTATTCAAGAAGCTAAAGCCATGAAATGCTGAAGCAAACAAACTGCACCATAGGAGGCAAATTAAGACTTACAAGGATTAAAATGGGGATTTTTAGACCTTAAATGCTAGAAAGATCCCCATCATATATGGAAGGAATGCACTGGAAAGGTTCTAGGGATGGATTCTATTTCACGTGATAAATGTTAACACCCATTTTATCAAACATTTTTCTTACTAAAGTCTATGGGGAAACCTAGAGATAAAAGCAGTGATAAAATTAGCACCTGCAATAGAATCCAACCCCTAGCACTCAAGGGGATTAAAGTACCATTTAATCAATGGGCTTTTTCCCCTAGGGACGGTTGGCTTGCTCAGAGATTTCACTTAATTTGTTTGAGTATCCCCCTACAGTCTATACTTATAATGCATATAAAAGTAAATCATAATCTAAAGAAAGCAGAAGGTAACCCCTTATATTACGGTTTGAAGAAAATGGCATATTCCTCTAAAAAATAAACTAGTGAAATGAAGGAACTGGGAGGCTCACGAACAGAAGAAATGAGGAGCATTTCTGGAAGAAACTAGCAGAGCCATAGGGGAAACTGCTAAAATTCCTTTTGGTTTAACCTTTTCAGTACCAGAGGGGTATCTAATGCATTGCTTGAATGTTAGTGAGGCTTCCAGTGTACTGGAGACCTCTCTAATAATCAGGAGGGGAAAATCCCATTTAAATCTGTTGGATTTTATTTATTCCCTGTGATACAGATGGTTTGCTCCAGAGTTACTCCTCTTTTCTATTGTGCATAAGACCTTGAATTATATTTTCTTCCAATGAGCTAACATATGATTCAAAATGAATCTGTCTGTATACAAGTTTCGAGCTTAGTGGTTAAATCTTGATGCAGAGAGTGAAATCAAATGCACGTTATTCTATTTCTTGCCAACATTAATTCCTCATTCTTTTGTAACAACTGAAAGGTAGAGACAACTTTGGATGTCTGCCATTGGATAAGTATTTAGCCTTGTCTCCAACAATAACCCTTATGTGTGCCTATGAGGAAAGAGCATAAATCTCTAGGAACTGCCGAATGATGAGGACTATCCAAGAAGATGAATATTGATTTTACGTGCCGATTTTGTTTTATTTAAAACATGGGAAAACATTTATAATGTGACTGAAAATCCAATAACTGCTTCTGGATTAATTATAACTCAATTTCTAAGTTTAAGTTTAACTTTATATTTAAAAAGGAAATAAAAAATGAATATTTATCGGTTTAGAGGGATACAAAAAACTGATGGGGGATTGAAGTTACAGTCAATCATACTTTAAAAGTACAGTTCTCTAGATCACAATGACGAATACGTTCAGGAAATAAAGACCCAAAAAGCTCTAGGATGGGGGTGAAGTTCTGGTTGTATGCAGTGAGTTATAAATTATCCATAGCTGAAACTTCCTAGAGAGAAACCCAAGGTTTCCATTTATCTTTTCCATCAATATGTCCCAGATTTTTAATTTAACCCTATCCATACCAGGAATCTTGGGAGAGTTCCAAGTTTTGGATAGGAAATTATTGGTTCTTAATGCCATCATAGTAATCTATTTATTCTTGTATTTGGAGCAGGACTGAAGGACCTGGGTGAGTAAATAGCCAGGCAAAGCACAGTTGCAGAGGAATTGTGAGGAAGTCTCATCAGTGTCTTTTCCAATTCTGATAAAAGAAAATGATGGGTTATAGCCACCAGCAATGTATGATGGAACCTGAATGTTCACAACCCCTCCAGGATAAATCCTTCTGGGTGAGATACCAGGAAATAGGCATCACTGAATACATTTCAGGGCCTATGTAGTGTGGTCCACATACCAGAGTGGCTTGACAGTGGCATCCCAGAGATCTGTCCATGTTTCCATGGATGGAATGGCCACCTAAGAAGTTCAATTTATACAGCTGTGAGATAATTCCCTTTGAGCACTAAGGGTTAGATGGGAGACTCAAGAATGGTACTTCAAGGGAACAATCATACCCTTTTTCAACAAGTCTTTAATCCTCCAGAGCCCCATGTTAGTCAAGAGGTTAAACATAAAAATGGGCAGGCTGTGTGGGAATTAATTATTTTTTAAAAAATTTTTTTCCACAAAAGTTTTTTCGTTTTCGTTTATGCAAAATTTTCCTCCTTTGCAGTTTATTTCATATGCTGCAGCAACAATTGCTGAAGTCAGTTTTTGAACTACCACTTTACTCCCACGTCCCTGCGCTGCTCCACCTTTTCTCCTTGTGTGTTTGCTGGGCATTACTCAAGTACTATATGTTTTTACTCTCCACAGTACAAAACAAAATTCTTAATGTCGTCTACTGCCTCAGTCACAGAGCTCACATCAGAGTCACCAATCAGCTGTGTGTCACCTAATATAATTATTTGTTTATTTATGTATTAATTTTTTATTTTTTTTAATTTTTTTTATCTTTTTATTATTATTTTTTTTAAGTTGTCCTATCTTATCACTGTCAGTCCAAAAAAAAAATTGAAACTAAAAAAAAAAAAAAAAATCAACAACTTCTTTCCCCAGACTTCCCCACCCAGCACAGAGACAATAAAAGCAAAACCAGCAAGCAAATTGGACCGCAGCTGCAGCAGGTAGATCATTGCAATGCAGTCATTCTGTTTAAAACACTCAATTCTGGCTCTGTTGCAGAGCCTCCGTGTTGGCTGACACGGATCTCCTACTGAAAGCTTTACAGCTGACAGCAGGTGACGTCAAACTTTGAACGAAGATATCTCTCAAACCATTGCATTAAACTCCACTTTATAAGCACTAAAAATTAGAAAAACATGTTCAGGGACATTACTATCCCTTTAATCTCAGACTCCTTCAAATATCTTGGGATTTTGGTCTCTGATTCCTCCAACTGTATTTAGATCACTTTCGGCATAAGGCCAATGCTTGACAAACATTCCCGCTCAGCATTATAGGACAGGCTAACATTATAAAAATGCTATTTTTACCCAAATGCTTGTATATTTTTCAGAATTTGCCCACCCGCATTCCCAAAACATTGTCGGGAATTAGACTCGATGACTTTGGTGTTTCTTTGGAGAGGGGGGGTCCCAGAATCAGATTGTCGACACTGCATAAGCCTAGATCGGAGGGATGCATTGCTTTGACTGACTTTTATAGATACTACTTTGAGGCCCAGGACCAATATGCCTTGGCCTGGTCTAACCCTGAAAAACAGTTTCAGCTCCTTTCTCTGGAGAAAGCCTTGCTATGCGAGAACTGTTGTTTTTCCGAGAAGTTGACTATGGGTCCAATGGTGAGGACCACTGTTACGACCATGGTGAAGGCGGTGTGTAAGGTGTGGGGGAGGTGCTGGTGGCTTGGTGGTGTCACAAACCGTCCACCCCATTTTTTACTAATGCAACCCTGAAACATCTACAGTAGCGTGACACCATTTAAGCAGTTTCATAGGGAGTTTGGTATCCCTCATCGTTTTTTTTTCTATTCATATTTCCTTTTTTAGTCATGTATTTCAGTGGTTCTGCTTACACTCTATTGCATTGGCTAAATTGCTGGAATGACCGGTGTCCTCTATTTACCGGTGGCTTGATACTTGTGCCCTGCACAGGATTCTCCCTTTAAGGCAGAGATGGGAGGGGGACCTTGGCATGATGGAGGAGTGGGAGTGGTCCATGGTCAAGTCTAGTCCATATGGGATGTCTTTGCATGCCTGACATCAGCTCATCCAGCTAAAAATTATTCACAGGGTCCTCAGTTGTGCTGACCTGCTCAACACCTGCTTTCTCAATTTCAGCATGGTTAAAAAATCATCGGAATACAGGAAGAAATTGAGCAAATTTGCCAGGAGAGCTATGGCGGCGGAGGAGGTCACAGCCATGATGGAGGCCCCTTCTGCGGCTGCCTCGCCTGCTCAATCTTCGGCTTCTGAGGAAGATGATTCAAAATCCCAATTTGCGGAGATAATGTCAGCCATCGCTACTTGCCAGGCAGTCCTAACCAACAAAATTGACACTGTGCAGGTGGAAATCAACCTTTTACGAGCAGACCAACAAAATCTGCGTGAAAGCATTACTGATGTGCGACAACGTGTGTCTACTGTGGAGGACACACTTCCTCCTGTGGTTTCATCGGTGGATGACTTGAAGAACCCAGTCCGTTCTTTGCAATCCAAAGTGGACAATCTTGAAAATAGATCTAGGTGCAATAATATCCGTATAATTGGGAGGCCGGAGGACCATGAGGGTCGCGCCCCTGAACAGTTCATGGAGACCTGGATAAAGGAACATGTTGGCACAGATGGGCTCTCACCATCCTTCACTGTTGAAAGGGCACATCGTTTACCAACTGGCCCTAAGCCTCCTGGATCTCCTCCCCGCCAGATGATTGTTAAACTACTGAATTACAGAGATCGGGATGCCATTCTTCGCATGGCCAGGATGAAAGGCCAAGTTCTCTTTGAAAATCGCCAAGTCTTCTTCTACCCTGACTTCTCGGCAGATGTTCAACGTCAGAGGCGAAAGTTTCTGGAAGTAAAGTGCAAGCTCCGAGAGAAAAACATCTCCTACTCTGTGCTGTTTCCTGCTAGATTGAGAATTGTCCATGATGGTAATACCATCTTTTTCACCTCAGATTCGGAGGCTAGAGAATGGGTGGACACTCATTAAAGTCATTTCATCACTTCCTCTCTTCATGATCCTACTACTGCGGTCTCCAGTTCCTGTATCTTCATTTATTTTACCTTTTTGATACATGATGCTCCTGGTGAAGATAATCGGCAAACATTGCACTTGTTTATATTGCTCCATCCCCTACTATACTGCTTGGATGGGGGTAGATTTCAGTGGGACATGACGGAGTGACACTGAGCCAAGATGCGGAGTATTGCTGATGACGGAATCAGCCTCTGGTTTGGACTCTGCGATGAACTGTTATAGGGTCTCTGCTGGAGAGGTGTGGTTGGAGGTGGAATGGCATAATATAATCTCATATGTAAATCTAAATGTTTGCTAACTTACTGCTATTATTTATCTGTTTTTTTAAATTATTATTAATCTGTTAACTCTGTCTCGCGTCCCTGGGGCGGTGGTTGGATGCTGTATTGCCATGGTCCGATCCTTGGCTTTTTTTTTTACGATCTTAGATTTTGTTCACACAGTGTGTGGTACCTCTGACCCACCCTGGGGACACCGTGACGAGATGGTTAGATGGGGGTAATGGTTGACTGCCTTGGGGGATTTGGATATATTGTTAGGATACATTGTTCCTACTCCTGCTCATATATACTTGTGTGTACATGTTTCTATGCCTAATTGTGGGGAGGAGTACGAACTATATATATAGGGGGAGGGAAGGGAGGAAAAGAGAAGAGAGAAATATATATATATATTTTTTTAATGCTATTTCGGAATGTTTTAGTCTCCTAATACTATCCTGCACGTCCTGGGCAGTGACATGATGCTATATGGCTGTGATTCCGCATTTTGGCTTTTGTGAAGTCACTACGACTTATTCGTGTTTACTGGGATGCCTCCGATCTGCCCAGGGGGTGTTGGGATGGGTAGAACAATTGGAAGGTTTATCTGGCACCTTTGGGTAGTCTTGCCTTAGTACTGGGATTTGGTGTTACTATTGTTGCCAAATATATGCCTATGATTACATGTTTCTTTAAGCTATTGTCATCCTGCATTTTTCGGACATCGATCGGACGCTGTGTTGCCATGATTTGGCACTTGGGTCCCCTGGGGCTACTGATATTTGCTCATTTGGGGGTGCCTCCGATCTACCCGGGAAGTGCTTTATTTTTTTTTATTTTTTTTATGCTACTTTGGAAGGTGTCAGTCTCCTAATGCTGTCCTGCACATCCTGGGCGGTGGCATGATGTTATATGGCTGTGATTCAGCATTTTGGTCTTTGTATAGTCACTATGTATTGTTCGTGTTGCCTGGGACGCCTCCGCCCGGGGGGTGCTAGGATGGAAAGAAAATTTGGAAGATTTATCTGGCACATTTAGGGAATCTAGCCTTAGTATTGGGGTTTGGTGTTACTATTGTTGCCAAATATATGCCTATGATTCCATGCTATTGTCATCCTGCATTTATCGGACAGAGATCGGAAGCTATGTTGCCATGATTTGGCACTTGGGTCCTCTGGGAATACCGGTATTTGCTCATTTGGGGGTGCTTACTATCTGCTCGGGAAATGCTACAACGTGGAGGATGAACGGTTGTACAGTTGGGATCACAGCCGAGGGACTGGTTTACTGTTAAATGGGAGGTGTTCTGTTCTAAGGGCAATTGTGGTGGTGGGGTCGTTATATCATTTCTTACTTGTTGCTAAAAAGAGATGATGCATATATTGCTTGTTATACTTGCTGCTGTGGGGGGTGGAGGTGTGGGTGGGATCAACAGTGATCACCGTTCAATGGTTTTTTGGTTTTTGTATGTTGGGGGGGGGAGGGAGAGGGGGGATATTTTGGCTGCCAGGCTGCGGTTTTGGGTTGGTTTTGGGATAAAATCTCTGTCAGGTTGGGGGAGATAGAGATAGAGTGGGTTGTTTGGTTAGGGATTAAATTTCTGGGGCTCCTCTCTCCTCTGGGCCGGGCGCTATTCGCCATGGGCTTGCTTGGCCGGCTGGCCGGGGTTGTAACTGCTAACTTTTGATTCTGTGATGGCAGCACTAAATTGTAAATTCTTTTCATGCAATGTACGTGGCCTGAATGATGCTGTTAAGAGATCTTTAATTTTGAATCATGTCAGGAAACAAACTCCTGGTGTGGTCATGTTGCAGGAGACACATCTCTCTGCTAGTAGGGTTCTGTCTCTTAGGAGGCAGTGGATACAGGCCCATTACCATGCCACTTACTCCACGTACTCCAGAGGTGTCTCCATACTTGTTACTAAATTAGTCTCCTTTGAATTCGTGGATCTCAAGTCAGACCCCCAGGGTCGTTATCTTTTTTTAACTTGTAAACTACAGGGAACTCTCTTTGTTCTGCTGAATGTTTATGTCCCGCCACCTTTCGACCCTTCAGTCCTTAGGGAAATGCTTGTGTACATTTCTGATAAACCACACCATCGTATTGTCTGCATGAGTGACTTTAACATAACTACTAATTCTGATTTAGATAGATTAGGTGGAACGGTTGCTGACTCCAAACTACATAGGGAGGCATTCCTCAATCTCACAGGCGATATGGGTTTCATAGATGTATGGAGAACTCTTCATCCGCAGACCCGGGAGTTCTCATGCCATTCGGCTACGTATAAAACGTTATCTAGAATTGACTACGCGTTTGTTAATCGGTCGGCCTTGCCTCTGGTTACGGATTGCTGTTTTCTGCCCAGAGTAGCTTCTGATCACTCCCCTCTTTTATTAATGCTACAGCGTGACCAGAGACCTAGGTCTAGGGTGTGGAGGCTTAGTCCTGTATGGTTGTCTAATATGCATCTGGTGTCCAAGCATAGGGAAGATCTGACTGAATATTTTGTCAACAATATAGACACGGCTGCCCCGTGCTCTGTTTGGGAAGCTGCTAAGGCGACTGCAAGGGGCTCCTTGATATCTCTTATTTCTTCGAGCGTTAGGCTTGGGTCTCGGGAGGTGGAGGAATTGGAGTTGGATGCTGTTGAGGCAGAGAAGCAATTTGTGGAGAAAAGGGACCCGGTATCCTATTCTAACTTTATTTCCTGTTCCCTAAAATATTCTACAAAATTGTCTAACCTGAATGCCCGTCGCATGTTTTACTTCAAACAAAATATTTTTGAAAATGGAAATAAGGCGGGAAGGCTAATGGCTCACCTTGTTTCTCAAAGTAGGGGGTCTCTGTCGGTCTCTTCATTTAGGGATCCTGGGGGTGCACTTGTCCTTGACCCACAATTGATTAACTCACAATTCTGGTCTTTCTATTCTAAACTTTACAAATCCCGACTGACCCGCTCTGACTCTCAGATTTCTTCTTTTATTGATAGATGTGGACTTCCGCAGCTTTCCCTTGAACATAAGCGGATGTTGGATGCTCCTATACTTTTGAGAGAGGTTGTGGAGACTATCCGGGGTTTGCTGACGGGCAAGGCGTCGGGTGTGGATGGTCTTCCTGCGGAATGGTATAAAGAATTTGTGGATGTCTTAGCCCCACACTTGCTAAATACCTTCTATGCTGCTGTTGATGATGGCTCCCTTCCAGAGTCTATGAACAACGCCTCCACTGTTGTACTGCCCAAACCAGGGAAAGATCTGGAGTTATGCGATTCTTATAGACCAATTTCTTTGTTGACTACAGATGCCAAAATTGTGGCGAAAATCTTAGCTACCAGATTGAATATGGTACTTGGGACTTTGGTTCACGAAGATCAAACTGGTTTTATTCCAGGTAAATCGACTTCGCACAATCTTAGGAGGCTATTTATGCATCTGCAGCTTTGTCATGACAACATGGGGTCTAGGGTGATTGCATCTCTTGATGCATCTAAGGCCTTCGACTCTGTCGAATGGCCATATCTCTGGCAGGTACTCAGGGGGTTTGGGTTCGGCCCATATTTATTAAATGGATACATATTTTGTACAGTAGTCCCAGGGCTTCCGTGGTGACGGGTGGACTCTCTTCACAGCCCTTTTCTTTACATCGTGGTACCAGACAGGGCTGTCCACTCTCGTCTGGCCTGTTCGCTTTGGCCCTGGAGCCCTTGGCTGTTCTCATTCGTGCAAATCCATTGATTAAGGGATTCATGGTGGAGGGCAGGGAGGAAAAGCTTGCACTCTACTCTGATTACATCTTTCTTTTTTTGAATGATGATGAGAATTCCTTAAGGACCACACTGCAATTGGTGGACGATTTTGGCACTTTTTTCTGGTTTTCAAATAAATTGGACTAAGTCCTCTTTGCTTCAAATTGATAATCATTTGCAGGAGTCTTGTCCGACTGATATCCCACTCTCACGTGTGGATGTGTGCACTTGGGGATAAAGGTAGCTGCAACGACAGATTCTTTTTTGGAAATGAACTTGGTACCCAATATTCAATACTTTCAAGACAAGACGACTGCATGGCTTTACCTGCCCCTGAATGTCATCGGTAGATCGAATCTTATTAAAATGATTTTTCTGCCCAAATTTCTGTATATCTTTCAAAATACGCCGATCCCTATACCTAAAAATATTTCCGACAAATAGATAAAATTATCTCACATTTTCTATGGTGAGGGGGTCGGGCTAGGATCAGGCTAACTACTCTCATGAGATCTAAACGTGAGGGGGGAATTGCTTTGCCCAACCTCTATAGATACTATTTAGCGGCGCAGTGCCGATATGCGTTGGATTTCGTTTCTTCCCAACCTCGATACCAGACTACTAAGATTGATACATTATTGTTGCGGCCTGCCTATGCGCTCAGTTCTTGCACGGAGGCCCTGCGATTTTTAAAATTCGAACTCAGATGGCGGTAACCTTATACAAGGCGTGGGTGGAGGTGAAGAGACTGTTGAGGCATGTCTCAATGGACCCTGATACCCCCTTGTGGGGCGTCGCGGGGTTACATCACTTATCTAGTTGCAACTTTGACCCCTTGTGGGACAGATTCGGGATTACTAAGCTCAGACAGTTGTATCAGGATAGTCTGCTGAAGTCTTTTGCACAATTGCATGACGAATACCACATGCGACATACTCTTTTTTTATTCATACTTGTGTGTTAGACATGCTCTTAGTGCTCAGTGGGGTGATCGGACTCCGATGATCTCTACCTTTCCGTTTCTTGCTAGATTGCTGCTTCTGGAGCCTTCGAGACCTCTTTCCTTCATTTATCAGTGGGTGGAATCTCATGTGGGGTGTCAGGAATTCCCTTCCCAGAGTAGGTGGGAAACGGACGTGGGCCCGTTGGAGGACTGGGAATGGGATATGGCCAAGGTGGGACCAGCAATGGTGGCTACGTCGACTAGACATCAGATGATACAGTTGAATGTCCTTCATCAGATTTACTACACACCGGTAAGACGGTACCAGAATTCCCCATTCTTTACAGACAGCTGTATCCGGTGTGATAATGTTCAAGGCACATATCTCCATATGATCTGGGACTGCCCTGCGGTTGGGAGGTTTTGGAAAGACATCATGCATGTTGTGACCCTGGTGCTGGGGAAGCCTGTTCCTGTGACTCCAAAACTCTGTTTATTGTCTATCTTTCCTGATGAGATTGAGGGTGCAGCTGACAGATCCCTGCTGAGAGAGCTATTGGTGTTGGCCAGAAAGGTGGTGACCATGAACTGGATGTCAGACGGTGTTCCCAATTGCAGGGCGTGGATTAATTTGGTTTTACAGTGCATTCCGCATTATAGACTGGTTTACTTGCACCGGGGCAATACAAATAAGTTTGATAAGATATGGGGACGCTGGCAACAATGGTGGGCGAATAGTGCTGGAGCTCATCTGACAATTGATGCTTTGCATCATAAAACTTCAGGTTGGCTCTATACATTCTATTGATTTATGTATACTCTTTTCATTGTTAAGTATACCTGTGTATGTTTTCTGTATCTGACTGATTTTATATGTATTTATCTGTACTTGTGCTTTGTATGGAGCGATCTGATAATAAAATATATTTAAAAAAAATATATATTATTCACAGGGTGAACTTTACCTCAGACTATATAAGATGGCTACTAAGGATAATGATCTATGTGACAGATGCTTTAACCCTTTGAGTGCCAGAGGGGTACGCAATGCATTGCTTTGCAATGCGTTGCTTACCCCTCTGGCACTCAAAGGGTTAATGATTTTTGTCTTAAACTGAAATTGGTGAATAATGGCATTCCCAGATTGGCGAATAATTTCCCTTGAAAAGTGCAGTTTTTCTTCTTTTTCGCCTAGCTCATTCAAATCAATGGGAACATTGCATTTACACACAACACATAACAAATATTATTTTATTTCCCAAAGGCATAGTAAAAAAGAGGCATGAGGTTGCCTGTGTTTGTGGGGTGTGAAGAATCAGTTACAGGGAATTTTTTTGTGGGGGTTTGTTTACTGGGATTGGGGGCAGTTAATAAAAAAATAAATCCTAAATACAATTAAAAAACCCTATAAGACATGGTATAAAAGGGTCCGAGGAGGGTGCCTGTATTGGTGGGCGGAGTCTGGGGAATGAATCAGTTGAACAGGTAATTTGTTTTGGGGGGGTTTCTTGACTGTATTGGGGGCAGTTAATTAAAAAAAAAATGTATGTAAAGTGATAGAGACAGGAACCCTCTGACATAAGTTGCAACTTGGGTGGACTGACACTTGACTTGATAGAGTATTTTGTAGAGGATGATTTGTTAGATTTGTTGTTAGAGGCCCAAACCCAGAGGAAACATTGATTTGTAGGACTTAGATTTATTAGAGGCACAAGCCCTAAATAAACATTGATTTGTAGGACTTAAGCTTGTTTGGCACAAGCCCTAAGGAAACATTGATTTCTAGGACTTAAGCTTGTTAGAAACACACCCGCCAAAAATGGTTTATTTTTTTCGTAGGACTATGTTTTTTTGTATTTATTTATTTTTTTAAAGCACAAGCCTTGAGAAAAAAATGCAATATTGTCCTAGTGCCAACAGGTCATGCTGGCCAGTGTCCACCCCCATCGTCAAATGTTCTCTTGAGTTTATAATTGTGAAATTTGCAGCTGCTATTCTTGCTGCTGCTGCATTTTTTAAGCAACAGGATGATTAGGTAGCTGAAAGGGAATGGGATAAATATAGCAGTAACATGGGTGATGGATGATGAAGGTTCCACAACTAGCTCCAGTGATGCACCTGAGGTAGTAGCAGCACAATATGTAGTTCCCAGTATATGTGGAGAAAAGAAGAAGTTGGTCAATAATTCATCTCCACCTGCCCCTCTTCCAAAATCATTGGTGTGTTATTAGAATATAAATTTTTCCCTTGAGAGCAGGAACAGTGGCTCTCATCAGCAACTGCAATGTGCACATTGTGTGTGTGGTAAATAACATCTGGGGGCACAACTGTATCCAAACACCATGACAACAGAACCCAAATACTGCAGCTATCACTATACCCCTTGTCCAGAACCTGTTAAGGACACATGACAATTTGCTGACAGTTTAATAGTAATGATGAACCCTCCCTGCCACCATCTTAGCATATTCTGTGGGATGGAATCTCCTCAGATAGCAATTGATGACCTGCTTACAATTCTCCTCCACCACACTGGCATGTGTGGTCAGTGCACCACACAGTTTTCATTGGGTGGAGACGAACTGCCACATCCTAACATGAACAGTGTGAGTATCATTTGGCTGGGGAGGTGTAATGGTTTTTAGGACACTCAGACCAGTATGTGAAATAAAACACAATTTATTTAGCGTAAAAATAATGCAAATGTTCGCCCTCTAGTGGAGGTTAAATATACACAAACAGTGTAGACTGATAGGTTACAAGTGTAAATGCACAATAAGATGACATGTACAAATACTAAGCAATAGAATGGAAGATAACAGTCAGTCTCAGATGTGGATGTTTGGTATGCCCTGGGTGTTATAAGGCTGCGCTGGAGACAAAGTTCACTATGTACTGGAGACGTGACTGCCTCGCCAAGGTGTTTGGGTAATAAGCAGAACTGGAATCCAACTAGCCCCCTCGGGCGTACCTACTGGATCTGCTTCCGCTAGTGCAAGTGAGAATAGCCCCCACGGGCGTAACAGGAACCGGCCTGCATTGAAAGAGCTACTAAGCCTCCTCAGACTTAACCGGATACTGGAGTTTGAAGTGCTAGAGCCAATAGCCCCCACGGGCGTTATTACCGGATTTGCTAGCGCTGAAGCCTTTTCTCTGCCGCCACTCTGCTTAACGGATATCGCCCAGTAACTGACAATAGGGGAGAACCTTAGGCGCCCAACCGGCCCAAAAGACGTGACTACTCTGCAATGGATGAATAGAGTCGCCGACAGTGAGTGGCCAACTCAGCAGAAGTAGCACCGAGAAAGAGGCTCGTACTGGAGGTAGAGAGAGTGAGATCAAGGCAGCACTGCTAGGGTTAATAAGCACGTTTACTCGAGGCTTCAGCGAAACAGCGAGGCTCTGCAGAATGAGGGAGGCGCACTGAGACACAAACAGCTCTGCACGGGTAGCGATACACTGCACTGAAAGTAGGCAACACCAGGCAAGGCAGTCACACGGAGACTGGTAACAGCAGATGATAATGTCGCAGCGGCGACAACTGGAACGCGGGTCACTGGAACAAGCTGGAAGTCGATCTTCGGAGCAGGAAGTCAGCCGGGCCGGGTCGGAGCACGTAGGAGGTAGTCACACAAGCCGGGTCATACACAAACAGGAACGTCAGCCAAGCCGGGTCAGGATCCAAAGGTGGTACGCAGTCGGGCTGGGTCATACACAACAGGAACACTGGAGAATAGTCAGGACAAGCCGATTCGGTACACAGAAATCCAGAACACAGGAACACAGCAATAGTACTACTGGCTCAGAAACACCACGAAAGGGCATCTGACAGGTGTCTGGGCCAGGCATAAGAAGGTCACCAGGGGCGGGCCAAACTGGCTCAGCAAATCAGAGCGAACCACAGGAAAGAGTGACAAGAATCACAGTCACTGTGATAGGAGGTAACGAAGAACGAGGTGGACTGGAAGAAGATGCAAGAGGAAGAAGGTGATGGTGAGCTAGTTGTTTCACTTGTCATGGAACCTGTAGTGTCTGCCTGTGTTTCTCTATGCTTTCTCCTCTTTGATCTTTGCCTCACCTCTTGTTGCCTTTCAGGATAGTCAGGGGTACAGCAACAGCGGTGCTTGAGTTCTGTCTGACATAAAGGTCCTGGTGTCTGTGTTTCATGTGTGTTATCAGGGAGGCTGTGCCATGGTGTCTTCCCTCCTTTCCTCTTCTCACTGACTTGTCACAAATTGTGCACAGTGCCATTGATGAATAGGGGTGGGCGAAAGCTTTCTCCGTGTTCCTGTGAGAAATTCCACAAAAAAACATGTCTGCTTTTTCGTGGGAAAATCCACTTAAAAAAACAGAAATGACAATCTTTGCATTTTCTCGCCCATTGGCCAAAATTCTTCGCCATTTTTTCAAAGTTTCCACCCATTGATTTACGTGTTTTCCACCTTTTTGTTATAAAATGTGACGTATTCCAGGAAGTGGAACACAATAGAAACAGCAACAGAGTGCGGTAGACCTGCTGTGCTGTTCTGCTGTGATTTGTTTGGAGATTGAGGCAGGAGAGGCTCATATTGACTGCTTTCACTATGAGAAAATTTAAAAATATTAAAAAATAATAAAAGAAGTAACTGTAAGAATCCTCATGTGGCCACTAAGTCTAAGGAGGAGGAGGAAGTGAGCACTACAGAACCAATTATGTCCAGTCCCACAAAATCACCCCTAGGTATCTTGGGGAATTTAATGGGAAGGGAGGGGGAAAAGGTAGTGCTAGTGAGAGCAGGACAGGGCAGCTGTCTGTGCTGTTGCCAGACGTGTTGCCCCTGCTACCACCATTGCTGGACCTGCTGTCAGACGTGCTGACCCTGCTGCCACTATTTACAATAAAAACAATAGCTCTCCTACCACTACCTTTAGATGTAATGTCCAATATAAAATTTCAGTTGATAAAGTCTTATGTTTAGAAGTGTCAGATGTGCAGCCTCTTCTTATAGTGTCACCAGCCATCAACTTCGTATAGCAGCAATAGCATACATGTAGAAGAAAAAGAGAAAAAGCACAACAATCTGAGAGCAACTTCTTAGCATCTGATAGATAGTGATACAAAGTTGCACTTACATCAGCTCTTCTAGTAAGATTGCCTTCATGAAAACGATTAGTGATGTTCTATGAATTGTTATGTCCTCTGGATCACAGCCAGACTTCCCGATCAAATCTCTTTAGCTTGTTTCAACTCCCCGGGTGACAGCCCAATTGTTCTCAGTTTGATGTTATACGTCCAATCTATAAAAATAAACCGGGGAGCATCTAAGGGTAAACTGTATAACAGCACACCCGCTGTTAGCCCCACACAGTATGCACTCACCAGATGTCACTGGATAAGCACTTGTATAGAGAACAATGTAGTCTTTAGTTCATACTCGGTAATAGGAAGAAACAAATATATTTATTAGTATAGAAACACAATGCAAAAAGATTCAGGCGATCTCCTACTACTGTCTATCAATCAGTGCAAGATCCTAATGAACTCACATATACCAAGAAGAGGACAGAAATAGTTAACCACAATGTAAAAACTTCACAAGTCTATAGAGATGATATTCTATTAATCTGATCTCTTCATAAGTATAAATGCAATAAAAAGGAAATGCAATCTTAAAGGGATAGTAATACCTAAAATGTAAAATAAAATATTTTGTAGAGTTTATCCCCATGAGTAAAACAAGGGTACTCCCACTTCTGAAAGGTGTTTCATTCAAAAGTTATTAATTTTCAAAGTTGAATTTTTTAGGTGCAATATCACAGTGGCCTGAAATTGTACAGTGG
Source organism: Rhinophrynus dorsalis (assembly GCA_037306005.1). NCBI lineage: Eukaryota > Metazoa > Chordata > Amphibia > Anura > Rhinophrynidae > Rhinophrynus > Rhinophrynus dorsalis. The sequence continues at coordinate 484,823,015 of CM074720.1, read as the reverse complement.
CGCTGTTGCTACACCATCCTATGGAGATTTATGGTCAACTGACCAGAGCTGTCCATAGGATCGTGTAACAACAGCGCCACTGTACAATTCAGGCCACTGTGATATTGCACCTAAAAAATTCAACTTTGAAAATTAATAACTTTTGAATGAAACACCTTTCAACAGTGGGAGTACTCTTGTTTTACTCAGGGGGATAAACCCTACAACATATTTTTTTTACATTTTAAGTATTACTATCCCTTTAACATATACTTGGCATATATTAAATGACAAAGTCCAAATAATAGTTATTGATTATATTAGTATATATTCCCTACACGTTTAGTGAGAAACAGCCTCTCACTTCGTCAGGGTATAGTATATCAAAGCAGCAATATCATGACATTTTTAAAGACACAGCACATACCAAATGGAAAAATCATGTTCCATTCAAGATGTGTTGAATCATGTCGAGGCCCGGGACGCTATTCACACCTCAGTTGGGTCTGGAAAGCATCTGTGAACCGAAAAAGTATCCACACCTCAACATGATTTAATGATTATAATCTTGATGTAGCTAATAAAATCATTATGTATACTATTTTTCATTGTTTATATTTCCCACAGTAAAAGCAATTATTATTAAAAATTAATGAAAAAGTACATAAAACGTCTTTTTAAATTAAATTATGAATGTTTATAAAATGCCACTTTTTCTTATAGGGAATCTCATGAAATATATAGAGTGTTTAAACAGAGGAAGTTATTTTATACCTGAGAAAAACATTACCGGTAAATTACTAATTGTTGCCAAAAATTGCTCACCTCCAGTTCTTCATTTAGACCTCTAGCTGTCAGTGTCCAGATGGAAAATCCAATAGACTTCTCGTCTCCATAAGATAGAGAACCTGTTTGCACTAGTTACAGGGATATGTTCAGTCCCTAAGATCTTGAAATTTTTTAACCCATTAACCACCCTTGACGGTCATGGCATGTCATGGGTAGATTTGCGTTAAAGGGATAGTAATACTTTAAAATTACTAATCCCAATATTTTAGTAGAAAAAAAGAAATGATTTGCCCCCAGTGACATCTCTGAAACCTTTATGGTTTGAGAGAAATTCGCTCGCAAATTTCCCCCCTCCCTCCCCTTTCCCTGAAGTCAGCGTTGTAGCTGACTGCAGGGGAAGCCTGTCCTACTATGTTCTAGCGGCTCTGTAGCAGAGCTGCGATCACATTAATAAACAGGAAATCATTCACTTAAAAGGTCTTCTACTTGTACTTGCAAACCAAACACACGTAGAAGACCTTTTGAGTGAATGATTTATTTTCTTTTAACGCGATTGCGACTCTGCTCCAGTCGTAAGACAGGCTTCCCCTGCAGTCAGCTACAATGCTGACTTCAGGGAAAGGGGAGGGAGGGGGTAACTTTGCAAGTGAATATCTCTCAAACCATAACGATTTGAGAGATGTCACTGGGGTAAATAATTTCTTTTTTTTTAATACTAAAATATTGAGATTAGTAATTTTAAAGTATTACTATCCCTTTAAGGACCCATGACGTGCCAGGACCATGGAATTCAGGGCTCCCTGCACAGCTGCATGCCGTTCGGGGAACCCTGAATCCAATTTGAAAAGCAAATGGTCCGTGGTTCTTAAGTGCCGGCCAAGTGTGAGACGGCCGGTCCTTAAGGGGTTAAAGAACCATGAGAACAGATTATAAATGTCTCACCATCGTGTGATCCATAGATTTTTTTGTTGATGGAATATTTATGCTCTCGTGCCCTTTCGAGCATTCTAGTGGTACGGCCAACATAATGAATGCTGCAACCACATGAAACAGCATATATAACAAAAATAGTCTCACATGTGAAGAGACTTTTAATTGCAAATTATTTTATATTACTATGACTGATCACCTTAATAGTTTTGTTAGAAATAAACTGACAATTGGAACACCTGTGTTTAAGACATTTATAATTACCCATTGGAGGGACTGTTCCAAAAATCCCTTTTTTGGTTTATCTTTTTGGCTAATATTTTAAGTTTACTGGGGGCCACATATCCCCATATTGATTTGGCCCTCTTATAGATGATTTTTGCTTAATTGGGGATTATCTCTTTAAGCAGTGGGTCTTTTTGTAAGATGTTTCAATTTTTCTTTATAATATTCTGAATTATTTGATGCTGAATTGTATTGAGATATAATACATGCAGGTATTCTATTATTGTTTACTTTTTGTGTTTTGCAGTTAGAAGACTTTTATGGTCCAGTTTTAATGTCCTATTTTGTGCTGATGTTATGATGGAATTTTATATCCCCTTTCTGCAAATTGTTCTGAGAGTTCTCTCCCACAAGAAGAGCTTATGTAAGTGCAACTTTGTATCACTATCTATCAGATACTAAGAAACTGCTGCCACTAGTGCTGTGCCTGCTGTCAGATGTGCTGCCCCTGCTGCCAACAGTGCTGTGCCTGCTGGCAGTGCTGTCCCTGCTGCCACCAGTGTTGTGCCTGCTGCCAGTGCTGAACCTGCTGCCACCAGTACTGTGCCTGCTTCAGACATGCTGTTCCTGCTTCTACCAGTGCTGTCCTGTTGCCAGTGCTGTCAGAAGTGCTGTGATTGCTGCCAGTGCTGCCCTGGCTGCCACTAATACTGTGCCTGCTGCTAGGTTGTCTTATAATACTCAGGCGGGGGGAAGGAGAAGATGATGCTAAGTGTGACTACAGGGGGTCCTAAGTCACACTTGCCATCCCCAAGCAGTGCCACCACTGACAAACACATAACCTGCTGGCACTAGGCCAATAAGGCCTTTTTTTCCCAGGGCTTTTGCTTTAAAAAAATATAAAAAAAACCACAATCCTACAAAAAAAAAAAAATTTGGGGGGCTTGTTTCTAAGTCCTACAAATCAATGTTTCCTTAGGGCTTGTGCCAAAAAAAGCTTGTGTCCTGCAAATCAATGTTTCTTCAGGGCTTGGGCCGCTAATAAGTCAAGTCCTATAAATCAGTGTTTCCTCAGGGCTTGGGCCTCTAACAACAAATCTAACAAATCATCCTCTACAAAATACTCTATCAAGTCAAGTACCACCCCAGTGGCAGCTTATGTCAGGGGGTTCCTGTCTCTATCACTTTACGTACAAATTTCTTATTTTATTTTATTTTTTATTACTGTCCCAGCAATACCAGTAAAGAACCCCCCCAACAACAATTTCCCTGATCAACTGATTCATTCCCCAGACTCCACCCACCAACACAAGCACCCTCCTTAGACCCCTTTTTTACCATGTCTTACGGAGTTTTTTTATTTGTATTTAGGATTTATTTTGTATTAACTGCCCCCCAATCCCGGTAAACAATCCCTCCCAAAAAAACACTCCCTGTCCAACTGATTCTTTCCCCACACTCCACCAACACAGGAACCCTCATGCCCTTTTATACTATGCCTTTGGGAAATTAAATAATATTTGCTATGTGTTGAGTATAAATTCAATGTTCCCATTGATTTCAATGGAATGAGCTAGGTGAAAAAAGTGAAAAATTGGCACTTTTCACACTAAATTATTCGCCAAGCGGGAAGTGCCATTATTTGCAGATATCAGTTTGAGACAAAAATTTTCACCCATTGCTATTGGTGATGACTGCCCTGTGCCTGCCCCAAAAGAAAAATAGTTCTACACCTAAGACTTCAGGGGATAGGGAACAGGTGGAGAAGAATGACCTCTTTCTTCTTGTATTCCACATTCCCCTTTACTGTCTGTGGCAGAGGATAATGTTGCTGCTGTTGCTGCTTCTGCCTCAGAATAAGAACTGCAACTAAGACCAGAATTATTGCTGCTGCTGGCAAGTGGAACCTGTCCTAGTCCCACATCACTTGTTGACCCCATTCCCACTGTGTCCACGGTGCTCTGTGGCACACTAGCCTGCTCCTCAGCATCATGCTGCCCTTACAACTCAGCAGCAGGAATTAGAGCAGTTGCAAATTCCAACAGCTCACTGCTGGTGGTGGTGATGCCCATCCTCACCCCTGTCTATCTATCCTTCTCAGTTTGGGCTAAAAAGACCATCAATGTCTCTTCCACTCCAGCATCCACCACCATCACCACTAGACCCCATGTGCTGCTTCTGCTCTTTTACAGACATATTACTGCTGGTTGGAAGAGGTGACAAGCTATGTGACAAAGGGTCCCCTAATGTCACACTTGCCATTTCTTGGTGATGTAAAGAAGGCAGATTGGCAGCAGTAGCAGCAGGAACACGCAGCTGATTCATGCTCCTGGTGGTTTTGGTGGTGGTATTATTGCAAAGCCTGCTACCCACCACCAGTTCTGGCTTCTTCAGGATCGTGTTCCCCTACCACTCCCATAACACTAGTCCCACTGCCTGCTTCACAAATAACTGTTACTATTACTAACACCAACCACATCAATTTCAGACCCTGAGTATTCCTCCTTACAGTCACTAGTAATATGATAATTACCCCCTCCTTCAATCCCAACACTAACAAACTGCTGGACCTTCTTAGCAGTAATACTAGCACTGGAGGGACTGTTTGGGGTCGGCAAGTGTGACTTAGGGCCCCTGCTGTCATACTTGGTATCATCTTCTCCTCCTCCCCCCCCTCTTGAAAATTACAAAACACACTAGCAGCAGGTTCAGCACCACAAGTACTGGTGGCAGGAGGAGCAGCACATCTGAAAGCAGTCACAGGACTGGTGGAAGCAGGTTTAGCACTGGCAGCAGGCACAGCACTGGTGGAAGCAGGTTCAACACTGGCAGCAGGCACAGCACTGGTGGCAAAAGGGGCAGCACATCTGACAGCAGGCACAGCACTGTTGGCAACATGTCTGAGAGCAGACACTGTACTGGTGGCAGCAGGTTCAGCACTGGAAGCAGGCACAGCACTGGTGGAAGCAGGAGCAACACATCTGACAGCAGGCACAGTACTGGTAGCAGCAGGCCCAGCACTGGCAGTAGGCACAGCACTAGTGGAAGCAGATTCAGCACTGGCAGCAGGCACAGCACTAGTGGCAGCGCAGGCACAGCAATGTTAGTAGCAGTATGCAGGGGAAGCACGTCTGACACTAGGCACAGCACTAGTGGCAGCAGGGGCAGCATGTCTGGCAGCAGGCAGAGACAGCTGACCTGTCCTGCTCTCACTACTACTTTTTTGTTCCTCCCTTGATATTAATTTTCCCAAGATCCCTAGGGGTGATTTAGTGGGACTGGACAGCATTGGTTCAGTAGTGCTCACTTCCTCCTCCTCCTCAGACTCAGCGCTGGTTCTTCCAGTTCCTCCTTTTATTATTTTTAAAGTTTCTCATAGTGATATCAGTCACTATGAGCCTCTCCAGCCTCAATTTTCCAAACAAATCACAGCAGAACAGCACAACACATGTACCTCACTCTGTAGCTGTTTCACTTCCTGGAATATGTCACATTGTTATAGCGAAAAGGTTAAAAACACGTAAATCAATGGGTGGATACTTTCTAGTCATTGAAAAAATGGCAAAGATTTTTGGAAAATGTCCGAAAAATGCAAAAATTTTAATCATTGGTTTTAAAGTGGATTTTCTTGTGAAAAAGCAGACAACAACATGGTTTTTGCAGAATTTCTTTCAGTAACACTGCGAGACCTAGTGATGGGGGCTAGTTAATGGTTCTGCTACTGCCTGAGGCATATCACTGGAACAAGTTGTGGCAACTGTTGTTGATCCCATTCCGTTTCAGCTGCCTACTCATCCTGTTGCTTAAACAACTCAGCAGCAGCAGCAGCAAGAACAGCAGTCACAAATTCCTCATCTACTGTACATCAGTGCATTTGACAATGGCCAGTGGCAACTGGCAAACACTACATGACCTGCTGGCACTAGGCTAGTGGCATTTTTTTTCTCAGGGCTTGTGCTTAAAAAATATATATCTAAAAACATAGTTCTACAAAAAAAATCAATTTTTTTTTTCTAACAAGCCTATGTCCTACAAATCAATGTTTCAGTAGGGCTTGTGCCAAACAAGGTTAAGTCCTACAAATCTATGTTTCCTCAGGGCTTGGGCCTCTAATAGTCTAAATCCTACAAATCAATGTTTCCTCAGGGCTTGGGCCACTAACAACAAATCTAACAAATCATCCTCTACAAAATACTCTTGTCATGTCAAGTATCAGTCTACCCCAGTGGCAACATACATCAGGGTTTCCATGTCTCTATCACTTTACATACAAATTTCTTATTTTAATGTATTTTATTTTTTATTAACTGTCCTCCCAATACCAGTCATGTCGGGCTATTTATATGAAGGTATCCAAAGGGTTAAACAGAGAACCACTCAGGTTGGATTTCTTCACTTAAATAGGCAAATGACAATATAAAATAATTCGAGAACTTTATCTTTAATATGTATTGACACGCTACTTCACAGTAACGAATTGATCACAAGAATCAATCCTTCATATTTGTGCAAAAATATATATTTTATTAAAATACAATATATATACAAGTATCAGCAACAATAAAATAATTAAGTGACTAGCAATGATAATAGGTATACAGAAAATCAAACCACACTATTTATCATAAAGATTACCAGCGGTGCAAGGGTTAACCACCTATAGGTATATTCAGAGGTATAATAACAATAATTGCATTCAGCAGCATAGAATAGGTTAATTGATTGTTACAATTAATATAATACAGTTGGTTGCAGGGTCTCTTAATACCTCTGCCCCAGAAACTGTATAGACTATGCCAATGATGATGTAAGGGGTAATGTGAGATGAATTAAATAATTCCTCTAACAATTCCTTGTATCATATATCAATAATAATAAAATTTAATGAATAACTGGAATAAAATCCCAGATTTAAATCACTATAATTTAATTATCTACTGAATTCAATACTGAATACCTCTGAATAAAATATATAAATTGCAATTAATATAGTCAAACCAAATCACACAAATAATCTACTTAGAATTACTTCATGCACATTTATCATAATTTTGACTACAGCAACCTATATCTAAAACCTATAGGCACTCCAAGGGTTAATACACATGTTTAAACAGATGCCACACCCAGCAGTTATTTTGTCTATTGAGATAATACTTTCAAATTACAAAATATAAGCTTGGCACATACACAGAGAATTCCAAAGAAAACACCACTAACAGCAGACAAATAGCGGTTAAAGGGTTAATAGCTGGATTCAAAGAATACCCTGTATCAAATATTAACTATTATAATCTTCCCAGAATCACAAAATATTACTCTAGGAATACCAAGATTAATATTAGCTAATATAAATAACCCACGCTATATACTGTATTACACTGATTGGCAATTTATAACATTTCCCAATAAATATATATAGATTCTATTATTTCCAGAATTTAATAGCTAAATCTAGCTTATTATAAATTATCCCAAATGGTTGGCCAGTCCACTTAAGACAATTTAAAACTAAGTTCTTCAAACAGAAGAAAAATTATAAAATTCTGGATTAAATGAATCTAAATGAATAAATGATATAGTTACCAATCCAAGTTTCTTAGTATTTCTCTGTGAGATGGCAGGATCAGCAAAGCCTTCAGGAAGTCACCTTTTCTGTTTCAGCCAGTTAAGTTGAGTCCAAAGACCCTCTTTTAGGAAGTAAAAAAAAAAGACCCCTAACTAAGAGTAATTGGGCATTATATTTGCAATTTTTGCCTTATCAGTAATCCCCACCTTTGTCTGATGATTGGACAAAGAGCCATCTCATTATACCGTAACATCACCGGTCTGCCCTGATTGGATATTAATATATCCCTAATTATTCAAGGAATGCGGATATCCCAGTCATAATGCTCTCAAGACTCTAGGTGGAGCTCTTATTCTACTTTAGAATTTTACCTATAATTAGTTTTATGTCAGATCATGTGGCTTTCGTCAAGACTGAGAAAGGTCAAAAGGGTTATCAAAAACCTCATAAACTAGTCACTTTGCTCTGTCTTTCACATAAGGGAGTCCGTCTCTCTCAGCCACATTGTCTCCAACTGACTATCCATCTGCCATTAAACTGACATTGTTATTTTTACTCCCTACCTTGGACTAATGGCTCATTGTTCACATATGATGTAATTTGAACACATTTTAAACAGAATTTCAGCTAATTTCCTACAATTAGAATTAACCCTGTATGGTCCCCCAGGACAAAGTCTCTGACAGTCAAGACCCCACCAAAGCAAATTCCCTGTTCAACTGATTCTTTCCCCACACACCACCATTACAGGTACCCTCATACCCCTTTTATACTATGACTTTGGGAAAATAATATTTGATATGTGTTGTGTGTAAATTCAATGTTTCCATCAATGGAATGACGGCACTTTCTGCAGAAAATTATTCACCAAGCGGGATGTGCCATTATTTGCCGATTTCAGTTTGAGGCAAAATTTTTCGCCCATCCCTAATTACCATTACTTTACAAAGATACTAATCTAAACCTAAAAATGTACTTATTTATATCACATCTACATTATAGCCTGAAAGTTGACATCTCCCATGATTAAAGTATGCCCAAGATGTGCTTGTTCACTTGTAATCATTGCTGAGTTTCATCATTCCCAGCAATATAGTATCTGGTGGTTTGTAACATATACTCCAAAATAAATTTTATATATTTAAAACCACTGTTAATGTTATTTTCTACCTCAATGTTTACAGCCCAGTAATGTGTTGAATTTCTCTGTGTTTTAAATAATACAGTTTATATCATAAGACTCATTTACTTCTAATATTTCCAGCTCTCCTATTTTGTCCGCTGTACTTCTTGCATTTACCAACATAAAGTTACTTTTGTACTGTACCAAGATACTTTTTTCATATATCTTACTTTAACAGTGGTTCCTATCCAGTTCTGTCCAGTAATGACAGTTATAAACTAGCCTCTCCAACATATTCACACAACCTTGAAAATCTGTTTGAGTCAGCTTAGAGATGGCATTGCTTTTCTGCTATCCACTTCCTCCCCTGCTTATGGATGCACTTACTTCCACTCCTCATCTACAACTCCACCATCCTCACCACAACAGTTTTTGCAGCCCTATGGACCTTTTAGTAAGTGTCATCCAATAAATATTTTTTTTCTAATATAACAAGGAAAGGGTCAGTGTATCATAAATAAGGTAAAAACAAAACAAGAATATTATATGTTAAAATGTACATATGGTCATGATTTTTTAATAACTTAAATAAGCATTTAAATGCAATATTTAAGTCCAATAAATGTTTAATTGTATGAGTCTGTGCTGTGGGAATCATTTGGGGAATGTTCATGCACTATCCTCATGTATAAATGTATTACAATTTCAATGGGTATATGAAATAACCATATAAATAAATAACTAAATTGATTTAGCAAGTGAGTGTGATAAGTACAGTAAACACAAGTAAAAAATCAGCAATTAAAGGAATATGATTGTATACAAAGAGGCACTTATGTGAAAAAGAAAATATGATGATGAAAAAATAACGATGCTCTTTAATCCGGTGAATTCTAGAGAGGTCTCCTATACATTGATTTGTAATTTTTTAGAGACCTCTCTAGTATTATAGGGTTTAAATAGATGTAGAGCTTTCAGGATAGTATCGGTAGTGATGGGCGAAAATTTTGACCTCAAACTGAACTCGGCAAATAATGGCACTTCCCACTTGGGAAGGTACTTCATTTATATCCTCCCCCCGCATGACCCCTGACATATGAGCCCTTAGAGTAAGAACATCTGAAGGATCGTCTTTGAGGGGGAAGGACGTAAACTTAATAACGCTATTAACAGCCTCCTAAGATCTGGCAGAACAGAAAAAACTGTGAGTTACAGTGACATCTCTGTCATTATTAAAGGGATAGTAATACTTCATTTTTACTATTCCTCATGTTGTAGCCCTTAAAAATTGGAATTAAACGAGACCTTTACGGTTTGAGAGATATCCGCATTCAAAGTTCCCTCTCCTTCTCTCTCCCCTGACATCAGTGTTATAGCTGACAGCAGGGGAATCCGATCCGTGAACAAGCGTCGGCTCTGCAGCAGAGCTGAGATCGCATTATAGAAACAGTAATCCTTCACTGAAATAGTCTTCTATGTATTCTTCGTTTGCAAGCACATATAGAAGACCATTTCAGTGAAGGATTGCTGTTTCTATAACTCAATCTCACCACTGCTGCAGAGCTGCCACCGATCCCGGGACCGGATTCCCCTGCTGTCAGCTATAACGCTGACATCAGGGTAGAGAGAAGGAGAGGGAACTTTGAATGCGGATATCTTTCAATCCATAAATGTCTCATTTAATTCCAATTTTTAAGGGCTACAACATGAGGGATAGTAAAAATGAAATATTAATATCCCTTTAAGACCAAGGATCCTCCTTTGTAGAACATCTATCCATCACCGAGTTTGTGCTCGCTGTTAGCATTTTCAAGGACATCCTCTGTTCTGTCTTTCCACATAGACGTCAAGAAATGGACCACTACCTGTATATAATAGTAGATGTTGCATTCAAATATGATAGCCACCATTTATTTGGCTATCACCACTCATTCTTCTCTAAAGCAGCAGCCACCCTAGCCCAGCTTAACTTTAACACTAACTGGAGTAACCTAGACAACAAGCTTTTCTGTAGGTGCTTTGTGGTTCTCAAACCCTCCATCTGTACCATTTGCCAAACAGCCTACCACTACCCAAACCAGTGTTCATCCACTTCCTATCCCCAGAGTACTAGTTCATCTAAGCAAGCTCTCCCTCCCCAGCAGGCACACTTGGCTAGTCCTATGCCTTTTCACTTTCCCTCCCACCCTGTGGCAAATGAGGTAGGCCAATTCATTTCTAGGTTCCTCTCCTATATGTAACAATTTTAATTCAAAAGGCTGCTTCTTTAGCACCTGCAGACTCCTCCACACCTTTTCGATCTGCTGCAAAGCCCACTCCTGCACTATCTGTCAATGCTTTCTTATCAGCAATAAATAACTAGACTGATCAATTGACCACTTCTCCAGTCTCTACTTTCTCGATATCCTAACTCTCTCTTAAAAAATTTCCTAATTTCAGGTTTCACAGAGGGATTCCACACAGGCATCATAGACTGTCTATGAACCTCCCTGGAGTGCCATAACCTCAAATTAACTTTAGAGGAACCTGAGTATAATGGTTTGTTTGACACACAGACACAGTGGTTTAGGATAAAAGACAGTTTTATTGAAATCACAGTAATATAATAACCCTCACAGGTCCTGTAGTATTTAAGCAGAATAATACAGACACACGACAGGTTACATATACATATGCCTACACAGGTCCAGTATAACCATAATGTCCAGAACAGTCTATACTGACACAGGTCAGGCAGAATATGTTGGATTCCCATGAGAAAGGTACTGCATGGGTAATGGTCTTCAATGAGTGTAAACAGTCCTGTGTGCAGAGAGGTCTGTGATGGAGCTCTCTGCATATAGAGAGTTTAAGGATACGTAACGCCAGAACCAGGTTAGTAGAACAAACATGAACTGCCAGAGTAATATCAGTAATTGAGCAACATAGGACACTGCCGTAACAGTAACAGAGACCAGACCACTCGCACTCTGCCAGAGCAGTAATGGAGACAAGATCAATGGCACACTGCCGTAGCAGTAACAGAGACAGGCCACTTGCACTCTGCAGAAGTAGTAACGGAGACTAGGCCAATGGCACACTGCTGTAGCAGTAACGGAGACAGACACTTGCACTCTGCAGGCGCAGTAACAGAGACTAGGCCAATAGCACACTGCTGTAGCAGTAACAGAGACAGACACTTGCGCTCTGCAGAAGCAGTAACGTAGGACAAGGCCAATGGCACACTGCCGTAGCAGTAACGGAGGCAGACACTTGTTCTCTGCAGGAGCAGTAATGGAGGACAAGGCCAATGGCACACTGCCGTAGCAGTAATGGAGGCAGGCACTTGCACACTGCAGAAGCAGTAACGGAGACTAGGCCTATGGCACACTGTTACTGCTTCGGTAGAGACAGACACTGGCACTCTGCAGGAGCAGTAACGGAGGACAAGGCCAATGGCACACTGCTGTAGCAGTAACGGAGGCTAAGCCACTTTTGACTCGCCATTGGCTAGTGGCGAGTGGAAATTTTGAGCCCTGACCTTATGGATTAATGGGACTTTCAACTATTTAAATGCATTGGTGACCTCTCAACAGATTAAAAGCCCTATATAAGTCAATGGGACGTTTTATATGTCTCCTATATTGCAGTTAATTCCCCTGGAAGTGCTCCACTTTACCGTTATACAATAGGCCCAATTACAGTTGCAGTATCACACATAAGCCAGTGACTGACTGCTCAAGAGCACTGACATGAAGTCTGGGAGCTCTGTACCTACAAGACTAAAATGTCTACAGTTGCTGCTAATAATAGAGGTTTTTGATACCACCTTACCCTGTAATCAGCTGCATTATGAGATAGCATTGTAAAGTACTTTCTTAAGATGTAGTTGTCCAGGGTCCAAAACAGAGATGTCCTGACAGAGATTAATGTTTTTAACCCCAGTCAGAGATTACAGCCAAACAGATTCACCATGCATGACTATTAAACATACTCCAACTACTCTGTCACAGAGTTTGGCTTTTCCAGCTATGAAATACCTGCTTAAAGTGGAACTTTAAAGAGCTTTTCAATTTACCTTTATTAACCACTTAAGGACCAGGTGAACCAGGTTTTTTTACCCTAGATGACCAGAGACATTTTATTTGCAAAGCCGGCACATATGAGTATGATTACAGTGCTCCTTCAGGCGTGCTTTGATCATAAAATTCATGATGTGCCAGGATTGTCATCGGTCCTGAATGGACCAAAAGTTGTGACTGTCATGGCACATCCAAGGGGTTAATGTTAGCTATTTTTTATTTCACAAAATAGTTTGGGATATTTAGATTTATTTGTCAGTTTATGCAGCTTAATTAGCAAGTACTTCATGGTAGGAAGTGGTAGGTGGTAATATAGAACAGCGTGGAAGGTTAGTATCTGCCAGGCATGCCTGCATAATTTGAATTAACTGAATAATAAATAAAGCTAAATATCTCATAATCTATTGCCTTAAATAAAATAGATAACATATGTAGAGTTTTTATGGACTTTCTGACAAAATCACCTATTTTTTACAAACTGACAGCCACTGTAAGGACAGTCCCTAAACAAGACTTGGCAAAAGTGGTCACCACACCAGCAAGATATGACATGGGCTAAACAATAGTGACTTGGAATCCAAGTTAGAAGATTTGACCCTAAAACACAGTAAGTCTGCACCAGCATGCTACCTACAGGGAGCTTGAAATCATTAAAATAAAAATTGACTAATATGGAGGACTGCTCCAGTTAAAACAGCATGATTAGATAGCACACTAAATGATTAGAACCAGAGCTGTTGGAGGTATTTATAAGCAAATACTTGTCTATCACACTGCCAGACATAATGCAGCACAACCTTATCATTGACCGTATATATACAGATTATCTAAGTCTCATAATCAACCAGATAATTCCGCAATACATATTTTTGCAAGAATACAGTTCTACACTTGAACCCTTTGAGTGCTAGAGAGTTATCCAACACATTGTCTTGTAGTGCATTGGATATTATATTGTGTATGTAGTATAGGAGAACTACTAAACAACTTTTGGCCACAATATCTCTTATCCCTTTACATTGCAATTTACTATCACACAGTCTTAAAGTAAGAAATCTTGTAAAGCTTAGGTACAACTTCCAATAAATATTATTTTCTTTTTATTAGCGTTACTCACACATTACAATTTTATTACAAAATGTACATTTATTCCCTGTGTGACTTTGTGAGTATTGCTGTAACTTAATTAGTCAATTATTTGTATTAAAGGAACCATAGTCATATGAGTATGGTAGAGAGAGAGTTAACAGGCAGCATCAAAAAGGCATCATGTGTTTTTTAATTATTTGTTGTGTCTTGAACTTGTCACAAACTAGTAAGTGGAACGTAGCTATCCAGATTTGTTTAAAGATAGAACTCATCGACATGTAGTCAAAGTCTTTTCTGCATTAGAAATGGATATTTATTGCTTGTTATGGATAACACTTATATAATTATAAATGATCTGTCAGTACTAGTCCATTAATCAATGTTAAATAGGATTTCCCCACAAATGGACTCTTTCTATGTACTAGTGGGCTTTTATTTATGATTGATTCACTGATTGAGTTGGTGAATTACTAAGGAGAAGTTATTCTCAATTGGTATAACAACCTATCTCGGAGGCTAAATTTCTACCCTGATTTCACACACTCCTCACTTCAGCCCGTTCCTTAAGCCCATTTCTGGTCTTTTTTGAAGTGGATAATCCACCTTCCAAATGGCCTTACTGCTCACCGATCGGGCCTGACTCTCAAATGTTGCACGTAGCTTAATAACTTTTTAAATTGTGATTAAAGTGTCATGACCTTATGAAATACGGTCAAGAGAGTAGACAGGCACCATCCAAACACATATATATTTTTTCTACTGTTATGTGTCTGGACTGGCTATAAACTTACAAGTGGAGAGTTACTGTTTACACAGATCTAATCAAAAGGGAACTCTTTGACATGTTATGGAGATCTCCTTTGCACCAGAAAAGAATGTTTATTTCTTTTTATAAACAGTACAAATTTAATTCTTAATTTTTCATCCATATGAGTCCTTTTTCAGCGTTAAAAGGAAATTTCCTACTAGTTAACTCTTGCTGTATAGAAGCTAATTCTTATTTTGGATCGATCTGCTAGTTCAAGTTTGTGAGTTAGTAAGGAGAAATTCATGGGGTTAAAGGGATAGTAATACTTCATTTAATCTTTATTTTATTTTGTAGGCATTAAAAAAACATGAAGAACGATATAAGTCTTATCTCTCAAACCTTTATGGTTTAGGAGATATTCACAAGCAAAGTCCCCCCCCCGTTCAGCCAAATCAGAAGGGAGGTGCCCAGGTAGACTGCAGAGTGGGACAATCTTCAGTTAAGATAAGGGAAAAAGCTGAAAAACATGTCAAGGGGGGAAGGGCTTTCATTGTTTTCATACAAAGAAGAGTGTCCCCTTCTGTTATCTGTCTGGTCATACAACCTGATTCACATCTGAGAAGAGATGGCTTACACTAGGCAACAGGAGCGAGGAACTCCAGAACACAGGAGCAACACTGTATTGACTCAAACTCCAGCACCTTCTCGAGGCCAGGTGTGAGGACAGTGCAAGACACTTCCTCAACCCTTCACTAGGCAGGTGTAGCTAGTAACCTTTACAAGACTGGATTGGAGGACAGTGCACGGAACTTTCTCGATCTTTCACCAGGCAGGTTAAGAATAGTGCAACTATACCCTACCGCTAGGGTATACCAGAGGCATGGTAAAACAGCACCTAAAATGCTATGTGAGGCAACAACCCAACTGGACTTAGACCACAAGAGGTCAGTGACACGGACTGACTGACAAGCACTGCTACAGGGGTAGCGAGAGTGGTGATAACGGTAAGCCCAGGCAACAAGGATATCAATAGCCGGGGCTGGGTAGCCGAGGCTAGTAGTAAACAAGCCGGTGTGCAACAGAAGAAGAGTAGTCAGATGAAGCCAGAAGTCAGAGCCGGATCAGGTACTCATATGAAGCCAGGAGTCAGAGCTGGATTGGGTAGTCAGACGAAGCCAGGAGTCAGAGCCGGATCAGGTAGTTGGACGAAGCAGGCGTAATACACAGGAACTAGCAAATGGTCCAACACAGCACTAGGTACACCATGAAAGGGCACTGGTAACTGGAAATGCTGAGGTTTTTAAAGGGATAGTAATACTTAAAATGTAAAAAAATATGTTGTAGGGTTTATCCCCCTGAGTAAAATAAGAGTACTTCCACTGCTGAAAGGTGTTTCATTCAAAAGTTATTAATTTTCAAAGTTGAATTTTTTAGGTGCAATATCACAGTGGCCTGAAATTGTACAGTGGCGCTGTTTCTACAAGATCCTATGGACAGCTCTGGTCCTGGGACCATAAATCTCCATAGGATGGTGTAGCAACAGCGCCACTGTACAATTTCAGGCCACTGTGATATTGCACCTAAAAAATTCAAATTTGAAAATGAATAACTTTTCAATTAAACACCTTTCAGCAGTGGGAGTACTCTTGTTTTACTCAGGGGGATAAACCCTACAACATATTTTTTTTTTAAATTTTAAGTATTACTATCCCTTTAAAGCCTAGTAGGTGGGTGGAGAGATGACATCACTAAACTAGTGACCTATAAGAACAGCGACTTGCTTAGAGCGACTGCCAGGAAGTAACAAGGTCGCTGTTACAGCAGCTAAACACTGGAGGCAATCACTGGCACCGTGATAAGCACTCAACTGACGCACATTTTACAAGTTTGCTTCATCAGAGTTGAGATGCTATCGATCTGGTGCCAATATTTAACCCCTTCAGTGCCAGAGGCTTGGGCCATTTCCTGTACCCTGCAGGCCAGACACTTTTTCAGCATTTTTGCTATCCTTCTGTTTAGGCTTGATTTACTCTGGTAAATTTTATTTACATATGGAAAACTATATATTCTTTTTTTCAGAATGAATTGAGCTTTCTCGTGGAACATTACATGAAGAGAATTTTACATCGTGCAAAAAGCTATGATGTCATAATGACAAAAAAAGTGAAAATTTACTAATTTTGCTAAAATTACATACTATGTATCAAAAACATTTACCTTGATTGAAAAAGTTTCAATTATTTGAAAAAGCCTCGAGTCCTCTGAGTAAAAAAATACCAAATTTGTATAGTTTTACCTACGTCCATGGCTAGCGCAGAGCCCTAATCACCAGCAGCGCAAAATGGCATTTTCAACATTATAAAATAATATGCTCATTCTAGGGTTTTTGTGGTAAAGCTACCCTAAAACAGTGGAATAACTATATAAAACTATATATTTCTGGAACGTAGACAACCTGCTGCATCTAAAGAGGGGTGACATGCCTTGTTACCCCCAAGCCTGGTGTGCACAAATGCCTTCAGAAGGTGGCGCTAATGAAAAAAAAGGCATTTTCTTACATTTCCTCCCCTCAAATGTACTGAAATTTGTTAAAACCATGGCATTTCCAACTGTATTCATTAGATAGTGCTCTTAGGAGAAAAATGACACCCCATTGGTATGAGTTTAACTACCTCAGGGGGTGCTAGAAGTGCAAAACGACACCTACTACAGCCTCAAATTTTTCTAACATTTTCTCAAACATTACTTGCCTATACAAAAATGGTTATATCAACCACAGAAGTGAAGAAAGGGTACAGAAACCATGACATTTTAGAAAGAAGATAACCTGCCGCATCTAATGAGGCACCACTTGCTTTTCTACCCCTAAGTTAGAGTGCACAACTATTTCCAGAATGTGGTGCTACAGAAATTTTTTTTTTTTTTTTTTTCTTACAAATCAGTCACTTCAAAGATACGGAAATGGTTCAACACCACGGGATTTCCTAGGAGGACCTCCTGCCAGCATACAAAAAATGGTGCCCCACTGCTGTGGGTTGACATACCATATTGGGTGCCAGGAGCGTGGCTACCGGTGGAACAAGGACGGGAAGCAAACAATGTATGTGTGATTTTATTGCTACCAGTGGTCAGTCAGTGTAAGTGAGGACTTGTGTCTGCCAGTGAAACCAGGTCAGGGAAGGGACAAGGGGTCAGGCAGTGAGCAAGTGTGGCGGTGGTAATGGTGGGGAGGTAAGTGCATATGGTGGACTTGTGGTTAACAGTGTGCACTGTAAGTCCCCTGATACACTGTTTGAGTCCCAGCCTGAATCCAGTGCGTACTGGCACTTGGGTCTACCAGTAGGCAGTGGAATCAGGCTGGGGGGTCAGACTGGGGGAATGGGACTGCCAGTAGGCTGTGGAACTAGGCTAGTGGGTAGGGTATGTGGTGGGGGGGATTGGAGGCATTTTGTGTGCATGCCACAGGGGTGTCCTATGCATTGAAAAGCAATGCACTGGACACCCTGTTGCACACAAAGAGTTAATTTTTTTTTTTAGCTATTATTTTTTTATTCATACCTCATTGGGGGGCATCAGTACCACTTCTCATGCCCCCAACGATGTCTGAATAAAAAATAATGGGAAAAAAATGTGTGTGCCAAAAGGGGACACACCCATAACACATGCAGGTTTTTTGGTGTTTTTTCCAAAAAAATATATATTTTTGTGTAGCCCTCATTGGAGGGCATTAGAACTGATGCCCCACAATGAGATCTGAATAAAAAATAATGAGGGGAAAAAAAATAAAAATCCTTTGTCCACCACAGGGGTGTACAATGCATTCCAAAGCAATGCACTGAACCCCCTGTGGCACACAGAGGGTTAATTTTGTTTCTTCTATTATTTGTTATTCATACCTTGTTGGGGGATCAGGTCTACTTCTGATGACCCCCAACAAGGGCAGAATAAAAAATAAATAAATGTGTGTCTCAGGGGGGTCCAATGCATTGCAAAGCACTGCGTTGGACCCCCCTGTGGGGAACGCAATGTTTTTTTTATTTTTTTATTTTTTTTACACCTTGTTGGGGGGCTTCAGGACCCCTGATGTCCCCCAATGAGGTCTAAATAAAGTAAAGATGAAGAAAAAAAACAAAAAACACTTTGTCTTCCACAGGGGTGTCCAGTGCATTGCTTTGCAATGCATTGGACCCCCTGTGGCACACAGAGTGTTAATTTTTTTTTAATTTTTTTACTATTTTTTATTCATAGCTTGTTGGGGGATATCAGGTACTCCCAAAAAGCTTTGAATACAAAGAAATTCAAACCAAAGTCCTGTGTGTGCCACAGGAGGGGGGGGTCTGCATTGGACACCCCCCCGTGGCACACACAGGGTTAATTTTTCAAATTTTTTTTTTTTATAGATCTCATTGGGGGTCATCAGGACCTCTCCTGACCCCCCATGAGGTCTTAGTTTTAAAAGAGCCCCCCAACAAATTTGACCCTGTGAGTGCCAAAGGGGTCTCCAGCACATTGCAAAGCATTGTGCTGGACGTCCCCGTGGCACTCATAGGGTTAAAAATATATTTTTTTATTTTATTTTCAGACCTCGTGGGGGGACATCAGGACACCTTCAGAAGGTGTCTTGATGTCCCCACAATTATTGATCTCCCAGCCGATTGTGCTGGGAGATCAATCTGGCGACCGCAGGAGAGCAAAAGCTTTCCTGCCTTTCACTCCTACCACCGGGTAGGAGAGTGAAGGAAGGAGAAGTTCTGCTTCTCCGTTGGCGATATTGATCTCCCAGTGAGATCGGCTGGGAGATCAATACCTGGGAGGACATGAGGAGTAATCCTCATGTCCTCCCAAGAGTGCCAGGCTGCATTTCAGCTGAAATGCGGCCACTGCAAGCCGGGTTATACCGGCTTATGCAGTGACCGTATTTTAGCTGTACATTGTACGAGCTTGGCACAGCAGGTACAGCTGTGCAAACTCGTACAATGTACCCACCTGGCACTCTAGGGGTTAAAGGGCCCTGTCTCTTCCATCGACCGCACTTATGATGACTTCTCAGTGAGCATGTTACCATAACGAAAATAAATCTAGGTTATGATACATGCTATAACCTCCTTTCTTCTGTCAAAATACCCTATTCTTTTTATTATAATTTCTGTGAATTATGGATTATGAGTTAAAATGACTCAATACTCTTATTAAAGCTGTTGAAATATGTGAATATTTGCATACGATCGTGGCATATTTACTAGAGAACTGAATGTATTTGGAAAGCATTTAAATACCAAATAATAAAATCTTTTGTTGTCTTATTTGAAACTGTAATGATTCATTTATATTTTGGATTGATTATAAACTGAAAAAATAAGATTTCACCTCTAATTTTCATATTAGAATTGTGTATTTTGTTTTCTTTATCAATCTCAAAAACAATAATATACAAGTGTATCATGAACTACAGTCACAAAATTGAGCCACGTGTAAGGCTCTAAATTATATAGATAGGTATATCTCTTCATATGTTAAAGAATTGTCTTATTAGAAAAGTATTGGAATACCAAATAATATCTTTCATTGCCTTATTTTGAGCTTTTTTCATTCCTTTCAGTCCTTAATGAATTAAATTGCTTGTGATCTTCTTATTGAAATTGTATGTTTATTTCTTCTCTGAAACAACAATACAAAATTAGAATGTAAACTACTGTTATTAAATTGAATAAAAAATGAGGCTTATAAATGTGCAAACAGGCACATCTCCTCTCATGACATGTTTGGTCCTAGTATTCAGAGTGAATATCCATTTGTTCTCACCCTGTAATAGGCTTCTTTCCAAATCCCCACCTCTCATGCCTAATGTTACTTTCTGAAGACCCCAGACTGTGGTTCCATTGACTGAGCAGTTATGATGTTGTAAATAATGTCTAACTACACTATTAAGGGGTCTAAGTTCTGATGTAGAAGATCTTGCATGTGTAATATTGCCTAAGTGTTCTAAAATTCTCTGGTTCTAATTGCGTGTTGTCATGCCTACATATCTTAATTTGCATGGACATTTCAGGCAATATATTATGCCTTTACTTTCACAGTTAATTACATTTTTGATAGGGATTATAGAAGTGTGTTTATTCATGTATGGACAAATGTTACACCTTCCACAAACATGAGATCCCTTTATTGGAGGGTTCTGTTTTTCTGACATTTGGAAGTGACTCTGTACCAAGTAATTCTTTAGGTTTGGTGCTTTTTTGTAACATGTGAGGATTTTATCCCCTAGAATATCTTTTAGTATTGGATCTTGATGAAGAATGGGGAGATGTTTATTAAGGATATTTTCAGCAGATTTATAATGAGAGTTACATTTAGTTAAAAATCAGACTTTGTTATCCTCCCTTTTATATTTGTAGAAGATCTGTTCTTGGTTTCTGTGATGCTTTCCAAATGCTGACTTTAGTCTCTTCTTTGAATAGCCTCTTTTTTGTAATCTTAAAATTAATTGTCCAGTCATTTTCTTAAAATTCTCTGGATCAGAACAATTGCGTTTTAATCTCAAAAATTCTCCCACTGGAATATGATTTTTTATACTCGGTAAATGGTGACTCGAGTAATGTAGAATACTATTCATGGCTATCTCTTTTCTAAAAAGATCACTCCCTAGATTTCCATTTCCTTGTCTATATATAGTTATATCTAGGAAATTATCCTTAGTGGAGCTGTATTCCAATGTTAATCTTAAATTGTATGGATTTTGATTTAGGATTGAGACAAATTCTGTTAAGATAGTTTCTGATCCTTTCCACAGGAAGAAGATATCGTCTATATACCGCAGCCACATTAATATGTGGCATGTATAGTCTTCCATGTTGTCAGCGAATACAATCTCCTGCTCCCACCATCCAAGGTACAGATTTGCATATGTGTGAGCATGTGCAGTCCCCATGTCTGTGCCTCAGATCTGCAGGTAAAATTGAATGTTAAAAAGAAAATAATTATGCTGGAGAATAAATGAAAGTATACATAATTAAATAAAATTGGTGATTGGAATCCTTCCAATTATTATTTGTTACATAGCATTCCACTGCTTTACACCCAAATGTATGTTTAATAGAGGTGTAAAGGGACTCCACATCACATGTTACTAATAACGTATCTTCTTCTATGGGCAGTTCTTCTATTTTGGTCAGTTTGTCTATTGTGTCTCGCAAATTTGATGGTATAATTTCAACCATTTCTTTTAGTTCTTGATCCACAAATCGACTTAAATTCTCACAGACTGTCATTTTCTGATATGATTGGTCATCCAAGTGGAATAGTCTTATTCTCATGAATTTTAGGCAGCATTTGCAATGTTGCTATTTTCGGGTGACTTACAGTGAGGGATTTTTTGCCCTTTGTGGTGATTGCCTGATCTCTATATGCTTCTTCAATTAAGAAATTATATAATTCCAAGTAATCCAGAGTGGGGTCTGAGAAAAGTCTTTTATAGCTGTCTGACAGGGTTAATTGTCCGTTTGCTTTATGAATATACATATTCTTTTGCCTGAACACTATGTTATACCAATTAAGAAGAACTTCTTCGTAGTAATTCTCAATGAGTTAATCATAAATAAAAGCCCACTAGTACATAGAGAGAGTCCATTTGCAGGGAATTCCTCTTTAACATCTAATAACAAGGAATAAATATCCCTTTCCACCAGATCTTTTGTTTGACCTATCTTTTCTAAACAACACGTAGCCCTCCAAATTGACTGACAAATCATGTGTGTCATGTCACCCTGATTCTGTTATGCCAATCAAGTCATAGTTTTCGATTTCAGCTACCAGCTCCAATTACCCTATTTTACCAGTTAAACTTCTGGCATTTGCAAGCATTCAATTTATGCCACTGCCATGTTCCATTTGTGATTTAATTTTGATGTGGTTTGTTGGCTTCTTCCTATCATCTTTACTAACCCAGTCCTCAGATCCACCCACCTGGTTATTAACTACATTGCCTTCCCTTTCTATACTGTCTAGCCCAGTATTTATTCACCCCTCTCATCTTCCTAATTTACAATCTGCTCCAACCGTCTAGCCATCCTCTCCCCAAGCACTTGAGACCCTCTTGCATTCAGGTGCAATCCATCCCTACTATAGAGATTGTACCACAAAGCAAAATAGGCCCAGTGCTCTAAGAACCCAAAGCCCTCCTTCTTACACCAAGATTTCATCCATGCATTGAGCTCCCTAATCTCCCACTTTCTCTCTGGTGTAGCGCATGGTACAGGTAGTATCTCTGAGAAATCTACCTTGGAGGTCCAGTTCCTAATATTACTCCCTAAATCCCTAAAATTACCTTTTAGGACTCTCCACCTTCCTCTTACTTTGTCATTGTTACCAAAATGCACCAAGACAGTTGGGTCCTCTCCAGCCCCTCCCAATAATCTGTCCACCCTGTCTGCAACATGCCGAACCTGGGCATCCGGGAGACAGGAAACCATTCGGTTGCTTCAATCAGGGCCACAGATTACCCTATCTGTTCTCCCAATAATAGAGTCCCCTACCACCACAACCTGCCTAGACTTCACTTTCCTCTGGATCCCCTCTGTGCTAGAGGAGCTGTTATCCCGGCTGTTATGGTGAACAGTTTTCTCCAGCAATTCCACTTCTGGGTCTGCCTCCCCAACATCTTCACTTAAATGAGCAAATTTGTTGGGATGGAAAAACTCAGCACTGGCTGCCCTCTTCCTCTTCCCTCCCCCACTGCAACCACTTCTGTCACCCAACTATGTGTCTGGTTCCCTTCTAGCTGATCTCCTCCCTCTTTGCTAGGTGACCCAGCTAGACTCTGCTCAGTTAGCAGGAGACTTCTCTCAAGGTTGTCAATATCTCTCAGTGTTTTTTGTTTTTCTTACAAATCAGTCACTTCAAAGATACGGAAATGGTTCAACACCACGGGATTTCCTAGGAGGACCTCCTGCCAGCATACAAAAAATGGTGCCCCACTGCTGTGGGTTGACATACCATATTGGGTGCCAGGAGCGTGGCTACCGGTGGAACAAGGACGGGAAGCAAACAATGTATGTGTGATTTTATTGCTACCAGTGGTCAGTCAGTGTAAGTGAGGACTTGTGTCTGCCAGTGAAACCAGGTCAGGGAAGGGACAAGGGGTCAGGCAGTGAGCAAGTGTGGCGGTGGTAATGGTGGGGAGGTAAGTGCATATGGTGGACTTGTGGTTAACAGTGTGCACTGTAAGTCCCCTGATACACTGTTTGAGTCCCAGCCTGAATCCAGTGCGTACTGGCACCTGGGTCTACCAGTAGGCAGTGGAATCAGGCTGGGGGGTCAGACTGGGGGAATGGGACTGCCAGTAGGCTGTGGAACTAGGCTGGTGGGTAGGGTATGTGGTGGGGGGGATTGGAGGCATTTTGTGTGCATGCCACAGGGGTGTCCTATGCATTGAAAAGCAATGCACTGGACCCCCTGTTGCACACAAAGAGTTAATTTTTTTTTTAGCTATTATTTTTTTATTCATACCTCATTGGGGGGCATCAGTACCACTTCTCATGCCCCCAACGATGTCTGAATAAAAAATAATGGGAAAAAAATGTGTGTGCCAAAAAGGGGACACACCCATAACACATGCAGGTTTTTTGGTGTTTTTTCAAAAAAAAAAAAAAAAATTTTTGTGTAGACCTCATTGGAGGGCATTAGAACTGATGCCCCACAATGAGATCTGAATAAAAAATAATGAGGGGAAAAAAAATAAAAATCCTTTGTCCACCACAGGGGTGTACAATGCATTCCAAAGCAATGCATTGAACCCCCTGTGGCACACAGAGGGTTAATTTTTTTTCTTCTATTATTTGTTATTCATACTTTGTTGGGGGATCAGGTCTACTTCTGATGACCCCCAACAAGGGCAGAATAAAAAATAAATAAATGTGTGTCTCAGGGGGGTCCAATGCATTGCAAAGCACTGCGTTGGACCCCCCTGTGGGGAACGCAATGTTTTTTTATTTTTTTATTTTTTTTACACCTTGTTGGGGGGCTTCAGGACCCCTGATGTCCCCCAATGAGGTCTAAATAAAGTAAAGATGAAGAAAAAAAACAAAAAACACTTTGTGTTCCACAGGGGTGTCCAATGCATTGCTTTGCAATGCATTGGACCCCCTGTGGCACACAGAGGGTTAATTTTTTTTTTTTACTATTTTTTATTCATAGCTTGTTGGGGGATATCAGGTGCGCCCAAAAAGCTTTGAATACAAAGAAATTCAAACCAAAGTCCTGTGTGTGCCACAGGAGGGGGGGGTCTGCATTGGACACCCCCCCGTGGCACACACAGGGTTAATTTTTCTAATTTTTTTTTTTATAGATCTCATTGGGGGTCATCAGGACCTCTCCTGACCCCCCATGAGGTCTTAGTTTTAAAAGAGCCCCCCAACAAATTTGACCCTGTGAGTGCCAAAGGGGTCTCCAGCACATTGCAAAGTATTGTGCTGGACGTCCCCGTGGCACTCATAGGGTTAAAAATATATTTTTTTATTTTATTTTCAGACCTCGTGGGGGGACATCAGGACACCTTCAGAAGGTGTCTTGATGTCCCCACAATTATTGATCTCCCAGCCGATTGTGCTGGGAGATCAATCTGGCGACCGCAGGAGAGCAAAAGCTTTCCTGCCTTTCACTCCTACCACCGGGTAGGAGAGTGAAGGAAGGAGAAGTTCTGCTTCTCCGTTGGCGATATTGATCTCCCAGTGAGATCGGCTGGGAGATCAATACCTGGGAGGACATGAGGAGTAATCCTCATGTCCTCCCAAGAGTGCCAGGCTGCATTTCAGCTGAAATGCGGCCACTGCAAGCCGGGTTATACCGGCTTATGCAGTGACCGTATTTTAGCTGTACATTGTACGAGCTTGGCACAGCAGGTACAGCTGTGCAAACTCGTACAATGTACCCACCTGGCACTCTAGGGGTTAAAGGGCCCTGTCTCTTCCATCGACCGCACTTATGATGACTTCTCAGTGAGCATGTTACCATAACGAAAATAAATCTAGGTTATGATACATGCTATAACCTCCTTTCTTCTGTCAAAATACCCTATTCTTTTTATTATAATTTCTGTGAATTATGGATTATGAGTTAAAATGACTCAATACTCTTATTAAAGCTGTTGAAATATGTGAATATTTGCATACGATCGTGGCATATTTACTAGAGAACTGAATGTATTTGGAAAGCATTTAAATACCAAATAATAAAATCTTTTGTTGTCTTATTTGAAACTGTAATGATTCATTTATATTTTGGATTGATTATAAACTGAAAAAATAAGATTTCACCTCTAATTTTCATATTAGAATTGTGTATTTTGTTTTCTTTATCAATCTCAAAAACAATAATATACAAGTGTATCATGAACTACAGTCACAAAATTGAGCCACGTGTAAGGCTCTAAATTATATAGATAGGTATATCTCTTCATATGTTAAAGAATTGTCTTATTAGAAAAGTATTGGAATACCAAATAATATCTTTCATTGCCTTATTTTGAGCTTTTTTCATTCCTTTCAGTCCTTAATGAATTAAATTGCTTGTGATCTTCTTATTGAAATTGTATGTTTATTTCTTCTCTGAAACAACAATACAAAATTAGAATGTAAACTACTGTTATTAAATTGAATAAAAAATGAGGCTTATAAATGTGCAAACAGGCACATCTCCTCTCATGACATGTTTGGTCCTAGTATTCAGAGTGAATATCCATTTGTTCTCACCCTGTAATAGGCTTCTTTCCAAATCCCCACCTCTCATGCCTAATGTTACTTTCTGAAGACCCCAGACTGTGGTTCCATTGACTGAGCAGTTATGATGTTGTAAATAATGTCTAACTACACTATTAAGGGGTCTAAGTTCTGATGTAGAAGATCTTGCATGTGTAATATTGCCTAAGTGTTCTAAAATTCTCTGGTTCTAATTGCGTGTTGTCATGCCTACATATCTTAATTTGCATGGACATTTCAGGCAATATATTATGCCTTTACTTTCACAGTTAATTACATTTTTGATAGGGATTATAGAAGTGTGTTTATTCATGTATGGACAAATGTTACACCTTCCACAAACATGAGATCCCTTTATTGGAGGGTTCTGTTTTTCTGACATTTGGAAGTGACTCTGTACCAAGTAATTCTTTAGGTTTGGTGCTTTTTTGTAACATGTGAGGATTTTATCCCCTAGAATATCTTTTAGTATTGGATCTTGATGAAGAATGGGGAGATGTTTATTAAGGATATTTTCAGCAGATTTATAATGAGAGTTACATTTAGTTAAAAATCAGACTTTGTTATCCTCCCTTTTATATTTGTAGAAGATCTGTTCTTGGTTTCTGTGATGCTTTCCAAATGCTGACTTTAGTCTCTTCTTTGAATAGCCTCTTTTTTGTAATCTTAAAATTAATTGTCCAGTCATTTTCTTAAAATTCTCTGGATCAGAACAATTGCGTTTTAATCTCAAAAATTCTCCCACTGGAATATGATTTTTTATACTCGGTAAATGGTGACTCGAGTAATGTAGAATACTATTCATGGCTATCTCTTTTCTAAAAAGATCACTCCCTAGATTTCCATTTCCTTGTCTATATATAGTTATATCTAGGAAATTATCCTTAGTGGAGCTGTATTCCAATGTTAATCTTAAATTGTATGGATTTTGATTTAGGATTGAGACAAATTCTGTTAAGATAGTTTCTGATCCTTTCCACAGGAAGAAGATATCGTCTATATACCATAGCCACATTAATATGTGGCATGTATAGTCTTCCATGTTGTCAGCGAATACAATCTCCTGCACCCACCATCCGAGGTACAGATTTGCATATGTGTGAGCATGTGCAGTCCCCATGTCTGTGCCTCAGATCTGCAGGTAAAATTGAATGTTAAAAAGAAAATAATTATGCTGGAGAATAAATGAAAGTATACATAATTAAATAAAATTGGTGATTGGAATCCTTCCAATTATTATTTGTTACATGGCATTCCACCGCTTTACACCCAAATGTATGTTTAATAGAGGTGTAAAGGGACTCCACATCACGTTACTAATAACGTATCTTCTTCTATGGGCAGTTCTTCTATTTTGGTCAGTATGTCTATTGTGTCTCGCAAATATGATGGTATAATTTCAACCATTTATTTTAGTTCTTGATCCACAAATCGACTTAAATTTTCACAGACTGTCATTTCCTGATATGATTGGTCATCTAAGTGGAATAGTCTTATTCTCATGAATTTTAGGCAGCATATAGAATGTTGCTATTTTCGGGTGACTTACAGTGAGGGATTTTTTGCCCTTTGTGGTGATTGCCTGATCTCTATATGCTTCTTCGATTAAGAAATTATATAATTCCAAGTAATCCAGAGTGGGGTCTGAGAAAAGTCTTTTATAGCTGTCTGACAGGGTTAATTGTCCGTTTGCTTTATGAATATACATATTCTTTTGCCTGAACACTATGTTATACCAATTAAGAATAACGTCTTCGTAGTAATTCTCAATGAGTTAATCACAAATAAAAGCCCACTAGTACATAGAGACAGTCCATTTGCAGTGAATTCCTCTTTAACATCTAATAACAAGGAATAAATATCCCTGTCCACCACATCTTTTGTTTGACCTATCTTTCTAAACAACATGTAGCCCTCCAAATCGATTGAGAAATCATGTGTGTCATGCCACCCTGTTTCTGTTATGCCAATCAAGTCATAGTTTTCGATTTCAGCTACCAGCTTCAATTCCCCTATTTTACCAGTTAAACTTCTGGCATTTGCAAGCATTCAATTTATGCCACTGCCATGTTCCATTTGTGATTTAATTTTGATGTGGTTTGTTGGCTTCTCCCTATCATCTTTACTAACCCCGCCCCCAGATCCTCCCACCTGGTTATTAACTACATTGCCTTCCCTTTCTATACTGTCTAGCCCAGTATTTATTCGCCCCTCCACCCTTCCTAATTTACAATCTGCTCCAACCGTCTAGCCATCCTCTCCCCAAGCACTTGAGACCCTCTTGCATTCAGGTGCAATCCATCCCTAATGTAGAGATTGTACCACAAAGCAAAATAGGCCCAGTGCTCTAAGAACCCAAATCCCTCCTTCTTACACCAAGATTTCAGCCATGCATTGAGCTCTCTAATCTCCCACTGTCTCTCTGGTGTAGCGTATGGCACAGGTAGTATCTCTGAGAAAACTACCTTGGAGGTCCAGTTCCTAATATTACTCCCTAAATCCCTAAAATTACCTTTTAGGACTCTCCACCTTCCTCTTACTTTGTCATTGTTACCAATATGCACCAAGACAGCTGGGTCCTCTCAAGCCCCACCCAATAATCTGTCCACCCTGTCTGCAACATGCCAAACCTGGGCATCCGGGAGACAGCAAACCATTCGGTTGCTGCAATCAGAGCCACAGATTACCCTATCTATTCTCCCAATAATAGAGTCCCCTACCACCACAACCTGCCTAGGCTTCACTTTCCTCTGGATCCCCTCTGTGCTAGAGGAACTGTTATCCCATCTGTTAGGGTGAACAGTTTTCTCCAGCAATTCCACTTCTGGGTCTGCCTCCCCGACTTAAATGAGCAAATTTGTTGGGATGGAAAAACTCAGCACTTGCTGCCCTCTTCCTCTTCCCTCCCCCACTGCAACCCCTTCTGTCACCCAACTATGTGCCTGGTTCCCTTCTAGCTGATCTCCTCCCTCTTTGCTAGGTGATCCAGCTAGACTGTGCTCAGGTAGCAGGAGACTTCTCTCAAGGTTGTCAATATCTCTCAGTGTTGCAATATGACTCTCCAGAGCTCCAATCTGAGCTTCCAGAAGGGCCACTTGCTCATACTTGCTACAGCGGTATGGACCCTGGAACTGCTGTTCTAAGCAAGCATATATATGGCAAGATGTGCACTGAGTGAGATCTCCAAGCTTGCTCATCGTGTATGGTGCAAATGTGAGTTCTTAAAAATGTAAACAATTAATTTACCTTTGTTTCTCTAACTCCTGTGTTGCACTAACTGCTGTGTTGTACCAACTGTTCACTTATTCCAAAGCACTTATCAGAAAGCACACTGTATTTGTGAGCAAGGCTCTGTGAGTCCTGCACCTTGATTTTACAGACCTACACAGGTAATTGCTTACAAACTCCACCCTTAATTAATTACCTTCTTACTGCAGGTTAGGATGTAAACCCAAAATAAGCATATTATAACCTTTTCAAATGCTGTGCTGTACCAACTATTCACTTATTCCAAAGCACTTAATAGAAAGCACACTGTATCAGACAGTTATGGATCTAAATGGTAGGCTCACAAACCTGCTTTGGAACTATTACCTTTTGATTTTGTTTTTTTTTTTACCTAATTATTTTTCCTTTTCTCGTACCCAAACCATAAGGAAATGTGCTTGGTCATACTGGGGTAGTTATAACACTGTCTACTTTTGAATTATTTTCCTGCAGGTTTTGACTTCTTTCTAACACGTAGTAGTTGTGAGTCCTACCGCAACATTTATTTGAAAAATTTGTTAGCATGCAGAGTGCATTTGTCCTTTTCCCACAACACTAACTTCCTGCTTAACCAAGACTGGTACATATTCATAATGATGTTAAGTGATAAAAAAAATAAAGTACAAACTACAATGTGGCAGATGTGTATGGTAGTGGTGGTGGGTGATTGGCGTGGTGTGATTTGTGGGACCTTGAAAAACTGCATCAACTCTGGGAGGAGAGGGATCATCATTTATTGCACATGCTGAAGCAACCAATGCTGCAGTCAGTTTTTGAAGTGCCACTTCACTCCCACGTCCCTGCACTGTTCCACCTGCCCCTTTTGCATTTGCTAGACATTACTCAACTATTGTGTGTTTTTAATCTCTATAGTACACAACTGATGGAGTGTGATGTCTTGCCTTAACCATCAACAAAATTTTCAATTTCTTTACACTGTACTTAATCCTTTCACCCTCCCCACCTCCCTTGTATGTTTGCTAGACTTTACTCCTCTACTGTGTGTGTGTGTGTGTGTTTACTGTAACACTTTGAGTGTGATATATTGCCTTGGATCTCTAGAAAATATGTTATCTTGTCTAGTGTCCATCTGCTTCAGTCACATCTCATGTCAGGATCCTTGTCTCTGTCAACTATCAATTTTTGTTTTTATTTAATTATTTTAATTAACTGTCTCCCTATCCCTATTAACAAAAAACAAAAAAACACAATCACTGTTCAACTGCTTTTCCCAGAGTAGAGATAACAGCCAGATCAGGAAGAAACTTGGATCATGGCTGCCTTTGACTACAGGTGCAACCTCTAAAAGGCCTTCTTTTCCTCCCCTGCTTTGAGCATAAGGAATGGGGTGGATGTTTTGGAAGGCAGTCA
Source organism: Rhinophrynus dorsalis (assembly GCA_037306005.1). Taxonomy (NCBI): domain Eukaryota; kingdom Metazoa; phylum Chordata; class Amphibia; order Anura; family Rhinophrynidae; genus Rhinophrynus; species Rhinophrynus dorsalis. The sequence goes on along the minus strand of CM074720.1, from coordinate 484,792,114 downwards.
TAATCTCTTCTACCCTCTAATCTCCAGTCTCCTGTTTTTCCTTAGGTTTAGTTTGAGGGTCATTAAACCTAGAGTCATATTCTCTATGTATACCCAACCCTTTGCTTCCATTTCCAATGCAGAATTCAGCTCTGAGCAGTTCACCCTGTTAAACAGAACTTTTGAAGCATGTTCCTATCATCGATTCCTTTTGCCTTGCTGTTAAAAAGTAAACTATTTCTGGAACTCCAATGTGACCAGAATTACATGATCAGTTTATTCAATGATGCCATCTTAAGGCCAACCAACAATATTGTAACATATTGTACCACTGGATAAAAAATTTTCTGAATTTGGTCACATAATTTCCTACAATAGTGATTCTCAACTACAGTCCTCAGGACACTCCAGAAAAACAGATTTTAAGTTTATTCCTAATTAAGCACAGGTATCATAATCAAAATGTCTGAGCGACTGATTACCAATCTGTGAACAAGAAGGGAAATATTGAAAACATGTTGTGTTCTGAGGACTCACTTTGAGAATCACCGTTCGAAGTCTGATAGTTATAATGAATGAATTACACAGAGCCTTCAATGCTCTTGTAGTTATAAATGGAAAGGAGAAGACAATTAATTATGCAGGCAATAAGATTTCCAACTATATTTAATTTAATTTCCTGCCCCTATTTCCCACATTTCATTCTCTACTACAGAATTTAGCCCACTATAAAATATTCTGGTTGAGCAGGATAGCAGCCATAAAAAAAAAATTGTTATACTATCTAAGCTGTTCTATTTTCTGGGGACAATACACATCTACATTTCCAATTCATTCTTTGATTCCACTCAACAAATACTTTTACATTTTCTATGAACCCATAAAAAAAGCTATATGCCCTTTCAGGGTTCTGCTTAGTTCTAGACTGTTGAGAGCACTCAGTCCTCAGCCACAAAATATACTATCATTCTGACATACTAAACCGGTAGTGGCATGGACCCTTCCTATCTCCTGAAACACTGAAAATCATTACTCAAAACCTTAAACCTTGAACTCCAACAACTAATATGTTACCTCAGAAGCTCATAGTTTTAGATTCTGACAATATGCTGACTTTCACGGTTTACCTTCAGCTTTAGCATAAACTGAATCCATCTTAACTTTGTCATGAAAACACACTTCTTATATGTCACGCTGGGAAACTGACCTTAATAGATCTATTTCTGAACAAGTCTGGTCTGATTACTTCTCAAGGACATTCAAAGCCACTGTATATACAAATCATAGTGAGTCTAATTGCAAGGTGATTTACAGATAGTACCTCACCCAGCCAAATTAGCCATATATATCCACATTGGTCTAAGAAATGCTGGAGCTGTAAATCACATCTAGTAGGAATGACCTAAGTTTCAAACCTACTGGACACAATGTTTTGCTAGTGATTAACTTCACCTCCCAAGAACCCTGTGATTATCCTTCTCAAGTTAGACTTAAACAATGTAAAAAAGACTAAGACCAAAGCACTTGTTCATATTTCAACTAGCTATAGCTTGAAACTGGTAGCAAATGAAAGCAAACCCCAACTACGGAAGTCTCAGATGTAAGTACTATTTAACTATGTAATCCAAGCCAATCCTGAGAAGTGTGTACCTTTTTCAGTTTTATAACCTTACCTGTTCTGACACAACTGTATATCCTGTTTTTTATAAACCCAATAAAACCCAATAAAAATTAAATCTTAAAATGCCATATTAGAAAAATACATGCTGCAGGGCTGCAGTGCAGTGGTTTTCATGTCTCAAATCAGCATGCCATTTTAGGCCTTGATTCAAATCATCCAGCTAAAACAGTCGGTAGTGCAAAAATGGCTACTATCCCATACACAAAATTTGTCACAGGAACCTGACTTGTTGCCAAACATCTGTCATTGTTTTAAGTTCCCAAAATTTTGTGTACTAGTTTTGCTTGTATTAAAGTTTTGACACATGTGGAAATTATCTGCCAGCATGCACTACAGCCATCATATGTTATAGTGCATACCCTGAAGTGCAGCCAGTGGCGTTAGAGGCTAATACCAGTGAAACTGCACTGGCAAATTGTACATTCACCCAAAATGAATATTGTTACGAGAACCCATCAAGGATGAACAAAATAAAAGGTTTTGTTCTGAGGCACTATGGCCTCTCAATGTTGCTACAAGTCACTTTTTACTTCCATGGGCCATTGCAGAGCACCCATCCATCAATGGGTGGTCTTCACAATATTCATATTTTTTTTTGTCTGTGGTTGTGCTGGTTTTCTCGAGCAGTAAGGGTTTTCCTGACATTTCAGAGCTGGACTGTGTGGGCAAGTTAAGGTGTGAATGATAGAGAAATAAGCAGGTTTTTTTTACATTTTGCCTACTAAGTGAGTATGCAGGGGTAGTGTGAACTCCATAGGCTGTAACATTATGTAACCCTTAAAATAATCTCAAATATATTCCTATATCTAAATATGGGCATAAAGAAAGTGACCACATGTGGGGGAGAATGGATGTGCTTGAGTGAAGAGTTTAGAGGATGGTTTTATGGGGTGAGAACCAGAGGAGGTGTGTGGGGGAAATAAGAGGTGTGTGTACTCCAGTATCTGAAAGATAGAGAAAGTTTGTAAGGGTAAAAAGAATGATAGTGAGATAATTTGGGAGGTGTGTGTCTGTTTGTTTATGAGGGTAGAGGAGTATAAAGAGAAAAGAATGGACCTTTTGTTTGTGGGGAAGTGATTATTACATCTCTTTCTCTTTCCCCTGCTCACCTAAGTGGGAATGGAGTTTAAACATAATGGTTTCTTCTCTACCACCTTTTCTCCTATACATATGTCTACTGTCTACCCTGGAAAATATAATCAATGAAGGAGAGAAGTCAAGTTGAATTTTGGGAGTGATATCAGAGACTTACAGCGGAATCTGAAATGCATGAACACTCTGTAACACAGAAAGAGTGGGGGTAAGGTCTTATGTAAATGAGGGAGCTCTTAAGGACATCTGGCATGGTCACCTACATTCTAAATAAATCTGAACTTTCAAATCATTAGGTACAACGTCTCTTATGTGTGTGTAAACTATAAATATAAACGAATGAATGGAAAACCTTAGTAACTTTCTTATTGACTATCTCTGTTCATTCTGTCAAATGTATGCTCTCTTTATTCAGCCACATGTTAAAGTCAAAAGCAACAAGGAGAAACTTGGTTTGATTGTAAATCTGTAGGGGAAATGTTTTCTTGTAAATACAGAGATGGCTGAGCATTGCCTAAAGTGAACAGAGCACCTGCTTAAATAAGACAAGTTTCATGGTTCAATGAATGCAACAAACTAAGGTTTAACAATATTTTCTCTTTGTTATAAGCCTCAGGAACTGTTTTGACTATCCCTAGTGAATGATAGTGTACATTTATAGACCACTGCCTTCAATTGAATGTCCATATTTATTTTTCCAGACAGTTATATTGCAGTGCATAAACTACATCACTAACCTGCACAGAAAAGTATAATATATGTAAATAAATTATGATTATACTATATTTAAAAAGTGCACCTATCAGTTGATGTTTTTCTCACAGCATTTTTGCATTCTTAGTATGCATGTATTGATGTATTTATTTAATTGAAATACATATGTGTTCTGTTTGTGGGATTCTGTTTGATTTGTGTTGAAGTCGATGTGAACTATGGGAATTGTGTGCAGATCTTGAGTTTAAAAGTAATTTTGGCTAAAATGCCTGAAAGAGAAGTTTGAATTCTGTCATCTGTGGATTTTAGAAATAACTAAGTCAATATATTACTTTTTTCATATTAAAGGAATTAGAAGTGTCCTTTGAAAATGTATTTTAAATATTAAACAATTATTGACATTCTTCCAAGAGTAGTGAAGCGTCATTGCCTATAAGCAGAACTTTCAGTGTTATTCAGTTCCACTCCAGTGAATTAATTCAAATGAAAAGATGCAAAGACATGACATTTAAAAGGAAATGTGAGCTGTCAAGATCCTTCTCATTTCAAAATCCTTAAGCTCTCTTAAGGAAGAAGGCTTTGTTGGTTTCTGAAAGTATACTAATATCATTCGTTTAACTCCAGCTTTTTGAGGAGGTTAATATATATATATATATAATGCCTGTCAGAGAGTCTCTCTCCATTAATGAGTAAAGCTGACTAAAACTCAGCTCTCAGGATAAAGTAAATGAAGGTTAGTAATTGCCTAAAGTAGGAGATATTCAGCTCATAAGACAAAGCATTTAAGGTTAGGTACTTGCCAAAATGAGGTACCTTGGCGTTGGTGGCAAGCTTAGCATTCTATGGCCATATAATGTAACTAAATCCTCATCTTTAATAAAGTAGTGATATGCAGGCATAATGCTGCAGAGTAAAGGGTTAATGGTGATGAAAACTTGGATGTGCACCAATACTTTGTATATTTGCTTTTTTATATATTCCATAGTAAACCAGATGTCCCATGCGTCTGCCACTCTTTATGTGAAATTGTACTCATGTACATTACTTGGGATCATAAGATCATAACCTCTTGTTCTATTAGTCTTCTTTTATGAAAACTGCTTTCCTCCTGAACATTATATATCATATCACCCCATTCCCTCCATTCTTCCATACTGTAAATTTTAAGTTCCTTGAATCTACCCTGGTACCCTTTTTAGCAGCTCTTCTTTGCAATTCCTCCAATTTATTAATGCCCATCTGGAGTTTTGGTCTCCAGAACCTAATGCAGGTGAGTCTTTACCAGTCATCTTTAGAACGGCATTGTCACAGCTTACCTTGTTTCCAGCGCCGCCGCTTTAGCGACGTTCTGAGTCATTCCACGCATCATCTGCTGGCGCGAGGCTTCAGAGTGAAGCAGGCCTCTGTTTTATGCCATGCTTCCTGTAGTCTCCTCTTACCTGCTTCCATCCTCTGAGCCTGCTCCTCCTACCTACTTCCTGAGGAGGGGTTTAAAGGGAAGCCTGAGTCCTGACTCAGTTGCCCTTGCATTGTTGTACAAAGCTGTTCTGTGTCCTTGGGCTCTGTGTATGAGCTGGCTTGCCAGACCATCCAGTCTGGTGCTGACCTGTGGCTCTGTCTGGCTATTCTCCTGCCTTATCCCTATAGTGGACACCCAATCTGGTGCAGACCTGTGGCTCTGGCTTACTACCTGAACTGTGTATGACCTGGCTTGAATGACTACCCTCTCTGGTGCTGACCTGTGGCTCTGTCTGACTATTCTCTTATTATTCCCCTGTACATACAAGACACCCAGTTTGGTGCAGACCTGGGGCTCTAGTAGACTAGCTATTAAACTGATTGCAGGCGTGAGTCAAGCTTCTGCTTTCTCCATACTGACTGCAGACGTGAGTCAGGTATTCTCTGCTACATTTCTGACTGCAGGCATGAGTCAGGTAGCCCCCTCACTACCTCAGATCAAGATCCTGTGTTCCAGTTCCTGCTCCTGGTTCCAGCAGAGACTACCAGTGGATGAGGCCTAGTCTCCCACAGTGTGTTCAAGTTTAGCAGCCTACTATTTCTGATAGCAGTGCTTGCTGGCTTGTGACTCTCTGCTTGTTCTTGCTATAATACAATTGTGTACTACCTTACTTTTAAGGTGCATTTAACGTGCATTTAACTATACCGTACTGACTCCTGAACATCTCTGGGTAAACCATGATAGGCATTTCCCCTCCTGGAGAGTTAAACCTGTCAAAGATTTTTGAATCATATGCAAAAAGGTATACCTTACCTTAAATATCACTATTAATATTACTGATGAAGGTGTTGAAAAATGACCAGCACTCTAAACCCTGTAGCACTTACCTAATTATCAATACTTCTTCTAAAGCTCATCTAAAGGTATAAAATGAAGCTCTTTTAACACACTTGGATGACTCTTACCTGGACCAACTGATTTATCTACTTTCTATTTTGATAACATCAGAAACACCTCATGCTCTGTAAACAGAATAGTGTGCACTTGATTTACATTAATGGTTCTTCCATTTAATAAAGAGTCCCTTTCTTCACAGCCTTGAGCTAATAACAAGCCAAAATATTTATTTAAACAGTCAACTATTTCCTTATCCCCTCTACACATCTACGGTTTTCTGACATCTTATTATGTCTCCTTTACATTTGCTCTTTTCAATAGCATTCCTTAAAAATGTTTTATCATCCTTTTTACGGATCATTTTCTCTTGCTTTGGGTTTTAGCACATCTTATAATATGCTTAGCCATTTCTGTTAAACCATCTTGTTCTGACCAAGCCTGCATGTGTCTCCTTTATGCACATTGTTTATGCTTTACAATATCTGCCACAACTCTAGAGAACAAGATTGGTTTTCTTTTTGTTTTACCTTTGTTGAGTTTGCAAAAAATATTTGTGGGCTCAGTTCTAACAAGCCTAAGGCCTACATACCACAGATTCCTTAGGGCGTGTAATTCTAATAAGTGTGAGTCCAAAGAATCATTACTGATTCCTCAGAGCTTGTGACGCTACAAGCCTGAGGTCCAAAAATCATCACTGATTCCTCAGGGCTTGTTACGCTAACAAGCCTGAGTTCCAAAAATGATCACTGGGGCTTGTGCCACTAATAAGCCAAAGTCCTACAAATCAATGTTTCTTCAGGGTTTGGGCCTAAAAAGTTTAAGTCCTACAAACCAATTATAATGGTTTGTTTGACTCACAGACACAGAGTTAGGATAAAAACACAGTTTTATTGAATACAATAAGAACCCTCACAGGTCCTGTAATATACAAGGTATAGTACAGACACACGACAGGTAATATTTAGGCCCACACAGGTCCAGCACAAATATAGGAGACAAACAGTTCATGCTGACACTGGTCAGGCAAAGGAGTAGGTTCCCAGGTTACAGCAATGTAGGAGTTAAAGTTCATCAAGGATGGTAAACAGTCCCTTATGTGAAAGTACTGAACTGCTTCTTAAACACGCCAGAGTCTGCATCCACTGAGAGTTACCAGTACACTGAAGTAAAAGGAGCGCTACCGGTGCATTCACGGAGGCAACACTTGTAACCGGTTTGACAGCGTGGAGCATAAGCCAAAGGCAATGTACCGGAGCAATCACAGAGGCAACACTTGCAGCCGGTTTAACAGAATGGAGCGTAAGCCAATGGCAATATACCAGTGCAATCACGGAGGCAACACTTGCAACCGGTTAGACAGAGTGGAGCGTAAGCCAATGGCAATGTACCAGGGCAATCTCGGAGGCAACACTTGCAACCGGTTTGACTGGGTGGAGCGTAGCCAATGGCAATGTACCGGTGCAATCACGGAGGCAACACTTGCAACCGATTTGACTGAGTGGAGCGTAAGCCAAAGGCAATGTACTGGTGCAATCATCACAGAGGCAACCCTTGCAGCCGGTTTGACAGAATGGAGCATAAGCCAATGGCAGTATACCGGTGCATTCACGGAGGCAACACTTGCAACCGGTTTGACAGAGTGGAACGTAAGCCAATGGCAATGTACCGGAGCAATCACGGAGGCAACACTTGCAGCCGGTTTGACAGAATGGAGGACTAGGCCAGAGGTGCTCCGTGGAGCATACTGGGACAATATTTGGCAAACCTCCAGGAGCAGAGGTGCCAGACAAATCAAGGCACCAGAAATCAGAATGTCGCCGAGGCGACAAGGACCAGGATAGCAAGAACGGAGAACAGCCGAGTCGGTGCACAGGAAAAGGAACGTCAGCCCGGCCGGATCAGAACACAGGAGCAGAAACGTCAGCCAGTCCGGGTCGGTACACAGGAGCAGGAACGTCAGCCAGTCCGGGTCAGTACACAGAAGCAGGAACTTCAGCCAGGCCGGGTCGATACACAGGAGCGGACACTGAAGAATAGTCAGGCAATCCGGGTCGGTACACAGATGCAGGAACTGAAGAGTAGTCAGGCAAACCAAGCCGGTACTCTTGAAACTTCTTGAGCAAAAGTAGCACTGGTACAGGAACACCACGAAAGGGCAATCTGTGGGTGCAGGAGCCCAGTATATAAAGGCCATAAAAAATATAAAAAAATATAAACAAGGGATCACGGGCACCGTGATACCAATGTTTCCTCAGGACTTGTGCTAAACAAGTGTAAAACTTACAAATCAATGTTTCCTCAGGGCTTGGGCCTAACACAAGTCTATGTCTTAAAAAAAATTAATCTTTTCTTAGTGCTTGTGCCAAACAAGTGGAAGTCCAACAAATCAATGTTTTCTCAGGGACTGGGCCTAACAAAAATCTAAGTCCTACAACAAATCAATATTTCATTAGGGCTTGGGCCAAACAAGTTAAAATCCTACAAATCAATGTTTTCTTAGGGCTTGGGCCTAACACAAGTCTAAGTCCTACAACAAAGCAATGTGTCCTCAGGGCTTGTGCCAAACAAGTATAAGTCGGGGTTTGAGTGTAACATAAGTGTAAGTCCTACATATGAATTGTTCCTAAGGGCTCGGCCTCTAAAAAGTCAAAATCCTACAAATCATAATCTACAAAATACTCTATCCCGTTAAGTATCAGTCTGCCCCAGTCACAGCTTAAGTCATGGGGTTCCTGTCTCTGCCATGTTACAAACCAATTTTTTATTTTATTTTATTATTTATTTATTATTATTTTTATTAACTGTCCCCCAATCCCAGTCAACAACCCCCCAAAAAATTGCTTTCAACTGATTCTTTCCCCAAACTCCACCAACATAAACACCCTCCTCAGACCCTTTTTATACCATGTCACACTCCCTTTATAAAATGCCGGGAAGGAAATAAAATATGTTTTGTTTTGTATTTATGTTTTCAATGAGATAGGGGGAAAAAGAGGAAAAACTGCCCTTTTTGTGGGAAAGTTCCCCCCCAAGCAGGAAATTACATTTTTACCAACCCAGTAAAATTCCACACGGTACTTGCTGTAGTGCCTGTATAAACAGTACAAAGTCATCAATGAGCACACAATTCTTCACCATAAGACATTGGATAGGGTTTGGTTAATGGCAGTTAATATTTGCTTTGTTTGAGCTTCTGATGCCAGTTAAGGAGAAAACCTTGCTGGTGAGTCGTACTAACGCAGGACTCGGCAAGATCCTTCTGCTAATGTTTTTTTTCCGGAGAAACATTTTAAGAGCATGGTCACCAAATGTAATAAGAATGATAACAGGGACATGGATATGTGGGCTAATAACATGTAATCTTTGTTCTAACATGATATAATGATATATTAAAACCAATGAGAAGTTCAGTCTTTTTACTTTGCTGGACTTTCCTTTTAAAGCACAAATTGGTGTATTTATGCCAAAAAGTGAGCAGCAGCAGGATAGTGCAGGGTCAGATTAAGATTCTGTGGGTCCCTAGGCAGAGTATCAAGTCGGGGCCCCCATAAACCTCTGCACTGACCATGACTACAACAGCAATCACCTGTGAACCATAAAATAGAAAAGTATTGCAAATTCTGCATTGTAATAATGTTTTATTGAACCAATTATCTAAGTTTCAACAAGAAACTGGAACCAATTGAACAAATTACAATTCCTGTTAATTTAAACTGGGATTGCAAACAATTTATATGTTAGAGAGGCCTCCAAAACATTGCTCTAGAACAGTTGGTTTGACCATCAAGTGTTCTACCTCCATTTTATGCATATTGATGAAAGAGTGTGAAATCCATGGGCACTGGACTCCAAACATTCTGGGGGGTATAAGTAACCTCTGTTTCCAGTTATCTGAGTGGTAGGTTTATTGAGGACTGATTTGAGCACCTCTGGGTTAGAGAAAGCAGGAACATATCAAATACAACAGAGTTAGATTTACCAACAGTGTGTGTGTTCAGGATATTCCAGATGGAGAGCACAGCTGGACTAATTAGTGGCTCAGTCACTTTAATTGGTCTAAAAAACTATACTAAAGAAAGAAAGGCACTACTCAAATAATTATATTTATGAGGAATAGCTATGTATACCATACATAGGGTGCTCTAGTCCTATAACATACTTAAAAATAAAAAGGAAAAGAAACAAATTTGGACTATTATTACCAGCACTCCACCTCTATTATCAACAATAACCACCATTTCAAGTATTATAAATAATATTATTTCTTAGTAACATCCCCCAAAAAATAAATAATAAAAATACAAGATTGAGTTCCTAAAACCCCACAGTATCCCCCAGGTAATGTGCAATCAACAAGTCCCAAGCACCACCCACCCTATACATCCACCCACCCCCCTATAAAAACAAAAAGCACTGGCGCCTGTGTATGGGGCTAGTAAAAAATGATGAAACACCATGAAAAATTATGATGAAAAGACTGATGAAAACATATAAACATAGATGAATAAAATGAGTGATGAATGATGAATAATGGAGCCAATGATAGTAAATGATGATAGCAAGCACACATAACAGTCTCAATGTTCATCAGAAATAATGGTCTCCGTCAGTAGTACAACTGAGTCCACTCTCTATCCAGTATATGTCTCAAAATATAGACAGCAATAAATGATGAGATGATAAGATGAAAATAAATATGTATGATGACATCAGTGTTCTCGCGATTGAGTCTGACAGGCAATATGTATGCACCAGACCTGTTCCGATATTATCTTATACCAGGTCATGTAAACCATACCCACATGGCATTATAGCATTCCTGGGTACCTTACTCTCCCTTTCACGGAGTTTCCTGCCACTCACAAATTGCTTTTCATCACATCAATGTAGATTTCTTCAACACGTTGTAACAGAGTGTATTTCTCAGAGACCTTTATTCATCCACATCATTTTAAACTTTCTCACAGGGTACATCTTTACTGCAAATCAACCCATTTCCACAGCGGAGTCAGTGCACATATTCCAAAGTCAACGCGTTTCGTCTGCATATCTTTGGACTTTCTCAAGACTGTTCAACACATCACATCCGGTTCACTTCCTTATATCACAAACAGACCCGGAAGTTAATAGGGGGTTTCTAAAGTAACTACTCTGAACATTCTATATACAACCTCGTGTGGCTGTACGTCTTGGGCTATTCAGCATTCCAGCACATTTCTATCTACAGATATCCTAGATCCTCCTCATATATAGAAAAAAGACCAAGTGTACTGAACACTTGGCCAAATATTCAGGATTATTTGAAGTGGGTTAACTTTCCCAGTGTCACGGTTTTTGATGAACACTCAGACAGAACAGTAAGGTTAAAATGGCTTTATTGAGTAAGTTGCATACAAGGAATAAGGCAGCAGGCCCACAGTATGAAACAACACTATATATATGTATATATAGTCAATAAAGCAATGACTGTGAGCAGAATGACTGAGATGGGATACAGGAACAGGAGGTATCAAAGGCAGGCAACCCTCTACTAGAGAACCTGTAGAGATCAGGCTACTGGACCCCGGCTGACAGCAGGACAGAGGATGGCAGGAAGTCCTGGAGATGATAATTGGCATGAGACCCAGACGCCTGGATGGCACAGAACCCAAAGAGGCAACGAGGCAGCACTGACTACGGGGTGCCGCAGGGTTCAGTCCTGGGACCAATGCTTTTTAATTTGTTTATTAATGATCTAGAAGTGGGAATTGAAAGTAGCATCTCAATCTCTGCTGATGACACTAAGCTATGTAAGGAAATACATACAGAGCTGGATGTTTTTTCCCTACAGAAGGATTTAGATAAACTAAGTGAATGGGCAGAAAAGTGGCAGATGGCATTTAATGTAGATAAATGTAAGGTTATGCATTTGGGTTGTAGAAACAAACTTGCTACATATACTCTAAATGGGAAACAACTTGGGAAATCCTCATTAGAGAAAGATTTAGGCGTACTGATAGACAATAGACTTCACAGTAAGGGCGGTAAGGCTATGGAATTCTTTGCCTGGGGATGTTGTGCTTGCAGATAATGTAACTGCATTCAAAAAAGCAATGGATGCCTATCTAGCACAGAACAATATTGACAATTATGACAGATGGCTTCAAAGCAAATAGGATATTGATCCGGGGAACTATTTGACTACCAGTTGGAGTCAGGAAGGAATGGTCCCCCCCACACACACACACACACACCTGGTACTACATTGGAAATTTCTCCAGAGGGTGTTTTTGTTGCCTTCCTCTGGATCAACAGGGGTGTTATTGGCATGGGCTGGACTTGATGGACGCATGTCTTTTTTCAGCCTTATCTACTATGTTACTATGTTATGTTACAGGGGTCCCAGGGTGACCGAGGCCACCACTTACAAATGGTAAACCCTAGAGTGCTAGGGGTGGATCGTAGGTTAACACTGGAAGGCCACAGGTGTCCCCTCACAGGACAGTGGACTAAGTGCAAATGCTGGCTTGAGGCCCGATGGCCACTAGATAGGGATTAGAGCTCAGGGTCTCCACACACCAGGAAGTGCGTGCTAATGCAAGTGCTGGCCCTAACCCAGGCACTGCAACACAAAGGAGCACAAGGATTGCCTAGACAGTCTAGGCACTGAACTAGTTAACAGGAGACGCCCAGAGATACACAGGAATTCCCACAGGGAGTGAGCCCAGCAATTAGCGCAGAGGGAGACACAGAGAGATCAGAGTAACTCAGTCAGCACTTGCTAACACTGTACTGGTACTTCGCATGTACACACCGCCACCGGCGGTAGGAGTAAGTGGCTATAGCACGAATGCTATGTCTACGGTCAACAAAATAAGATTAGCGCCACGTGGCGCACCCCAACAAGGCAACCGGAATCCGTCGAATGTAATGCTGGCCAGTAGGACAATGGAGGAGGCACAGTCACACACAGATGGCAACGGGTCAATGGCTCAGACTGGACTGGTTACAAATGAACGGAAGCACAGACTGGTCAGGAGCAAGGCAAGGCTCAAAAGCCAGGCAGACTATCACAGAGAGGGTTCTTAGCCAGATCCGTTGAATAACAGAGAGGTTCTCAGCCAGATCAGTTTAGAAACGGAGCGGCTTCTCAGCCAGATCAGTTTAGCAATGGAGCGGGTTCTCAGCCAGATCAGTCGGTAACGGAATAGGTTCTCAGCCAGATCAGTCAGTAACAGAGCAGGTTCTCAGCCAGATCAGTTCAGCAACGGAGCGGGTTCTCAGCCAGTTCACTCTGTAACAGAGCAGGTTCTCAGCCAGATCAGTTCAGCAACGGAGCGGGTTCTCAGCCAGATCAGTTGGTAACAGAGCAGGTTCTCAGCCAGATCAGTTCAGCAACGGAGCGGGTTCTCAGCCAGATCAGTTCGGCAATGGAGCAGGACACAGGAAACACAGGAACGTCGTCCGGCAGGCCGGGTCATACAAGAAACAACAACACAGTAACAAAACGTCAGGCTCAGATACACCACGAAAGGGCGACTTAGAATAGATGTGACAGGATATAAAAAGGCAAGCCCTGGGTGGAGCAAGGATGTCAGACCAATGAGAAGGCAGCATGGAAATTATGCACAGTAACAATGTCGCCGTCAGAGCAGGAACACAGGCACCGTGATACCCAGATTACCCATATCTCTATTTTTTGTCGGTCAATGTACTGTGTAGAGGGACAGCTATCCGAGGGTAATAAATAGACAAAGATATATGATCATCCGTCATATATCCGCCATTCTCCCCTCATATAAATAAACTGAGCATCCCCACAGGTACATGATCGAACCATAGTTATATATTAAAAAATTCCAATTTTAAATCATTCAAAATCAGAGATAAGTTCCCTCTTCATATACATTCCCACACGTTACTAAGGAAAAAATATCCAGATAGATACTATCAAAAACACATGTAAGAAGATTATACACTTTCAAAGGAACACATTGAACTTTAATTCCTCATTCAATCCCTGAGGAGACAGAGAGCCCAAAGTATAAATCCATTTTGCTTCACACCCCAATAGTTTTGCATCCAAATCACCTCCTCTTCTATTATTTTTGATGCGTACCATACCAATGGCCCTTAAATTCCCAGAGTCACCTTTATGAAACTCCAAAAAGTGCCTAGCTACTGGACTCTCCATCTCAGCACTTTCTATGTCACATTTATGTTCAAGTATTCTCCTTCTAAACTCCCTCTTGGTCTTCTCACATATATCATATTACAGGAGCACATCAGCTGATACACCACCCTCCTAGTTCTGCAGTTGATCATGGATCTTATCTTGAATTTCTTCGTACTATCAAAATTATAAAAGACATCAGTTTTTTTGGATAAATTTACAAGCCATACATGTACCACATCTAAATGTTCCAACCATTTGTTTTTTGTCAAGCTATATTTTACAGGCTGTAGTTGGATCATGATAACTATTTACAAGTCGATCCCTCAGATTGAGTGCCCACTGTGCAACTAAGACTGGTGTATCACCAACAATCTTCCTGATACCAATGTTTTGTGTTAAAATATTCCAATGCTTCACCAGAATTGATCTCAAACTCTGCCAATGAGTACCATATCTTGTTATAAACCGGACCCTATTATCAGTATGACCCACATCATACCTATCCACATTTTCCATTTGTACAGCATCTGCATTGGTCTTGGATCAGGCTCCATTCTGCCTACCAGTGCTGCCACCACCATCGACGACAGGAAAAGGAGGGTGCTGGAGTTCTTCCTGCAGCAAACAATGAGCTCCGCACCTCCTCATTGCTGCATGCTTCCAAGTGACCTAATAGTCACATCCACGCATGCACATGTGCCAGGACAACAGGAAGAGTCCAGGGTGCTCTAATAATATATACAATTTTGTACATGTTCAGATCTTGGGGGGAAATTGTCCCCCCAGTTCAGCATGGCAGGGATTCCCAGTTTTTGCTTTGGATGGGTGTTGGGAATGGAGCTTGTGGTAGTGGCACTAGTGGGGGTGGCTGCTGGCTGTTGTGTCATTGTTTCTGGCTGTTGGGGGATTGCTGTAGCCAATTTGGTTTTCATAGTGGAAGTTCTTTTGGGTGCATATTGTTGACAAGGGGTAGCAGCAGGGTCAGCAGCAGGGTCAGCAGCAGTGGCATGGGAGTGGGACTTATTTTTTTCCACATACACATTACAGTGCCTATGCTGCATATGCTTCACTAATGCAGATGTGCCAAAGTGTGATCCCTGCTTTCCACTATTTACTGTGTGTTCCAACTGATTTCATAGGGGATTTACAGTTTTCTGAACTGTTCCTGACCCCAGTGAAAAACATTCCCACACCCACATCTTTAATACCCCCTGATTAAACATCATATCTACCTCTCTCATTCTCCTAGTCTCTGCAGCTTCTGTTTTCAGTCTTGCCACCACATATTCTTGACCATTCATGGGAACCTTACCCTCTTCCTGCCAAACCACAGCGAGGGGCCAGTTTACTATTGAAATGTCGCCCTCTATTCATTGACCATCAAAAGGGCGACATCAGAATGTTGCCTGCATCAAAAGTGTGACATTCTGCTGTTGCACTCTAAAGGGTCACCAAATAAAGGGCAACATTTAAATAATAAAACACAGCCCCTGCAATATGAAGCATCCTGGGTTGTCCCCAACCCTGCGAATCCTGGAAGACTACACGTTTCATAAACTTCTGCCTGGGGCTTGCACAGATTAAACTGAAATCTGGTCACTTTGTACAGAAGTTATATAGTGGCATCAGCTGTGATTACTTTACTGTCTGAGCGATGAATGGATGAGGAGATCTGTGGAGACTGGAAATTATATTCTTGGTGTTTATGATAGACACGCTTTGTGTAGTTTCAGGTGGAAGTGACGTCTCACACCAAGGTTGTGCATCAAAACGGTCTTGGCTCACCCTGGCTGAGACCTCCTCCACTGTGCTGGCTGGGATCTCCTCCACCGGGACTCTTCTATCTCAGCAGCAGCTTCACTTCCACCTGCCTGGTACCTCCTCAACCTTGCTGGCTGGGATGACAGCTGATGCCACTATATAACTTTTTTACAAAGTGACCAGATTGCAGTTTAAAGGGATAGTAATACTTCTTTTTATCTTTATTTTATTTTGTAGGCATTAAAAAAACATGAAGAATGATATAAGTCTTATCACCCAACCTTTATGGTTTAAGTGATATTCACAAGCAAATTTTCCCCCTCCCGCCCCTTTTACCTAGTGTAAGCCATCTCTTTTCAGATGTGGAATGCAGTCCATAGACCAGACAGATAACAGAAGGGGACAAGCTTCTTTGGATGAAAACAATGGAATCCCTGCCCCCCTTGACAAGCTTTTCAGGTTTTTCCCTTATCTGAATTGAAGATTGTCCCTCTCTGCAATCTTACTGGGCACCTCCCTTCTGCTTTGGCTGAGCAGTGTTACATCCGTAAAAGGGGCGGGAGGGGGACACTTTGTCATTGAATTACTCCTGAACTACAACTCTGACAGAACTGAAATAACACTCTCCAAAGTCCAAATACTATGATGATTATTTAGAGCTGCTTTTATTATGAAACATTACTATCCCTTTAATCTGTGCAAGCCCCGGGCAGAAGTTTGTGAAATGCACAGTCTGCCAGGATTCGCAGGGTTAGGGGTGACCCAGGAAGTTTCATATTGAAAAAGCTTTGCAGGGGCTATGGTTTATTATTGAAATGTCTACCTATATTTGGCTACCTTGCATGCAACATCAGAATGTCACCCTTTTGATGCAGGTAACATTAAGAACTCACCCTTTTGATCATTGCCAAATAGAGGGCAACATTTCATTAGGATACCACAAGAGCCTACCCCTGTTCTTATCCACTAACATGAACCTGCCCCTTTTCCTGCCCTCTTACAGGAACCTGCCTCTCTTCCTATTCACACACATCCAGAACCTGCTTCTCTTCCTTCCCACTCATAGCCAGAACCTACCTCTTCACAGGAATCTGTACCTCTTCTTCCTGCCCACTCACAGTAATCTCTCGCAATATCCTGCTGCTGCCCAATCACGGGAGGATCTTTCTGTCCTACTAATCCCAACTCCAACTGTAACATGTCTTCTTTCTCTTCATCACCTTCCCACTCTAGTCAAACTCTGTGCCTCTTGATGCTCCTCTGGTGCAGAAAGCTTTGGAGTGCACTGAAACACTCTGAGGAATTATCACTATTTAAATTGCTTGGTGACAAGGATGCTGCACCTGTTATCATCTACATTGTCTCCCACCTTGGGATGTGAGAGACTTCCCTGATTCAGAGGCAGACTGGTGGAGCTGCTGCTTTGCTTTCCTGAGGATGATTACCCACTTTCTCTCCTTTGAGAATAAGTTTTCAAAAACTTGAAAATAAGTACTATATACTTTTTATAAAGAAAAATAAATAAAGCAGTATAAAAAAGGAATTAATGAAAAAACAAACACACTACTCACACTCTAAACAGTGAACTGAACCTCACTGCCCTAACACTAACCCAGTGTCAGCCTCACTGCTCAGTTGTAGTGGTGCCTCTGCACCTGCGACTCAGTGTTTTGACCTCTTTCATTATCACCTGCTTCCTTTCCTTTGGATATTTCCTCTCTTCTATTCCTGTGCTGCCTGTCCTGACCTCATTCCGTTTGACTTCTTTTTGTTGGATTTCCTTCTGATACCTCACCTTACTCAACCTCAGTACATTTTCTCAATATCGCTTGCCTGTTTTCCACCTTCAGGCTTGTGACCATTGTCATCACCATACCACTAGAGTGCTGCTTGTCTGTTTCTTGATTCCATAAGATTTTCCTTGGCTAGCCCAGTATCCTATGTAGCCATTGCATTCACACAATTTATTGACCCTCACTTTCCTAACACTAACATAGCTCACTCACCTGCACTGCCCTAACACTAACTCACATAACTTTGTGATTCTCACTACCCTAAAACTAACTCACAGACTTTACTATCTAATTTATTTTCAGTAACTGCTCTCTTATCTACTGAAACACCTCTCCATCTCTCTGCTAACAAAGCCCATTCTGAACTATGGGAAAACCTTGGCTTTTATAGCATAGGAAAATGGGGAATTAAGGGGTGCTTCTATGTGGTGGGAAATTCCAGGCTTCAACAAGCTATAGTAAGCTGAGAAGTATTATCCCTCAAGGACATAGCTGGAACGGCAGACTTGTAATGACCTCCTGGGAACTGGTTGATATATATTGTTCTTCCAGGACACGGCTGGAGAGAAACGGAGTAGTATTTCCTTCCAGGTCTTGGCTGGAGGGGCTGGGAATTATTGCTCTTCTGGAACCTGAACACATAGAATGCTTAGCATTAGAGGGCAGGAAAAAAAACAGTGGAGACTTTTAAGAAAAAGTGAAGTAATATAGAATGGTAACCAGATGAGGCCCAAAGACAAAAAGCAAAAGCGTGGTCAGTGAGGCTGAGGTCAGCAGAAAAAAAGCATGTCATGCAAATAAGCCACACCAGTCACAAATTGCAAAAATATTATCCAAAAGCATACCCGGGGAATGGCAAACTTGCCAAAATTTTAGTGGTTAACATGCTGCCTGCTAACAACTTTTACGTTTAGTTGTTTATTTCTCTACTTCAGGCCTCAACAGTAGTATTAGCACAGGAAATCTTGCATCCATTCTCTACGGGTAGAGAAAGACAAAGTTCTCACAAGGAAATCATTGGCAGTAGTGAATAGGAAGAAGTTCTACGTATAATCTATGGTTTGGAATCTTTACAGGAAAAGTAAGAAATTGCTGGTTTTATGTGAAAAAATGTTTTTTTTTTTGCACATCCCTAGTATTAATATTGAGCCCTGCATCATCTGTATATCTGAGGAGTTGATTGGTGACTATTTAGTTATGAACTGAGTAAGATATAATAGCTTTTTCTCATCAAAACCCATAGCATTTTTTTTATAATGATCACTATAGTTAAGATCCTCAAGATCATATACAAATCAATGCCTCTGAATGCAACTAATTAGATATATGGTAGAAATGTTTTGGATCTCTGCTTCTCCTCCCTGTGTTTTCTATTTTTCTTGGTGAACATTACTCTCAGTTTTGACAACATGGCATAAGTCGCTACTGTGCAAGTATTACAGGGCAAGATAAATGCATTATCATGTTATTTCTGTCACTCTTCCTTACCTGTGGTCCATCCTCCCACAGTTTAACTGCTGATTTGTGTTGCCTCCAACTTCTGGCATTCGACCCGGCTTGCCTTCCAACTTGATCCAGTCATCTCTTCTGTTTACTCTGCTCATCTAATATTGACCTTGGCCTGTCCCTGACCTTCTGACTGCCATCCCTTTGGCTTGGAGCTGCTTGACTACCCACCTCAGGCCTTGCAGTTGTGTCAAGAACTCTGTGTGTTGGTAGCATCTGACTATCTCACTTCAGGCCTTGCTGATGTGTCAAGGACTCTATGTGTTGATAGCATCCGACTAACCTGCCTCAGGCCTTGCCGGTGTTTTGAGGACTCTTTCCAACATAGTCTGTTCCATGAAAACTATTCGATTTAACGTTATCTTCAGAACTCCCTCCGGTGGTAGAATTAGTCACTAGGCTATGACTCATCTACTTACTTCAGCCAGTCTCAGCTTAAGTTCTGTTTGTTTAATTGCATTTGCTCAGTTTCCCAGCCATCTGACTGAGCCAGATTATACCTGCTACTTCCTCTGGCTTTTCCCTGTTTAGAGCCAGCTTCCACCAGCCACCTGCATAATTGGATCCACCCTTTTGCTTAGTTTGGGCAAACCTAGTGGTTTCTGGAGAGGTTCATCCCGGTCTGGTTACTAGCTCCTCTGGGGCTGGATATGTGGCTTTTCGGCCAGCACCTGTACCCTGGCCTTGGCCGCAGAAAGACCCTTCCATTACTTACACCACGTATTTATATCTAATTCATGCATTTTTATTTGAGTGTGCAAATGTCGCCATTGGAAACAGAGCCAAAGACTTTTATAAGCAACAGTGACCAGAACATCAAGAAGTAAGTAATGGAGATGACATATCTTTATTTCATGTTGTTCCACTTCCAGCTCACCCCACACTCCCACTGCTCCTCCCACTTTTTGGAACATATGCAGAAATAAAAAGTTCAGTCATTCTGAAATTAGTTAACTAAAACACAGAAGAGAATTCAAATTTCCCATTAATTTAAACCCTTAAATGCTATAGAGATATCCAATGAACTGCAAAGCATTGACAAATAGACTTATCTAGCAAGGCCTTAGAGGTCACATTTATATGATCGGACTTGATGCAGGTTTATGTGCTCTGTATGATGCATTTAGTTTGCTCCAACATTGCTCTAGTTTTTGAGCATAAACTGTATAGAAAAGTATGAAGTACAGTATATTAACCATACAAATGTCAGAGGAGTAAGCAGCACATTACAAAGCAATATTTTTTGCACACCTTTGTGCAAATCAAAGGGTTAATATATAAGCTAAAATAAAGTTACAAGTATAACATCATTCTTTATAAATGTATGTGAATATAGGAGCTGCCTTTGTTCATTTAAAATTCTCTCTAGCAAATATATTGCAGAGTTAGGTGTATAGTTACCCTTCAAGACATTTTAATACTGCGCTAGGGTGTGTTTAGTGCAACAAATTCTATTACATAGATTTCTCTACCAGCCATAACATTCAGATACAAAGCTCATCTAGAATATACCACTGTTCACAATTATGTTAATGTGTAGTTTCCAAAATAAAGCAGCTGGTTTTAGAAATCCTTTGACAGAGTTTAACCTTCTACATTTTGCTGAGGACATTTTAGAAAAAGTATTCACTTTTCTTTAGTCATTTTAATGGGGTTGACATTTAAAATCAGTTACCGTTTTTTTTTTTCTAATTTAAGTCCCAAAATGGTGAGCAAAATTGTATTGCAGAGAAAAGTGTTGAACACCCCTCTCACAGTCAAAGCTTTAATTAATTGTTTAGAGCTGTTGTACTAAGAAGGACTGCAGCAGTTCTGGTGCAAGCAAACTATACCATAGTGGAAACAGAAACATTTCTAATGATTTATATTGGACTTTTAATTAGTGATGCAAAAAATTCCATTTTCTTTTAGCACTAATTTTTAATGAAAAAAACATTTTTTTTTCCTTTTTCTAAGACATTTCTGCAAAAAAAAAAAAAAAAGAAAAAAATACATTACAATGTCTGCTTTTTTGCTACTGCTAATTAAATTCCCTTAAGAACTTGTCAATTTCTGCCTATACTTTCTATGGCTGTGCTAAAGAGGAGAAATTCACAATTAAAAAATAGCAGAACAAGCAGTGGTACTAGTAGTATAAATAATGGGATCCTAGTACCCTCAGATAGTACTTCTGTCACCATGGCCTCACTGACTTGGGGAGTGTTGTTTCTAAAAAGATTAATTTCTGATTTTCCCCAGGTAAAGTAGCAGCACAGTTATGTAGCTACATGAGCTTACTGTGTCTGTGACTTTAAGTGTGACATCAGGAACACCACCTATGTTACTACAAAAAGAGGAAAGAGTCTGGTGGTGGTGCTAATGATGATGAGGGTGATGACAATTACAGTGAAATGACAGATTTCTTAGAAGAGTAAAAAGAATGTTTTTCACCATTTGCACTGACATGCTTTTTGCTAAGTGATCTAAATCACAGGATAAATCTTAAAAGTGATTATCAGTTCTATAGAAAGGTAAGCTGTAAAAAAGTGTTAGTAAGCTGAGGATTATGGTAATGCAAGCACTGGAAATAAATGATAGCAGTATAAGAAAAATGACAAATTAAGCCTTGGAAAAATTTGTTAGCAATCTGAGTCCTATGGCAACATAGGCCTTGAAAACACGTGCTAGCAGGCTCAGGCCTATGGCAATGATAGCTTTGGAAACATTGCTAGCAGACTGAGGCCAATGGTAAGGTAAATCTTGGATGAAATTGCTAAACTTGGTAATGCAAGTCTTGAAAAGTTAGTAGGTTGAGCCTGTGGCAGTAAATGCCTGAAAAACATTTTAGGAGGCTGAGATCTACTGCAATGCTAGCCTTAAAATTGTTAGCATGCAGATTCTAACTGCAATGAGAGCACTGAGACTTTTGATAACAGATTGTGGCCTAAAGTAACACAAACCTTGAAAAAATGTTAGCAGTTTGAGTCCTGTGGTAGGGATGGAAGGAACATTTTTCTTCAAAAAGCAGATATGCAAAAATATCACTTCATCTGCCAAAAAATGGCAATTCCCTCCTCTTTATTGCATTGAAATCACTGATAATAATGTATTCTCCCCAGTAGGGCTGGGTGAAAAGTCAGAAGCTTTTCCTGCATGACTTCATGAAAAACAGAAAATGTTTCACTTTTTTTGAGAAAGATTTCTCCGTTTCACCAATGCAAAATTTTCTTCCTTTTTGCCCTGCCAGCACATTTTTGTCCTATGTTTTCTATACTGCAGGTCAAAGTCCTATATGGGGATGGGTGAAAATTTTCATCATAATCTGAAATCGGTGAATAATGGCACTTCCCTCTTGGCGAAAAATTTGTTGTGAAAAGTGCTGAATTTCTGCTTTTCTTGCCTAGCTCATTCCATTGAAATCAAAGGGAACAGTTAATTTATACACAACACATAACAAATATTTTTTTTATTTCACAAAGGCATAGTATAAAAGGGGCATTAGGGTGCCTGTGTTGGTGGGCAATGGGGAAAGAATCAGATAAACAGGGAATTTTGTTTGGGGGGTTGTTTACTGGGATTGGGGGGCAGTTAATACAAAATAAATCCTAAACACAAATAAAAAACCCCCATAAGACATGGTCTAAAAAGTGTCTGAAGAGGGTGCCTGTGTTGGTGGGTGGAGTCTGGGGAATTAATCAGTTGAACAGGGAATTTGTTTTGGGGGTTTCTTGACCGGTATTGGGGAGGGGACAGTTAATAGAAAAAATAAATAAATAAAATAAGAAATTTGTATTTAAAGTGATAGAGACAGGAACCCCCTGACATAAGTTGCCACTGAGGTGGACTGATACTTGATAGAGTGTTTTGTAGACGATGATTTGTTAGATTTGTTGTTAGAGCCCCAGAAAACCCAGAATCATCATACTCCATAGGTGTTATTTGGAATTAACTGTTGGCAGTGGCACATTCTAGACACATTAATAACATCACTACTTTTCTTATCTGCCCCAAAGCCCTGGGAACTTTTTTGATTGCTTCTGCTGTTGCTAGTTGTAGCACCTCTGACCTGCTGAAAGTGTGTTTCCCAGTCAGATCTGTGGTTGTGCTTCAGGTGGGATATGATAGAGGAGTTGCCTAGGTGTGAGCCTGCCTTCTCCCTGCTCACATGTTATTTGCACAGACAAGAGATAGCAACATGCTTAGCTTTTGGATTCTGAGTGAAGTATCTCCACACAGTGGACTTCATGGACTGAGAGGTTCTTGAGGGACTGCTACTACTACTGGGTCTAGCAGGTGATGCAATTCTACTGCTACTACTACTAGGTGTTTCAAAGGTGCAGCAATTCTAGCCACATCACAGGCATTCATCATAGATAAGGATGTGGATATTAATAAAAACAAAGACAAAAAATACAAACCTGCACTCCTCTATATACAGTGAACATGTGTGCCCTGTATTGGGCACATATAATACTTCTTAATAAATAAGTCCCAGAAATTGGCCAATTCATGTATAAACTTGCCACCCTTCCACCGCCAAGGTATCTTACTTAAAGGCAAGTCCTACTCTAATACACCTATGGAAGTCTTATCTAAATTAAAAATTATCTGATGAAAGATGTTGTAATAAATATGTTAGAAGGGGACCCTTTAAATTATGTTTTCATGTTTTTTTTAATGCTTGTGGGTCCCAGTGTATTGCAATTAAAAACAGAAAACATACAATGTTACTAAAAAGGTGTAAATGGAGGACTTACCTGATGCAGGATTCCATGTTGGGCCTGCATTGTATAGATACATGTATGGAAAACTGCAGATCATTTATATCCTTCCTCGCAGTTCATGTGAAGGATAATTGATACCAAACAGACAGGGTGCATGCAAGCTGAGACAGACTGCAATAAGAAAAGAAAAAAGAAAAGCTCACAGAGCTAACTCACCATAAAATATCCATATAATAAATGTAATTTTAATGTGAAAATAAAGATTAATATATAGATGGAAGCAAGGAATGAGAGGGTTCTCCAGTCCCCCAGACAATAGGCCAAAACCCAGAGTGCAAACACAGACGAAAAAGGCAAACCTGCGCTCCTCTATATAAAGTGAACATGTGTGCTCTCTATTGGGCATATACAATACTTCTTAGTAAATAAGTGAGATTTCAGTCCCACAAATTGGCCTTTTCATGTATAAGACTGCCACCCCGCCAAGTTATCTCACTTTATGGCAAGTCCTACTCTAATATACCTATGGAAGTCCTATCTAAATTAAAAATTATCTGTTGAAAAATGTAATAAACACGTTAAAATTACATTAAAATTACATTTATTATATGGATATTTTATGGTGAGTTACTACTGTGAGCTTCTCTTTTTTCTTTTCTTGTTGCAACCTGTCTCAGCTTACATGTACCCTGTCTGTTTGGTATCAGTAATCCCTTGGTGGGGTGGCAAGCTTATACATGAACTGGCTAATTTGTGCAACTAAAATCTCACTTATTTACTGAGAAGTATTATATATGCCCAATACAGGGCACACACTTTATATAGAGGAGCACAGGTTTGTATTTTTGTCTGTCTGCACTCTGGGTTTTGGCCTAATGTCTGCTGCCATCTATATATAAATCTTTATATTCACATTAAAATCACATTTATTATTATTATGGATATTTTATGGTGAGTTAGCAATGTGAGGTTTTCTTTTTTCTTTTCTTGTGGATATTAATAACCTATATTCCTTTTGTTGTTGCTGCTGGCACTCAACACAAATGCCTGTGGCTGAGTGGGACTTGGAAGCAGCGAGGATTCTCATGATGACTGACAGGAAGACTGTGTATATTTTCCCATCTTTGCTTGTCCAGGGTCAGAGTTTCCAATGTTTTTTTTTCAAACAGTTTATAGAGAAGCACAAGGCTCCTTTTCAGTGGTGGAAGATTGAACCTTTGCCTTTCAGCTAACCTTCTGACCATGTCAGCATCTTTCTCACTCTCAACTTCATCTGTATCTGAATAAGTGGAGGATACTGAATGGTTATATTCTAGATCTACGTCATTGTCATCAGTCATCATTAGGTCATCCTCAGCATTGCCTACCTCTTCTTGCCAACTACCTTTATGTTCCACTAAGCTTTTAGAGGTGTCAAAATGTATTTTTACTTTCACAAAGTTCGCTACTACTTTGAAGACAGGTTTTTTTGCTGCTTTGTTTGTCTCACTGTAAGATGCAACAGTTAATTCAGCGGGTATACCTTCTTCCATTATGCCATTGCCATCATCAACACTAGAATGTGACTCGTTTTGATCTTCACTGTTCTTATATGTTTTTTTGTACTGGTGCTGCTTGTGGTGGTAGAACTTTTGGTGGGACCTTGCCAAACTGCTTCCTCCCCATGGCTGCAGTTTTTGAGCTATCACTTTACTATCATGTCCTTCACTGCTCCACTTTTCCCTTTCCACCTGCCCCTTGTGCATTTTCTGGCCATTACTCCTGTGTTTGTTTCTACTCTAAAGTACACAGCACAGCTGATGTGTGTTATGTCTTGCCTTGGCCATCAACAAAAGTCTCAGTCTTGTCTGCTATCTATCAAGTCTTCCTTAGTCACACAGCTCACATCAGGGTCCCAGTCAGCTGTATGTCACCTAATATATTTATTTTATTTTTTTACAGTTGTCAACCCTATCTTATCACAAAAGAAACTATTTCTGCAGAGTTCCCTAGCACCGAGATAATAACAGCAAGATCAGCAAGGAAATTGCTTGGACAACAGCTGCCTGTGTCTTTCAAATGTTTAATACTTTCTGTTCCACAGGATTGTCATACACATTGCAAAGCAATCCATATGGCACCCCTTTTGTACCCATTTTGTTGGTATGTGTACAAGCCAAAAATCCTCAAACTCACGGAATCCTGGCTAAGCCCTAAAATACCACATGCTGCTGTTGCAATTGAAGGATACTCATGTTTTAGGAAGGACCGAGAAAAGCAAGGAGGCCGCCTAATAATATACACCCAAGAGTCTATAAACATCTACACTTTTAAATGACTCTTATAACTCTGATTCATATAAATACATTGCAGGAAAATTAGTCTTCCCTTCACTAAGCAAATCATAATTATTGGCATCTACAGGCCTCCAAATACACCAACACAGTCGCTTACAGACATAACCTACCATCTCAATGAGATTGCCACCCCTACTCGCATAAATTTTAAAACGTCCAACCATACTGTGCTAGACTAGATCATTTCATCCTGCCAAGATTCATGTACTAGCAAATGTGTTTAGTGATCACTCCATAGTCTACTGTGATCACGAAATAAAACCAATCAAATCATGTCCAAAAGTCATAATTAACAGATAATTTAAAATCTCCAGTCTTTCTAAATGACTTAAGAAATTGCTCATGGTATAGAATATGCCTTATACCTGATCTAGACTAAGCAATTTAGTTTTTTGACTCAGAATTCTTACAGGTCTATGATACCCATGCCCTTCTAAGGATAATTAGGGTAAGGGTGCTCATCTACCCTGGGTCTCTACCAACCTGTTTGAATTATACAGTTTCAGAGATGAATTATGGACAAAATTTAAACATCCTGCTCCGCTAAGAATCACACTGCATATAGGCATTTATGGAATACTTACACGAAGCAAACAAAACTAGCAAAAGTGCAATATTTTTCTGACAACTTGAATAACATTTCAAAACCAGCCAACTTCTGGAAGGTTATTAAAAACCTCTACAGCCCTCCTAACCACTCTTACCCATCAGCTATAACCATAGGCAAAGAAATTATACAGTGCCCCTTAGCCATAGCTAATGCATTTAACAACTACTTTGTTAGATGTGCCACCACTCATCAGCTTATATCAGATCAGCTTATATCATCTGCTACCTGGTCCATTGATGCTAATGAATTTAATTTCCTGCCGATAAATGAGTGAAATATATGACCACCTCCTTAACCCAAAAATGAAATTACAATCTGGCCTTGACCAACTACCAGCAATGTTACTAAAGCTCAGTGCCACGGTCACTGCACATCCTATTACAACCCTAATTAATGCCTCCCTGTAATCTGGGCATATACCCAAAGCTTGGAAAGTAGCTAGAGTTCTGCCTTTCCACAAAAGTGGGCATAAATATGTAGTATCAAATTACAGACCAATATCACTACTCCCCACATTGGCTAAAATCTTAGATAAATGTGTCCATGTGCAACTATATAAGTATTACTGGCTGACCAGTTTTTTTCACCCCCCTTTCATTCAAATCACTCTACAGTCACTGCCCTCTTAAAAGTAACCTATGATATCCAGACTGGAATGGAAAATGGGAAACTCGATGGAGCTTTTTTCCTAGATTTTACAAAGGCATTTGATACAGTAGACCATAGTATTCTGATAAGTAAACTCCAAAGTTCAGGATTGGGTAATCAGTCTCTAAACTGGTTTCAATCCTATTTATCAGACAGAATACAATATGTGTCTATTGCTGACAATACTTCCCTTCCGCTCAAAGTTACAAGTGGAGTTCCCCAAGGCTCCATCCTTGGCCCTCTTCTATTTTCTCTAGTTATAAATGATCTACCCATGGTTTGCAAAGCATCTTCTCTACTGTTCTGTATGCAGATAACACTATAATATATACTAAAAATTCAAACGTATCACAACTGGAGGGCGTATTACAGCATGATTTCTCTGAAGATGAAAGATGGATAGCAAAGAACAAACTATTCCTAAACACAAAATGGTCACAATGTTATTTGGTACAAAACATAATTTGTGAAATCTCTGCAATACCAATCTATTCATTGTAACAGAATCTAATCGTAAGTTGGTCACAGTGGACTCCAACTAATATATGTCACCGCTGCTGTGATTTCTCACCTGGATTTCTCCACTCCTCTCTTCCTCATTGAGAGCTTCTGCTTTAAGAACTGCTACTTTCTAATGGAGAGATGTCATGCCATCTCCTCTGCTTCTCTAGACTCTTTTAAGGCCACCTGGCACGAATGGGACATGTGAGACGTATATGTGAATAACATCGTACAGACTTCATACCCAATTTGGCATTGGTTGATTGGCAGATAATTATTTGATGACGGAACTTATGTGACTTCACTGGACCGCCTAGCTCTCACCTCTTTATCTACCTGCACCCCTCTTCAAGCTTCCATTCTCTATTTCCCTACTTTTCATCTCCTACATATATGTCGCTCATCGTTCTTCCTCTTCCCGCTCTCTTCTGCTTTCCATTCCTCTCTTGTTTATGTTCCTTAACAATTGGTAGACCTATTCTCAGTTAATTTCCAACATACAAATGTTTATATACAGGTATGCTGATATACCTCTTATTAGAAGTATGCTAGGGTTTTCCCTTTTATCATTTTCTCTTCATTAGACAGGACTGTTTCGTTTAATGTTCAAAAACTTTGCTAATTGTACATTGTGTATGGCTATATAGACAAGACATTGTAATATTGTATTTGTATATTGAGTTTTCTTTTCTCTTTATGTTATTATGGACATATGTATGAGAAGGAATGTGACTTTTTCGTTTCGATATGCTTCTTTTTGCTTTTTTCTGTACTGTACTCTCTTTTATTCTAAATAAAGATATTTTGAAAAACAAAAAAAAAAAAAAAAAAAAAAAAGAACTGCTACTTTTTGGTTTCTTGCACTTGATCTTCGAGTTATCCTGTGTTCCAACATTTATTGTTGTTTATTTGTGATCCTCATCTTTGAACAGTTTCGAACTACAATTTGTTCTTCTCTCCGTGAGCCTGTTATCTGATCCGGTCAGTTTTCGAACGGAATTTCCTCTCCAGTCCTCCTAGCGCGACTCTGGCTTGTTTCCTCGTTTACTCTGCTCGGTTTTCTCGACTACTACCAGATTTCCAGTCAACACCAAAGAAGCAGGTAACCTCAGTTCCAGTACCCTTAGCAGGTTGATCTCCGACTGGGCTCAGAAGACGTGAACAGCTAGTCGGATAGATCCCAGCCACTCGACTGCAATAACCTAGACTACCACCAGACTTCCAGTCGACGCCTAAAAAGCAGGTCACCTCGGTTCCTGTATTCGCGGCAGGTTGATCTCCGAATGGTCTCAGCAGGCATGACTAGCCGGTCGGATAGATCCCAGCCACTCGGGTGCTATTCCATCGTCTGCCACCAGAATTCCAGTTGATCCCATAGAAGCAAGAACTTTGGTTCCATTATCCACTGCAGGTTGACCTCTGATCGGTACTAGCTATCAAGTTCAGCTGGTCGGATTGATCCCAGCTATTAGACTGAACACTAGTGACTTCCATTCGACTACCACTCTGTGGAGTAGGTTGACTATCTCTGGTCTCATCCTTGAACTACTTTAGATTCCTCTGCCTGAATATCCTGTAGTCTGATACTAATAAATACTTTGACGTCTATAGTTTGTGTACTACTCTCCTTCTTTAACAGAGGTTCTGCATGTAAGGTCCAAACACTATCTATAGTAAGTCACAATATCTTGGTATGTGGCTTGACCCCAACCTCACTTTTGGTCTTCATATTGATAAATTAATATCCAAACATTATCCCAAAATAGGTGCTTTGTTTAGAAACAAATCCTGTTTAAATCACGTATTGTACAACAGATGATAATGCCATTCATAGACTATGGGGACGTAGTATATGCTCCCACGCCACAAATCCATCTTGCTAAAACTGACACTGTATAACTCATTATGCCTCTTTATCCTTCAATGCAATTACACAACCCATCATTGTGATACATAGAATAACATAGGAATTAGAGGAGTGATATCACTGGATAAGCCATCTCCACTTTATTATTATCCCAAGCAGTTAATGTCCCATTTAAATCAATGAGAGTTAATAGTTGTCGCCCTATGGTGCAATCTATTTTAGAATGTCATATGATTTCCATATCCACTTTTTTTGAGAAACGTTCTTCTTTTAGCTACTTGTTAAGGAAGGCCTACCATGTTCCTGCTTGTGTACATGTAAAATATTGGTGTCTGGACACTAAACACTCTTTACGTTATCACTGTTTGGAGAGTGGTCTATTAAGACTAGGTTGTATTGTATTGTATTGATATCTAGTGTTTTGTCAATGTCCATGTGTGTGTTTTTATTATGCATATTTTATCTAACCCCTTTGGTATATTATATATGTATATAACAAACCTTTATTAATCCTTAAATTATTTAATTTGGGCCTATTTTGAGTTCTTCCTACTAAGGAGTTCTAAAGCACCTTTTGCCTGTTTTTTTTTCTTTCTTACCTTTTTGTTGCTCAACAATATGAAAACCCCATAACCTATACATAGCCTGGATACAGAGGGTAAGGTGGGTGAAATATTCATGCTCCAATGCATCATTATTTAGAATTAGTCACTGACCAGTAAATAAATAATCCCTTATCTCATATTAAATTTGTTTATTATATTGAATTTGTAAATTTGACTTGAGCTTTTACAGATCATTCTTGTTCAGCCTTATCTTCACAGGTCAGGACTAACATTTTGTGGTAAAAAAGAGTAAATAAGCAGTTACTAGAGACTGATAGATGAAATGCTTATTTTATAAAACAATTAATCACCATCAAGGGTCTCCCTATCAGAAACGTTTGTGGCTATAAGGTTAGAGTCTGTAATTATTAAACATGACCTACTTCAGAGTGGTACACACTTGGACTACAAACAAAGAAAATCAAAGCTTCAAAGAATAGATGATACCAATTTAATTTATTATTTATGGTCTGCATAAATGGAGATGTTTCATGGAGAACATTGAATAGAATATGTAAATATTTTTACCACATTGGTATTTAAACTTCTACACTTTAATGACTTCTTGCAATGATTAAACAATCAGGCCATGTTACAAAGGACTTTCAAGAAATCAATATTGCATTCAGTTGATTAGAAAAAGATACCCTGGATAATTAAATAAAATGTTCACTATAATGTACAGGAGTACATAACTCTGTTTCAATTGCTACTTTATGGATATCAACTTTAATGCAAATGTAGGTCATTTTATCAAATGAGAGATGACCTCTTATAAAGAAAATTAATCAAATCAAATGAATTCACAAAAAATTACAGTTTAAGTTATTATTATGTTAATAATTAAATTGTGCCTGCAAACATAAATCAGACAACTATAAAATAAAGTAACCCAAAATTAATTATACAGAGGATACCCATTTAATTTACTTTTCTGACTGTATATTTCACTGGCACAGGAAATAATATTTGTATGGTATCTAATATGCTGCATTTAATCTTTATATATTCAGAAAGAATGTTGGCTGTAGTGGGCTAATAGCTGCAAGCAAGTGACCTGGAATGATTGCATTTTACCTTTGCATCCATATTTATAACAAATTAGTGTTAGGAAACTAGGCAAGGCAATCTGACTGTTCATTTTACGGTCTCTTGGGTGATAAGGTTCATCATGTTGAGGATTTGGTTGACAGATTTTGGGAGAGCCTTCAAGTGACCTAACTGCTTTGGTACAAATTTGGATAAATGACAAAAGAAATGTGGGTGATCCTAAGTGTGGAAGCTTAAGTGTTGAACCTCTTTGTAGTAATTTCTGACTAATGTTGCAGCAGAAGGCAGGAAGGAGTAATAAAAGTGATATTTATACCCAGCATAAGTCTTGATTTAAGAAAGAGTTGAAACCTTTTTTGTATAGTAACATAGTAACATAGTAAATAAGGCTGAAAAAATACATGCGTCCATCAAGTCCAGCCCATGCCAATAACACCCCTGTTGATCCAGAGGAAGGCAAAAAAAAAAAGCCCTCTGGAGCAATTTCCAATGTAGTCCCAAGTGTGCGCGCGTGTGTGTGTGTGTGTGTGTGTGTGTGTGTGTAGCAACATCACAGTAATTGTAAATTGTTCAGTGTTCTGCTTTATGAAATTGTTGAAACAAAAGTTCATGTATCACAAAGAGGTCTCTCAAAGCACTGAGCCTATATAGAGCGTTCTAATTGTAGTTATATTTAGAGACTGGTA
This sequence comes from Rhinophrynus dorsalis, assembly GCA_037306005.1. Classification (NCBI taxonomy): domain Eukaryota; kingdom Metazoa; phylum Chordata; class Amphibia; order Anura; family Rhinophrynidae; genus Rhinophrynus; species Rhinophrynus dorsalis. The sequence goes on along the minus strand of CM074720.1, from coordinate 484,760,071 downwards.
TGTATTCATAATTTTCTATTACAATTTAAGGACTGGTCCTACTTTGTACTTTCTGAGGTGTTTCGACATAACTAAGGATTTGCTGTTTCTGAAAATGTAAATAGGTACACGCTGAGTATATAAACAATGTGTCTCACATCAACCTATTTTATTATTCCTAGAGGGCAATTGGTGTTTCTTCCACATTTTCAGGACAAAAAAAATTGTAGCTAGGGTGTAACATTAAACATTTTTATTTTAAGAAAAAATAAAAGTAACGCTTTCATATGAAAGCCATTTCAAAAACAATGTTCCTGGTATACAACTGTGTGATAGTATTTGTCAGCACAAAATCTGGGTAGGAGAAACTAGCATCCACCTTTTCATTTGTCATTCACCGCCATTAATCCACTGCTTTATAAGAATGGATACCGTGAAGCAAACTGCTTACTTGGCTTCCAAAGACTTAAATATTCTATAATTATGCACCCAAGAATGAATTCATCAATTTATATACAAATTCATCAGGAACTGAAAATGCATGCAGGCATATGAACCTTCTATATAATGAATTGATGACCAGACGTTTAAGTATGCCAGGCCTGGTACATGGTCCATCTTCTCCTGTATCAGGATTTTCTATTGTTCTTAAGTTTTGTCAAAATGCTACAAATGTTCATCATCATCATCATGATTACAGAATTTAATGTATATTACCTACATTTTAAAGACAAATATGTAGATTGTAAATAATTTAAAGCAGCATATAGGCTGGTGATGATATTTGCATGAATAAGGTCTTAAATGTGGGCAGCTACCTTGACTTTGATAAATCAGCTGGTGCTGTAATTGCCATGGAATTATTAATGTGTGTTAGGGTCATGCTATTGCTGCCATGTGCATTTTTCTCTTAACATATGTACTTAATGAACTGCATTGGAATAGTTGTATGCACAATTTACAAAAATATCACTTTAATTACTAAACCACTTAACAGTGTCAGTGCCAGGAATTTAATATGTTTAACTCAAATATGTTTTTTACTCACTGTTCAAGTGATAAAGTCTGGCATTGTACATAAACCAGTATTACAACTATAAGAGCCTTAGTAGTAGAAACTGAAAGCATTTAAATTAAAATCACTTTTCATATATAAATCTCTTGCTTTTGATGTAATAATGCCTTCAGTGGTGTATTTTGTGTTGGCAACACCACTTTTTCCATTCCATTAGTCATTAAAAGAATTGATAAACAATATCACCTTTGTTTATTCTATTTGGAATGAAGGGAAACTGGACCTATTTACAGATGCCGTGTTCTGTAGTTAAAGGAGAAGTAAACTTTTTTTACGAAAAAATATATATTGTAGGGATTTTCCTATTGAGTAAAATAAGGGTACTCCCACTGCCGAGAGATTTATATTTCCAGAGTTATTACAGTTTAAACCCATGTTGTTTTTACATTAGCAGTGCCCTCTAGTGGTCAAATTCTAATTAGATTTCCTGTTAGATTCTAACGGAGAGGAAAGTCAGAAAAGTCAGAGACATACATTTCTCCATAGAATGTGATAGAGACTGCCTGTCACTTCCTGTCAGTTAGAACTTCCAGGAAGTAAACACAGTAAATTCACATCCCGATTATTTAAACTGCTATAAATTTTGAATAAAACCTCTGACAGAGATGGGAGTGACCTTGTTTTATTCAGCAGGAAATGCTCTATAAAATATGTGTCATAAAATAAAGTTTACTGCTCCTTTAAGTATAAATTAAGGTTTTATGTTGCTCAGGAGAAAACTGGTTGATATGCTGGATTCCAAGTCATATTGGATTGGCGATTCATACAACTTTCAGAAAAATTGGGTTGTACCATTTTTGAGTACCAGTCAGTGCTATGAGAAAATTTAGTCAGGCATGCAGCTCAAACTAACTTATTGATTGTTAGCCCAACTGACATAAAGAAAGGCCCTGATGAGTACTATTTTTTAAGCTAATAAATTGGATCAGTAGAAATAGAGATATTAGCTCTTAAAGGGATAGTAATGTTTCATAATAAAAGCAGCTCTAATTAATCATCATAGTATTTGGATTTTGGAGAGTGTTATTTCAATACTGTCAGAGTTATAGTTCAAGAGTAATTCAATGACAAAGTATCTCCCTCCAGCCCCTTTTACTGATGTAACACTACTCAGCCAGAGCAGAAGGGATGTGCCCAGGTAGACTGCAGAGAGGGACAATCTTCAATTAAGATAAGGGAAAAAGCTGAAAAGCTTGTCAAGGGAGGCAGGGCTTTCATTGTTCTGATAGGAAGAATATTGTCCCTTGCTGTTATCTGTCTAGTCTATGGACTGCATTCCACATCTGAGAAGAGATTGCTTACACTAGGTAAAAGGGGCGGGAGGGGGAAACTTTGCTTGTGAATATCTCTCAAACCATAAAGGTTTGAGAGATAAAACTTATATTGTTCTTCATGTTCTTCATAGTTTTTTAATGCCTACAAAATAAAATAAAGATAAAATGAACTATTACTATCCCTTTAAGGATCAGACGGATAAGCAGCTGGATTCTTTTTTGACGGCAAATTTTTCAACCTCTTGTGCTGCTTTGTACCATACCTTTGCTATTGAATTGATAACGATAGCTCTTTGGGGATTAGCTTTTGGATGCTGTCCAAGTAGATGCAACTTTGGAAGATCTGATGGTTCTTATATTCAAGAACCTTGAAGCTAACGTATATCTTACTATAGCAGGTTTTGATGTTGTTACATTCACTAGAAAGGCCTAGGCTTTCTCTATGGCTGTGTATCACACTTACAAAACATTCCTTTTTCCTACAAAAGATGTATGATTTCCGTTAACATCACCAGTATGGATATGTGCCCAGGGAACCAATACCCATAGCAACTCAGGTGCGTTTTATCCCCAAACCCAAACAGGCAACCTGAGAGGCTCACTTTGCATGATGCAAGGGATTTGTTCTTCATCAAGCAATCAAAGGTTTTCCACTCTGTATTGACCATTTCCATGGTGGACCATTTGGTGTTATGGGTAATTTTGGAAGGGTTTTCACATAGATTTCTAGTCCTGTCCCCATGGTGTTTTTTCATGTTCAGAGATCTTTGCAATCCCATGTAAAGTCTTCTGTTTCATACCTGGTATATATACAGGTGCTGGTGCTTGTCACTTTTTCAGGAAATGGTCACAGGATTCTACTCCAATCTTTTCAGTGTTCCCAAAAATGATGATGGATGCCGTCCTATTCTGGACTTCTCAGCTGTTTTGTTCTTGCTCTGCAGTTCAAGGTGGAGTCACTGTGCTCCATTATTTCTGCCATGTGTTCAGGGTAGTTGTGGCTTCCCTAGACATAAAGGATGCTTATCGTCATATTCACTTCATGCATATCATCAGTGCTTCTTGTGGTTGGTATTTCAAGACCATCTTTTCAGTTCACCTCCCTTCCTTTTGGGCTGGCATCCATTCAGGTGGTTTTGAAAAAGGTCATGAAAGCCCTGGAAGCTTATATCCATTCACTAGGCATTTTCCTGACTCCCTATCTGCATGACCTTTTGCTGAAGGCTCCTTCAGAGGAGACTTTTTGACTTCAGATTCAGACATGTGTATCTATTCTAGAACAATATGTTTGGGTTCTCAATTTCAAGAACTAGTCTCTTTTTCTCAAAGCTCAAGAAAAAAGAATTGATCCTAAAAATGCACTCAGTTCAGATAATTAGTAACTGAGTGATAAATATTATTACTGTCAGAACCAGTGCGTTATTGCATCTTATAAATGGCGCGGTTCTAAGCACATTATTGAGTGAACATCCAAATAACTGCTTGGAGGTATGTGCTCGGTGTTTGGAATTGTGTGAAGTGGACACTATGTGGATTATTGTAACTTCTGAGTGGAGTCTGAATCCCATTTCCTGCCATTATATTGCACTAATTGAAGAACCCTGAAGTGGGTGACGTTGGGTGCGGTATATGTTCACTTTGCTGGTGATTCACTTTACTAATTCAATCAATTAAAGGGATATTCTGGGACCAACAATTAGAGACAGTTGCCTTGATGGACAGTTATTTAAATTTTTGTCCTCATAAGACTTGTCATTATTAACAACTTGGATCTGTTAGAAGTGTTAATCGACTCCATCCATCAGTTATTACTTTTGAGACTCATGTAACAATATATATTATGCTTATCATCTGACTTTGACTTAATTGGCAATAACATCTGCTTGTTCATTGTCTACTATATATGTCCTTAATGGAGCATAGTCATTGGGTAATTAACATCTTCCTCTTGCTAAGTAGGTGTCTAAATAGGTATTAACGTATTATTTTGCACTTTATATTTACACTAGCAGTGTTTGTAAGCAGTGCTTAAAGGGATAGTAATACCTGAAAATAAGTTTATTTTATATTGTAGCCCTTAAAAAACCATGAAAGATGATATAAGTATTATCTCCCAAACCTTTATGGTTTGGGAGATATTCATATGTAAAATATAGTATAGTTCACTTTTCCTTGTTGTTTCAGCCAAGCCTGCCATCTAGTGGACAGATTTGGAATTCGGTTCACATAGCAACCGGCAGCTCTTTAGCAGTGCCGAGATCACGATCTTTGAAAAGAACTACTTCTTTGGAACTGTGTACAAAGTGTGCCTAGCTTGAAAGCACACTTTGTAGACCATTCCAATTAAGAAATTATTTTTAAAGAATATGATCTCAGCACTTCTGGAGAGGCACTGCTGGTCGGGCAACCGGATTCCAAATCTGAAGGGTGGAACAATGGCATCACTCCAGGGGAAACTTTACTTCTGAATATCTCCCAAACCATAAAGGTTTGGGATATAAGACGTATATCATTTTTCATGGTTTTTTAAGGGCTACAATATAAAATAAACTTATTTTCAGGTATTACTATCCCTTTAACCCTTTCAGGGCACAGGTGTATGTAACGCATTCTAATGCATTGTGTACCCCTCTGGCACTCATATGGTTAATGTGAGTCTGAGTGACACACGAGTGTATGTATAATGTGTATTAATCTACACATTGTACACACAGGAGTGTATATCACATTGTACACACACGAGTGTATTTATAATGTATATCAATGTACAAATTGTACATATGTTATATATACACTCCTGTGTATACAGTGTGTACATTAATATAATATATATACTCCTGTATCACTGAGCCTCACATTAACCCTTTGAGTGGCAGAGGGGTACACAATGCATTGCAATGCATTACGTAGCCCTCTGCCACTCAAATTCTTAAGCATTTATTAAAAATAATGAAACAGACAGACAATGCTGTCCCACACTGCTAGTATATAGATTTAGATGTATAGATTTGTGTGTGTACGTGTATGAATGATATTTGTAGTCCTTATTTTTCCCAATAACCCTTTGAGTGCCAGAGGGGTGTGCAATGTATTGCAAAAGCAATGCTTTGCATATCCCTCTGGCACCCAAAGGGTTAACAAACCTTAACAAATCTTTTTTATCCTCCCTACACACAGGTGTCTCTCATCTCCCCCCAAACAGGTCTCCCCTCATACCCACAGTTCTTTCCCTCCATCCCCATCAGGTATGTATGCACTCCTTCCACTCCTTAGGAGTGTCACCCCACTCCATGATGGCATACTTAATTTTACTGACAAGTGGCACCTCTCTGGCAATCCTACAGTTAATAATGTGATAGACCTCTGTCACTTAATATTATTAACTGTAGGACTGGCAGATCAGTGCCTAATGTCCGTAATAAATGAGGTGGTCATGCCTCCTAGTTCCTTGTAGATGTGTAGCAGACAGAAACATTCTAAACACCAGTAACCAGGACAAATATGTTCCTTATATACCCGAGTGAGTCAAATGAAGCACCGTCTCCCACTGGAAATTATGTAACATCACATGGGAGTAGGGATGGGTGAAAATATTCACCTCAAACTAAAAGCGGTGAATAAAGGCACTTCCCACCTGGTTATAATTTACAATGAAAAGTGCAGTTTTTCAGCTTTTTCACTCATTTTTTGCCTACTTCATTGTGCATTAAAATGAATGTGTAGAAAAATTTTTGTCCACAACACGAAAAGTTTCTACAGCCATATAAAAGGCTGTCAGGCTCTCACAGCATCAATTCTGTGTTTGTGAGAGGAGAGAGCAGCATGTTTTTGTGCTAGAGAAGATAGACAAATAAAGGGGAATTGAAGCTCAGTTTAGGGAGTCATTTAGGTAAGACATTCGTTCTCTGTAGTAGGGGAGTCTGGGGGCACAATGGGGAGACACAAGCAGCTGATGTCCAAATTGCTTGCTGATTTTGCTTTTATTGTCTCTGTGATGGGGAAGTCTGGGGAAAGAAGTTTTGTTTTTTAGTTATATTTATATATATTTTTTTTTTTACTAACTGTGATGATAGGGTGGACAACTTAAAAATAAATAAATAATTAAATAAATAAATAAATAAAAATAAAACAAATAAAGAAATAAATACATTAGACAGCTGACTGGGAGCAAGGAGGCAGACTTGATAGACTGCAGACGACATTGATAATTTTGTTGAGGGCCAAAGCTAGACATCACACTCCATCAGTTGTGTACTGTAGAGAGTAAAAACACACACAGTAGTTAAGTAATGTATAGCAAATGCACAAGTGGAATGGGGAAAGTTGGAGCAGTGCAGTGACATAGGCGTAAGGTGATAGTTCAAAAACTGACTGCAGCAATACTTGCTGCTGCATGTGCAGTAAATGATGATGATCCCTCTCCTCCCCGGGGTGGATGCAGTTTGTCTAGGTCCCACCAATCACACCATGCCAGTCCCCCACTGTTGCTGTAGTACTCACAACTTTGACTTCCAGCTACTTATTTCTCCACTGCAGCCCTTAGATGAAGTAATATTGTGCTGGAAAATATTGAACCATATTAAGCACAGGCGAAAAATGTGTTGGAATAGGAAACAATGTGTTGGAATAGGAGAAAAATGTGTTAGAATTAGAGAAAAAAGTGTTATAATAGGAAAAGAATGTGTTGAATAAGTGAAAAATGTGTTAGAATAGGAGAATAATGTTTTGAAATAGGTAAAAAATGTGCTGGAATAGGTGAAAAGGAGCAACATTTTGCATTGGAGAAAAGGAGAAAATGTTCGTGAAAAAATAGAAAAATTGTCAGATTTTCATGAAAAGTCATGCAAGAAATTTTTCTCACTTTTCACCCACCCCTACATGGGAGGAGCCACTCGGTACCATGTTAGAAAACAAAAGTGACGTGTAATCGAAAAACAGTCAATAAACCTAAAAGCCATCCCTGAGGAAGTACTGTATTTAGTACAAAACGCATTGGAAGGAAGCGTTTCTGCACGATAATTAGCAGCTTTTATCATAATATTATTTATTTGTTGGAAATGGGAGACTTTGATCGCATCCAAGTTAATCACTCAGCAATACTAAAGGAAAAAAGACGGAAGAGGACAAGACACAGTATAGGACAAGACATAACAAGTAACTATTGGCAGCACAGATGATACAGTGTTTATTGTTTGATTAACAGAAAAGAGGAGAATAAAGAAACCAGAGAACAGATCCTCACCTGGTGGTGGGACAAGTACCCCAGGTAACACACTCTGCTGGTGGTTGTGAATGGGAGACGGGAGAGGTGGAAACTGTTACAATCCAACACACTGCCACACTTCAATATACCTCTGTTGTACTATGCTTGTTACTGAATGACATATAGTATCAAAGTTTTTAACTGTATGGTGAGCAACAGTACACTGGTTTATCTGACCCTTAGGTCACATAGGTGTGTGATGCCAAACGTGCTCTGGACAAGTATATGTCAGTGAAAGGGTTAGGTGTAAAGGTTCAATAAAAGTTGGTGTCCTCCCTTAATGGATCCAGCTGCAGGGAATAGGTAGGGAAGTGTAATCTGACAACATGTGCCAAAGTGGATGAAGACTTTATTTGATTTTAATATGCCTAATTTTGTTATAGAAATGGTACAATTATCTATCCATAATTTTCATAAAAATGTTTTATAAACTATGTGTGTACATTGTACATATATCTATTGGATATTTCATTGTCCCGATTATTTAGAATTTCTTTTTGGAAAAACAACCGGATTTTGATATATAGACCCTTCATCTACAGAATTTTAGGTACATATCTTGGATGTTGGAGAATTGTTTTAGTATGAGCTTTAGTCATCCCCAAGAATACCTAAAAATATAACATACAGGTTACTTTTTATATGTCTTTGAGAACTGATCTTAAGGACATATATTTTTATTATTTTTTTTGTGGCAGTGTTGATTAATGGAGCATGACTGAATGGTCACACAATCTTTGATATCAACACTTTAAGAAAACTGTAATGAGGGAATTTATCAATATAGGTAGGTTCCCCTTTAAATATTTAACATCTATAGGTGCTTTAGTACCATAATTTATCTTACAATATTGGTTCATATACAGAGTATGTTTCTTTTGACTAGAACTATATTATGGTGTGTGTGCTTTATGTTGTATTGTTTATTGTGTATCAATGGGGAGTGAAAGATGTTCACACCACATTTGGTATTGTCGCTTTGAGAAAAATCTCTATGTGGATATTGCATACATAGTAACATAGCAAATTAGGTTGAATAAAGACACAAGTCCATCAAGTTCAACCTTCGCCTCATAACCCAGTGACTGAGAATTTTCTCTCATCCCTAATCATGAGTAAAAGCTAGATACGTGAAATGCAATGATCAGAGTTGGAGGTCTATAACACCTGACTGGTATCCGTATAGAGGTCTCTCCTAGCTCAGAATAAGGGTTGCAATGATGTAAGGTATTTTTATTCAAATAGAAGAAAGTTGATGGATGATCTTACATTACTGGAGTCTTGTGGCATAATTTATAATGATGGTGCTAGCTTATTTCTGTTGTTTGTGATGCATTCAAATGAATCTGGAGAGAGATTCTAAACTGGTTCTCACAATGCCTGGATGAAGTATATATGCAGTTTTTCAGACATCAGTTTATAAGATCACTAAAGCTAATATTGCTTATCAAACATATTATGTGTGAATTGCAGGTTTGATTTGGAGGCTGAAGTAGAGCTGCTTAAAATTTTCTTTCTGTAGTATACAGTATTGGTGGCAGCAGGTTCTGCACTGCCAGCAGGCACAGCACTGGTGGCAATGGTGGCAACATGTCTGACAGCAGGCACAGAATTGGTGGCAGCAGGCACCGCATTGACAGCAGGCACAGCAGTGGTTGCAAAAAGGTAGCACGTCTGACAGCAGGCACATCACTAGTGGCAGCAGGGGCAGCACGTCTAGCAGCAGTCACAGGCAGCTGACCTGTCTTGCTCTCACTAGTACTAGCCTTTTCTCCCTCCCTTTCCATTAAATTCCCCAAGATCCCTAGGGGCGATTTAGGGGGACTGGACAGAATTAGTTCACTTCCTCCTCAGACTCAGTGGACATAAGGGTCCTTACTATTTTTAAACCTGCTAATAATGTTAGCAGTCACTATGAGCCTCTCCTGCCTCAATTTTTCCAAAAGATCACATCAGAACAGCACAGCATGTCTACCTCACTCTGTACCTGCTTCTAGTGTGTTTGATTTCCACAAATACATCACGTTTTTATAGCGAAAAGGTGAAAACCATGTAAATCAATGGGCGGAAACTTTCTCGCCATTGAAAAAATGGCGACCAGTTTTGGACAATGGATGAAAAATGCGAACATTTTAATTGCTATTTTTATAGTGGGTGATTTTAGCAAAATAAGTAGATTTTTACTTTTTCACATTTATGACATCATAGCTTATATCATAATGCGTAATTTACTTCAAGTAAAGAGGCACCATGAAAAAGCTCAATTTGTTCTGAGAAAATTATATATATATATATATATATATATATATATATATATATATATATAATGTTTTCATATGTAAGTAGAAAGTTACCTACAGGAATCGTACAAATGCAGAAAATGTGTCTGACCTACAGGGTGTAAGAAATGGCCCAAGCCAAAGTTTAAGTTCTGAATTAGTAACAGTAGGAAAGCTGTCCCTTTCTTCTATTCATAATATGACTCCTAAATCTAACCATTGTGGGTAAGTTATTAAAAAACATAGCAGGGTTGGATTTTAACCAAGTGGTCAGTTCTAGGAATCCTAGATTATATAAAGTAATTTTAATGGCAATTATACTGTACACATATGTTTAAAATAACCTGAATCGCATACACAAAGATTAGCCATATTAAATTAATTCTGTCACGTCTGTAGTCACTTTCAAACAGTTCGTTATGACATTGTACCAAACAAATAGGAACAGATGGCATTGACATCAATTAATTGAAAACATTATTAGCATATTCATTAGACAATGTCAATTAATTCTGAACCAGGATAAATAACTATTGGAATGATATTTATATAAAACAAGAAATGAATGTGCTCTAATATACTTTACAAGATAGTTAATGAACATTTTGATTAATGTTAATAATATTTTAGAAATAAAATACATATTAGTATTTTATTTTTTAGTTGGGATGCATCAGCAGGTTTTTGTTAAACAGTAACTGCAATAAATTGCAAAAACAGAGGTAACAAAACACTTTATTGTTATTTTTTTCTTTAATTGTAACTACATTTGAACCTATTTAGATAAAAAGATTATTTCTTAAAATATCTGCTGACCATCTTGCATGTCAGTCAGAGCCAATTATCCCTTTGAATATCAGATGGATGTCCAACACATTTGCATCATTCAGTGGGCTAGATCAGTGCTTGGCACTGTGCAAAGTACACATTTGTGGAGTCCCTAGACACATTAGATGTTACAGAGAGGAAAAATATTAGGTAAAGCTGAATACTCGCCTCCATTAAATTAACTTCATAGGACACGGCACTGTGATCTTTTAGAAAAATTGAGGCAGGCTTATAGTGACTGCTAACACTATGAGAAAGTTTAAAAATAATAATTGGAGGAACTGGAAGGGCCCTTATGTGTCCACTGAGTCTGAGTCTGAGTAGGAAGTGAGCACTACAGAAGAAATAATGGCCAGTCCCCCTACATCATCCCTATGGACCTTGGGGAAATTAATGGCAGTTGAGGAAGAAAAGTGTAGTAGTGAGAACAGGACAGATCAGCTGCCTGTGCCTGCTGTCAGAATAACAGAAACATGGTGGAATGATGCATATGGCTGGGCTGTAAATATAGAGGGCTATTCCCTGTTTAGAAGAGACCAGATTAATAGAAAAGGGGGAGGTGTGTGCTTATATTTGAAAACAGAGCTAAATCCAGTTCTGCGGGAGAATATTAGTGAGGACACTGGCCAAATTGTGGCGTCCATGTGGGTAGAAATCGAGACTAAATGTGGTGTAAAAGGTAAAAAAAAAAGGTGCTGGTGGGCATATGCTACAAACTACTAAATATCGATGACAATGTTGAGGCCCAACTGTTATTGCAAATGAGGAAAGCTGCCCAGCTTGGGCATACTATAATTATGGGAGATTTTAATTATCCAGATATCAACTGGAAAAATGAGACCTGTCAGAGTGCTAAGGGAGGCAGGTCTGTGAGAACACTTCATGAAAGCTACATGTCACAAATGGTGGAAGTGCCGACAAGAAATAACAATGTATTGAACCTAGTGATAACTAATAACACAGAAATGGTATCCAATATTAAGGTAAAAGAATGTTTGGGAAACAGTGATCACAACATGGTTACATTTGAGATTAGTCTGGCAAAGCAAAACTGTATAGGTTAAACCAAAACTCTTAATTTTAAGAAAGGTAACTTCAAATTGTTAAGGGCTTCAATGCAACACATAGACTGGGATATTTTATTTAAAGGCAAAAATACTGAGGAAAAATGGTCAGAATTCAAATTTAGGTTGCAGAAATGTACCCAACAGTATATACCAATGGGAAACAAATACAAAAGAAGTAAGTCACCACCAATGTGGTTAACTGCAGATGTAAAGAAGGAAATGGCAAGGAAGAAAAATGCATTCAAATTATTTAAGTCTGAATGAACTGAACAATCTTTCTTAAAATACAGGGAGTGCAACAAAGATTGCAAACAGGCAATTAGGGTAGCAAAAATAGATAATGGAACTCGAATTGCAAGGGAAAGCAAGACTAATCCAAAAAAGTTCTTCAAATATATAAATAGCAAAAAACTTAAGAGGGAGTGCATTGGACCATTCAAAAATGAGATGGGTGAGTTGGTTAGTGAGGATAAGGAAAATGCCGATGTTTTAAACACTTTCTTCGCATCAGTATATGCAAGGGAGCAAGGAATGGTAGAAGAGCCTCCACAAGTAACAAATAAAACAATAGTTATAAGATACTGGGTTAACTCAAGAAGATGTCATGGGAAGACTGAACAAAATTAAGACCGACAAAGCACTGGGTCCTGATGGTATACCTCCAAGGGTTCTTCAGGAACTTAGTGCAGTGTTAGCAAAACCCTTATATTTACTCTTTAAAGATTCTATCACCACAGGCTCAGTGCCACAGGATTGCCGAAGAGCTAACATAGTGCCTCTATTTAAGAAGGGAACTAAAACAGAACCTGGGAATTATAGACCTGTGAGTTTGACATCTGTAGTGGGAAAACTGCTAAAAGGGACAATAAGGGACTATATTCAGGATTACAACACAAAAAATAAAATCATTAGCATGAATCAACATGGTTTTATGAAGAACAGATCATTCCAAACTAATCTTTTCAGCTTCTATGAGGAAGTAAGCAGCAACCTTGACAATGGCAAGGCAGTAGATGTAGTATATCTAGACTTTGCAAAGGCATGTGATACAGTGCCACACAGAAGGCTGGGGTATAAAATAAGGATATTGGGGCTAGGAGATAACCTTTGCAATTGGATAAAAACTGGTTGAAGGATAGGGAACAGTGTGTGGTTGTAAATGGAAAATTCTCCAATACAGTTAAAGTGGAGAGTGGAGTACCTCAGGGTTCAGTATTAGGTCCGCTGATTTTTAACATGTTTATAAATGACCTGGAAATAGATATAGAAAGCAAAATATCAATATTTGCAGATGATACTAAATTATGCAAGGTCATTAATTCAGAACAGGCTATTTGCTCTCTACAGAGGTACTTACATACAATGTCAGATTGGGCAAACATATGGAATATGAAGTTTAATGTGGGGAAGTGTAAAGTCATGCATTTGGGAGGAAACAATCCCAAGGCTACTTATGAACTTAATTGAATCATTTTAGGGAACTCATTGCTAGAGAAAGACCTGGGTATCCTTGTCAACTACAAACTTGGAAACAGTGACCAGTGTCATACAGCAGTAGCAAAGGCAAACAAAATCCTGTCTTGCATAAAAAGAGGTATCAAAGCAAGAGTGGATAACATTATTTTGCCATTATACAAATCATTGGTAAGACCTCACCTTGAGTATGCAGTGCAATTTTGGGCACCGTTTCAGAAAAAGGATATACTAGAACTAGAGAGGGTACAGCGAAGAGCAACAAAATTAATTAAGGCAATGGAGGACTTGACATATGAGGAACGACTAGGCAAACTTGGTTTATTTACTCTAGAGAAAAGATGACTAAGAGGAGACCTTATCACATTGTACAAGTATATGAGAGGTCAATACAAGGATCTCTGTGGTGGGCTATTTATTCCAAGGCCTGATCAGGTGACCAGGGGACACCCCTTGAGATTAGAGGAAAGATACATTTCTTTCAAAAGGGAAAAATTCTCAGTTACTGGGGTATGAGGGAAAGGTTGAACTTGATGGACTTATGTCTTTATTCAACCTAATTTACTATGTTACTATGTGCTGCGCCTGCTGCCAGATGTGTTGCGCCTGCTGCCAGACATGCTGCTCATGCTGCCAGATGTGCTGCACCTGCTGTAAGATGTGCTGTGCCTGCTGCCAGATGTGTTGCCCCTGCTGCCACCAGTGCCCCTGCTGCCACCAGTGTGGTGCCTGCTGTCAAATGGGCTGCCCCTGCTGACACGAGTGCTATGTCTGCTACCAGTGCTGAAGCTGCTGCCAGTGTGCCTTATAATACTCAGGAGAAGATGATGCCAAGTGTGACAGCAGGGGATCCTAAGTCGTACTTGCTATCCCCAAACAGTCCCACCAGTGCTAGTATTACTACTATGAAGATTCAGCAGCTTGTTAGTGTTAGGAGTGAAGGAAGGAAAATCATCATATTACTAGTGACTGGGAGGACAAAGACTCAGGGGCTAAAATTGTGTGGTTGGTGTTAGTAGTAATACTAGTAACAGTGATGATGAAGCAGCTGGTGGGACTAGTGTTAGGGGAGTGGTAGGGGAAGCAATTGAGAGTATCCAGACCAATGGTCGAGGGAACCCACACCATTGTCCTGAACCTAGGAGTCCCCTTCCCCCCACGTCATTGTTCATGTGGAACATTATCCTGAAGAAGGCAGAATTGTTAACAACAATTGTGTTATCAGCACAATAATATCACCACCAGGAGCACAGATAAGCTGCCAGTGCCTGCTTCCTGTGCTGCCAGTCTGCCTCCTTCAGTTCATCAAGAAATGGCAAGTGTGACATTAGGGGACACTCTGTTGTATTTCTCATCACCTCCTCCAACCAGCAGTGAGATGTCTGTAGTTGAGCAGGTGGTGGTGGTGGTGATGATGATGATGGGGGAGAAGCTGGGGTGGAGGAGACATTGATGGCCTTTTTACCCCAAATTGAGAAGAAATGGGAGACAGGGATGGGGATGGGCATCACCACCAGCAGCAGCAGTGAGCTTTTGGAATTTGCAGTGTTTGCTACTGCTCTAATTCCTTCCGCTGCAGAGTTACAAGGGCAGCAGTATTCTGAGGAGCAGGCTAGTGTGCCACAGACCACCATGGACACAGTGGGAATGGGGTCCACAAGTGATCTGGGACTAAAACAGGTTCCACATGCCAACAGCAGCAATATTCCTGGTCCTAGTTGCAGTGCTTGTTCTGAGGCAGTAGCAGCAACATAACCTTCTGCCCCAGCCAATCAAGGGGAATATGGAGGAGAACAGGAAAGAGGTAATTCTTCTCCACCTTTTCCCTCCCTCTTGAAGACATAGGTGTGGGACTATTTTTCTGTTGGGGCAGACACAGTGCAGTGATCATCACCAATGGCACTGTGTACAATTTGTCACAAGTCAGTGAAAAGGGGAAAGGAGGGAACACATCTTGACACAACTGCCTAGAACAGGTTAGCTTTTCAGCAGCCAAACACAAGATAAGCTGTTTAAAAAAATCTAAACTATTTTCAGGAGCAATTAAATGCTCTTTTAATGTACAAGTTGCTGAAAGAGATCAAACAGGAATATGTACTAATTATTTTCAGATGAGGCTTAGCCTCTTATCTCTGTTGAATGATTCTGTAGATGACACTTTCTAATAAAAACAATTTTCAGCTCTATATTTCTAAAGCATATAAAGTTGGGTGCATGCTTTATACAGTTTCATGTATCTTTTGTTTACATCAAACAACATATTCTAGGATATGCTACAAATATGCCCTTTATATATTCCTTCCTTGATCAATATGATATAAAACATTTTGAGGGCATGTTAGATCTCAAAAGGAAAACAATTTCCTATTAGACAGATTTTAATTTTAAACCTCTGTATATTTGATAGGTAGTGAACATGGCCACAGAAGCTTTGATAATCACATTAAGATAGGCTTATTACTCCACTTCTCTCAACATTTGTGAGATCCAGTTAAACAACTGCCCATATACTTCTTTTGATTGCAATTTAAAATGTTCTGCATGAGTTCTCCCATATAATAATACATTATTTAAAATACAAATGCTATTTATGCCATTTGAGAACCAAGGATTCATTTTTGGATATATATGGATATATACAGCCTCTCATTTTACTGAACTACAAATTGTATTTTACAGTTTTTTTTAATGATATTTTATTTGAAAACACTGAAACTCAAAATCAATTATTGAATGGTAACACCAAGAGCTGTGTATAACACTGGCCTGTTTTGATGGGCGGCAAGAAAGAAGCCATTACTCAAAAAAAGTCCCAATTGATAGCATGTCTGTAGTTTTCTAGACAGCATGAGAGCATCTTAGCTGTGATACAGGAAAAGATTTTGTGCTCAGATGAGACAAAGAAAGAGCTTTTCAGCCAAAACACAAAGTGATATGTGTGGTGTACACCTAACACTGCCCATTCCTATTTGAAGTATAGTGCTGGCTGTGGGAAGGCTTCTCTTCAGCAAGGACTGGGTATCTTGTTAAAATTGAAGGAAAAATTCATTGAGCAAAATATAGGAAAATACTGCAAGAGAAACTTATTTAAAAATGAGCTGGGCACTGACCCCACCTTCACAATGGTAACCTTGAAATATGCAAAGATACATTTTATTTCTGTGATGCACATAGCACCAACACTTTTCAATGCTTATAAAAATTAAGATAACTTAATATTCTCATTTAACCCTTTCGGGTGAGAGGTCTCAATGGCGAAAATCCAGAATGCCTTGCATCTATTGAGTACTTGATCAAAGTGTCCTTTCCAAACATCTGATTGTACCAGGAGAAATACATATGCCTTCAGAAGTTTAGAGTCCCCATTATGATTTTCAGCAAAATAACAAGAAACAAAATGGTTAGGCATTTTGATGCTAATATTTTACTTATCTTCATATAATCTTCTAAACATTCTCTTTGTCCTTACTACATACCTGAATCCACAAGGGCACTCAAGTACATACATGACCCCCATTCTGTCCCTAATCTCATAGATGTCATCTTTATTAATAGATAAGGAGACTAATTTTTAGGGCAATTAGCACAAGCGGCGCATTGTCCATATTTGTGCCAACCACTCACAGGTGACAGCCTCACTGATAAATAGTATATCATTCTTTCTTTCACATTAGGATCTTGTACTATTTCCATTATTTTACCTTTATTTACCTCCTTGTTTTTCCTTTTATTCAACTTTTTAATACCACCTCTTTTCATCTTATTTCCATTTTCTGTGATAATATTCTGTAGTACTTTGTCTTCTTTAAAACTGGGCAAAAACGGTCCAAAATTTGTCTGTTCGTTAACATTTCATCAGAAAATGAGGTACTGAATATTAACTCTAAATATAATTCACATTTCTTTTCCCATATAGTATTGGTAACCCTATTTATTTTGTTTTATATCTTTATGCTTTCTTTTATTAATTATATAATTGTGCACCTTTTTGGTTTTATTTACCTCACCTGATGAATAATGTCCTATGGTAATATTAGTATTCTCCTTTTTATTTTTTACCTTATTTTTATTATTATCTTTCCTCAAATTTTACAACCTAACCTAGATTATTATCCCTACTCATCACTAGGGATGGGAGAAAATTTTCGCCTCAAACTGAAATCGGGAAAAATGGCACTTTCCACTTGGCAAAAAATTTCCAGTGAAAAGTGCAGATTTTCTGTTTTTTTCTGGTTTTTTTTGCCTAGCTCATTCCATTGAAATCAGTGGGAACATAGAAGTTACTAGACTTGTGCACAGCAAAAATATTTATTTTCCAATTCGGAGGATCCGCATTATGGACTGGACCTAATCGACTCAGACAAAATTCATCAATAGCCCCATTATTCGACTGTATATTTAAAAAAAATTAAAATATTCAATTAAAAAATTAAAATAAAACAAAAATAAAAAATACACTAAACTAAATTAATAATACTATTAAATCTCTAAAGAGACAGCAAGGGGTATTTTATAAACCCCTACACACTTATATATGTATAAGTCACATCAAATTAAAGCCCTTTCTGGCCTTTAAAAAAGGGAACATAATATGTTTGTGGAATAAATGAGAAAGATAGGAATTATGGTTGAACACACACATAGCAAAAATGTCAAAATTGCTTGTGTCCTTATGTGGTTAATATCTGCACTTTGCATGAACCGTAAAGCATCTGTTTTACCAGATCTATTTTTAGCGGCATGTAGCAACATTGTAATAGTATCAAGTGGGAAAGCGCCGTGCCGTCTATTTTTAGTAGCATGTAGCAACATTGTAATAGTTTCAGGCTGGAAAGCACCATCCGAATTTCTGAAATTTACACAGATATTTTGGACTAGGTCCATTTTGGATTCTGATTTTTTATTGTGGGTGGACCTTGGCTTTTGGAAGGTCCGAATGATGCCGAATACGTCTTATTCGTCCGAATTCCGAAATTAGCCGAACCGAATCGCACAAGTCTAGAAGTTACACACAACACATAGTAAATATTATTTTATTTTCCAAAGGCATGGTATAAAAGGGGCATGAGGGTGCTTGTGTTGGTGGGGTGTGGGGAAAGAATCAGTTGGACAGGGCATGATTTTTGGGAGGGGTTGTTTACTGGGATTGGGGAGCAGTTATAATAAAAAATAAATCCTAAATAAAATAAAAACCATAAGACATGGTATAAAAGGAGTCTGAGGAGCGTGCCTGTGTTGGTGAAAGAATTAATCATTTGAACAAGGAATTTGTTTTGGGGGGGTTTCCTGACTGCTATTGGGGGGACAGTTAATAAAAAAATAAATCAATAAAATAAAATAAGACATTTGTATGTAAAGTGATAGAGACAGGAACCCCCTGACATAAGCTGCCACTGGGGTGGACTGATACTTGACTTGATAGAGTATTTTGTAGAGTATGATTTGTTTGATTTGTTGTTAATGGCCTTTGCAGGACTTAGACTTATTAGAGGCCCAAGTCCTGAAGAAACATTGATTTGTAGGACTCAAGCTTGTTTGGCACAAGCGCTAAGGAAACATTGATTTGTATGACTTCAGTTTGTTAGAAACGACCCCCCCCCCCAATTGTTTATTTTTTTGTAGGACTATGTTTTTTGTTTTATTTTAAAGCACAAGCCCTGAGAAAAAATCAAAATACCCTACTGGCCTAATTCCAGCAGGTCATGTTGGCCAGTGGCCGCTGTCAAATGTCCTCCTGAAACCTGAGTTGCAACTGCTGTTTGTACTGCTGCTGCTGAGTTGTTTAAACAGCAGGATGATTAGGCAGCTGAAAGGGAATGGGATCAACAATAGCAGTAACATAGAAGATGGATGATGATGGTTCCACTTGCCACGACTGGCTCCAGTGATGCGCCTGAGGCAATAGCAGCACAATAAGCAGCCCCCAATCTATGTGGAGAAAAGAAGAAGTTGGCCATTAAATCTTCTCAACCTGCCCTTCCTCCAAAATCATGGGTGTGTTGTTATTAGAATATATTTTTTTCCCTTGAGAGCAGGAACTGTGGCTCTCATCAGCAACTGCAAGGTGCACAGTATGTGAGATAAATGACATCTGGGGGCACAACTGTATCCAAACACCATGACACCAGAACCCTAGTACTGCCGCTGTCACTATACCCCTTGCCCAGACCCCGCTAAGGACACATGACAACTTGCTGACATTTTAATAGTAATGATGAACCCTCCCTGCCAGAATCCTAGCATATTCTGTGGGATGGAATCTCCTCAGACACCCCCTGATGACCTGCTATTGATTCTCCTCCACCACACTGGCATGTGTGGTTAGTGCATCACACAGTGTGCAATGGGTAGAAATGAACTGACATATCCTAACATTAACAGAGTGGCTTTCATTTGGTGGGGGAGATAACAATGAATGAGGTGGATTGGCAGGAGATGTACTTGTTACCCTAGAGGAAGAAGGTGATGCTGATGGCGAGCTAGTTGTTTTGCTTGTCATGGAACTTTTAGTGTCTGTGTGGGTTTCTTTATTCTTCCTCCTCTTTGATCTCCACCTAGCCTCTTGGTGCCTTTCTGGAGAGTCAGGGGGTATAGTAACAGCGGTGCTAGATTTTCTGTAATGGGTGTTTGGCTTTAACATGTTTGACATAAATGTCATGGTGTCTGTGTTTCATGTGTGTTATCAGGGAGGTTGTGCCACGATGTGTTCCCTCCTTTCCCCTTCTCACTAACTTTTCACAAATTTTGCACTGTACCATTATTGATGATGACTGCACTGTGCCTGCCGGAAGAGAAAAATATTCCCGCATCCATAACTTTGGGGGGGGAGGGATAGGGAACAGATGGAGAAAAATGGCCTCTTTCTTCTTATCCTTCACATTCCCCCTCACTTTCTGTGGTAGTGGATAATTTTGATGCTGTTGCTGCTACTGCCTCAGATTCAGCACTGCAACTAGGACTAGGAGTATTGCTGGAGCTGGAAGTGGAACCTGTCCTAGTCCCGCATCACTTGTTGACCCCATTTCCACTGTGCCCATGTTGGTCTGTGGCACACTAGCCTTCTCCTCAGCACCCTGCTGCCCTTTCATCTCAGCAGCAGCAGGAATTAGAGCAGTTGCAATTTCCGCAAATCCCAAAAGCCGATTGCTAGTAGTGGTGGTGATGCCCATCCTCATCCCTGTGTCCCATTCCTCCTCAGTTTCTGCTAAAAAGGCCATCAATGTCTCTTCCACCCCAGCTTCTCCAACACCACCACCACCTCCACTAGTCCCTATATGCTGCTGCTATATTTCAGACATCTCACTGTTGCTTGGAGGAGGTGATGAGCAATGTAACATAGTAACATAGTAAATTAGGTTGAAAAAAGACACAAGTCCATCAAGTTCAACCTTCGCTTCATACCTCAGTAACTGAGAATTTTATAGCTTTCCTGCTACCAATTAAATTAGTCTTTATCAGACCTTCCTGATCAGCCTACTGATAAACAGTATAACTCTGTATGTTCCCTTTTGAAAGAAATGTATCTAATCTTCTCTTAAATGTATCCACTGTATCTGCCATAACTACCTCCCTGGGCAATGAATTCCACAATTTGACAGACCTTACCGTAAAAAAACCCTTCCTCTGCTGAAGTTTAAACCTCCTTTCCTCTAATCTCAAGGGGTGTCCCCTGGTCACCTGATCAGGCCTTGGAATAAATAGCTCACCGCAGAGATCCTTGTATTGATCTCTCATATACTTGTACAATGTGATAAGGTCTCCTCTTAGTCGTCTTTTCTCTAGAGTAAATAAACCAAGTTTGTTTAGTCGTTCCTCATATGTCAAGTCCTCCATTCCCTTAATTAATTTTGTTGCTCTCCGCTGTACCCTCTCTAGTTCTAGTATATCCTTTTTCAGAACCGGTGCCCAAAATTGCACTGCATACTCAAGGTGAGGTCTTACCAATGATTTGTATAATGGCAAAATAATGTTATCCACTCTTGCTTCAATACCTCTTTTTATGCAAGACAGGACTTTGTTTGCCTTTGCTACTGCTGTTTGACACTGGTCACTGTTTCCAAGTTTGTAGTTGACAAGGATACCCAGGTCTTTTTCTAGCAACGAGTCACCTAAAATTATTCCATTAAGTTTATAAGTAGCCTTGGGATTGTTTCCTCCCAAGGCTACTTATAAACTTAATGGAATAATTTGAATGTGACAAAGGGTCCCCTGCTGTCACACTTGGCATCATCTTCTCCTTCCCCCCCTCCTGAGTATTATAAGACACACTAGCAGCTTCAGCATTGGTGGTAGCAGCTTCAACACTGGTGGCAGAAGGCTCAGCACTGGCAGTAGACACCTCTGTGGTTTCAACAGGGGCAGCAACAGTGTCAGCAGAGGCAGAACATCTAGCAGCAGGCACAAGCAGCTGACCTGTCCTGCTCTCACTAGTACTACCTATTTTCCCTTCCTTCCTATTCCCTTTTGTCCCTCCCTTCCTATTAAATTCCCCAAGCTCCCTTGGGGTGATTTATGAGGACTGGACAACATTGGTTCAGTAATGGTCCCCTTCTCCTCCTCCTCAGACTCAGTGGACACATAAGGGTACTTCCAGCTCCTCCACTGAGTATTTTTACCATGCTCCTATTAATATAAGTCACTATGAGCCTTTCCTGCCTCAATTTTGACAAAATATCACAGCAGAACAGCACAACACGTAGCTGCTTCTATTGTGTCTGCCTTCCGTGAAAACATCATGTTTTTATACCAGAAATGTGAAAACAACGTAAATCAGTGGGCGGAAACTTTCTAGCCAATGGGCGAACATTTTAAGTGCTAGTTTTAACATAGATTTTCCCATGAAAAAGCGGATAACAATGTGGTTTTCATGAAATTTCTCGTGGGAACACGGTGACAACTTTCGCCCATCCCTACTCATCACACTGGCAGCATAGGAATCAGGATGCACAAGAGACTTCACAGAGGACATACAACTATCCACAACAGTCTTCTTTTTCCTGTCATTACCCCCATTCCTATCCAGATGTAAAATATTCACCATAGTGGTTTGATCCATATGCAGAACCTCAAAAAAGTTCTCAAGAATCACTTCAGGGCTATAACTACAATCCATAAATCTAAAGCCATAGATCAAAATATACTGTGTTCACAGAAATCCTCTAGCTTAGTACAATTTCTCTGAATACTCATAAATTGTAATTTTGGTACAATATTTAACCAGACTTTCTAGTGATAACTGCAGTATTGTGTATAGGTATTCTGATCCAAAGTCTTGAAGTGAGAATCCTTTTGTCTTCAAAGAACAGACTTAAACACAGAAACCCAAATTCTTTAGGACTAAGTTAAAGGTCGATTTCAAACTTTGTGCATTAGTATTCAAATCTTAAAAAAACTCCTACGGGAGTTCCTCTCCCTCACTCCCACCCATAATTACATCATCAATAATACTCCAATATGTCTGAATATAAGGTGCAAATCCATTACCTGCAGTTACAAATCTTGGTGGTATATCCACACTTTTATGAGTTTTAGGCAAGTGATAGATCATGGTTATACATGGGATTTTTAACCCACAGGCAAATATATTCTTCCTGGTTAATAATAATCTTATCTTTAGCTTGTTTTAGTAACTTATAGAAATCCTCTTTGAACTGGTAAGTGGTGTCATGTTTTATTTCACAAAAAAATCCTTATCTGAAAGTAATATTTCTTCCATATAATCCTGCAAATCCTGTATCAAGACCCTTTATCAGCCCCTATAATTTCTATAAACAGATGCTTACTCAACTGTTGCAATGCTGGCATTCTAAATTAGTTAAATTATCTTGTCTGCCTTTAATCTCAGTTTCCTTGGTCTCTTTTCCCTCTAAATGCTGAAACATAGTGAATTGTAGGCTTTCTGAGTTAGAGGGTAAAAATTCAGATTTGAACTTATGATTGGTATTAAATCTCAAGACCTCTTTCTCTTCACTACCCAAATTTTGTATTTCCTGGAGATCTGTTTTGGCTAAAATATCCTTCCTACCTAAGTTAACATTCCAAATTTTCGTTTAGGGCAAAAAACCTAATCAGAAATCATTTTCTTATGAATTTCTCAAAATATAATAATTTAATACATAAATCAAATCTATTAACTTTGGTCCAGGAAGCAAAATTCCAACCTTTGGATAACAATGAAACCTGCCCCAAACATGTGACAAATGATATATCCTTAACTCCATCAAGTTTCTTGTGACAAATTCAAACTAAATTTATTTTGTTTGAGTTTTACTAGTCTTCCTCCTCTTCTTCCTCATAGATTTTTCCTTCCTTCTTCTACCCTGGCTCCACTATTTCCCTCATTTGATTCCCTGCCATGTTAGGCCTAGGTCCAAAAAAAGAAACCTGTAGGGAAGAGCATAGTGGGAAAGGGGATGCAGAAGATGGAATCCCATACTCATCTGTATCATAATTTGCCAAGGCTTAAAAGCTGTTTAATGTATAAAATAAGCGCTCCCGCTCTCAACATGTTTCTTTTTGTTTTATTGTTTTCCCACAAAAACACTCTTCAACAAACTTTCCTTCTTCTTTATTTTTAGGGTTTCTCTGGTGTACATCCCTATTATAAATTGTTATTTTAAAATACTTTTCCCCAGAACTTTTCACAGAATTACTTGTATTAGATTTTATAGTATTTTTATATTATTTTATAATTTTCTGTTCCACATATCTGTTTATTAACTCAAACTGAATTTAGCCCTTCTCTATGGTCCTGCACATCCCTCATAATCTTCTTTCATTTTGATAATTTCTACATACAAATTATTATTTTTTTTTTGGTCACTAGATCTTCATAGTGACCACATTCTTCAAAATCCCTTACTTTTTCTAAAATAGTGTGGGGTTCACTTATATCTTCTAATTTGCTTAATTGGTTGGTTTTAAACTTAACAATTAACTGCATTAGTTGAATAGAACAATTTTCCAAAATCTTGGTCCATTCTTTCTTAAAATGCTCATCTGTGACCTTAAAAGTTAGTGTTTTAATAATTCTTAACCTTCTCGGTATCAAATTATTTTTATGCATCTCTCTAAGCCAACTGTCATTTCAGTTCTTTAACCATGAGTTTCTCATACATATTAAATGCCATCTGTATTCACATCATTCTTCTAAGACACATTATAAGTACATGAAATAATAAAAATACAGGCCAGCTTAGGGGACCTAAACTTTTGAAAGCATGTGCATTTGTCCTTGTACAATTAGATTTTAGGAAAGATCACTTTGATCTGGTGCATTCTGGATTTTCACTGTTAAGACTCTTCACCACAAAGGGTTAAATGTCTATTTTATGTGCGTAGCAGTAATAAATTAACAATGTATTAACTGTAACTCTTGAGAGATTCACTCAGTTCATTTAAGTGGCTCTATCTGTATGTGTTTCCTAAATAGCACTCATTAGTTAGACTGGCTGATGATTGGGATGATTGACAAGAAGTTTAAATAGCTGTTTGTTATTGGAAATCAAACAATATCAGAAGCTTGATAAAGAATCACACAGTTTGTAACTCATTGATGGATACCTCAGAGCCCCCAACTGGGAGGTTGATTGTTTGATCCAAGAACATATTGTCTATTATTCTATATTAGTCTTGATTTCTTACTTTTTTGATGACTATTTATCAGTCTTTCCTTTAAAACATAGATGGTATTTATAGTTGTCTAACACCTTTCACAAGTGTCTACCAAATGGAGTGGCTCTGTTCTAATTCCAACAATCAAACTTAGAGATATCATCTAACCTGGCATACATGGGTCTCATACACTGTGTCATCTAACACATTTGCTCCCATAACTTCATAGTCAGCAGTAAGAAAACCTGCCTGTTAAGGTGGGTTCCATGTGACTGGACAACTAGATAGTCTCTTTATCTCCTCTCTCCTTCCTTTCTGCTCCTCCATTGTCTTTTTGTTCCCTTACACGCTAACATCCCCCATCTGATGTACTGAAATTATGATAATCCCTGTTTTCTGTTATGGACCTAGTACATTTTATATTATTCAAACACACAAATCAACTATAATTGCCATTATCTCCTCTATTGTGAATTTGGTTTGCTTCGGAATAATACACCTTTAGAGTGATACAGCCCCACATATCTAGAACATGGTCAGGAAACCTTGTGTTATGCATTTCCCATTATGCCCAATCAAGCAATGTCTGGTTAGAGATGGTTGGAATTGTTTGTACCCAACAGCTAGATAGGCAAATGTTTGCCTATTCCTGATCTAGAAGAATATATTAAGTTGAATGAAACTCACAACTAAAGACATTTTCAGGTACCTCACCTTCTCATCATCAAGATGAACTATTCAAAGATCAGCAATGGGAGGTATGCTTTATCTTCTTAAACCTTGCTCCTCTAGTCTTATAAAAGGTGCATATACTTGTTTAAAGATGAAGCCTGATATGAAAAATGTCCAT
This sequence comes from Rhinophrynus dorsalis, assembly GCA_037306005.1. Classification (NCBI taxonomy): domain Eukaryota; kingdom Metazoa; phylum Chordata; class Amphibia; order Anura; family Rhinophrynidae; genus Rhinophrynus; species Rhinophrynus dorsalis. The sequence goes on along the minus strand of CM074720.1, from coordinate 484,734,370 downwards.
ATGATTTGGACACTGGTATGTAGCAGTAAGGATTTTATTAAGGGAACTAAGATGCCAGTAATAGAATCTGCATGGAGAGCAGACGAGGAGACACAGCTTATGTCATTCAGTAAAATTATTCAGAATGTTACTGGTCATTCACCTACTAAAACTGCTGAATTAACTAATATGTACTTCCTTTATTTACATAAGTATTAGGTGCCAATCTTCATTTGTAGAAGATCACAGTTCGTATTCAATGTTTTTCTGCATCAATCTCTTAGTTCCTCTCTAAATTGTCTGGCTTTTCAACTGGATTATAAACCCTATCAATCCTAATGCCTAGGTTTCACTTTTCATTGTTGATCAGGTTAAAGTATTTTTTAAACCCTATTGTGTTTTCTTTTTTATATGTCTTCCATGGATTTGCTGATTTGTAACCTTTGTTTACTTGTTTCAATAGATGCCTTGAGTTTAATATACTATTGAGAATTGGAGCAACTCTTTAGAAAATCAGCTTTGTTGTATCGGGTTAATCAAAGTCCAAAAATTCTGATTAATTTAAAAGGGACTTTTACAAGCCTAATTTAATGTCCACTGTTGGGTAGATAGTTTTGCCTCAGAGGAGCTCCATTTCTTCTTTGCACATTAGCCTCCTTGTGTTTTAGGCCTAATAAATTGACAAGCAGTTTAATTCTTAGGTGCTAAAAAAGCAAACACTGTAAAATATATATAACAGCAAGTTTAGTACACACTGCCAGACTCAAAAAAATTTAAACAAAATGAGGGTTCTTACTCGTACTAGGCAAATCTCCATAAAATTGGCATAATTTATATATTTTTCTAATTTGCTTAATTGGCTGGTTTTAACCTTAACAATTAACTACGTGAAATGAATAAACAATTTTCCAACACATTGGTCCATTCTTTCTTAAAATGCTCACCTGTGACCTCAGAAGTTGGTGTTTTAATTCTTAACCCTCTTGGTATCTAATTATTTGTTATGCATCTTCCTAATCCAACTGTCTCCCACCAACATTTCAGTTCTATAACCATTAGTTTCTCGTATATATTAAATGGCATCTGTATATTCACATCATTCTTCTGAGGCACGTTATCAATACATGACATATTAAAAATAGAGTCCAGCTTGGGGGACCCTAAACTTATGAAGCCATATGCATTTGTACTTGTACAATTAAATTATAGGAAAGAACACTTTGATAAAGTACTCAATAGATCCAGGGCATTCTGGATTTTCACCCTTGAGACTCTTCATCACAAAGGGTTAAATGAGAATACTGTGTTATCTTAATTTTTATAAGAATTGAAGGATGTCTGCTTTATGTGCACCACAGTAAGAAATGAACAATTTATTATCTAACTTGAGATATTCACTCAATTTATTTAAGTGGCTCTATCTGTATAGGTTAATTTGGCTGTTTATTGTGTCCTAAATATCACTCCTTAGTTAGACTGGCTGATGGATGGTCAGCTGGAGTGACTGACAAAAAGTTTAAATAGCTGTATGTTCTTGGAGATCAAACAATATGTGAAGCTCGATAAAGTACAGTACGGTGTGAAAGTTATTGCTGGATTTCTCTGAGCCACTGGCCGGGAGGTTGATTGTTTAATCCAAGAACATATTGTCGATTATCCTATGTAAATGCTGAGTTCTTACTTTTTTGATGAATATTTACCAGTCTTTCCTTTGAAACATAGATGGTATTTATCGTTGTTTAAAACCTCTCACAAATATTTACCAAATTAAGTGGCTCTATGCCATTTTCAACAGTCAAACGTAGAAATTTCATCTAACCTGGGATACATGGGTCTCACAGGGACGTGCACAGACATTTTTGGGGGGCAGGGGCTCAAATGAAAAAAAGGGCACTTTGGGCAAAAAGGGCAGGTACTCAAGGCCCCCTTGGTGTCTATGTGTGCACGTGCCTGGGGTCTCATATACTATCATCCAACACATTTGCTCCCATAACTTCATAGTCAACAGTAAGCAAACCTGCCTGTTAAGTTGGGTTCCCTGTGATGGGACAGCTAGATAGTCTTTTTCTCCTCTGTCTTCTTCCTTTCTACTCCTCCCTGTATTTTTTCCCCTACACTCTAATATCCCCCATCTGATGTACTGAAATTATGATAATCCTTGTTTTCTGTTCTGGACCTAGTTCATTTAATATTATTCAAACACACATCTAAATTAACTAGAAATGCCATTCTCTCCTCTATGGTGAAGTTGGTTTGCTTCAGAATTACACATCTTGAATTTGATACAGCCCCAAATATCTAAAACATGGGCAGGGAACCTTTGGGTATGCATTTCCCATTATGCCCAATCAATCAATGTCTGGTTAGAGATGGTGGGAAAGAGAGGGACTAGAGAGGCAAAAGTTTGCCTAACTCTGATATAGAAGAATATATTAAGTTGAATGAAACCCAGAACTAAAAAAATTTTCAGGTACCTCACTTTCACATCATCAAGATGAACTAATCAAAGATCAGCAATGGGAGGTGTGCTTTATCTTCTTAAACCTTCTTCCTCTAGTCTTATAAAAGGTGCATATGCTTGTTTGAAGATGAAGCTTGATATGGAAAATGTCCATATGATTTGGATTTGGTATGTAACAGTAAGGATTTTATTAAGGGAACTGAGATGCCAGTAATAGAATCTGCATGGAGAACAGATGAGGAGACACAGCTTATGCAATTCAGTAAAATTATTCAGAAGGTTACTAGTCATTCACCTACTAAAATTGCTGAATTAACTAATATGCACTTCCTTTATTTACATAAGTATTAGGTGCCAATATTCATCTAAGATCACAGTTCGTATTCAATGTTTTTCTGCATTAATCTCTTCGTTCTTCTGTAAATTGCCCTGCTTCTCAGTTGGATTATAAACCCTATCAATCATAATGCCTAGGTTTCACTTTCCATTGTTGATCAGGTTAAAATATTTTTTCAAACCCTATTGCATTTCCTTTTTATATATCTTCCATGGATTTGCTGATTTTTAATGTTTGTTTACTTGTTTTAGTAGATATATGGATGCCCCGAGTTTAATGTACTAAAGAGAATTGGAGCAATCAGCTTTATTGTATGGGGCAAAACAAAGCCCCAAAATTCCCATTAACTTAAAAATTATTTTTACTAGCCTAATTTAATGTCCACTGTTGGGTAAATAGTTTTGCCCCAGAGGTGATCCATTTCTTCTTTGCACATTAGCCTCCTTGTGTTTAGGCCTAATATCTTAACAAGTAGTTTAATTCTTAGGTGCTAAAGAGCAAACAATGTAAACTATATATAAAAGCAAGTTTATTTCAAACTGTCAGAATAAATAACATTTGCACATAAAGGGGGTTCTTACTCATAATTTGTACTAGGCGAATCTCCTTAAAATTGGCATCAATACCATCCAGCATTAATATTAGTATTCCAAGAGGTTACTCCGAGAGCAGTGATAATGTCACCCATATGTACATTCTCTCTTGCGCTCAGGAGACACAAAAATTGCTTCTCTTTGTGCTCTACATATTTCCAATTAGCTATTTTAGTTATAACTGCCAACATTTGCATTCTGTGTTGGGGATAGTGCTCTTCTTAAACTATGGATTATTCTAATTTAAGTCACTGTCTCTGCCTCACTTGTTTTCTCTGAGGAAGGTTCTTCAATGAACAAAAAACATCTGCCCTGCTCTCACTACTACCCTCTTCTTCATTCCATGAGATTACTTTCACTAAGATCCCTAGGGGGGATTTAGGGGGACTGTACACAATTGGGTCTGTAGTAGTCACTTCCTCCTTCTCCTCAGACTCACAGGACACATAAGGGTCTTTCCATTTCCCCTTTTTATTGTTTGACAACCTGCTCATAATGATAGCAGTCACTATAAGCTTCTCCTGCCTCAATTTTGATATAAATATCACAGCACAACTGTATAACACATCTCCCTCACTCTGTAGATGCTTGTATTGTGTTTCACTTCCTGGAAAACAGTACGTTTTAATAACGAAAAGGTAAAAAACATGTTAAGAAAGGGGCAAAATGTTCTAGACATGAAAAAATTAGTGGAAAATTCATGCCAGTAAGAGAAACCTGCAAAGATTTTAATCACTGTATTTAAAGCAGCTTTTCCTGTGAAAAAGAAGAAAAACACATGGTTTTCATGGATTTTTTCAAGGGAACACGATGGGTCCATTTGCCCACCCCAATATCGCCAACCTCAGGTTGGACCTGTGAACTCCAACAGTAGAGGCAAATATCAGAGCTTACTGCATGTGGCAATGTGCCACCTTCACAAATAAGCACACTCACATGAATACAACAATGGCTTACTAACCTGTATTTCCACATGCAAATGAGCCATTGTTGAGCAAAACTGTAAACCTGCCAAAGGCAAGGCGGATTTATAATGATGCCGGTGGATTGTGTAGAACCGATGGTGGATTTCAAGGGATATGATGGTGAAGACACTTTAGTGCATGCTGTCGGTATGCCAGCAATACTATATCGCCACACTGGCCCCCTTATCACCTCTTAAAGCATCCGCCTGACCCAAAATAATTATGGGGCAAGCAACTCTACCATAGAGTACAAACAATTGCCTTTGATTTACAGTGAGCTTTTAACCTCATCAATGCTAAAGAAGAAACTAATGTATGACTTTAACCATCCTTTGCATTCAAGGGGTTAAAAGTCTAATTTAACACAAAATGAATCATTGGGATTCTTATTCATCCTCTACAGTGCAGTTGGTTTACTTTAGAATTATTCTGGGGGGATGTGTTATGAACTAAGGCATAATAAAAGTAACATAAAGAGGAGATAACTTTGCCAGTATGATAAACTCCAGGAAATAATTGAAAATGAGAGAAATCTCAATGTATTCTTCCTGGTAAAACATTTTCTAAATAAATCAATACAAACTCTCATTTTTCTATCTCCTCATATTGAACCTATTCATTAATAGCTCTCTAACCTGAGACATCTTAATGCCCCATCTTCATAGAATCACATGGGAATTGGAGTTTATCATCACACTGAAGAAGTTATCTCCTCATTATCACACTTAATGCATCTCCACCTGCTCCTGCAGAACATCCCTTTTGTATATTCTAAGTCATAAGTCATTGCTTATTTTGCAAATGGTATATCAATAAAGTACATATATGCATTTTTTTGTAAATAGAATAATGAGTGAATATTTCATGAGCTGCCTGAAATTAATATGAAATTACTATTTTATAATACGATTATACTACAAATCTACACATTAGCACAAGGGATGGGCAAAAATTTCCACCTCAAACTGAAATTGTCAAAAAATGTCACTTTCTGCTTGGTGAAAAATTTCCTGCGAAAAATGCAGATTTTCTGCTTTTTTTCCTGCTTTTTTGCCTAGCTCATTCCATTGAAATCAATGGGAACATAGAAGTTATACACAACACATAGCAAATATTATTTCATTTCCCAAAGGCATAGTATAAAAGGGGCATGAGGGTGCCTGTGTTGGTGGTTTCGTGGTTGGGGCAGTTAAAAAAAAAAATCCTAAATAAAATAAAATAAATCCATAAGACATGATATAAAAGGGGTCTGAGGAGGGTGCCTGTGTTGGTGAATGAATGAATCATTTGAACAGTGAATTTGTTTTGGGGGGGTTTCTTGACTGCTTTTGGGGGGGACAGTTAATAAAAAAATAAGCACAAGCCCTGAGAAAAAAATAAAAATAACATTAAAAAAAAAAAAGAAAAAAAAAAAATGCCCTACTGGCCTAATGTCAGCAGGTCATGTTGGCTAGTGGCCACTGTCAAATGTCCTCCTGAGTTGCAACTGTTGTTCGTACTGCTGCTGAATTGTTTAAGCAGCAGGATGATTAGGCAGCTGAAAGGGAATGGGATCAACAATAGCAGTAACATAGAAGATGGATGCCACTTGCCACTACTGGCTCCAGTGATGCACCTGAGGCAGTAGCAGCAAAATAAGTAGCCCCCAGTCTACGTGGAGAAAAGAAGAAGTTGGCCAATAATTTTTCTCCACCAGCCCCTCCTCTAAAATCATGGGTTTGTTGTTAGAATATAAATTTTTCCCATGAGAGCAGGAACTGTGGCTTTCATCAGCAACTGCAAGGTGCACAGTAAGTGTGGTACATAACATCTGGGGACACAGCTGTATCCAAACACCATGACACCAGAAGCCAAGTACTGCCACTGTCACTATACCCCTTGTCCAGACCCTGCTAAGGACACATGACAACTTGCTGATAGTTTAATAGTAATGATGAACCCTTCCTGCCAGAATCCTAGCATATTCTGAGGGATGGAATCTCCTCAGATGCCACCTGATGACCGGGTATCAGTTCTCCTCCACCACAATGGCATGTGTGGTCAGTGCACAACACAGTGTGCAATGGGTAAAGATGAATTGTCATATCCTAACATTAACAGAGTGGCTATCATTTGGCGGGGGAAGTAATAATGAACGAGGTGGATTGGCAGGAGATGTACTTAGTACCCTAGAGGAAGAAGGTTATGTTGAGGGCAAGCTAGTTGTTTCACTCGTTATGGAACTTCCATTGTCTGTGTGGGTTTCTTTATTCTTCCTCCTCTTTGTTCTCCACCTTTCTGGAGAGTCAGGGGGTACATTAAGTGCAGTGCTAGATTTTTGTAATGGGCTTTAACATGTTTGACATAAAATTCATGGTGTCTGATTGTCATGTGTTATCAGGGAGGTTTGCCAAGTTATGTTCCCTCCTTTCCCCTTCTCACTAACGTGTCACAAATTTTACACTGCACCATTGTTGATGATGACTGCACTGTGCCTGCCGGAAGAGAAAAATAGTCCCACACCCATGACTTCAAGGTGGAGGGATAGGGAACAGGTGGAGAAGAATGGTCTCTTTCTTCTTGTCCTCCACATTCCCCTTCACTTTCTGAGGCAGTGGATAATTTTGCTGCTGTTGCTGCTACTGCCTCAGATTCAGCACTGCAACTATGACCAGGAGTATTGCTGGAACTGGCAAGTGGAACCTGTCCTAGTCCTGCATCACTTGTTGACCCCATTCCCACTGTGTCCACGTTGGTCTGTGGCACACTAGCCTTCTCCTCAGCACCCTACTGCCCTTTCATCTCAGCAGCAGGACTTACAGGAGTTGCAATTTCCACAAATCCCAAAACTCGATTGCTAGCAGTGGTGGTGATGCCCATCCTCATCCCTGTCTCCCATTCCTTCTCAGTTTCTGATAAAAAGGCCTTCAAAGTCTCTTACACCCCAGCTTCTCCAACACCACCACCACTAGTCCCTATATGATGCTGCTCTATTACAGACATCTCACTGCTGCTTGAAGAAGGTGATGAGCAATGTGACAGAGGGTCCCCTGCTGTCACACTTGGCATCATCTTCTCCCCCCCCTCCTGAGTGTTACAAGACACACTAGCAGCTTCAGCACTGGTGGAAGCAGCTTCAACACTGGTGGCAGAAGGTTATGCACTGACAGCAGGCACCGCAGTGGTTTCAACAGGGGCAGCAACAGTGTTAGCAGAGGCAGCACGTTTAGCAGCAGGCACAGGCAGCTGACCTGTCCTGCTCTCACTAGTACTAGCCTTTTCTCCTTCCCTTCCCATTCCCTTTTCTCCCTCCCTTGGGGTGATTTAGGGGGACTGGACAACATTGGTTCATTAGTGGTCCCTTTCTCCTCCTCCTCAGACTCAGTGGACACAGAAGGGTCCTTCCAGTTCCTCCACTGATTATTTTTCACCCTGCTTATAGTGATAAGTCACTTTGGGCCTTTCCTGCCTTAATTTTTCCAAAATATCAAAGCAGAACAGCACAGCATGTCTATCTCTCTCTGTAGCTGCTTCTATTTTGTCTGCCTTCCGCAAATACATCATGTTTTTATAGCGGAAATGCAAAAACAATGTAAATCAATGGGCGAAAACTTTCTAGCCATTGAAAAAATGGCAAAAGATTTTGGCCAATGTGCGAAAGATGTGAAAGTGGATTTTCCTATGAAAAAGTGGATAACAATGTGGTTTTCGCGAAATTTCTCTTTCGCCCATCATTAATTAGCATTTTACACGTGGTCCACTGTTTTAAGGTTATGCTTTTTATTTTTAAATTAATGTTAGATAGGATTACATGGTTTGTGAATATATAATTGGTAAAGAAAATGTATGTTATTTATTTGTATGCCTTCACAGGTCAGCAATAAATGAGAAAATATTATGCATGTGAATTGGAAAGGATTCAGGTTTCCAGTCTGGAGTGACATGTTTTTATTTTTGGATGTACTGCTCACTCATTCACCTTCACCTTTTTCAGGCATGAAGAAAAATGAAACAACTCTGGAAAAAATAACTTTATCACAGTGAACACTGTGTCCTCTGATGGCACTCCCCTCCCCTCCACTCCGTCCTGTCATTTTGCATGCTGAGAAGAGGCAAGAGAGAAAGCCGGTGCAGAGCTCTGCCCAGATCCTGCATGGCTTCTGGAGACCTATACCAGGTACTGTACCTGTCTGGGGGCGCATGGAACACTGGGAGAAAAGGGGGGTGTCACGGTTTTAATAAACACTCAGACAATTTGGTTAAGGTAAAACAATGCAACTTTATTTAATAAATAATAAAGAACAGAGATGCCCTTCACAGGTCCAGACCTAGAGAGAGGATAAGCTCTTCTGGATCTGACACAGGTCAGGGTACAACAGAGACAGGTATATACAAAACAACTGTAATGCAGAGTTTAGAACTGGGACAGGAACTGGAACAAAACCTCAGCAGTACTGGCCAGGAGGTACCTTAGGTGAGGTAAGTACTTCAGGGCAAAAATCCCCAATGGAACAGGGAGACAGTTGAGACTACCGGACTTGCCCAGAAAACCAGGTATAGGCAGCTTACATGACGGCTCAGATACACGTACTCGGAGCATATGCCCGGAGGCAACTGGAATAGGCACAGGATGTATAGTAGCGCAACCAGAGGCAATCGAAAGGCACAGATCGAACAGCGCAACCAGAGGCAACAGTAATATACAGGCTGAGTATAGCGCAACTGGAGGCAATCGTAAGGCACAGGCAGTATAGCAGCGCAACCGGAGGCAACAGGAAGGTACCAGTAGCAATTAGAGCAACAGGAGATAATCGTATGGCACAGGCTGTATGGTAGCTCAACCGGAGGCAAGAGTGAGGCACAGGCTGAAAGGTGGTGTAACCAGAAATACCCACTAAGGCACAGGCTGTATAGTAGCACAACCGGAGGCAACAGAAAGGTGCAGGCTGAAAGGTAGTGCAACCAAAAGTGACCACTAAGGCACAGGCTGTATGGAGAGAAACCTGGCAACCATAGAGCAAATGACTATAGGACACAAGACCAGAGACAAAAGGGACACTAGCGGTAAAGCTAATGCTAGGAGAGTAGCCAATGCAGAAACAGTACTCTGAGAGCGGAAGTCAGCCAAGGCCTGGATCAGTACACAGAGAGTGGTAGTTAGCCAAAGCCTGGATCGGTACACAGAGAGCAGTAGTCAGCCAAAGCCTGGATCGGTACATAGCAAGCAGTAGTCAATGGAATTGGTCACGGCAATTGTAGTCAGGCAAGCTTGGACATAAACAAAATGGGCAGCGAAGACAGGAGCAAGGTCAGATGAAACCGGATCATACACGGAACAGGAACACAGCAACAAACGTCTGGTCAGGAACACCACGAAAGGGCACCGGTATAGTGACAGGAGGGCGTATATAAAGGCAAGCCCTGGGAGGAGTAATAAAACCAGAGCCAATAAGAATGCAGCCAAGGTAAACCCGGAAGTAAGAATGTTGCTCAGGCAGAATCACAGGCACCGTGATAGGGGGACAGCCAAACCACAGCAAACTTTATTACGTTTATGTCTCCCTCTACTTGGCAACCTGTAAAACTGTGACATGACAATATCACTCTTTTGATTAGGGCGATATTCTGATCTCGCCCTTTTGATTCACGCAACATTTGTAATGCACTGTCAGAGAAGGTGACGTTTCGATAGTGAAAGCATAAATCCAACCCCTGCTGCCTTTTCTCTACCTTTGACTCCCTTATCCACCCTCCATCTGCCTCCTTCTCAAACTCTATACAGCGACAAGACTTTGCCAACTTCTTCAAAGTCAAGATAGACTCTATTTAGGAAAATATCCCACCTTGTATATACCCATAGTATAGTCATAGTGAGTAGTGGCATTCAGAATGTAAGACAGGCTCTACCGGCCTTGCCAATACCAGGTAAATCAACCTTAGACCGGCACAAGATGGAATAGGTTCTACAGGCCTTACCAATATACCGGGCAAGGCAGCCTGGAAGGCTAGCAACTGAGGAGATGGAGGCTCTACCGGCCTTGAGACTGGTAACGAGTAGTGTTGAGCGAGCATGCTCGGCCGATGCTCGGATCGGCTCGAGCATCGCTCTGCTCGGCACATGGCGGTACTCGTACGAGTACCGCATGTGCTCGCCCGCCATGTTCGGGTCTCCTCCCCGCACGTTTTGCGGCTGCTGCGCAGCCAATAAACGTGCAGGGAGGCTCTGACATCGGTGTAATGCCAGCAGCCATGTTGGCTGCTGGCATTACACTGATTGGCTGGCCAGAACCCGTGGTCGGGTGCTGTATAGCACCTGACCATCGAGTTCGGCTCAGTCTGAGCCAGGGAGAGCTGAGGATAGGAAGGGAAAGGCAGTGTAGGGAGGAAAAAAACAAAAATTGTGAAAAAAAAGAACCAAAAGTCCTTTTTAGGACTACTGTGTGTGGGGGCAGCAGGTTATTTTGTGTGGGGGGGAAAAAAAAAAAAAAAAAAAAAAAAATATTCTATTTAGTGTGAAAAGTTGCAGATTAGAGCACATTCTGTTTAGTGTGCACAGTTGCAGATTAGAGCACATTCTGTTTAGTGTGCAAAGTTGCAGATTAGAGCACATTCTGTTTAGTGTGCAAAGTTGCAGATTAGAGCACATTCTGTTTAGTGTGCAAAGTTGCAGATTAGAGCACATTCTGTTAAGTCTTCAAACTAAAATATCAAAGTCACATATTCCATTCAGTGTGCGTCGCCGCAGTTTAGCAGCACATTCTGTGTACTGTGCAGAGTTGCAGAATAGGAAGAAATACTGTTAAGTCTTCAAACTAAAATATCAAAGTCACATATTCCATTCAGTGTGCTTCGCCGCAGTTTAGCAGCACATTCTGTGTACTGTGCAGAGTTGCAGAATAGGAAGAAATACTGTTAAGTCTTCAAACTAAAATATCAAAGTCACATATTCCATTCAGTGTGCTTCGCCGCAGTTTAGCAGCACATTCTGTGTACTGTGCAGAGTTGCAGAATAGGAAGAAATACTGTTAAGTCTTCAAACTAAAATATCAAAGTCACATATTCCATTCAGTGTGCTTCGCCGTAGTGTAGCAGCACATTCTGTGTAGTGTGCAGAGTTGCAGAATAGTAAGAAATACTGTTAAGTTTTCAAACTCAAATATTAAAGTCACATATTCCATTCAGTGTGTTTCACCGCCGTTTAGCAGCCTATTCTGTGTACTCTGCACAGTTGCAGAATAGTAAGAAATAGTGTTAAGTTTTCAAACTAAAATATCAAAGTCACATATTCCATTCAATGTGTATCACCGCCGTTTAGCAGCCTATTCTGTGTACTCTGCAGAGTTGCAGAATAGTAAGAAATACTGTTAAGTTTTCAAACTCAAATATTAAAGTCACATATTCCATGCAGTGTGTTTCACCGCCGTTTAGCAGCCTATTCTGTGTACTCTGCACAGTTGCAGAATAGTAAGAAATACTGTTAAGTTTTCAAACTCAAATATTAAAGTCACATATTCCATTCAGTGTGTTTCACCGCCGTTTAGCAGCCTATTCTGTGTACTCTGCAGAGTTGCAGAATAGTAAGAAATACTGTTAAGTTTTCAAACTCAAATATTAAAGTCACATATTCCATTCAGTGTGTTTCACCGCCGTTTAGCAGCCTATTCTGTGTACTCTGCACAGTTGCAGAATAGTAAGAAATAGTGTTAAGTTTTCAAACTCAAATATTAAAGTCACATATTCCATTCAGTGTGTATCACCGCCGTTTAGCAGCCTATTCTGTGTACTCTGCACAGTTGCAGAATAGTAAGAAATAGTGTTAAGTTTTCAAACTCAAATATTAAAGTCACATATTCCATTCAGTGTGTATCACCGCCGTTTAGCAGCCTATTCTGTGTACTCTGCAGAGTTGCAGAATAGTAAGAAATACTGTTAAGTTTTCAAACTCAAATATTAAAGTCACATATTCCATTCAGTGTGTTTCACCGCCGTTTAGCAGCCTATTCTGTGTACTCTGCACAGTTGCAGAATAGTAAGAAATACTGTTAAGTTTTCAAACTAAAATATCAAAGTCACATATTCCATTCAGTGTGTATCACCGCCGTTTAGCAGCCTATTCTGTGTACTCTGCAGAGTTGCAGAATAGTAAGAAATACTGTTAAGTTTTCAAACTCAAATATTAAAGTCACATATTCCATTCAGTGTGTTTCACCGCCGTTTAGCAGCCTATTCTGTGTACTCTGCACAGTTGCAGAATAGTAAGAAATACTGTTAAGTTTTCAAACTCAAATATTAAAGTCACATATTCCATTCAGTGTGTTTCACCGCCGTTTAGCAGCCTATTCTGTGTACTCTGCACAGTTGCAGAATAGTAAGAAATACTGTTAAGTTTTCAAACTCAAATATTAAAGTCACATATTCCATTCAGTGTGTATCACCGCCGTTTAGCAGCCTATTCTGTGTACTCTGCAGAGTTGCAGAATAGTAAGAAATACTGTTAAGTTTTCAAACTCAAATATTAAAGTCACATATTCCATTCAGTGTGTATCACCGCCGTTTAGCAGCCTATTCTGTGTACTCTGCAGAGTTGCAGAATAGTAAGAAATACTGTTAAGTTTTCAAACTCAAATATTAAAGTCACATATTCCATTCAGTGTGTTTCACCGCCGTTTAGCAGCCTATTCTGTGTACTCTGCAGAGTTGCAGAATAGTAAGAAATACTGTTAAGTTTTCAAACTCAAATATTAAAGTCACATATTCCATTCAGTGTGTTTTACCGCCGTTTAGCAGCCTATTCTGTGTACTCTGCACAGTTGCAGAATAGTAAGAAATAGTGTTAAGTTTTCAAACTCAAATATTAAAGTCACATATTCCATTCAGTGTGTATCACCGCCGTTTAGCAGCCTATTCTGTGTACTCTGCACAGTTGCAGAATAGTAAGAAATAGTGTTAAGTTTTCAAACTCAAATATTAAAGTCACATATTCCATTCAGTGTGTATCACCGCCGTTTAGCAGCCTATTCTGTGTACTCTGCAGAGTTGCAGAATAGTAAGAAATACTGTTAAGTTTTCAAACTCAAATATTAAAGTCACATATTCCATTCAGTGTGTTTCACCGCCGTTTAGCAGCCTATTCTGTGTACTCTGCACAGTTGCAGAATAGTAAGAAATACTGTTAAGTTTTCAAACTCAAATATTAAAGTCACATATTCTGTGTAAGATGAAGAAGGCGGGTAAAAAGGGACGGGGAAGTGGACGTGATCCTGAAAGTTCAGGGCGCGGGTCAGGACGCGGAGAAACTGTGCCTGGTGCCAGAGCACAAGAAAGAAAGACATCCACCATACCTAGCTTCATGTGTAATTTTACAGGGCGTCGCAGGACATCACTCTCGAGGTCCGACCACTGCGAACAGGTGGTCGGTTGGATGACAGCTGATACTGCTTCCAGTCGGTTAAGCACCACCCTGTCTTCCACCAAGTCCACTCTCAGTAGCCAAGAGTCTGGTCAACATAATCCTCACTCTGATCATCCTTCCTCCCACCATACACGGTCTGGTCAAAGAAGTGATCCCACACTGGGATATAGTGAGGAGCTCGTCTCATCACCAATCCTTCATTTGACCCTCTCTCCAAGCACGCTTGCAGAGGAACATGACATCTTGTGCCCTGATTCACAACCTCTAGAGGCTTCCCAATCACAAAAAGATGACAGATGTGAACGGCATTTAAGGTCAAAGGAAGTAGTGGATGATGATGATGATGATGAGACACAGTTGCCATTAAATCAACCACTATTTCCGTCTCAAGACCTTGTTGAGGAGAATGTTATACAGTTGTCAATGACTGAGTATGTGGTGGGATCAAGACTTGAGGAGGATGATCAGAGTGAGGAAGTGGAGGAGGACTTGGTGGACGATGAGGTGACTGACCCCACCTGGGAAGGTGTAGAGCCGAGCGATGACAGCAGTCCTGAGGGTGAGCCATCTGCAGCACCGCAACAGGCTGGAAGAGGCAGTGGTGTGGCTACAGAAAGAAGGCGGACCGCACCAAACCGGCCCGCAAATGTTCCACGGAGCACCCCCTTGCGTAAATCTACCTTGCCAAAGGGTAGGTGTTCCGCGGTATGGCGTTTTTTTAAGGAAAGTGCGGACGACAAAAGAATTGTAGTTTGCAACCTGTGCCACACCAGAATGAGCCGAGGCATGAACACTAGAAACCTCACCACCACCAGCATGATCCGACACATGGCATCCAAGCACCGTAGTAAGTGGGAGGAACGCCTGGATCGCCCATCTGTGTCTGCAGGCCACACCACTGCCTCCTCTTCCCCTGTTTTCGGTGCCGGCCAATCGCCTGTCGAAGGCGCAGGCCCGCATACCTCCCGCCCTGCACCTGTACCATCTGAAGCACCATCAGCGACCACATCCACTTCCCTGTCCCAGCACAGCGTCCAAATGTCGTTACCCCAGGCATTTGAGCGCAAGAGAAAGTACCCAGCCACCCACCCACAGGCCATAGCACTAACCTCACACCTTTCAAAATTACTGGCCATCGAAATGCTGCCATTTAGGCTTGTGGACACTGAGTCCTTCCGCAGCCTGATGGCAGCAGCTGTCCCTCGGTACGCGGTCCCCAGCCGCCACTACTTTTCCCGGTGTGCCATCCCCGCATTACACCACCATGTGTCCCGTAACATCACCCGTGCCCTGACCAACGCAGTTACTGGGAAGGTCCACTTAACGACTGACACATGGACAAGTGCTTGTGGCCAGGGACGCTACATTTCCCTGACGGCACACTGGGTGAATGTCGTGGAGGCTGGGAGCGACTCGGACCCTGGGATGGCACGGGTGCTACCCACGCCGAGGATTGCGGGCCCTACCTCCATCAGGGTTTCCACCAGCACCTACGTTATTGGCTCCTCCTCCTCCGTTTCCACCTCCGAATTCTCTACACGCAGCGCCACTCCCCCATCAGCCAGTAGCTGGAAGCAGTGTAGCACTGCAGTGGGGAAGCGTCAACAGGCCGTGCTGAAGCTGATCTGCCTTGGGGACAAACAGCACACGGCCTCAGAGCTGTTGCAGGGGATTAGTCACCAGACCGAGCAGTGGCTCTCGCCACTCAACCTGCAACCAGGCATGGTTGTGTGTGATAATGGGCGTAACTTGGTGGCGGCTTTGGAGCTCGGCAAGCTCACACACGTACCATGCCTAGCGCATGTATTTAATTTAGTGGTGCAGCGATTTCTAAAAACCTACCCCAATGTGCATGATCTCTTGACCAAGGTGCGCCGCGTGTGTGCACATTTCCGTAAGTCATCTACAGCTTCGGCCGGCCTGTTGAAGCTGCAGCAGCGCTTACAATTGCCAGCTCACCGGCTGCTGTGTGACGTGAGCACGCGCTGGAACTCCACCTTCCACATGTTGGCCCGGCTTTGTGAGCAGCAGAGGGCAGTAGTGGAGTACCAGCTGTTACACGGTCGTCGCCTCTCCGTTCAACTTCCTGTAATCAGAAGTGAGGAGTGGGAATGGATGTCAGACCTCTGCGAGGATTTACGCAATTTTGAGGAATCGACACAGATGGTGAGCGGCGATAACGCTATTATCAGTGTCACCATCCCACTTCTGTGTCTACTGAAACGCTCGCTGCTCACAATTAAAACCGACGCTTTGCATGTGGAAGAGGTGGAAATGGGGGAGGAAGAGCTTACACAAGGTGATAGCCAGAGCACCCTCACTTCGTCTTCTCAGCGACAATTGGAGGAGGCGGAGGAGGAGGAGGAGGAGGAGGAGGAGGAGGAAGACACGGTTGCCTCCGCTACAGAGGGTAGCCATGGAACTTTAGTTCCATCTCTTCAGCGTGGGTGGGCAGAAGAGGAGGAAGAGGATGAGGATATTGAGAGTCATCCTCCTGGTGAGGACAGCGAAATCTTGACTGTTGGTACTCTGGCACACATGGCTGACTTTATGTTAGGCTGCCTTTCCCGTGACCCACGCGTTATACGCATTTTAAACAACACGGATTACTGGGTGTTCACCCTTCTGGACCCCCGCTACAAAGAGAATTTCTCATCTCTCATTCCTCCGGTGGAGAGGACAAGCAAAATGGTGCAATACCAGAAGGTTCTTGTTGAAAAATTGCTCCAAAATTTTCCATCTGACAACGCTGGCGGCAGAGTACGTGCTACCTTGGCCAGCAGAGAAGGGGAGAAAAGGGGAGCACACAGCAGTTCCGAGAAAGGCAGGGCAACACTCTCCAAGGCGTGGGACACCTTCATGACACCCCGCCAGCACCCTCACCCTGATGCGCAGCCTAGTGTCACAAGGAGGGAAAAGTTTTGGAAGATGGTGAAGGAGTACGTAGCGGACCGTGTCAGCGTCCTCAATGATCCCTCTGTGCCTTACAACTACTGGGTGTCCAAGCTGGACACGTGGTATGAACTGGCACTCTACGCCTTGGAGGTGCTGGCCTGCCCTGCCGCCAGCGTTCTGTCTGAGCGGGTATTTAGTGCTGCTGGTGGCATCATAACAGATAAGCGTATCCGCCTTTCCACCGACAATGCTGATAGGTTGACACTTATAAAAATGAACAAGGCCTGGATTTCCCCTGACTTCTCCACTCCACTGGAGGAAAGCCCCGGGGGAACATAAACTCACTTTATATATGTTATTTACAATGATGGGAATACTCTGTATTCCCATTCACCCCTTCCACCCAAAAAACGGGTATATGGTTGACTCTTAATCTTCTCATCCTCCTCCTCCTCTTCCATATGCCCTGTGCTATAATTTTTATATAGGGCCAGCTCACCAGCGGGCCCTGTGCTATAATTTTTATATAGGGCCAGCTCACCAGCGGGCCCTGTGATATAATTTTTATATAGGGCCAGCTCACCAGCGGGCCCTGTTTGACAATTTTTATATAGGTCAGCTCACCAGCGGGCCTTCTCATATAATGTTTTATTGGGTCAGCTCTCTAGCGGGCCCTCTCATATAATGTTTTATAGCGTCAGCTCACTAGCGGGCCTTCGCATATAATGTTTAGGATGGTCAGCTCTGCAGCAGACCCTCACCCATAATGTTTTAGATGGTCAGCTCAGCGCACGTTTCCCTCTTAATCATGGCCTCAGTTCTGAAAATCAAGGAAATTTTTGGGAGAATTTGCCTCTGCGCACGTTTCCCTCTTAATCATGGCCTCAGTTCTGAAAATCAAGGAAATTTTTGGGAGAATTTGCCTCTGCGCACGTTTCCCTCTTAATCATGGCCTCAGTTCTGAAAATCAAGGAAATTTTTGGGAGAATTTGCCTCTGCGCACGTTTCCCTCTTAATCATGGCCTCAGTTCTGAAAATCAAGGAAATTTTTGGGAGAATTTGCCTCTGCGCACTTTTCCCTCTTAATCATGGCCTCACTTCCGAAAATCAAGGAAATTTTTGGGATAATTTGCAGATGATATACAAGTAAATATACAGCAAATATTGTTTGGTAACAATTTTTCGCCTAAAGTCGTTTTTATTTTCCTTTTTGTGTGTTTTATGGTCAGTCTGTAAAAATGGCGTACTACGGGCGAAAGATCGTTCCCAGCAGCGATGTTGGAGTCCAAGATGCATCCAGACATCCTCCCTATGCTGTCCCTGAACCATTTCTGTGGTGTTTCCATCCTTTTCTTCCCTTTTCCTATGGACCAGGCACCCTCCCCTCATCAGAGCAGGGGGTGCCTGGTGTAATGCTCGAGTCCTCCCATTGACTTCAATGGGGCTCGGGTGCTCGGCCGAGCACTCGAGCCTCAGGGGGTGCTCGGTCAGAGCACCCGAACACCCGAGCATTGGGGTGCTCGCTCATCACTAGTAACGAGGAATGAGGTTCTACCGGCCTTGCCAATATACCGAGCAAGGCAGCCTTGAGACTGGTACCACGAGGAATGAGGCGCTACCGGCCTTGCCAATACCGGGTAAGGTAACCTTAGACTGGCACAAGATGGAATAGGTTTTACTGGCCTTTCCAATATACCGGGCAAGGCAGCCTGGAGGCTGCAAGTACTGGAACACAGGAAAGGATGGCCTCAGCGACTGGCATAAAGGTGTAACGAGCCAGTCGCCTATGATGGACAGACAGAGGCCAGCTGGGTTATCAAGATGAAGAGAACACCCAATGAATTAATGTAGCGAACCAGTACCCGCGTACTGGGGTTACACAATCTCTACTGGTGCAGTAAGGAATGCAGCAAGCAGCCGGTGAACATGGAGCGAAACAGTACCCGCGTACTGGAGTTACACAATCTCTACCGGTGCTGTAAGGAACGCAGCAAGCAGCCGGTTAACATGGAGCAAACCAGTACCCACGTGCTGGAGTTACACAATCTCTACCGGTGCTGTAAGGAACGCAACAAGCAGGCGGTTAACATGGAGCGAACCAGTACCCGCGTGCTGGAGTAACACAATCTCTACCGGTGCTGTAAGGAACGCAGCAAGCAGCCGGTTAACATGGAGCGAACCAGTACCAGGGTACTGGAGTTACACAATCTCTACTGGTGCTGTAAGGAAAGCAACAAGCAGGCGGTTAACATGGAGCTAACCAGTACCCGCGTACTGGAGTAACCAAAGTGAATGAAAATGTCGCCAAATACGACTGGAGGAAGGAGACACTCTACAGGCATCCAGGAGCAGGAATACAGCCGGTACAGGACAGGAAGCAGGACCATCAATGGCAGTCAACCGGAGCAGGAATGGCAGCAGGAACAGCAACCCCAACCGGATCAGGAACGGAAGCTGGAACCGAGGAAGCTGTCAGACAGGAACTCAGGAGATCACTGGAGAGCATAGATAGCAGACGGCCCAGGAAGCTCAGGAACACAATGCAGGTGCAGGCGACATAAAGACACCACGAAAGGGCAACCAAAGGGTGCCCAAGCCCAGTCTAAATAGGCAATACTGGGCAGGTTGAAAGCAGACAGCCAATGGAGAGCCATTCAGGTAACTGACAGTAGTCACGAAGGAGGAATTGACTAACCTCCTCACTTTCCACTACATGTGCACTTGATCTGCTCCCTTCTCACCTTATCCATTCTCTCTCCTCCACATGAATTCTTATTCTATCTTATCCAGATTTTTAACTCCTCCTTTGTCACTGCTCCCTTTCCTGATGAATTCAAACATGCCATAGTAACACCCATCCTCAAGAACAATTCCTCTGAGAGTACCACACCCTTTACCTATCAGCCAGTTTCTCTCCTGCTTTTGCCTCTAAGCTATTGGCATGGCTAGCCTACTCCCACCTGCTTTACTTCCTCAACACATACAACCTGCTCAACCCTTTACAATCTAGATTTTGCTCTGCTCACTCCACTGAAACTGCTCTCACAAGAATGGTCAATGATCTTCACAAGGTCACTATTGTATACTCATCCTACTTGATCTCTCAGCTGCCTTTGACAGTGTTGATCATGCACTCCTCCTTCAAATTCTGTAGCTTAGCTCTGGATTGGCTATCCTCTTAACTAACTGACCGATCCTTCAGTGTCTCCTCTGCCACCTCTTCATCTGCCCCCGTCCACCTCTCTGTTGGTGTTCCTCAAGGTTCTGCTCTAGTACCGCTTCTGTTCTCTCTTTATACAATAACACTTGGTAATCTTATTAATTCATTTGGTTTCAAATATAAAATCTATGCAGATGACACCCAGCTTTATTTAACTTCACCTCAACTAACTACTGATATTCAATCTAAAGTCATAGATTATCTCTCGGCTATGTCATACTGGATGGCTGATAGGCACCTTAAGCTCAATATGTCTAAAACAGAGCTCATACTCATGCCACCAAAGTCTGGCCCAGTAATGCCTTTACAGGTGACTGTAAATGGCTCTACCATAAATCCAGTATCAGAAACATGGTGCCTAGGGATGATAATTGACACTGCGCTCTCATTCTCTCCTTTCATTAATGCTATCACTAAATCCTGCCACTTTCTCTTGTGCAACACAACTAAAATCTGTCCCTTCCTCCAAAGCTAAAATTCTTACACAATCACGCATCCTTTCCCACATGGACTACTGTAACCTTCTTTTCTCTGGCCTTCCTTCGTCCCAATTCCATCCTCTCAAATCTATACAGAATGCTGCAACACAAATGACCCTATTGTCATCTAGGTTTGTCCCTGCCCCCCTCCTCTTCAAATATATCCAATGGATGTCTATTAAACTCCAGATCTCTTACAAAATTTTGCTTCTATCATTCAAGACCCTTCTCTCCTCTACCCCTTCCTACATTTTGACTCTCCCAGTATACCCCATTCCATCACTTATGTCTACCTTGTCTATAACATGTCTGATTAATGTCAGTGTGTGAAGATTTTTGTCGGATTTATGGGTTACGATGTCGAAGACACTTTAGTGAATACTGTGGATGTGCTTTTGACACTGCTCTGACAGAACATTGATATTATGAGCCCTCTTTGACCTTTAGTGCATCTCCCCCATTATCTCTCTGAGAGTATGAACCTGTTTCTTGGAAACACACATATGCTTTGAATTTATTTTCCAGTTATAATTTCATACTCTAGCTTCTGAATACTTTCTTTTACCCTTTTATCATACACCATAAAACCCTAGTTAGTCTTGCATTGGTCTAATTTCATCCAAATTTCCTTAATAGTACTTTCATGTTGTCTCAAAATTCATCTCTTTCATTACTATCATAACATGATTAGATCATGTTTCTAAAATCTGATTCTTCTTTGTTTTAAATTCTTCTTCTCTTAAGTCAAAGGATATTTTCTACATTATATTATTTTCCAATGTGACTCTTTCCCAATATAATTTTGTGTTTAATAACATTTTGCATAAAACTCTAAGGGCTAGATTTAAAGGCAGCCGTTAAACCATCCGCTAAGTAAAAAAGGCACATCGGCCGCAAAGAACACATGGTTTACGGCAGATTCAAAGGTAAGCGTACAAGAATAGCTATCGGGCGTAGGCACTACAAAAACACGTTAAACAAAAACCAGCGTCGCACCTGATTTCGCATCACCATGCGTCCCAAACACCCGTTAAAACACAACTTAACTCAAAATGTTACATTACGGCTGCCGTTGTCTAGCAACCCTGATAGATGCACAAACAAAATTCAAACCTACAGCCAATCCCAAGGCCCCAAAGTATCAAAAATGTTCAAATACACCTATATATACCTCAAAATAACGGTTACACCCTGTCTGTGTTTCGAGTTTCAGCAAGCTAGAGCACAGGACCCAGGAGTGGAGGATAGCGTTTAGAGAGAGAGAGAGAGAGAGAGAGAAGCATACACAGGAGTAAGGTAGAGGGATCTTGGAGAGAAGTACATTTAAATAGACACATAGCACACTTTTGCACATAGCACATACATCCATACAAACACAAACACATACACATACATACACATAGTCTTTTTTTTTCATCACACCTTACACATTTTAAACTTTATTTTTACAGTGTGAATCCGTGAGTGAAAGTGTGTGACAGAGAGTGAGTGGGATCGAGTGTGTCTGTGAGGGCGTGTGAGAGTGCCTGGGTGTGAGTGGGTGAATGATGGCTAGGAGAGGAGGACAGGAGAGAGGGATGGGGAGACTAGTGGAGGAGGAGGAGGAAGGTCAGGAGGGGATCCCTCAGCAGAGCAGGGGTGGGAGAGGGAGATACGCAGGGCGGAGGGGGACCAGGCCCACAAGAACAGGCACACGAAGAAGAACAGGGACAGATCCTGCAGTGGGACGGGGGTAGTGCCTGGGGACCACCACACACAGGCAGGGGCAGAGCAGGCAGGACACTCCGGGTCTGACTCCTCGCATGCCGGAGCTGAGGGGGACAGGGTCAGGGATCCCCGATATACCGAGGAAGAAAACACGGCCCTCATGGAGGCTGTGCTGGAGAGGGAGAGTGTCCTCTTCCCGGGGGACAGACTCCCTGGCCTGTCTGCGAGGAGGAGAGCTGCCTGGAGTCAAATCTGCAGCAGAGTTAATGCGGTGGCCACCTGCAGACGGGATGTGGACTCAATCAAGAAGAGATGGGGCGACTGCAAAAGGCAGGTGAAGAGGAAGATGGGGGATGCCGCCCTGCATGCCCGAGCCACCGGAGGTGGCCCACCTGTCCCCATCACCTTCAGCGCATGGGAGGAGAGGCTGCGGCAGACACTGTCGTCTACCCTCATTGAGGGGGTCCCTGGAGGATCAGACACTGGGGAGGAGAGGAGCCTCCACACCACCGGTAAGTGCATCACCCCAAAACCACACACCCATCACAAACCACACACCCGTCACAAACAAGCACTCACATCCCAACATCTGCCCTTCATTCAACCACACAATTGCACCAACACAGCACCCTGAGGGTTTAAACAGGAATCAAGACAAGGACAAATGTCAAGGTTCAACAAGGCCAAAACTTGTCCAACTCCCTGGTTAACCCTCATGTTGCTGTGCTGATCACACACAATACACACAAACCATGCTCAGTAAAGTGTTGTATGTCAAACATCACAATTGTTGTCACACAGTGTTACCCATGTTCACACAGGGAATCCAGCACATAACCCCATGAGTGCTAGAGGGATCATCAATGCATCGATCAACAATGCTTTGGCAACCCCTCTGGTACTCAAAGGGTTAACCAGACAACAAACACATGTCGATAGGTTAACAATTACATGACACATAGGGGACATTCACTAAGCGGTGAAAAACAGCTGATGTAGAGAATTTGACACATACATACCCTCACTTCACCAATCACAATGTTAGTCTATGGAGAACATCCAATAACAGGATTCAAGCTGCACAGGCCCCATTGTGTGGACTCCATAGAAAACACTGCAGATGGGGAAATGAGGTCAGCGGAGAAGTCAGCATCATAATCAGTTCATCAGGTCCACTTAACCGCTTACTGAATCACCAACAGGACGGATCAGGTCACAAATCACAGTGCCACTGAGAATAAATGCTTGTATGTGCAACACACAGGCCAAAAACAATCACACATAACTGAAGGTGAAAAAGTTGGCCTTGGTGTTATGTATGCAATCATTTACGCTAACTTCAATTTACATAGCTCACATTTGATTCACATATAGATCCTCAGGAGTGCTGATGCCATGGATGGATGGTACACCAGACACTATTTGCAGGATACATATGGGAACCAAATATGAACCATTGAGGTTTGGTCAATAACAGGCCAGGAATTATGGATATCTATGATCGGGTCTGGCTGCCTCACACAGAAGGATGGATGGGCTGATCCAGGAAAAAAAAGGCCTCAATCAATGATATCCTTCAATACTGGCTTGATTGTTGCCCCTCAGGATTCAACTTGAACAGACCTCATGGACAGAATCCTGTAATGTACATCAATCCTTGATTGCCACGGTGGTATCCCATGCATCACAATGCAATGCATAGGATACCATCATGACAACCAGAGAGGGACATGTCTAATCTGACAAAATCCAGCACTGTACGGGATGAACTGATAACATAGGGATGAATACTACTTGAATCACACTGCAGATCTATTCAAAAAAGATATGTACAGAAAGAAAAACAACCAGATTTGTATGTGGATATGTCCCTTTCAAATGGGTACAAATAGGTCCCAACAAGATGTAAACCCAGAGTTCGGTTCAGTACGTGTGATTGTCCTACTGCCCATATATGTGCACCCTTAACAAAATAACTCATATTGATATCATCATCAGAGT
Organism: Rhinophrynus dorsalis; assembly: GCA_037306005.1. NCBI lineage: Eukaryota > Metazoa > Chordata > Amphibia > Anura > Rhinophrynidae > Rhinophrynus > Rhinophrynus dorsalis. Next base: position 484,710,342 of record CM074720.1, on the reverse strand, counting down.
ACATATACCCAGTATATTACACCTACTTGGATGGGTATCAGTTGTATCTATGAAAGTTCATTTGTGATGGCTGTACATATATAGGCAGTTAGACAATAACATGTTCTGAACAGATCTCTGGGTTCATATCTATCAAGGATATGTTTGTACCCGTATGAAAGGTACATATACACACATATCAGACCATATTCCTCACTGTGTACCTTGGCATGGCAATGGTTAATTTCACTTGATGTAACCTTGCAGGCATCATAAAGAGATGTTTAGAAAGATGTTACTGTATGTGACAGCTGGAGATGTCAGTCATATGACCACACGGAGGCTCTTCAGCAGACCCAAAATTGAACCAATTGGAGATGGATCCATCATTGACATGGTCCACAGAGCGTGCTTACAAACCAGGAACACTTAGTAGACAATGGCAAAGATGTAGTTATCTCCAAATGGGTCAATGTGGAGTCTGCTGAAGAGCCTCCGTGTGGTCAAATGACTGACATCTCCAGCTGTCACATACAGCAACATCTTTCTAAACATCTCTCTATGATGCCTGCAATGTTACATCAAGGTGAAATTAACCATTGCTATCCCGTTAAAGAGATAGTAATACCTAAAATGTGAAAGGAAAAATACATGTCATAGGATTGATCCACCGGGTAATGCAAGGGTATTCCCACTACTGAAAGGTGTTTCATCACAAGAGTATAACAGCTCAAAGTTGAATATTCCATGGACAATATCACTGTGGCCTGAAAATGTACTATGCCAATGTTGCCAGACCATCCTCTGGCTAGCTTTGGTCCAGGGAGCAGATATCCACAAAGGAAGTTGTGGCAACAGCGCAAATGTACAATTTCAGGCCACTGGGATGTGGCACCAAAGGAATTCAACTCTGAGCTGCAATACATGTAGAATACAACACCCATCACCAGTAGGAGTACCGTTGTTTCACACAGGGGGATACACCATACAACATATATGTTCCTTTACACATTTCAAGTATTAATATCAATTTGACACCATCATGGCTAAGTTTACTGATCACACAATCTCAATCCTCCACACAGGTTATGTGTCTCCAGCACATCAGGAGCCCATGGAGGAGGCCACCTCACCACCCAGTGAGGAGTATATGGAGGAGGGGACCAGCCAGTGGGCACCGTACCCAACGACATCCACACCTCTTGGCCAGCTGGATGCACCAACCCTGCCTGCACCAACCCTGCCTGCACCGACTCTGCCTGCACCACCTTATTACAGTGACTGGATGCCCCCCACCACCTCCAGGAGCTATTATCCTCCAGCAGCAGCAGCAGCACCACCACCACCAGGGAGGCAATGGCTGCCCGGTGATGTGGCCACCACCCAATACGGGCCATACCCACAGATTGACCTACCCTCCTGGATGGCTCCCCAGCATGGCCCCAGGTATGATCCTAGGTGGGGGCCAAGCACATACCAGTGGACAAGGTTTGACCCTTGGCCACTCGACTACCAACACCTGGGCCTGCTTGGGGAGCCCCAACAGCCTATGCGAAGGGACGTGTTTACCCCACCACCTCCACCAGCACAGACATCGGTGGGCAGCAGTGGGTCAATTGATGTGGTGGGCACATACCCATCTGCAGCACAACCAGCACCAGCAGAGGAGGAGACAGCACCAGCAGAGGAGGACACAGCACCAGCAGAGGAGGAGACAGCACCAGCAGAGGAGGAGACAGCACCAGCAGAGGAGGACACAGCACCAGCAGAGGAGGACACAGCACCAGCAGAGGAGGACACAGCAGCAGCTGATTCACCAGGCACAAGCATCACCAGCAGTGAACGGCCCACGGGGATGGAAGCTGAGTGTATGGCTCTGCAAAGGAGACTACTCAGGTCAAGCCTCCGCACAAATGACAACATCACCAGGAGCCGTAGGGAATCCCGTAGAAACACTAACAGGATAGAGGCAAGGATCCATGCCCTGGAGTCGGAGGTCATGAGGATCAACACTCAACTCCATCAGCTACACACGGGGGTGATGGACCTGCTTGCACAGCTACTGGTGGAGTTGAGAGAGCTGAACCGCAGGGAGGACTTACGGTTGGAGAGGGAAAACCTGCGCTCCACAGAGGGATCCACTGCCCCCACCACCCCCTCTAATGTGACCCCCGAAGCCACACCTAGGGGGCAAAGGGTGACCAGGAGATAATCCAGGTTATCCACTTCTGCCACACAGTCTAAGCCCCCCCCCCTAAGAAAAAAAAATAAAATACCCAACATGTTAAATTTCCCCTGAATAAAGGAACATTGTGCTTTTGAATCCTGTCTGATCTGCTTTGAATTTGGTCATAGATTGGGTGGCAGAGTTGTCTCCAATGCATTGCCAAACAATTCAGTGAATACAACTCCTGCCTAGGTAAGATGTTTGTGGGATGTTACAACATGGGTTCACACACACATCGTTGTACAAAATCAACTGTAAAAACATCCCTGTTGCCATATTACACAACTGTGTTATATGGCAATGTTGTGTGTTGATTTTGCATAACCAAACATTCCCCTTAGGCCAACATTTGGAACAACATTGAACATTCCTCTACATCATATGTTGTGTTTAACCCTTTGATCGCCAGAGTGGTAGGCAACGCATTGCAAAGAAATGCGTTGGGTACCACTCTGGCACTCAGAGGGTTAAGGGGATAACCAAACAAACGGCTGAGCGGTGAGATAACAAGCAGGACAGATAAATAGGACATGTATCCATATTGTCTTGGATTCACACACTCATTGTGCAACAGACTGACTGGGGAAGCCAATGTTTTTAACCTAGGATTTCAATGTGTAGCACACACATTGATATCCTGGGGTGAGCATTGGGGCCTCCAGTAAGTTGACTTGTTGTTTTTCCTAAGGGTGTAACAGACTTCCCCAGTGAAAACACTTGTCCACTTGGTCATGTACTGTGATATGTCCCAGTGGAGCAATATCACTGAACATTGATTATACTGAGCAACACATTAACTGTGGACAGGAATTCACTGTGGAAGTATGTCCCCTTTATCACCTCTTTATCACTCCCACAACACATTAGTGTATCACTGCCACCATCTGTTAGCGTGAATACATCACTGAGTCCACTCACTTGCAAACAAGTGGTGGAGTCCTGTGATATGGGTGATGCCTTTCCATGTATGGGGATACTCTACCCTGGGTGTGGTAACGCATTGACAACTGTGTTCTCAAATATATCCTCCTACAGACACAGATAGAATGGTGATGGTTCATCTTTATTGTGTCTCAAAGTACATTAGGATGTACATGTGTTTTCTGTGTATTGCCTATATGCATTGAACACCTGTATGAGAACACTAAATGTACTTTGAAACAAAATAATAGTACTTTAGTAACACTGCTGCCCAGCTCATGTGTTGTCCTCAAGGTTTGACAACTCTGTAGCTGAGCATCCTAACTGTACAGGTTATAAAACTCAAGAATTAGTGTTTTCTGTGTCTATATGAAAATGATCCAGTAGAGGTTTGTGTGAACCTCAGGTCAAACTTTGCATCACCAACAACATCACCATAAACAGCAAGGGGTGATCTCCATGAAGGTGATGTCAAGACATCAATCCAGTCACATAGAAGATCTTCAGTTCAAGGATGGATCATGTTACGGATGCCTGTGGAAGAAGAGGACAGGATTTGGAGCAGTTGACCTGAACTGATCATCAAGCAACAACAATTTAGTCTTTTTGATCCCCTCAATTTTCACAGTTACAGATGAGTACACAAACCATTGCTTGACAATGTGTTGTGTACTCATCTGTAACCAATTATGTGGAGAACTAAGGACATGTGCCCCAGCCCTATGGATATGTGCCCCTGACATGGATACACACATCAACAAGTGTTCTGAGAGCTACATGGAAGTAATGAATTTGGGCTGCCACTGTTAATGTGACAGTGGCAGCCCAATGTCATTTGTTCCATGGAACTGTTAGGACACATTTGTTGATGTGTGTATTCATGTCGGGGGCACATATGTCTGCACACTCACAGGTCAGCATGGTGTCCCTGGTAATCTGATCTACGTCTCATGACCTCTACATTGTGTGCCCATACCACTGTACATCCACCCCTGTGCTGCTCTTCTCAGCTGTGGCACGGTACAGGTCCCATATTGAGTCCAATGGCCCTTTAACCCCTGATGTGACGGAGTATTATCCAATGCATAGCATTGGATAACACTCTTTCGCTACAAGGCTAGCATGGTTGCTCTGGCTATGCTCATGGCAAATCAAGTTAGCTGCTGTCAATCAAGCCCTGTAAGGCGATGAACATGGGTTATGTGTTGTACCTTGTTTCTCCTGAGGGTGTGCGTGATATCCTTGGGGTCTGTATGTCAACGTGGAGAGTGGAATGGAGGATGGTTTTTGAGTCCACACACACAATTTGCCACGTCCGCTGCCAGTGCAGTGCTGTGTCACTGTTCCTGTGGGGTGAGACAGAACAAAATGTGCAGTGTGGTTAGTGTCACAGGACTGATGGGGGACTTGCATGGATTGTTTGCATGCCTGTGTTATACTCACATGTAAAGTGTTCCGTGATGAGCCTGTCTCTGATCTGTGTCCCTCTCAGGGTCTCCTCAACGTGGCCGATGTCCATGGGCACTTCCTGTATGGGGGGGGGCCTGGATGTGCTCCAGCAGCCTGGTGTCCACTGCGATGTTGTGCAGTATTGCGCACGCCACAATGATGTCGCACACCTTTCCAGGTGCATACTGCAGTGCTCCCCCCGAGTGGTCCAGACATCGGAATCTTGACTTGAGGAGGCCAAAGGTCCGCTCAATGGCATTCCTCGTTCTGCCATGAGCCTGGTTGTACCTTTCCTGGGCATGTGTTCGAGGATTGGCCAGAGGGGTCAGTAGCCAGGACTTGCATCCATAGCCAGCATCACCTGTGTAATGTGAGTGACATGGTGAGACAGGGAGCACATGTTGTGTGAATGATGTTTTGTGTGGTAGACGTAGTAGCTGTGGGTCAGGAGCATGCTAAGCAGCGTTGTGTGTACGCCTGTGTATGTGATGTGATTTTGTATTGTGAACTCACCCAAAAGCCATCCCCCTGTAAAAGTTCCATTCTCGAAATCTCTGTGGACAGGAGTTTTTGAGAATGTATGAATCATGTGAGCTGCCAGGATACTTTGCACAGACATTCATTATCCTCATATGGCTGTCACACACCATCTGCATGTTGATGGAGTGAAAGTTCTTCCTGTTGATGAATATCTGTGCGTCACGTGCTGGGGCCTTAATTCGGACATGGGTGCAATCTATAGCACCCATGACCCTGGGCATGCCTCCCCTGGCGTAAAAGGCCTGCTTGACTTTTATCCAGTCCATGTTGGTGGTGGGGAAATGTATATAGGTACTGGCCTTGTTTTTGAGGGCTGGCAGGACCTGGGCCAGCACCCTGGAGAATGTGGCCTGTGACATGCCAGATGCGTAACCCTCTGTGGACTGGAAGGCCCCGCTTGCCATGAAGTGCATGGCACAGAGTAGTTTCTGCAGACCAGTTAGGGCATGGTTGTGGATGTAGATGGGATCCACCTGCTCCTTGATAACCTCATACAAGGCAATGATGCTGTCAGGCCTCAACCTGTAGCGATCAATTACCTCATCATCGGTCATTCCAAAGAGGGTGACCCTTGGGCGGTATACCCTGGGCCTTGGTGGTCGTCTATACATCCTGTGCCCTCCAGGTGGGGATGGGCTCCTGTGTGGCTGCTGAGCCAGAGCCTCCTCACTTGCAACAGGTGGTGGCTGTTGATCAGGCATGCTTGGAGGTTGCTGATGTTCCCCAGCTCTCTCCCTTGCACGCCTTCTCCGCAGCCTTCGCAACAATATGTAACCCAACATACTGTTTGCTCTCTATCTCTCTCTCTATCTGTCTCTATCTGTCTCTATCTATCTATCTCTCTCTCTCTCTCTCCCTCCCTGAGTGGAAAACAAGCCACAAGTGAGTGTGTTGAGTTGTCCCTTTAAGTACTTTCTAGGGCGTTGTGTGGGTGTAGTGATGAGGTGAGTGCTGACCAATGGTGAGTTGTTTTTGTCCAGGTAAGTGTTTGCAGGTGTGTGTGTGTTATAAGATGTGGTGTGTTGTGCTTGTTCTGTGTGTGCCATTTGCGGACGTGCAGTTGTGGGGTGCAGGTTGTGTGTTGATGTTGCCCAGGTGAGCTTGTATTTGCAGGTGTCCGCTTTGTGTGATGACCCCCATTGTTCCGTGCCATGTTGTGTTGTTGTTTTTTTGTGTGTCGTTGTCCCTGTGGTGTTGGTTGTTGTTGTGTATGTGGTGATTTGTGTTGTGTGTGCATGTTTTTGTGTTGTTTTGGCATTTCACGGGTTAATTTTCCCATTTACATGGTTGTGCGGTAAGCATTTTGTGTGTTTTCCTATGTAACGGGTGTTTTGTTTTGGCAGTTAAGTGTCTAACGGCTAAAAAAAGTGGGTCTTAACTTTTAGCCGTTAGGTGTGTCTTTTTTTCAGCCGTTATCAGTACCGCAAGCCTTTGAATAGCTCTGGGGTATGTTTTTCCATGCGTCTGAATGCACGTAAGTGTATCGGCCGTAAGGATTCTACAACTGCCGTTAGCTGGTCTTTAGACGGATCTTTGAATTGCAACATGTCACTTAACGCACCCGTTAGCGATTTTTTTTTTGCTAACGGCTGCCTCTAAATCGAGCCCTAAGTGTGTCCAGTAACAATCTAGTGTCATAAGCATGACATGTTTGTTTCTTCTTCCCTTCTGGTATTTTAATGAAAATAGTCTGGGCTCTTGTCTATCTTCTACAAATAGCCAGGGGGAGTTTCGGTAAGCGGTAATAAAGAGGTGAAAAAGTGGAGATGACTTCTCCAGTTTATCACTTCTCCAGTTATTTTGTTATTATATGGAGCCTATTCAATAAGATCTCCATAGGCACCATAGAATAACACCATAGAATAACATTGGATTTGGATTGGTGAAGTAATAAACTGGAGAAGTCATCTCCAACTTATCACCTCTTTATTAGTGAAACTCCACCATGGACATTATGGGGTACTGGTAGAAAAGTCATAAAAAAAACACCCATGAATCATAAGTGTAAATCAGAAAAAAAAGTGTTACCAAATATAGTTAAAATATTTAAAAACACCAAATAATTTGAAAGGCTCCAATAATATAATCCCCTATTTATTAAAAACAGAATAAAAACAATATCAAATAACACTTCATCTGCACTCAGAAATTAAAAAAGAATATACACTGATGATCCTTACACTCTCTTCAGGAAGGTTGATTTGGTTATGACTCACTCTGACTGGAAGCAATATATGGATGATATTCTATTTATTTGGGGGTGGGAAAATAGGAGTCTAAAATAATATTTTGGTTTCATTAAAAAAATTTTTATTTAAATTTCACACACAATTTTGATACATATAGTACTGATTTGTTTAGGCATTCAGGTTTTTACTACAAGAACATTAAATAAATCAGCACATGCTAATAGCTTTATAAAAGCTGGCAGTTGCCATTCCTCTAAATGGCTTACTAATTTTCCATATGGATAGATGGGAAGATTAAAACATACTTGTACACTTGAATCAGACTTTTTTACTAAAGTCTAAAGTTATGGAGTATTGTTTTTAGAAAAAAGTTAATAATACAGCAATCAATGAATCTTTAGAGTCAGCTTAATAGGAAAGACACTATAAAATCTCAAATGGAATATAACAGAAATTTCAGTCTCTCACTTATTTTGCTATACAATTCAGATTCAAAATGTTTCAAGAATGCGTGGATATAAATTTTCTAGGAAAACCTGCAGTTTTGCAAATTTTACACATAAATTCCTGTGCATAGAAACATCATAACATTTCTGACTTTTTACTAGCCCCAGTACATTTCTAGTGAGGAATTTGCCATTTTCCTCTTATGACCAAGAATTCCTACCACAATAGTGGGGAGGGGGAAATCAGGTTAAGTATATGCAGTTTTGTGGTTGCCAGTGCAGTGGAGCAGGACTAGCAGTTGGCATGTGTGGTTCTAAACCTATAATGGAAAAAAGCTAGGGAGGGATTAGCTTTGTTTTTTCTTAACTTGTCAGGGCTGATCAATATAAGTTATGATTTGCAGAGTAGAATCCCTAGAAAGAGAATGCAGGTGTCAGGTCTCTGTTGGAGTAGCTTTCAGAATGGAAACTGCAGAAAGAAAAGAGAGGGTGAGACACCTTCTCCATGCACCTCAGGGAAACTTCAAGGTATCAGTAGGTTGGATCTGAGATGCAAGAGGTCTGAGTCCAGGATATAGGACAGCTAGAAGTCTATGAACAGACCTGAGTGAAGGTCAAAGAGTGTCTCTGTGGATTCACAGGAACTGAAAAACAGCAGAGATGGTCGTAAAGCTCTGCCTGCCGGGATTAGGAGCAGTAGACCGAACTCAGTCGGAGAAGTCTAAGGATTTCGACTACCACTGCCCTCAACAAGTTGGAGAACCCAGAGGTGGAAGTCGTAGAGCTCCGACCAATGACACCCTCGACAAGTCAGTAGGCCGAAGGCTGGGAGTCATAGGCTATCGACAATCCACGCCCTTGACTAGATGGTAGACTGGAGGCGGTTGCCGGAGTTTATTGACAAACAATGCCTTCGAACATTCGGTAGGCCTGAGGTGGGAAGTCAGAAAATAAATAAAGCAGAGTCCTCAACTGGCTGTAAGCCATGGTTGGTGGAGGCTGGATAGCTTCAAGGTTAGCTCCTGCAGTGGTGAGGTTAATAGTCAGAGACAAAGAGACGGAGAGCGTTCATAAGAAGCAGGCTGAGGTCAAAACCAGTCAGGAAGCAGGGATCAGATGGGACTGGAGACAGATAGAATACCAACTTGTAGCTGGAGTTAGGAGACAATCAGAAGCCGAGAAGCCAGGTCAGGAAATGCTAAGTTCAGTAAACCGTAAATCAGGACCCACAAGGATCAGAAAATGTGATCAATTAAATAAAGTCAATTAAATACTGCAGCCTATCTTGACATAAGTCCAAAATCCAGCGGATATTCAGGGTGTCCATCCAACGGACCTGGAGGACTGGAAGGTCAGTAGAAGTGATTCTGTACCATAGGGAAAAGCAAGGAGGCGTGAAAGGAGTCGACCAGTTTCACCGATGTAGGCAGCTCAAGGGAGTACGTGACTGGATGCAGATGAGACTGGATGGTGAAAGGACCCACAAACTTGGGACCCAATTTTCGGTAAGGCTATCTCAAATGTAGCTGCTGAGTGGACAGTCAAACTGGATCACCCGGCTGAAATAGGAGAGCAGGACACCTTCTATTGTCAGCTGCTGACTTGAAAGTGACTGATTCACCTTGGATTGTTCTGCGAACTGAAGCCTGATGTTTCTGTAGATCCTTCACCCTGGCATCAGCACAAGGAACGTGTGTAGTAGGGTGAGAAGGAAGAGTCTGAGGATGATATCCCAGAGTGGCATAAAAAGGCTATGTTTTGATGGAGTAAAACAAATTATTAAAGGTGAACTCCGCCAGAGATAGAAATGCCACCCAGTTGTCTTGATGAGGATTAATGAAGTGGGGTAGATGAGTCTCCAAGGAATGATTTGTCTTCTCCGTCTGCCCATTAGTCTGGGGTGGTAGGAAGAATGTCCAATCATGGACAAAAAGCCTGCTAGAATCAAGCAATAAACTGGACACCTCTATCAGAGACAATCTGCAGTGGAACACCAGGAAGGTGGAAGACCTCATTGAGAAACACATTGGCTAAGACCTGAGCCATGGGCAAGCTTTTCAGAGGTATAAAATGGGCTTGTTTCAAGAACCAAGCAACGATTACTAGGCTTCATAGTACAGAGGTGAGAGACAGGCAAATCTGTGATGAAGTTAATGGCGAGATTTGTTCCTGGGGCACTGGGAGGAGGTAGCGGGTGCAGACGATCAGCGGGTTTCTGGTGGGAAGACTTGTGCTGAGCATATAGGTCACAAACCATAACAAAGGATTCAACATCATGTTTATGTGTGGGCCACCTGAAAAGGAGTTCTGTATTCCGGAGAGCCCCTGGATGACCAAACATGGGAGACTGGTGGGACCAACGAAGATACAAAGTCAGTATTTCTTAGGAACAAATAATAAGTGAGCCGGTTTACCTTTCATGAAACCACTGTAATGATGTTGTAAAGACTTGATCGGCTGAAGTGTGGACAGAGAAATGCTGTCAATAAAGTGCTTATTGGGAATGATGGGTTTTGGTGGTAGATTTGGTTCGGAAGTGAAGATATGTAAAAGGGCATCAGCTCTGATGTTTTTTTGAGGTAGAGGACTAGAACCTGTAGGCCCGGAGGAATCAAAAGTAGGGAAACTCTGAGAAGCTGTGGAAACAGAGGTGGAGTGTAACATCTCCAGGATAGTGCCCAACTTATGATCCAGGGATTGCAGATGCAAAGCATAGGAGGGCAATATCTGGTCCTGCTGCTCTTGCCTGGACTAAAGGCGAGAGACCTCTGCTTGATCCATTTCTGGCATGATCGTACTGTCAGGTCTCTCTGAGAGAAGAGAAGTTGAAGGATTTCGACTACCACTGCCCTCATCAAGTCAGAGACCACAGAGGTGGTGGTTGTAGAGCTCCAATCAACAACACCCTCAACAAGTCGGTGTGCCAGAGGCAGGGATTCATAGGCTATCGACAATCCACGCTCTCGACTAGACGATAGACTGGAGGCAGTCATCGGAGTTGACCAACAAACAACACCCTTGGCCAGTCAGTAGGCTTGAGGTGGGAAATCGGTAAATACAGAAAGCAGGGCCCTCTACTGGCTGAAAGTCCTGGTTGGCAGAGGCTGGATAGCTTCCAGGCTAGCTTCGGCAGTAGTGAGGTTAATAGTCTGAGACAAAGAGATGAAGAGAGTTGATCAGAAGCAGGCCAAGGTCAAAACTGGTCAGGTTGCTGAGGTACCAAGAAATCAGTTGGGATCAGAGTCGGAGAAAATGCCAAGTCATAGCCAGAGGTAGGAGACAATCAGAATCAGAAGTAAAGAAGCAAGGTCAGGACACTTTAAGGTCGGTACACGGTAAATCAGGGCTCACAAAGATCAGAAACTGAGACTCTCACGTACACTGCACGAAGATTGAGCAGGGATCTGAGCTCCAAGCTGATAGTTAAGGGAGAGTCATCCATTGAGAGGGTGATGAAGGTGTGGCCACAGGTAACGAGGTGTGACAACAGACTGCTATGAATATGATAAAGACAGAACAACAACAACAAAACAAGAAATACTGCCCAGTAGGCCTCATTGAGCCAGATGGTAGCGTGTGCTGGCTGGAGAGCGTGGCTAGCTAGCAGGTCCTGCTCCAGAGAAGCCTTGCTGCAACCTAGGCCATGTTAGAGGTGCTGGCTGCCAAGCCAGATGACAGGATAACAACTCTGGATGCAGACAGTTACTCACCGAGGCAGAAATCAGTATGTGTAAGCTACAGGTAATACAGTTGTCTCTCTCGTAGTGCTGAAACAAGAACGGCCAACCGTAGTCTTGAGGGGTCGTAAGGATCGAACCCTATGGGAAGTTGTGCCTGTTACTTCAGAATGAAAATTGGTGATGTCAATACCTATAGTAATCTCTTATAATTATATAAATATGGCTAACTGTATCCCAAATATAAAAAAAACCTTCAAAATAAAACTGTTATAGAACTATTAAAAATGTAATAATGTGTTCAATACAAGAAAATGTATCTAAGAATATCCTTTAATAAAATGTTCTATCAATATCTAAAATATTATGATTATCAGTATCTCCAATCGACCACCGCAATCACAACTATGGGACATGCTACTGGGCTGGGAAAGTAAGTAATAATCCTTACATATACCTGCTCATCAGTTCCACGGACCAAACAGTGATGCGGGTGGTAGAGAGGAAGAAACAAACAAACATACACTGTCTGTAATTTAGCTATAAAAATGTGGAAAAAAGTTTGCAATAAATAAAAATCTAACAATCACAATCTCATACGAGTTTGTGAGATATATATATATTTTTTTTCCTGAGGAAGAAGTTAACTGTAACTTTGAAATGCTTTGGATAAGGACAACCAAGAAAGTTACACAAATGAAGCAATAGGAACAAAACAATTAAATTAAGAAAAATATTGGTATTCCCCAGTGAAGGTAACACATGTAATGGCGGCGATAGTGTGAGAGACGCCGACTTTATAAACATCTATGCACTACTAGTACAATAAACGGTCAATGAGATACCGGCTTTATGATTGATAGTAATACAAAAGCATAATATACCCAATTGTTATATTGTACTAGCATGCCAAACGCCGATTCCATAAACATCCCTGTATTATTGAAATAAGAAGTGGCCAACGAGACATCGGCCCTACAACTGAAGGAAATATTAAACCTATTATATACAGCTATATAATATTTGGAAGTGATGGAAAGCTAAGAGACTAAATCGCATACCTTCACAAATAATAGTGGGAAGTACTGATGAGATCAAGCATTGTAGTAACATCTTAGAACACACTGTAATAACAAATTAACATGAAAATGCAATAGAACAATTTTTCATTTTGGAAGCCAAATAGCATTTTTATACTCTCTAGTATTGAGATATATTGGACACGGATCGGGTGAGGTCAGAGAATGCGCAAAGTCGTATAGGATTGTGATTATTAGATTTTTATATATTGCAAACTTTTTTCCATGTGTTTTGGCACTTTGATGGCAATGTTTTTATAGCTAAATCACAGACAGAGTATGTTTGTTTTTCCTTCCTGTCTACTGACCGCATCACTGTTTGGTCCACAGAACTGATGAGCAGGTATATGTAAGGGTTATTACTTACTTTTCCAGCCCTGTAACGTGTCCCATAGTTGTGATTGCGGTGGTCATTTGGAGATACTGATAATCTGCTACCTGTTATTGTGTGCTATATAACTACATTATAACATTTCAGTCAGCCATATGATGGTTAGTATTGATTATTTGAAATAATCATAATATTTTTAATAGTTCTATAACAGTTTTATTTTGAAGAGTTTTTTATATTTGGGATACAGTTAGCCCTATTTATATAATTATAAGAGATAACTATAGGTATTGACATCTCAGATTTTCATTCTCTTGTACAGTAGCGCTTTTGATATTTTTTATATTTCTTCTTTTTTGGTCCAGGAGGTGAGTATCATTTTTTCTTAAGCAACACTGTCTTGTTGACAAAGCATACCATTTGTACCACTGGCTCAGTTATGGGCAAAAGGTAGCTGAAAGTTAATTCCAGTCTAGTAAAGACTCTTGCGCACTGTCTTGTTGACAAAGCATACCATTTGTACCACTGACTCAGTTATGGGCAAAAGGTGGCTGAAAGTTAATTCTAGTCTAGTACAGGCTCTTGCACAGAGTTCAGAAGGACTGGTTGCGGTTTACTAAGTTTGTGACAGGTGGTTGCTAGGCAGCCACCTGACACCACCCCCAGCAGGAAACTCTGGCCATTAGGAAGATCCCTGGCACTTTCACTAGTTCCTGCTCCGATTCAGGTTACTAAAAGAAGATGGGTCCATGAAGGAGGTAAGATTCCTTGGTGGGGAAACCAATATGCAGCATTGGTCACCAAAAGTACAATAACTACACTTGTGATCTAAGGAGCAACTGTTCTGCGATGCTGTGGAGTCACCAGGTCCTGTGCCATGTTATCATGCAAATAGCTTACTCTCAATTTACTTGCTAAATACAATAATTATACTTCCTGAAATTACATTAGATGTCAATCATATGGATTTCCCAGGGGGTTTATTAACCTTGTAATGCACAGATAGGAGCAGAACAGATTTCCCAGGGGGCTTTATTAACCATGTAATACACAGATAGGACCAGATCAACCGTGCTTGAACTTTGGTAGCAAGTGTAGACAAGTAACTCTACTTCTTGTTTTGGGGTGGTTTGGGTGGGGGTGGTGTCAGCTGTGATTTGTGACATGCTGCTGTAAGTTCTCGTGATTTTTCCCATGGGGTTCTGCCACCAAACTAGCTATGTATGTGATGTAACAGAAGTACTTACCTAGGTAGGAATCCATCATACAGTCTTCAGGTATATCTATATAATTATCGTGTAACAGAAGCATTTACCTAGGTAGGAGTCCATCACACAGCGGTCAGGTGTATCTATATAATACTGTGTATTTCAGAAGCACTTACCTAGGTGGGAGTCCATCACACAGTGGTCAGGTTTATATATATAATTACTGTGTGTAACAGAAGGACTTACCTAGGTAGGAGTCCATCATACAGCAGTCAGTTGTATCTACATAATTACTGTGTATATCACAAGCCCTTTCTTAGGTAGGTGTCCATCACACAGCAGTCAGGTGTATCTATATAATTACTTTGTGTAACAGAATGACTTACTGAGTAAGAAAATATTGTGTAATAATATGTAAAGTGAAAAAGCTTATACTTTTTATTATTACACATTATGTCCATCCAGTTCCCTGGAAGTGTTTTTAGAGAGCATTTCTGAGAAGGGTAAAGGGTGAAACAACACATGGCATTCTAGACCAAGTAGAAAAAACACCGTTCTTAGAGAATGGTCATGGGGTGGAGGGTGGAGACTGGTTCAGCTAATAGGTAGGTATCTATATTAAAGCCTGATAAAGAGTTTTTTTAACTGTTCTGTAAGAATCTGAATGAACATTTTCATAGTGACATAAATATTAAGTGGATGGTTGCACATTCATGTAGCTTGACTTGTACGGGGGGGGGGCGTTAGAACTTTTTCTCATTCAGAGAATGAGAGAAACAGCATTAAAGATATTACCTAAACCTGGAAGGATGATAAACTTAATTGAGCAGTCAATCTAGAGGAATATGTAACTCACAGGAAGAACAGGGTAGGGGAAAAAAGCAACCTTTGAAATTGGTAAACTCTCCCTCTCTAGCTTTCATACGTTTTTCTTTTATTTAATGTCAGGACTCATTAGTTAGATCACTGGTTATGTGGGAGGCATTCCCTGATGACAACAATTCCTACCCAGAGGGTTGTGTAGGAGTGTAAGCAGGGCAGCACGCCTCTCTCCTGCTGTATCAATACCTGTTGTGTGTGTGTATGTGTGTGTGGGAGGGTTCCTGATGCCCCCCAATGAGGTCTGCTTAATTAAATAAATAAAAAAAGTAAAAGCTGGAGAGCAATGTTGTTTTCCAAGTTTGTCACCATTGATCTCCTAGCCGTGGTTGGGCAAGCAATAGCTGGAGCACATCAGGAGGGGTTCTGATGCCCCCCTATAAGGTCTGATATTCAAGGTGGGGGTCAGCACATGGAGATCTATTTTTTTACATTGCAGCTACTGCAATCTCAAACTTCAGGCTTATGCAGTGTCTGCATTGAGGTAGAACACTGTATGGACTGAGCATATCATTTCCATCAGTACAATATACAGCCTTGGCAACCCAAGGGTTAAATAGAGGTACTTACCAGCCTGCTAGTAATGTTTTCATAGCTAAGTTGCTGTAGGCCTCAGACTACTAACTTTTTCAGGGTGTTTGTTGCCGTAAGACTCATACTGCTAACAATGCATTACATTTGTTGCAAAATTTTTACCACCTGCTCCACCCCAAGCTTAAAATGGATGTTCTTGTCAGTCTACAAATGCATTTGTCAAGGCTTATGTATGTTCCCATAGGCCTTAGCCTACTGATACATTTTTCAAGGCTTGTACTGCTAACAACTTTCTGTGGATTTCTCCACATCCTCACTCAGCAGCAGTAGTAGTACATTAGGGGTTCTTGGGCAGAATTTGTTAAGTCAGTGAGAGAATTTCTATTTGGTAGAGAAAATGTGGAAACTTTACTTCACGAGGGCAGCGGCAAACTGCAGCAGAGGTGAACTAAAAATAACTGCTCAGTCATTTTAGCAAGTAACAGAAACATATCTCTAATATTTGCTAAAAGGTCTTTTCAGTTACCATGTAATAATACTGTGGGTTAATTCCAAAGCCCCCTTTACTGTACATATCCTTTAAAATGAACAATAAGCAGGAAGAAAGTTGTATTGGCCTCCACTGTGAGTATTATTTGTAACTGCTTAGTGCTTGCAATTAAAAAAAAATTCATATTGTCTTAAAATGCATGGCGTTCACAAATGATGTTGATTTTATGAGTGGATATTTTAATTCTTCTGTTCTTTAGTATCTGAGAACTTAAATCATTTTACATTCTTTTTACAGTCAAAAGTGAAGTTCAAAATGACTGGTCACTCTTTTATTAGAACTTTATATGAGAATGCTGGCGGAATTCCACAGTGCAATCACCAAGGCATTATGCAGAAACCTGAAGAGGAAAGATTCCCTACTGCACCACAGGGAGCAATGAAAAGCCACAAAGATTTTAATAGGGCTTTTGACACTTGGGAAGCTCCATAGTTCTCCAACCCCTTTAAATCAATACATACTTCTGAAATTGTCATTTGTCCTGTAATATGCAGTTGGTTTGCTCTAGAAGTACACCTGTTCTTCTTTTTGTAAAGCTCCCAGTACTCTAGAGAGATAAATAGACAATTAACTGGAAACAGTGCCCTACACATGTGCATGGAAGCTTTTCTTAGATAATGGTCCAAATTATCAACAAATGAGGATTACTATATCAACAGAAAAATAGAATGCAGTTCAGGTACCCTCTAAGAACTGTATGTTCAAAAGGAAAGTGGAGGGGTTATTGGGCAAACCATTTGCATTACTGGAGAGAAATACATTTTGTGAATTTTAGTTCTCCCCTATAGTTGCCCCAGATCCTCTCCACTTTCTTGACTGGGGGGGTCTAAGGGAGGGCATGGTTATGGATGGGGAAAGGCAGGGCTAGGGACGCCAGAGGGTGCTGTGCCTAGGGGCACCTGAGATGTAAATCCTGCCCTGAAAATAGCTCTCTAGTGCCATTACAGAGGAGAAATTTCCACATACATATTAGACTAATCCTGCCCAAAAGGTGGCCCAGTTCCAAAATGATGGGCAAGTCCCCTCTGCACAGGAACACCAGCTAACCCCAACATACGTTTAGGCCTTGTTAAGCCTCGTCAGGGAGGTGCAGCTGGATTCCCTAGGGTCCATGTCTGGATTATCCTTCACTCTTATGGAGACCCCTAAGAGTATATAAAATATGCATACAAAAATGTGAGAGGTTTCTGATGATGAGCCAACAGCACAATGGCCTGTTCCACAGCTAGTCACCGGGGTTAATGGTGTTCCCGTGCAGGGGGGGCTTGCCCATTATTTTGGACCTGGACTGCCCTTTTGGGTGGGATTAGTCTAATATGTATGCCAAAATTTCTCCTCTGTAATGACACTGGAGAACTAAAACATAATTCTTCTAAGCGGTGATTAGCCGTAGAACAGGCCATAGTGCTGTTGTTCGTCCTCAGAAGCCTCTCATATTTTGAATGCTTATTTTGATGTGAAGACAGAAGACTTAATAAAAATAATTAAACTTTCCTGCAACCAGCTTAGCATTTTTCATGGCATGGAATATTTGTAGATGCTCCCTGAATTTAATTGCTCTCTAGTCCACAACATTGTGATGTATGGTCAGTGCACCATACAATATGCAATAGGTGGACACAAACTGGCAGATATGGAGCCAAAGGTAATATGCTAGAGAAGGAGGAAGTGGACACTGAGGGCAAGAAGATGATGATGACGCAGTTGTTCCCTCTAATCAATGAAGTTTGAGGACGGGTCTCTCTTGTCTTCCTCTGGGATTTTCTCCTCCATTCATTGTGTCCTTGAGTTGGGACAGGAGTCAGAGTGACAGTGGCTTTCGATTTCTTTTTTTTGGGGGTTGTCTTTCATATGTTTAACATAAACATTGTGGTGTCTATGTGCATGTGCTTAATGAGGGAAGATGCAAAGATGTGTCCCCTCCTTTCCCCTTTTCACTACCTTATCACACACAGTACACAATGCAGTCACTGATGACTGCACTGTGTTTGCCCCAAGGCAAAAACATTTCCACACCCATAATTTCACTGAGGGGAGAGGTGGAGAAGAATGTACTTCTTCTCTAGAATCATCTGGATTTGTGGCAAGTGGAACCTGTCCTAGTCCCTCTGCTCACATGATTTTTACACAGACAACAGATAGCAACATATACTTCATAGTCTGAGTGGTTCCTGAAGGGCTGCCAGTACTACTGGGGCTAGATGTTGAAACTGTACTACTAGTTGTCAAAGGTACAGGACTTCCAACAGCAGCACCGACACTCAATATAGCTAGGCTTGTGGATGTTGATGACCTATGTTGCTGATTATCTGAATTGAGACTAGTGGGTGTAGCAGGTTGGGGTATGGAAAATGCTGATGATGACTGGCAGGATGATTGTGTTTATTTTGTGATATTTACTTGTCCAGAGTTTAAATTTCCATTTGATTTCTCAAACAGTGCTCTTTTTTAATGGTGAAAGATTGAGCTTGTGCCTTTCAGCTAATTTTATGGCCAAGGTTTCATCTCTCTCACTCTCAGCTTCTTTTGTATCTGAGGAAGAGGAGGATGCTGTAGGGATATATTCTACATCAACATCATCGTCATCAATAATTAGGTCATCCTCAGCATTGCCAGCAGCTTCTTCACTGCTACTTTTATATTCCTCTAGGCTTTTGGAAACCAATTTCTTTTTACTTTACCCTTCAGAGGGATTTTGAGAATGTTCTCTAGTACTTCAGGACAAGTGTTGTACTTGTTAGTTTCACTGTCAGACTCAGCAGTGGGTTAAACTGCTATACCTTCCTCCATTATACCAGCAACACTAGAATGTGAGTTGCTGTTGTCTTCAGTGTTCTTAGATTGCTTGTTAATATTACTTGTAGTGGCAGAAGGTTTTATGTGACTTTGACAAACAGACTCCATAGGTGGAGAAGGATCATCATCATTTATTAGACACATTGCAACAGCCATGGCTGTGGTCAATTTTTTGGACTACCACTTTACTAACATGTCCCTGTTCTGCACCTATTCATTTCCCACCTTCCCTGCTTGAATGAGGCATTTACATAATGACTCCAACTAATGTATTCACATTGCAGCTGTATATCCACAAGTAACTGCACTCATGTATGTCAAGGTTGTAAACTTTATGAATATTCAAGGATTAATGTTAACAGCACCTGGATTCACCTGCCTCTAGATTGCATACAGTGCATTCATGATAGATTTTATTTAATTAGTTACTTAACGGTGCCACTTCTAGGAAATAGGTTTATATTGTATGGTCTTAAGCCAATATTCTTTTTAAATCACTCCTGAAAACAAGTAAGCTTGAACTGTGAAGGTACATTGTTTTGTCTGTAAAAAAAGACTGGCTGTTTTTTTCCTTGATGTGTGCAAACTTCAAAATGTAAAGTCACTGAAATGTATCAATGCAGAATACAAAGCTCTATTCTGTGTGAGCCATTCCACAGAGGATTATCTCTGAAAAGCAGACACTTTCCTAGCAATGATTCTTAGCAGAGTTCAATACTCTAAGAAAAGAAAACTAAGGTTATTGAGTGCTTTTCTGTAATCATATGCATTATTTACATACTTTGCCAAGAGAGAAGCTAACTACTGTGAAGCAGGGAACGCATTCATAGATGGTTATAGTTTTAATGTTTCTTAGAGATTAGAAAGTTTAGTTTAAGGCCATAATCACAAAGTAAAGACGTGAAGCACGGCAGAGGCAATTTAATAGTATCATAGGGAATATATTTTAATTCTCAAAATTCAAATTACATTGGGCATTTAACCCCTTTGATGAAAAATTTGTAGACCTTACTATAAGTCAAAGGAATCATAATGCTTTATCTTGATTTTACATATTCTGTAAATTCATAACATGTACAGTTAGATTGCCTATACTTTTTTCATATTCACCTAAACTGTTTTGTTGTTGACAATGGTGTTAATGTACTAAGGCATGATAAACAGGTAATAAAGCTAAGATTACTTCTCCAGTGATATCACTTCTCCAGTTCCTATTTTATTCTATGGAGCCTATGAACTAAGATCTCCAAAACATAAGAAATGTTAGTGAATAGGCTCCATAGAATAACATAGTAATTAGAGAAGTGATGTCATTGGAGAAGTCATCTCACACCCGACTGAATAACCCCCAATGAGTTACTTGAATCTGTTTGCAGAGAGCTTTCTGTTTGAGAATATAAAAGCATTTCTAGTGACTGATACAATGCAAAAAAGATACAATGTAAAAATACAGCTGCTGGAGTACTGTAACTGTGTTTTATATCCTATTTTGATGGTCTATCGAACAGTAAACTCTCTGGAGACTGAGACCTAAGTAGCTCACTGTCAGTGACATAAAAGTTTGTGCAATATACTAGAATAGAGAAAATACTTATGATATATACTATCACTGTACCAAGTCTAAAAAGGAAAATTCGTTATTGAGTTTTAGATTAGAGGTACATTATAACTATCTCAAGATTTTTTTTATTTTTTTTTTCTACATTTAAAACAGTGTGTCATAGTTCTTTTTCTTTGAGACTATTCCATGCATGTCTTTCAATCAAGGCAGTTCCTGTTTTTACTGCAAAAAAGTGAGGGCAAAATACAAAAGAAGAAATGTGTAACTGGAAGTACATGCGAAGTTCTTCAATGAAAAATAAATCTGGAGTAACTGTGGAGCAGACTATACCATAGGGAACAAATTAAAATTACCCATCTCATTTGTTTAAACATTTTAGGTATTGAGTAGTATCTATTGCACTGCAAAGTGATACGTTGGAGATCTCTCTAACATTCAAGGAGTTAAAAACTCGATTTAAATCAATGGGAAACTTAATTACTTAATACAATGTAATTGGCTTGCTTCAGAATTACTCTAGTTTTCTTTGGAGCATAAGACCCTCAGAATGTGTATGTCTCTATCTAATGCCTATTTGAGTGCGTGCAAAGTAGCTTAAGATGTAAAATACTGATTCAAATCACATGTAGCCAGTCAAGGCCATATATATAGATTAGCACAGAGCAACATACAATGGTGGGGGTGTGCAAATATGGTTCTATTAATAAGCACTGAAACCAGTTTCTTGGTGCTCCTCCTACCTAATGTCAAGTCACTAAATAACATATGATGGAAATTGTGATTTTTAAGTTGTTTGTACCAAAGAGGGAGGGGCAAAGCAGTAGAGAAGTGTGTCACATTATGGGGTCTTCCTTCAATTGTATCTAAAGCTATGTACTAACAAGGAACAGAGGGAAGTGATAATACTTTATTCCATTTCACTGTGAATGCTGTAGGGAAGACATTCAGGGATTGCTCATATTAAAACCTTAATGATGGATGAGTGTGTGTGTGTGTCTGTATGTGTCTGTGACAGTATGGACTGAAATCATTATACTCTCTAGTACATTACCTCAAGTACATCTGCTTGAGCTGGAGGCTAATGATAAGGAAGTTGGCAGCGGAAAAGAGAGGCCAGCTCTAAGCTTACTCAGCTTTTCAAGATTGTGTGAAGATGCTGGAGAGAGTTCAGGATTAGAGTTACTGGACAGGACTGATTCCTCCAGTAACCAGGTAAACAGTCCTTCCAGTTTAGACTGAAGGCACTGAAGGGACAAACCAACCTAGGTTGTGGTTATAGCAGACTCTGTTATTAGCTGTGTAGACAGGTTAATCTGTCACCAGGACCATGAATGTCAAGCATTATATTGTCTCCCAAGTGCTTGTGTTCCACATATTGCAGGAGAAGATGGGATGGGATGAGAGAAGATTGAAAGGAACCAGCTGTCTTGTTACATACTGATATCAATAACAAAGCTGGATGCAGATGGAGCTCCCTAAAAATGATTCCAGGGATCTAGGGTGCAAGCTCAAATGTATATATGTTTAAAATAGTCCAATCGATCAAGCAGTAAATGATTTTATTGTTTGAAATTACAACTGTATCTTATTTGCTGCATATTTATCAGTAAATTGCACAATGGAATCTTTTAGGCTCAAGTAGCAAGGAAGGATTTAATATGTATGGTTTAATGGAGAGGAAGTGATCCAGAGGTGATAAAGGGCAGCAAGCAGATACATTGTTAATGTTTGCTTAGTCTGGATATTGTGAAGGTTCCTGAGGAAAGAGCCTAGTGCTCAGAAACACGTTGAACCTACTATGTTAGTAACCATTTGTTTGAGCTTTAATTGTTTTTAAATAAAGAAGTGGGAATTTTACATTTTAACAGATCACTTGGTTATTATTTTTGAGACACATATTTTTTTTAATCACCGTTTGCTGAAAGAAGAGTCCCGGTGACCTGGCCAGCCCGAAGCAGGACAGGTGATTGTTCTTGCTTGCGCATCTGCCAGCTGTGGAGTACAAAGCCAGCCAACATTCAAATGTGATTTGATTGATTCAATGTATTACAAATCATATTGTGTAACCCATTTGGCACCTCCACTCTTGTGTTGTTCTAAACGGGAAATGGAGGAAATAATCAAAGATCTAAAGAATCAAATGTACAAATATGTTTTCAATGTCAACAACCAGGTAGGTCACATCAGAAGGAAAAGTTCAAAATTTTAACTAGCTAATTTACACAATTTAAAGAGATGGACAATTGCCCAGCAATTAAAGGGAACCAGGTCTCTATGGTAAAACACTATGTTCAGCCATTTGCACCTCCAGCAGATGGGGAAAAAAAATCGTTATGCTGAATGTGCTGAACTTATAAAAGATGTTGAATATAAGATGTGTGCAATTGGTTCCTCCCTATCCTTGGCTTGAGCACCTTCAAAAGGCAGTCAGGAAGAATATGAATATGTTCCCTACTCTTCTGACCTAACTTGCTAAATCTGTCCCGGGCTCTTTTGTGCAAGGGAGAGTGGAAGGAGTTGTAAATGGATATTTGAATTGATACAGGAGCATCAGTATCTTCGACAGGTTTACCTCTCAAGATACTACCTGATGTCTTTTTACTACTTTAATTGGATTCAATGATGTTTAAACACCAGGTTAAAATTGAGTTAGAGTGAGGTTAGTTGTTAGTGGATGTTATTAATATGATTTTATGGCAAGCTTCAAGCCTTACTAAAGGCTGCATTATACAATAAGATCCACTCAGTTCATATGAACAATTGCTGTGTGCAATCAAAGAAAAAGTACCCATGGGTGATACTGAGGTACTCTCATAGTTACAAGCATTGTATCCTGATTGCTGGGCTAAAGGCAAACATGTGGATGAATTGATATACAGGTGTCATATGAAGGACCAGATCAACCACAAGCAAGGCAATATAGGTTCCTTGAGGAAGAAGAACCCATTGCAGAAATTGCTGACATACTGGTGTCACGGGGTGTTACAAGGAATGGAAATAAAAGTAACTTTCTAATTTGACCTGTGATGAAGTCTGACAATTTTTGGAGACTTGTAGTTGACCTGAGGGTGGCGAATAAATACACTCCACCTGCTGTACATTTAGTAACCTCCTCTCCTAATATAGTGGAGCAGATTAATGGAGTGGCACAATATTTCAGTGTTTTAGACATCTCAAATTGAATTTTTTAGTGTATTCTTGACTCCAGATTGCAAATATAAATTTGCTTTTACATTTAGACACCAACAATACCTTTTCCAGGTCCTTCCAATGTTTCCATTCCTCTTCAGATTATTTCAACAAAGTCCTAGCACAAGTTTTGGTGCCTCTGGGGTATGGGAGTAAGGTGTTTCAGTATGTGGATTACCTTCTTATCCAATCACTCAGAAGAAAATTTTGACATGTTGTCAGGTGTATGTGAAGCCTTACAGGCTGCTGGGTTGAAGATCAACACTAGAATGGTGCAGCTGATACAAAAAATCTTTAGCCTTCTTATGAGTTGACATTTCATCAGAAGGGAGAAAACCTAGACGTAAGAGTATTGAGAAAATAGGAAATTGCTCTGTACCGATTACTGCTACAGACCTTAGGAAGTGTTTTTGGATTGATTAATTTCAGTAGGTAGTTCATAGAGGATATATAGCTGGAAAGGCCAAACGTCTTTATGACCTGTTGAAATTGTCTGCAGATGAAGAACTTATATTGTGGACAGATGTTACCTGACAAGATGTCACCCAGAAGTTTTTATTTAAGCAAATTCACATAGCAATTGATCAGCACAGAATAGCCAAATGGCTAACTCAGCTGCAGGAAAAGGAATTATTTCAAAAGGTGGTCTAAGATATTGTCTTGGTATGGTTATTTTCTCTAAATGGGTGTATGCCATTTCTTTAAGGACAAACACGCATCTAGCCACTGGTTAAGTTCTTTGGAAATATGTGTTAGCTGCCTGGGGATTTCCAAGGGTCATTGAGAGTAATTATAACCCCCACTTTTTGGAGGAATCATGAAATATGTTTGTGATGTTTTGGGAATACAGCATAAATCTCATTGTCACAGCTTACCTATATCCAGCATCGCCGTTTTGGCTGGCGCTGGAATTGTATCGCTCTGTATGACGCTTCTGCATCATCCCACACGTCGCTGGTTGGACTGGGCTTGGGCGTGCTTGGCGGTTGTAGTGGACACCCATGTCCTTGTGCTAGGTGACTAGGGTGCTCCATTTGATGCAGCTGTGTTTCAGGCTGATGACGCATCTCATGGCGAGGTGCGTCAATTACGGACGCATAAGGCGTATCTGACACAGGCTACCTTCTTATATTTTGTTCTGGTCTTGCTCCTCCTATCCACTTCCTGGTGCCTTGTATTTAAAGGGAACTGGATGCACATCCAGTTACCCTTAAGCTGGTGTGCAGTACAGTTCTCTACTTGCTCCTGATATTTGTGTATGACCTGGCTTGTCTTACCATCCATCCAGGTGCTGACCTGTGGCTCTGTCTGACTAATTTCTAGTGTTGCCCTTTGTATTGGACATCCAATCTGATGCAGACCTGCGGCTCTGGCTGACTACCCGCTCCTGTATGACCCTGGCTTGTCTGACCAACCATACTGGTGTTGACCTGTGGCGCTGTCTGACTACTCTCTAGTGTTGCACTTTGTAGTGGACATCCAATCTGGTGCAGGCCTTTGGCTCTGGCTGACTACCCGCTCTGTGTATGACCTAGGCTTGTCTGACCATCCATCCTGGTGCTGACCTGGGGCTCTGTCCATCTGACTTCTGCATTACCTCTTATTGAGCAGACATACTATCTGGTGCAGACCTGTGGTTCTGGCAGATTCGGACGTTACTGACTGCAGGGGTGAGTCAGCCATCTTCCAATCACCATCTAGGGAGAACCGTCTGGCTTATTCTTCCTCTCTGACTTAGAGACTACCATTGACTTCGGCTTAGTCTCTGCAGTTCTGGGATCTGGAGACATACTACTATTGCTGATAGAGTCCCTGTCTCTTGGTTACCCTCTGCTCCATCCTAAGTATGGTTATTACTACACTAACTTTAATAAAGGTGAATTTTACTTTACTGTCTGACTCTTATCTTTGCTTGTAAACCATGACAGTACGTAAGGGTCATGACAACAGACAGTAACAGTGATTCACTTTTTCAGAGTATACTAGACAGGATGCCAAGATCAGGACCAATGCTAGGTCACTTGTCCTTGGCCTTGCAAACCTTGCTTAGTCATACTACTCACCTGGAGCATACTAACCCGCCACCGGTGGCCACCTCGACTCCTTCCTTGGCACCGGCAGTTCAGACGGCCCCTGAGGCAGGTATGGTCAGAGGGTTGTCTGGTTCTGTTCTGCTCCCACAGCGTTACAGTGGGAATTATGAACTGTATCACAGTTTTTTTAACCAATTGGGCATATATCTAGAAATGGTTCTGCATGCCTTCCCTAGTGAGCACAGTAGGGTTGGTCTAATGATTTCTTTGTTGTCTGGCAAGGCATTGGCCAATCTATTATGGGAGACAGACAAACCCATAATTTACAATTAAAATGAATCTGTGGCTTCCTTTAAATATGTTTTTGATGTGCCAGGTTGACCGACCTCGGCTTCTAAAAAACTTATGACCATCTGCCAGGGTTAATCGTACAGTGGTGGATTATGAGATTGAATTCCGGCCCCTGGCAGCCGAGGTTGGCTGGAATAATGAGGCCCTTATAGCCACCTGTTCCCAAGGGCTTGGGGACTATATGAAGGATGAGCTTGCTGCCAACGACTTACCTAAAAGTTTGGATGAACTGATTTCATTTATCATCCTAATAGACTCTCGAGTCCAGGAGAGACCCTCATTTGAGGAGCATCTGCGGAGGCATCCTTCCGGAACGACACCTCACTTAAGTTTCCCACCCAGTCCTCCCTCACCTCCCATGCCTCCTGGTTCTGACTCAGGGAATGGGGATCCTATGCAGGTAGGGGCCACCCAGCTTTCTTGGGAGGAGAGGTCCTTTTGTAGGAGGGAGTGACGGTGCCTATACTGTGGGAAATCTGGACACTTATTGAGGTCTTGCCTGGTACTCCCGGGAAACACCCACACTTAAGGTCCTGTCTGGGACAGATCTTACATGGCATCTCTCAGTCCCCTGAGGCCTCGCAGGATAAACCCATGTGTGATGTGGTATTTTCTTGGACTAATGAGTCTGTCTCAGTTGCTGCATTAATAGACTCAGGTGCTGCTGGATACTTTATGGACTTTGAATTTGCAGCCCAGAATGGTATTCCCCTACTGCCTCGTACCTCTCAGTTGGCAGTAGAGGCCATTGATGGTAGACCCCTTCTGCCATCACACATTACGCACAAAACTTGTCTGCTCACCCTGAAGGGTGAATCTCTGAAATTTCAGGTGATCAACTCTCCTCATTATGCCATTATGCCATCATCCTAGGGTTTCCATGAAAAACGCTTATCCAATATCTCTGATTACGGAACTGTTTGACAGTCTTAAAGGTTCCAAAATATTCACAAAGTTTGATTAAGGGCGGCTTACAACCTGGTCAGAATGAAGGAGAACCACGAATGGAAGACAGCATTTAACACCCGGAGCGGGCATTATGAATACCTGGTCATGCCC
Organism: Rhinophrynus dorsalis; assembly: GCA_037306005.1. Taxonomy (NCBI): domain Eukaryota; kingdom Metazoa; phylum Chordata; class Amphibia; order Anura; family Rhinophrynidae; genus Rhinophrynus; species Rhinophrynus dorsalis. The sequence continues at coordinate 484,683,344 of CM074720.1, read as the reverse complement.
TTTGGCCTTTTCAATGCTCCTGCTGTCTTCCAGGAATTTATCAATGACGTGCTAAGCAATCTATTACAGAGCTGTGTGGTGGTCTATCTGGATGACATTCTCATTCATTCTCCTACGATGGAGACTCATCGATCAGATGTATCCAAAGTCCTGCAATTACTGAGAGAGAACAACTTGTTTTTCAAGTTGGAGAAATACGAATTTCACAGACCTCAGGTGACCTTTCTGGGGTACATTATTTCTTCATCTGGGTTGGCCCAGAAATTATCCACAATATTGCAATGGCCTCTTCTGGTGGGGCTTCAATCTATTCAAAGGTTTTTGGGCTTCGCTAATTACTATCGGAAGTATATGACCAGTAAAGGGGACAAGGTTATGGAGTGATCTCCCAGTGTGTTGCTTGCCTTTGAGGCCATTTGCAGCTGGCCCTATTTTGGTGCAATCGAATCCAGTCCTGCCTTTTACCCTGGAGGTTGATGCATCTGAGATTGGAGTAGGTGCCCTCCTTTCTCAGTGCTTGGCTCCGGGGGAGGCCTTATGCCCCTGTGGCTTCTTTTCAAGAAAACTATCCAAAGCTGAGATGGTATATCAGATTGGGGACAGATATTTACTGGCCATCATACTGGCATTGAAAGAATGGTGACACCTCTTGATCATAAGAACCTAATGTACTTATCCGAGGCTAAACACTTGTTGTCCCATCAAGCTAGACGGGCATTGTTCCTATCCAGGTTCTATTACGTGGTCTCCTATCTTCCAGGCTCTAAGAATGTTAAGGCTGATGCACTATGACACTAATTTTGCAATTTATCCAAAGAGAAGGTTTCGCCCACATCGATTATACCAGCTGATCGGATTCTTGCCACTATCCGTACATGCATTACGTTTCCTCTTGGAGAGGTGTTATTGGCCACCCAAACATCTGCTCCGGCAGAAAAACCTTGCAGGAAGTACTTTGTTTCCGCTCAGTTGCACATTAAACTACTTGAGACTTACCATACTTCCAAAATTGCTGGTCACATTGGTCGAGACCAACTGATCTGGTCCTTGTCTAGATTGTTCTGGTGGCCAAGCCTTCGATCACATTGTGCTGCTTTCACTGTAGCTTGCACTACTTGTGCCCAGAATAAATCTCCTCAACACTTGCCTGTCAGTCTCCTTCAACCTGTGGACAATGGGGAATGTCCCTGGTCTCATCTGTCCATAGATTTTATGGTTGATTGCCTGTATCTTCCGGCTTCACGGTCATCTTGATGATCTTAGAGAAATTTTCTAAGATGGCCCACTTTGTACAACTTAAAAGCCTACCATCCGTGCAGGAATTGTCAGAGGTATTCGCTAACGAGGTCTTTCGGCTTCATGGCATACCCAGGGTTATTGTTTATGACAGAGGTAGCCAGTTCATGTCTTGGTTCTGGAGATGCTTTTGCTCCCAGATGGGAATCCAGCTAGTATTCTCCTCTGCATACCACCCTCAGTCTAACAGTGCAGCTGAACGGTCTAACCAAACCTTGGAACAATTTCTCCACTGCTTTATCTCAGACCACCACGACAATTGGGCTACCATGTTACCATGGGTGGAGTTTGCCCGGAATTGTGCCATGAACTCTTCCTCATAGAGTTCTCCGTTCTTGATCAACTATGGGTTTCAACCCTCTGTCCTTCCCGAGGTCTTTCAGACACAAGAGATTCTGGCTCTTCGATTTGGGTACAGCATACCCTACGTGGCTTCGTGCACCGACAGAAAAGGCAGGCGAACCGTAGGTGGTTACTGGCCCCTACCTGTAATGGTTTGTTTGACACACAGACACAGTAGGTTTGGATAAAACACAATTTTATTGAAAAATGATTATAACAATAACCCTCACGGGTCCTGTAATATATGCACAATATAGTACAGACACAAGACAGGTTATACAGAGGTAGGCCCACACGGGTCCAGTATATGCAGGTAGTCCAGAGATCAATATACTGACACAGGTCAGGCAGTTCTTGTGTGAATCTCAGTTGTACAGTACTGAATGGGTTACTATTAGGCTGAGAGTACTGACAGGCCCTAATAGTGCAAGGCCCTTTAAGAAGCTCAAACAAAAGGTGAGAGCACCAAATCGAGTAACGCCCAAAGATAATGGAGACCAGAACAACTTGAGCACTGCCGTAGCAGTAACGGAGACTGAGCAATTGAGCACTGCCGTAGCAGTAACGGAGGCTGAGCAACTTGAGCACTGCCGTAGCAGTAACGGAGACTGAGCAACTGAGCACTGCCGTAGCAGTAACAGAGACTGAGCAACTTGAGCACTGCCGTAGCAGCAATGGAGACTGAGCAACTTGAGCACTGCCGTAGCAGTAACGGAGACTGAGAAACTGGGCACTGCCGTAGCAGTAACGGAAATGAGTAACTTGCCCTGAGAGGCACCCAACCGGAGACTGCACGGAGAGAGGACGCACAGAAATGTCGCCTGGGCGACACTGAGGCAACGGATACCAGACTGCAATGAGCTGTCCGGAGACAACAAAGATCTTGACACCACCCTAACCGGAGACTGGATAAGGCGTGCAGTGGAGGTACGCCACCACAGTATCCCAGATGGGCAGGATCACACACAGAGCAGGAACATAGGTCAATCCAAGTCTGTACACCAAGCAGGAACGTCAGCCGGGCCGGGTCGGTACACAGGGCAGGAATGTCAGCCAATCCAAGTCGGTACATGGAGCAGGAACGTCAGCTGGGCCGGGTCGGTACACAGAGCAGGAAAGTCAGCCAATCCAGGTCGGTACACAGGCAGAAGCGGGATGCAGAATAGTCAGACAGTCCGGGTCGGTACAAAGGCAGGAACAAGATGCAGAGTCATCAGGCAGGCCGGGTCGATACACTGAGATCCCACAAATAACAGGAACAAGTGCTGGTAATGAAACACCACAAAAGGGCACTGGAGAAGTGCCAGAACCCAGTATTTAAAGAGAAATACTGGGTGGGACAATAACAGTGCAGCCAATAGGTGTTAGGCAGGAGTGGAAACTGACAGAATGTCTCCAAATAGCACGGGCACCGTGATAGTACCCCCCTCTCAAAGACCCCCTCTCCTAGAAGAGGGACCTGGTTTCTGCGGATATTTGGAGTATAAATTACGCAGCAATCTAGGAACAGGAAGATCACTCTGATCAACCCAGGAACGCTCCTCAGGGCCATAGCCCTTCCAATGGACCAGATATTGCAATTTTCCTCAATCTACGTGAGTCAATGATACTTTGTACTTCGTACTCTTCCTGATCCTGAACTTGCACATGACCTGGGACTGCAGGAGTGGTAGTGTAACGGTTGCATATCAGGGGTTTCAAAAGGGATACGTGGAACATATTGTGAATCCGCATGGATGCCGGGAGGTCCAGAGCATATGAAACAGGGTTAATTTTGCGGATCACCTTGAAGGGACCAATAAACTGGGGAGCCAACTTATTACATGGAAATTGCAAATTGAGGTTTCTGGAGGAAAGCCATACTATCACGGTGCCCGTGATTGCTGCCTTTTCCTGTCAGTTATCTGATTGGGCTCTCTATTGGTTGCCTGTCTTCAGCCCGCCCTGTATTGTCTATATAGACTGGGCTTGGGCACCCTTTGGTTGCCCTTTCGTGGTGTCTCTATGCCGCTAGCACCTGCACTGTTTTCCTGAGCTTCCTGGGCCGTGACTGATTCTACGTCTCTCCAGAGATCACCTGTGTACCTGCCTGACAGTTTCCCCGGTGTCTTGGTTCCTGCCTCGGTTCCTGATCCGGTTTGGGCTGTTGTTCCTGCTGCCGTTCCTGATCCGGTTGGCTGCCGTTACTGTTCCTGTTTCCTGTCCTGACTTGGCTGTGTTCCTGCTCCTGGATCACGTGCAGAGTGTCTCCTCCTTCATGTTGCCTTGGGCAACATTCTTATCATTCAGTGACTTGTGTAGTCCAGTATGCGGGTACTGGTTCACTCCATGTATAACCGGTTGCTTGCTGCATTCCATACAGCACTGGTAGAGTCTTGTGTATCAGTACGTGGATACTGGTTTGCGCCACTCATAACCGGTTGCTTGCTGCATTCCATACAGCACCGGTAGAGTGTTGTGTAATACAGTACGCGGGTACTGGTTCGCTCCACGCATAACCGGTTGCTTGCTGCGTTCCATACAGCACTGGTAGAGTCTTGTGTAATCCAGTACGCGGGTACTGGTTTGCTCCACATATAACTGGTTGCTTGCTGCATTCCATACAGCACCGGTAGAGTGTTGTGTATTCAGTACGCGGGTACTGGTTCGCTCCACGCATAACCATTCCTGATCCAGTTGGCTGCCGTTACTGTTCCTGTTTCCTGTCCTGACCTGGCTGTGTTCCTGCTCCTGGATCGCATGTAGAGTGTCTCCTCCTTCATGTCGCCTTGGGCGACATTCTTATCATTTAGTGATTTGTGTAGTCCAGTACGCGGGTACTGGTTCGCTCCATGTATAACCGGTTGCTTGCTGCATTCCATACAGCACCGGTAGAGTGTTGTGTATCCTGTACGTGGGTACTGGTTCTCTCCATGCATAACCGGTTGCTTGCTGCATTCCATACAGCACCGGTAGAGTCTTGTGTAATCCAGTACGTGGGTACTGGTTTGCTCCACGCATAACTAGTTGCTTGCTACGTTCCATACAGCACCGGTAGAGTCTTGTGTCATCCAGTTCACGGGTACTGGTTCGCTTCATATATAACCAGTTGCTCTCAGTATCCATATAGAACCGGCAGTGTCTTATTTGGTCCAGTACGTGGGTACTGATTTGCTTCATCTTTACCGGGTGCTCGTTGTCACCTATACAGCCCCGGCAAGGCCTCTGTGTGCCCAGTATAGGCGACTGGTTTACTCCACCTATATTCTAGTCGCTGAGGCCATCTCCGCTTAGGCACCAGTACTTGCAGTTCTCTGGGTCCAGGGAGGCTGCCTTGCCTGGTATATTGGCAAGGCTGGTAATGCCTCATCTCTCATTGTGCCAGTCTCAAGGCTGCCTTGCCCGGTATATTGGCAAGGCTGGTAGAGCCTCCTCTTTCATTGTGCCAGTCTCAAGGCTGCCTTGCCCGGTATATTGGCAAGGCTGGTAGAGCCTCCTCTCTCATTGTGCCAGTCTCAAGGCTGCCTTGCCCGGTATATTGGCAAGGCCGGTAGAGCCTCTTCTCTCTTTGTGTCAGTCTCAAGGCTGCCTTGCCCGGTATATTGGCAGGGCCGGTAGAGCCTCCCCTTTCGTTATGCAAGCCTCCAGGCTGCCTTGCCCGGTATATTGGTAAGGCCAGTAGAACCTGTCTCCATATTGTGTCAGTCTTAAGGTTGCCTTACCCGGTATTGGCAAGGCCAGTAGAGCCTTTCTATTTTTCACTGTACCACTATTCACTATTGTATTGTACAATCACGTGTTATTATATGTGTATGCCAAACCCGCGAGGGTTCTCTTTAAACTTTCAATAAAGTTGTGTTTTTATCTTAACTCTGTGTCTGAGAGTCAAAACAAACCGTGACACATACCCTGTCCCCAACCTGGAAGGAGACCGCTGGCAGCCGTCTATGGTTAGCGTGGCCCTGATAACGCTGGAACTAATTACTGAGGGCCCTCTGAACCTTTGCCCAAGTGGAGTGGAGTTGCTCAATGTGCTCGTCCAGAGCTGGAATCTGCTGCAGGAGCAAGCATGGCTGAAACCCGTAGTTGATGAGAAACGGTGAGCTCCCAGATGATGAATTAACCGCACAGTTCCTGGCGAATTCTGCCCATGGCAACAGGTCAGCCCAATTATCATGATGATCGGACATCCTTGATTGGCATGCTCAGCGGCTCCATTGGTCTGGGGATGGTAGGCAGATGAAAAGTACAGCTGTATGCCCATGTGGTTATAGAATGCTCTCCAAAACCTGGACACAAATTGGCTCCCACGATCTGACACCAGTACTCTAGGTACCCCATGCAACCGGAACACCTGTCTCGCAAAGACAACAGCCAACTCCTGGGCCAAGGGAAGGCCAGGAAGGGGCACGAAGTGAGCCATCTTAGAAAATCTATCGACCACCATTAGGATGAAAGAGTAACCCCTAGACACTGGCAGTTCTCCCAGAAAATCAATAGACACGTGGGATCAAGGACGCTCGCCATTAGGTACTGGTTGGAGTAACCCCACAGGGAGGTGTCTAGAGGATTTGGCACGAGCACAGGTGGTACAGGCTGCAGTGAATGCGGTGCAGTTGACCCGTAAGGAAGGCCACCAAAATATTTGTGAAAGAGACCAAATCAATTGATCCCTCCCAATATGCCAAGCAGCCCGAGATGCATGGTAAGTTTCAAGTAAGCGGGTACGAAATGGCTCATCTACAAAGTACTTGCCTACTGGGGTATCTGGGGGAGCCGCAGCCTGGGTACCAAGAATTTCCTCCCCCAGTGGCGAAGTGATGCTAGTACGTAAGGTAGCCAAAATGCGATCAGGCTGAATGATGGGTACGGGAACCTCATCTTTATCCATCTGTGGCCCAAATTGCCTGGACAGGGCATCTGCCCTAATATTCTTGGAGCCGGGCAAGTAGGATTTAATAAAATTAAAACGGGACAGAAACAAGGCCCATCTGGCTTGTCGTGAGGACAATCTCTTAGCCTCCGAAAGGTACGTCAGATTTTTGTGGTCTGTCAGGATTAACACAGGAGTCCTAATACCTTCTAGCAAGTGACGCCATTCTTTAAGAGCAAGAATAATATCCAGGAGTTCACTGTCCCTAATCTCATAGTGACTCTGGGCACTAGACAGCTTTTTTGAGAAGAACCCACATGGTCTCAGAGTACTCCCAGCGACTGGACGCTGTGACAGTACTGCCCCTACCCAATTTTCAGAGGCATCAACCTCCAACGTAAATGGAAGGGAAGGGTTGGGGTGGGACAGTACAGGAGCGGATGCAAAAGCAGACTTGAGTGTTTCAAAGGCTCGATCAGCTGCCTCAGACTATTGGGACGGATTGGCACCCTTATGCGTGAGGTCAGACAGTGGTTTCACAATAGTGGAGAAGTTTTGAATAAACTTCCTATAATAATTAGCAAACCCAAGAAAGTGCTGAATTGTTTTTAACCCTTTGGGTCGTGGCCATTGCAATACTGCTGCGAGCTTTTCCTGATCCATAGCAATGCCATCTCTAGAAATCATGAAGCCCAAAAAAGGCACCATGGACTTGTGAAACTCTCATTTTTCGATCTTACAGAAGAGTTTATTCTTGAGTAACCTGAGCAAAACTTCGGACGCATCCTTGATGTGTTGAGACAAACTAGACAAGTGTATGAGTATATCGTCCAGATAAACTACTACGCAAGACTGTAGCATATCATGGAGGATATCATTAATAAATTCTTGGAACACTGCAGGTGCGTTACATAGGCCAAAAGGCATAACTAGGTATTCGTAGTGTCCAGATCTGGTATTAAATGCTGTTTTCCACTCATCTCCAGCTCTTATTCTGATCAGGTTATATGCGGCCCGTAGGTCCCACTTAGTGAAAATAGAGGAACTTTTCAACCCGTCAAACAGTTCAGTAATGAGTGGTATGGGATAGGCATTTTTGGACATCAGTTTATTTAATCCTCGGTAATCGATGCAGGGTCTCAACTCGCCATTCTTCTTTTTAACAAAAAAGAAACCAGCCCCCACGGGCGAGGTAGATTTCCTAATAATCCCTCTCTTGAGGGCATCATCAATATATTCCTCCATGGACCGATTCTCCTTGCACGACACCGGGTATGTGCGACCCCTAGGAGGCACGGCGCCAGGAGGTAAATCAATAGTGCAATTGTAAGCCCTATGCTGAGGCAAAGTGCTAGCCTCTCCCTTACTAAAAATGTCACTGAATTGATGATACTCAGCTGGCACGGAGGGAGAGGTACACATGATCTTAATCGGATGAGTAACACAACGCCCCATACAATACTCAGACCAAGATGTGATCTTACAGGTCTGCCAGTCAAACTGGGGATTATGCAAATGTAGCCATGGGAACCCCAGAATGACTGCATGGTGGGGAGAATGGATAATCTGGAACCGCTGTTTCTCAGTGTGGAGAGCCCCAATAGTCATGGACAGCGGTATCGTTTCCATAGTGATCTGAGCTGGTTCTAACGGTCTGCCATCAATGGCCTCAATAGCTAAGAGGGATTCCCTCTGGATCAACGGAATCTGATGTAGCACAGCAAATGAATTGTCCATAAAGTATCCGGCTGCACCAGAATCAACCAGGGCCAGAACCTCTGCCGAGTATTCTGCCCATGAAAATGCCATCTGGATCATGGGTTTCTGCTTAATTGGGTCTAGGGACTGCTGAACACCACCTAGGGCCTGTCCCCCAAGGTAACCTACATGCGTTCGTTTCCCGGCCGTACAGGACAGGTACGCAACAGGTGTCCGGCTTTGCCACAATACAGACATAAGCCCTGCTTTCGGCGATGCATCCGTTCCTCCTTAGACAATTTGGTGAAACCAAGCTGCATTGGTTCACTGGTGTCTTGGGTACACTCAGGAGGCATGGGAGGCAAGGGAGGCATGGGTGGGACATTTAGACCGGCTTGTCCAAAATTTCTGGCCCGCTGCTTGCAGTCTTTGGCCATTAGTCTCTCACGGATGCGGGAATCAATTAATATACTGAAATCAATAAACTCGTCCAGATCATTAGGCACATCTCTGGCTGCCGTCTCAAATGCCAACTTATTTATGGGACTCTGTGTAACGGTTTGTTTGACACTCAGACACAGTAGGTTTGGATAAAACACAATTTTATTGAGCAATGGTAATAACAATAACCCTCACGGGTCCTGTAATATATGCACAATATAGTACAGACACAAGACAGGTTATACAGAGGTAGTCCCACATGGGTCCAGTATATGCAGGTAGTCCAGAGATCAATATACTGACACAGGTCAGGCAGTTCTTATGTGAATTTCAGTTGTACAGTACTGAATGGGTTACTATTAGGCTGAGAGTACTGACAGGCCCTAATAGTGCAAGGCCCTTTAAGAAGCTCAAACAAATGCACCAAATCGAGTAACGCCCAGAAAAACTTGTGAACTGCCGTAGCAGTAACGGAGACTGAGCAACTTGAGCACTGTCGTAGCAGTAACGGAGACTGAGCAACGGAGCACTGCCATAGCAGTGACTGAGACTGAGCAGCTTGAGCACTGCCGTAGCAGTAACAGAGACTGAGCAACTTGAGCACTGCCGTAGCAGTAACGGAGACCGAGCAACTGAGCACTGCCGTAGCAGTAACGGAGACTGAGCAACTTGAGCACTGCCGTAGCAGTAATGGAGACTGAGCAACTGGGCACTGACGTAGCAGTAACAGAACTGAGTAACTTGCCCTGAGAGGCACCCAACCGGGGACTGCACGGAGAGAGGATGCACAGAAATGTCGCCTGGGCGACACTGAGGCAACAGAGACCAGACTGCAGTGAGCTGTCCGGAGACAGCGAAGACCTTGACACCACCATAACCGGAGACTGGATAAGGCGTGCAGTGGAGGTACGCCACCACAGTAGCCCATGCGGGCAGGATCACACACAGAGTAGGAACGTAGGCCAATCCGAGTCTGTACACCAAGCAGGAACATCAGCCTGGCCGGGTCTGTACACAGGGCAGGAACGTCAGCCAATCGAAGTGTCGGTACATGGAGCAGGAACGTCAGCCAGTCCAAGTTGGTACACGGAGCAGGAACGTCAGCCGGGCCGGGTCAGTACACAGAGCAGGAATGTCAACCAATCCAGGTCGGTACACAGGCAGAAGCGAGATGCAGAATAGTCAGACAGTCCGGGTTGGTACACAGGCAGGAACAAAATGCAGAGTCGTCAGGCAGGCCGGGTCGATACACTGAGATCACACAAATAACAGGAACAAGCGCTGGTACTGAGACACCACTAAAGGGCACTGGAGAAGTGCCAGAACCCTGTATTTAAAGAGAAATACTGGGTGGGACAATAACAGTGCAGCCAATAGGAGTTAAGCAGGAGTGGAAACTGACAGAATGTCTCCTAATAGCACGGGCACCGTGATACTACCTTTCAGGTGGGGAGACGGTGTGGCTGACATCCTGGAATCTTAACCTGCAGGTTCCTTGTAATAAACTGGCTCCTTGATTCGTTTCCTTCCCACTTGGGTTGTGGGAAGGAAACACATCCAAGTGGCTACAGTATGACCCATGGCCACTCAATTATCATCATTTCAGCCTTGTAGGTGAGCCAAAGAGACCACAACCACTGACTCGGTACACACCACCATCTCAGAGAGAACAAGGTAAACATAATTCACCAGTCAGTGAGGAGGTCACAGATGTGATGAGGGCATAACTGTCATCCTCAAATGCGTCACATGCAGGCCAGCCATGCGGTATATCCTGGGTCTTGGAGGATGTCTGTCCTCCCTGTGCTGCTCCACAGGTCCTTGTGGCACCTGTAACTAGGGGAGATCTGGTTGAGACAGATCATGTGCTGCTCCCTGGCCTAGTCCTCCATGTGGAGTTGGCCTTTGGGGTGGTTCACCAGATGGAGCATCCAACCTTGCAACAGCCGGCAGATGTGCAGGTGTGTTTGGGTGATCCTGGGGCTGCCTACCCCTCACATGCCCCCCCACTCTGATGCCTTTGCAGTGGAAACATGCTTGTATTTGCTGTCTAAGTGGACTCACTGTAAACAAACCACATTCACAGGATGTGGGATGTTCATTTAAGGCAAAGGTGGGGTTTTGACCAGGAGTGGTCATCAGGGAACCATGGACCAGTCAGAACAGTCAGAACAAGGGTTTATTCCAGGTGAGTGTATGCCGGTTTTACCCGTCAGCTGCATATGTCAACCGTATCACATACATGATAATATCACACTCTGTGAATCATGTCGCACATATCATGACATCACACACCATACCTTTTCATAGAGGAAGTTGCCAGTACTACTGTGCTCAGTTGTACTGTCCTTTAGTGGTGTTAACAGTGATTCCTCTTCTCTAATCCTGGTTCCTGATACCTAGCTTCTGTTTTGATCTTTATCCTGTGCTATTCTCTTGTACACCTGTGTACCTCTGTATTCTGCCTTGAACAATCTGTTCAGCTTAACCCTGTACAAACCATATACCTATATTAGCTATATACCTGGTGTACCTCTTCTTCCTGCCCTCTCCTTTTGTTCAGTCTTACTCTCTATCCACTACTACTGTCTACACAGCCATCTCTCTGGATTTGTACCCTGTCATTGGGTTCCATTATCTGTACACCACTTCCAGAATAAAGAAGCTTTCAGTTATAACTTTGTGAAATCATCTTTTCTCAGAGTAATTTCCAGTAAGCTTACATTCACAGATATAAACTGTTCTATGACAGTATGTGATGTTGTCTGGTGTGGTTGATGAAACATGTGCACCTTGATTCTCCATTGGCTGCTGATCTTGCACACCCAGACTTACGTTGCTTTGCAATTGACAGGTGTGCATATTGTCTTGTCTGGACATGACCTATTGGTATGTGTTAAAGGGATAGTAATGTTTCACAATAAAAGCAGCTTCAATTAATCTTCATAGTATTTGGGCCATGGAGAGTGTTATTTCAATACTGTCAGAGTTGTAGTTCATGAGTAATTGAATGATAAAGTCAGGGTTTTCACTGTTCTTAGAGTAAGAAGATTGTGTCTTGCTGTGAGCTGTCTGGTCTGTGGACCAGATTCCACATCTGAGGGGAGGTGGCTTACACTAGGTAAAAGGGGCAGGAGGGGGAAACTTTATCATTCAATTAGAACTACAATTCTGACAGTATTGAAATAGCACTCTCCATGGTCCACATACTATGAAGAATAATTGATGCTGCTGTTTTTGTGAAACATTACTATCCCTTTAACCTGTAGTGGACTGGATAAACATGCAATGGATTGGTTGACATTGATTTGCACATCACTTGTTACTCGGGGGGGGGGGGGTTGATGGGTTAATGTAGGTTGTTCTGAACTTGTGTGGATGGCATACATATTTGAAGGGTGCTTCCTTGGCACTTTGGGGGTTATTTTTGCAGTTGTTCTCATTGTGATGTCATAACTGTTATGTGAGCAGTTTCTTTCTGTTCTTTCTGTTGTTCTACAGGACATTTAACCTTCTTTCTGTGTTCTATGCCTGGAAATGTAGGTGCAGAATTACCATCAGAAAATGTATATCTTTGCAGTGTGTTAGCACTCACCATACACTATTGAATGGCAAAGGCTTGAGCTGTTCCATTGATGTGAACTGGCAAAATTTTACTGTCCCTTGTAATTTTTTACTGCTCCTTTGCAGACCACTACACGGGTGATAGAATACCAAACTGTGCAACTACTGTTGCAGTTTAATCAAGCTCCAGATCTGAAATCTATACTTGCTGGATAAAAAAAAATGAACAATTGAGCTGGTGAATATTTTGTGAAAAGATTGTGGTCTGGATTCAAATGCAGGTGTTAATTTTATCTCTGCTGTTATCTCCAGGTTCCCCCATAGACTTCAAAAGGAACATTTTTGATAAAACAGGAGGTAACGTATCTCCTGCATTTGAATCCAACCCTGGGTGTCTGAAATATTGTATATATAATAAAATTGTAGTCCTAACCAACTGTTGCTTTTGGACAATAATAATTTAATTGTATTTGATAACTCCTAGTATCAAAGCACATGAGCTGTTGCTCTCTGATAATTAATTCTTGTACTCCATCAATACATACTTTTATTTCCTTCATTCTGTACTGTTTGATTTCATCTTTCACTCTTCGATAGCTGTGTGATTTACTCAATCAGTACTTAACTAAATTTAATGTAATTCCACTTTTAAAAAAATGGTTTGTTTTCTAAGGAAAGCACACAAAAACCAATGCAATATGACCCTTACTTTGTAGAGGCACATGTGAAAACCATGCATAGAATGTGATATAGTTTGCTGCTATTTTAACCCATTGAATAAAGAGACATTTCAATTGCATTATACATAATATTGGTGGAGTTACTAAGTAACTATGATACCCCTGATGTTGCAAAGTTTCTGCAGTCAAAATTACTGAACTATTGATGTAGACTTTTGCAATATCAGAGTTATCCCAAAAATCGGACTTGTGTTGGCCATCTAACAATGCAGTTTGAGAAGACTAGAAGCACTTTTCAATTTCAGATTATGGTTGTATTTTTTGAAACTGTGAAAAGCCATGTATGTCGACAAAATAACAGTGCTGACATATGAATATGGGTTTAAACAGGCTGTGAATTATGAATAGGAACTATGCTATGAATATGGGTTTAAACAGGCTGTGAATTATGAACAGGAACTATGCTGACCAAATAGATTTAAAAGGAAACTTGAGGAAGCATAGACAAATATGTAAAACTTATAACAGTGGGGTACATGAGTAGAAACCCAAATAATGTGTTTATATTTACCGGAAATACTGGCATCATAATAACGATGTACTAGTTAGAAACCTTAGAAATAATCAGGCTGACAATAAAAATAGATCTCCAGAGATATAAAGTGCCAATACAGAAATAGCAAAAGTCCACGAAAGCATATCAGACCTTTGTAGTAAATTACTTTAGTAAAGAGTGCAAGGTAGGAAATGAGAAAGAATAGTCTAAACTCTACTCCTGTTTTGGGCAGAAAGGGATTCTCTCACTTTAGGAAATATGAACCACTGTGTTGTATTAGAGAAAAATTTGAATAGTAATAGTCTGCTGCTAGTAACTAGCCAGGTGTTCCACTGTACAGCCCAAAAGTGAACCTGCTAATTATTTTTCAGAGTTTAAAACCATTTGAGTGCCAGAGAGGTATGCAACGGATTGCAATGCAATGTGTCAGATACCTCTCTGGCCCTCTAAGAGTTTAAACTGACCCTTACTGTTGGTAGTGGTAGGGGGAGCCTCACAAGTGAAGCCATATATTTCACTTTCACTTTCACTTTCAGTTTTCATTGTTGCTGATGGGGACTGCAACATCTGAAACCAAACTCCAAGGGCTGTATGTAGGAAGCCAGAAGAGGTGTCCCTCTTTAACACAGACAGTCCCTCTTTGAGACCCAGATCCCTCGTCCCTCTTTCCCAGGCTTGTGTCCCTCCTTTTAGGATATCAGACTGTGTGTATAAAAGTGTATCACATTATTCCACAGCAATAAAACTCAGGTTAATGTTTGTTTACATTTTAGTATATCTGTTTATAAATTATTCTGTTTAAATAAGATACTTTGGCCTTGTCTTAAATCATTTATTCTGTTACACAATGAGGTGTTAATAGGACATTCAATAACCTAAAAATTCTTGGTAATGCCCCATCCACAAGCCACTCCCCCAGTAACACCACCTGAAACAAAAGTGTCCTTCTTTGGCCATTTGAAATGTTGGGAGGTATGGGTTAAATTCTGGAACTAAATAACTGTCCCATTGGTGGTGGTGGTGGTGGTGGGGAGAATACAATTTCTCATTGATTCAAATGGGGCTTTTAAGAACTTGAAAGCTTGGGAGTTCAATTCATGGGGTTAAAACCCCCATTTAAAGAAATGGACATTTGGGGAACTTTTATTTCCCACTATGATATGGTTGGTTTGCTCCAGTTTTTTACCGTGTTCATTTCCTTTATATTCTTAAAAGTACATTTTTTATTGATTCATGGGGCCGTATTTATGAAGAATTACATTGAATATCAGAAAAGTTGTTAATTACATTGAATATCAGAAAGGTTGTTAATTCATTAGAAACAATAGAGACCTCTAAACCATTCAATTTGTTAAAATCCTCACTTAAGTAATTGGGAATCTGTTATATTCTCATTTCAACCCTATAATGTAGTTGATCCAGAACTGCATCTCTTTAGCTTAGTGATTAAGGCCTATGGGATTCATTTTCTGATAGATGAATTGCCTGTGAGGCTCCCTATATTGCTGCAAGTTCATCAAGTATGTTCATATGGATGCAGCTGTGCAGAAGGGAAACTACAGTATGAATAATATTAAACATGTCATAGGAGCACAACGTGCAGATTAAATTATGAGTTTAGATCTTAGTGAGAGAGTCCTTCATCTGCTGTCTGATATCACACCTGATGAAGGGCTCTGTACCCACAATATGTTGTTCCTTCACTTAATAATAGATCTACACTGACCACTTAATCTCTGCTGTGTGCTCTTTAATATTGTTGACTACTTCAGGACTGTAAATGGTAGCTTAATGTGTAGTGTGAATACCAGTACTAAGGAGACTAGCAGCAGAAAAACAATACCACAAGAGCTATAACTGGGCACATTCTAATGATAATACTGCAGTTTCCCTTTAAATATTTGGGTAATATGTAGGGATGGGTGAAAATTTTCGCCTCAAACTGAAATTGGCGAATAATGGGCCTTTCTGCTTGGCAAATAATTTCTAGCAAAAAGTGCAGTTTTTCCATTTTTTCCCACCTTTTACACCCATTGAAATCAATGGGAAGAAAAATATTTCTCTACCACATGAAGGTTTTCTACAGCCATATAAAAGGCTGTCAGGCTCTCACATCAGCCATTTTGTGTTTGTGAGAAGAGAGAGCAGTACGTTTTCTGAGTTAGAGAAGATAGGGGAATTCAAGTTTCATTTAGGGAATCTTTTAGATAGGACATTTGTTCTCTCTATTAATAGTCAGTAGGGCACTCTAGGAAAAGAAGGGAGAAAGGAGGTTGACCCCAAATGCTCCAAAATTCCATGTGACTGACTGACAAGACACAGGCACCTAGGGACCTATTTGCTTGCTGATCTTGCTGTTATTGTCTCTGTGCTGGTTGGAGAAGTCTGGGGAAAGAAGTTGTTGATTTTGTTTTTCAGTTATAATTTTTTTGGACAGACTGTGATAAGACAACAGGGTGGACAACAAAAAAACAAAAATTAAAAAATAAAAAAAAGAATAAAGAATAAAGAAATAAATATATTAGGTGACAGTGACAAACTGTTTATGCTTAGGCAAGGCATCATATAGCTCCATCAGCTGTGTTGTTTACCGTACAGTAAAAAAAACACCACGTAGTTGCATAATGTCTAGCAAACACACAAGGGGAAGGGGGAGGGGTGGAGCAGTGCAGGGATGTGAGAGTAAAGTAGTAGTTCAAAAACTGACTACAGCAATGGTTGCTGCAGCATGTGCAATCAATGATGATGATTCCTCTACACCAAGGGAGGATGCAGTTTGTCAAAGTCCCTTCAAAACAAGTTCCAGTACCACCAGTGCCAGTAGAAATAAAAAACAAATAAGAATAATACTGAAGATGACAACAAGTCCCATTCAAGTGTTGATGATGCTGGCAATATCATAATAGAGGAAGGTGTAGCAACTGAACAGTCTTCTGCATCAGATACTGAAAGAAACAAGCACCAAAGAACCCATTCTCAAAGTAGTAGGGAACTTTGTTGCAGTAAAAGTAAAAAGAAATTGTTTGAGACCTCTAAAAGCTTAGAGTAATATAATAGTAGTAGTATTCAAGAACTGTCAGGTGATGCTGATGCTGCTGAGAATGACCTAATGATGACTGATGATGATGCAGATCTAGAATATATCCCTCCAGCATCCTTCTCTTGCTCAGATGAAGTTGAGAGTGAGGATGATGACACGGCTATAAGGTTAGCAGAAAGTCAAAGGCTGAATCTTCCACCACTTTTAAGGAGCACTGTGCCTGTCTATAACTTGTTTGAGAAAGACATTGTAAAGTCTGAGCCTGGGAAGGCACATGTGTCATAAAACACACAGTCACCCTATCAGTCATCAAGCAGCAATGTTGGGAGACTAACATTATTAAATATGAACCAACATCTCATACCATCTGAGTATCAGGTAGCAGAAACCACACATGACAGACAAAACCAGGACAAATATATTAACAGCAGCACAGATGAGGAGATGGAGGAGGGGTGTGAAGAAGGGTTGCCACCATCTACCCCACTTGGGACCACTGCTATGACCAATAAGTAATGTGTGTCAATAATCTGAGAAGGAGGATAGAGTATGACAATGGTAAAAATACATACACAAATCACACCATGCCAGTCCCGTACCACCACCACCACTATAATACACATCTGCCACATTGTAGGTTGTACTTTATTTTTTTTTTTTATTAATTGACCTCATCATAAATATGTGCCAGTGTCACAAGTGTTGTAGGCAAAGGACAAATCCATTCTGCCTGCTAACACATTTTTCTGTATAAGACTCACAACTTTGACTTTCAGCCACTTATTTCTAAACTTCAGCCCTCAGAAGAAGTTATATTACAGTGGGAAATGTAGGTGAGATATAGGCAAAATATGTGTTAAAATAGGCGAAAAGAAGGACATTTTTGCATAGGTGGAAAGGCAACATTTTTCAAGGGAAAAGTGAAAAATCAGCAAGTTTTCACAAAAAAGTCATGCAGGAAATTTTTTACACTTTTCGCCCATCACTAGAAATTTGTACATGATGAATACAACATAACAACATAGTTGATGAGGCTGAAAAAAGACATGTGTCCTTCAAGTTCAGTCACTGCTATATCACTCTTTTGATCCAGAGGAAGGCAAAAAAAAAAACCCATTGAAGCCATTTCCAGTTAAGCCCCAATTGAGTAAAAAACATCCTTGCTAACTCGCAATGGCAGACACATAATTCCCTGGATCAACATCCTATCTTCTTTGAAGCCAGCTGTCATAATACTTATTATTGTTCCATGCTAAACAAGTATCCATAACTTTTTGAAATCAATTAAAGATTCTGCAAACACAGCACACAAAGAATTTCATAACTTTACTGACATTACTGTAAAAAAATTCTTACTTTGTTTTAGTCAAATGTACGTCTCCTCTGATCTTAATGGATGACCGCTTATTCTTTTCTAATTTCTTTGATTAAATAGTTCATTGGAGAGTCCTTTGTATTGACCTTGACATCTCTTCTCTAATGTAAAGAAACATAGTTTAGCTAGTCTTTCTATGTAACTTAGGTCCACCAATTCCTATATCATTTTTTTGCACATCTCTCCATATTTTTTTTGGTTCAATGTCTTTTTTTAAGAACTGGTATGCAAAACTGTACTTCATATTTTAGATGAGACCTTACCAAGGATTTAAATAGAAGTATAATTATATTTCCATTCCATGTATCTATACCCCTTTTATGCAGGATAGTATCCCATTTGCTCTTACAGCAGCTGAGGGACACTGCACACTACTGTAAAGTTTATCATCTATTAGTACTCCTAAATCTCTGATGCAGATTCCCCATGTAGTTTCCCATTTAGTGTATATGAAGCATGTTTGTTTCTAAAAATGCATAATCTTACATTTACCTACGTAAACCTCATCTACCACTTTTCCACTCATTCACTTAGTTTATCCAAATCTTTCTGCAAATAAAAAACACCCTTCTCTGTATGTATTTCCTTATGTAGCATAGTATCATCAGCAAAAACTTTGTCACCGACTTCTAGATCATTAATAAACAAGTTAAAAATAATTATGCCAAGTGGTAAACCCTGTGGCACCCCACTTGCAACTTTAGACCAACTTCACAAAGTTCCATTTACAACAACTTTATGCCATCTATCATTTAACCAGTTCTATATCTATGCACATATATCACCTCTCACACCAAAGCACTTTAAGTTCTGCAGTAACCTGTTGTGAGGCACATTATCAAAGGCTTTTGCAAAATACAAGTTTACTACATCAAAAAGCAATTCCCTTGCCAAAATTTCTACTTACCTATTCGTAAAATGCAAGTAAATTCGTTTGACATGTCTATTCTTCATAAACCATGGTGGATCCTACTAATAATGTTGTTGGTTATCACATAGTACTGAATACTTTCCGTTAGTTACCCTTGTAATATTTTACACACTACAGAAGTCGTGCTCATAAGTCTATATTTTCCTGATTTAGATTTTGCCCCCTTTTTGAATAATTGTTAATACATCAGCTTTCCTCCAATCACAGGGCACGGTCCCTGATGAACTGAATCTGCCACTCATCAACAATGCACCCCTGAGTGTAACACAACTAGGAAATAAGTTAGACTTTACATCACAACATACAGTAATCTTAAAATAATGATACATCCTAAAAAATGGGATTTAAAATAACACCCTCAATCTCATTCACACTACACACTTAATGATCTTCAAGTCTGTGGTTATATTTTTTGCTAAAAGGCATATAATAAGAAAACTGCTTTCTTTGTCTGGCTAAAATAAAATACAGAATTGCCATAAATGCTTAGCTACTGTCCTAATTTCCTTTATGACTGGTGATGGGGCCAACCCCTAAAAAGTAACCTGTAAATATTTAGACTCTGCACAGTAAAGAAATCCAAGATAATCTGATTTCCCCAGCCTACTATAAACACAGGAATTAATCTATCTTAAATTAAAGCAGAACTACCAACGCTAAAAACTTGCCCCCCCCAATAGTTCCCCATCTGGTGACTAGCTGCTGAGTAGCACTAGTCACCAGAATTATTACACCGTTAATGAGAATTATCCATTGTTCCAGGACTGACAGGCAGGAAGGAGCGCAGACATCTTTCCATAGTGAT
Organism: Rhinophrynus dorsalis; assembly: GCA_037306005.1. Classification (NCBI taxonomy): domain Eukaryota; kingdom Metazoa; phylum Chordata; class Amphibia; order Anura; family Rhinophrynidae; genus Rhinophrynus; species Rhinophrynus dorsalis. The sequence goes on along the minus strand of CM074720.1, from coordinate 484,663,764 downwards.
GTCTGTGTGCCTGCGCTATCAGTACCTTTTGTAGCCGAACGGCTCATAGCAACGCCTCCTAGAGCCGACGGTGACTGACAGCGCAGGTGCGCAGACATCACTTGTTAACGCGGTGATAATTCTGGCTATTAGCCAGAGCAGCTAGTCGCCAGATGGGGAATTATTGGGGGGCACGTTTTTTAGTGGTGGTAGTTCCGCTTTAAGTACAATATGAAAGTTTTATACATTTTTCTATGAATATTGCAGAATACTGTCATAATGATCAGCTGTGATGACCTAGTCTCTAAACTGAACATTGACAGACCACTGGGCAGACTTTCTGCAGCTGAATCTGAGTAAAGATGCCAACCACAAGGTTACATAGCACAGACCAGCTGAGCTGAACTAGGCTCTGGATGACCAGGCAAGGTCTGTAAAAATGGTCACAAGTGTGGTCCAAGAGTCAGTTGTCAGGTAGTGACCAACAGGAATGAACAAGATACTGAGGACAAAACTGGAGTACATGTATTGAACACCAGAAGAAGTAGGGAGTCTGGCTGTAATAAGAGACTGTACACAAGATGGGCTTGCTGGAGACAAGCTGCAGTACAGGCTCAGAAGATCAGCAAGAGCAGCACAACTGGAGAGTAGGGATGGGCTTAAGTTGTTGTATGTTCGCATGAGAAATTCAGCGAAACTCACATTATTGTTTGCTTTGCAATGCCTCAGGTGCATCACTGGAGATAGCCTTGGCAAGTGGAAACTTCCTCATCCATCTAATGTTACTGCTATTGTTGATCCCATTCCCTTTCAGCTGCAGCAAGAATAGTAGTTGCTAATTCTGAAATTATGGACTCAGACCCTGGATTAGGACATTTGACAATGGCCAGTGGCCGCTGGCACTCGGTCAACAGAGATTTTTTTTTTTCCTTCAGGGCTTGTGCTTTGAAAAAAAACAAACAAACAAACATAGTCCTACAAATTAAATAAACAATTTTTGGATGGTTGTTTCTAAGAAGCCTAAGTCCTACAAATCAATGTTTCCTTAGGGCCTGTGCCAAGCAAGTTCTAAGTCCTACAAATCAATGTTTCCTTAGGGCTTGTGCCTCTAATAAGTCTAAGTCCTACAAATAAATGTTTCCTTAGGGCTTGTGCCTCTAATAAATCTAAGTCCTACAAATCAATCTTTTCTCAGGGCTTGACTAACAACAAATGTAGCAAATCATTCTCTAGAAAATACTCTATCAAGTCAAGTATAAGTCCACCACAGTGGCAGCTTATGTCAGGGGTTTCCTGTTTCTATCACTTTACATACAAATGTCTTATTTTATTGAATTATTTTTTATTATCCCCCAATAGCAGCAACACAGGTACCCTCATGCCCCTTTTATACTATGCCTTTGGGAAATAAAATAATATTTGTTATGTATTGTGTGTAACTTCAATATTACCATTTATTTCAATAGAATGAGCTTGGAGAAAAAAGTGTGAAAGAGCAGAAAATCTGCACTTTTCACTAGAAATTATTCACCAAGTGAAAGTTATTATTATTCACTGATTTCAATTTGATGGGAAAATTTTCATCCATCCCTACTGGAGAGGACTCAGCTCCGCAAATGCTTTGAAATAAAGTGGGCCTCAATTCCCAAAAGTACAACTGCAACTGAGAAGCAGGGCAAACACATAGGTCTGGAACAAATCCAAGAGTGCAGTACACCAGAGCTATAACCAAGCTGGAACTAGCAGGAAGCAGCACAAACAGACTTAGGGGTAGATTTAAAGGCAGGCATTAAACCAGTCGGTAGGGCCAAAGTGAATACCGGCTATTAAAATAACATGTCTAACACGGTATTCAAAGGCCCTACCAGCTAAAATCACAAAGGACATTAAGCCACAAAAACAGTCTTGTTGCTGAACGCCCATTTTTTGAGTTAAGTTCCCAAAACGCCGCTAAGAGCAGCGATAATGGAAACTTAACAGTTCCGTACCCCTCTGGGGCCCAAAGGGTTAAAGTATGTAGTACTGTGCCAGTTAAAATCCAAATGCACCCATAATAATAATAATATTTTTAATATATAGAATGCCAAAGGTATTGCCAAAAGTAAAACAAAATTATACTTAGCATTGCTTCGTTGCTGTCTCTGCTGCTGTGCGAGGCCACTGAGGTGGCAGCTGAGACAGAATACTGTGCAACACGCCCCCTCTTCTTCTCCACAGGCTGATGCCCGCTCCGGTCTGAGGGAATTTGAATTGTGGCTGCCCTTATATATGGGCAGCCTTACTTCTAATTCTCTCACAGCCATTGGCTGGGATATGCTTACGCATCTCCCAGCCAATCAGTTTATAACACAGCCGCTCAAAGCTGATAGGTTTCCACTGCAGTAGATGTCAATGCTGGCCACATACACTGACTTATTTGCCAGTAGTCCATGCCGTCATTGTTTCTGCCTAAAAAGCAGCTATCCTGCAGGTATACAGAAAGCATCTCACATGTAGTGGGGCCACTTCTAGGAGCTACATGGTGTTCCTGTGTGTCGGTTACCAACCCTTACTCTGGGAGAAAGTCCCAAAGAGATGTGCTGCCACCCCCAACACCACCAACATTGTTGGCTTTTTGATGCCCCTGCTGAGACCCATGAATTGCCTTGTGTTCAGAATGGGATATTCTGCTTCATGATGTAGGTGCTTCTGCTGGTTCAAATGCTCCACTGCCTTCCTTTTCACTATGCTGTCTAGATGTTTTTTGTGCCCTCACTTTCTTCCTCTCATCCTCCATAATGCAACCCTCCACTCGATCGATAAGCATATCTCGATATTCCTTGACAGAATCTGATTCCTTAGAGAGTTGCTGCTGATCATCATGACTCCTTGTTGTGACAAACCGCTGATGGCCCTTTGGCAGAAATTCTGAAATTTTGTGTTTAAAGCGGGGGTCCAGCAAAGTGGCAAGAATGCATTCCTCATTGCTCTTAATGGACACTATGGGAGGATTAGTTGCCATTTGCCAGGTGCTAAAGAGGCTCCCTCCAAAACTTTCCAGTTGCATGGTGTACTCGCTAATGGTCTTATTCTGCTCACACGAACACTCTAGCATGTACTTTGTGGAACTGTACCTGGTAGGGACCTCCATTTTCAGCTGGTGATAGGGCAGGTTGTTACACTCTTGTATTGCATATACAGCATTACATGCACTGCAGGAGCAACTAAAATTTTGCGGGCAATAGTAAGCATCTCTCTGAGGGTTTCAGATTCTGATAGGAATCTGGTCACAACTAAATTCAACACATGGGCAAAGCAGGGCATATGCACCATATCATCTATTCTCAAAGCAGTGATTATGTTGGATCCATTATCAGCAGATACAAAACCAGCTTTTAAGGAGCGGGGTACAAGGCATTCCTCTATCACCTGCTCTAGCTTGCTTAAAATATCTATGGTTTTATGGGACTGTTTCTCAAAACTCTGCATGCACAAGGTGGCATGCCGATGGTATGGGCTATCCTGCTGCTGCTGCCACCTTTTAATCACACTGCCAGAACCAGAGACACAATTGCTTTTTGCACATACAACAGATAGCAACATGCTTAGCTTAAGGATCCTGAGTGAAGTATTTCTATGCTGTGGACTTCATGGACTGAGGGGTTCATGTCCCAACAGTCCATGAAGTCCACAGTTGCTGAGGTGCTGCTGCTGAGGTGTTGCTGCAATTCTACTGCTACTACTGCTACTAGGTGTCAAAGGTGCAGGACTTCCAGCAGAAGAGGCACTAATTTTGTAGATGTTAATAACATGTGTTGCTGTTATTGCTGCTGGGTACTCAGCACAGGTGTGTGTGTCTGAGACTTGGAATAGGCGAGGATGCTGAAGATAACTGATTAGGTGACTGTGTACTTTTTGCCATCTTTGTTTGTCCAGCGTCAGACTTTCCAATGGTTTTCTCAAATGGTTTATAGTCAGGCACAGTGCTCCTTTTCAGTGGTGGAAGATTCAGCCTTTGCCTTTCTGCTAACTTTAGGACCATGTCGTTATCATCCTCTCTTACTCTCAACTTCATCTGTATCTGAACAAGACAAAGATGCTGGAGGGATATATACTAGATCTTCATCATTAGGTCATCCTCAGCAGCATCAGCATCACCTGCCACTTTTTGCCCACTACCCTTATATTCCTCTAAGCTTTTAGAGGTCTCAAACAAATACTTTTTACTTTTAATTTGTCAAAGTAAGCTATTACTTTCAGGATAGGCATTTTGGTGGTTGTTTGTCTCACTGTCTGATGATTTGATGTGATTTGTTGTCATCTTCAGTGTTTTTCTTATATGTCTTCTTATATGGTTCTTTTAGAGTACTGGAACTGGTGGTGCTGGAAGTTTTGCTGGGTCCTTGACAAACTGCATCCTCTCTTGGAGTAGAGGCATCATCATCATTTATTTCACACGCTGCAGCAACCATTGCTGCAGTCGGTTTTTGAACTACTACTTTACTCTCACGTCCCTGCCCCTTGGGCATTTGCTGGACATTACTCAACTACTGTGTGTATTTTTACTCCACAGTACACAACACAACTGATGGAATGTGATGTCTTGCATTAGTCCAATCAGCTGTTTTTTGAGCTAGAGAAGATAGGAAAATAAACGGGAATTGAAGCTTAGTTTTAGGGAGTCATTTATTTGTTCTCTGTAGTAGGGGAGTCTGGGGGCACAATGGGGAGAAGAAAGGAGGAAGGAGATTGACCCCAGATACCCCAAAATTCCATGTGACTGACTGGCAAGACACAGGTAGCTGATGACCAGTTTGCTTGTAGATCTTGCAAACTGGTAGTTAACTAGTTGTTTGTTTATTTCTTTATTATTTTTTATTTATATTTGTATTTTTATTATTATTATTATTATTGTATTATTTGTTCACCCTATCTTATTAAAATCTGTCCAAAAAAAAATTATAACTGAAAAACAAAATCAACAACTTCTTTCCCCAGACTTCCCCAGCACAGAGACAACAACAGCAAGATCTACAAGCAAACTGGTTTTTAGCTACCTGTGTCTTGCCATTCAGTTACATGGAATTTTGGGGTATCTGGGGTCAATCTCTTTCCTCCTTTCTTCTCCCCATTGTGTCCCCAGACACCCCTACTACAGAGAACAAATATCCTAGTTAAATTACTCCCTAAAACTACTCTTCAATTCCCCTTTATTTTCCTATGTTCTCTAGCTCAAAAAACGTGCTGCTCTCTCCTCTCACAAATACAGACTGGCTGCTGTGAGACTCTGACATCCTTATATATGGCTGTAGAAAAGTAGAGAAAACTTTTGTGTGGTGAGGAAACATTTTTCTTCCCATTGATATCAATGCAATGAGCTAGGTGAAAAAAAGCGAGAAAAGGGCACTTTTCTTGGGGATATTTTTTGCCAAGCGGGAAGTGTCATTATTTGCTGATTTTGGTTTGAGGAGAAAGTTTTCACCCAACCCTAGTCCTGGGATACAACACACCCAATCAGAGAGGTAAGAAATAAAACAACATGATTGATCTGAATGGAGAATTTAACTTTTTTTAGTGCTATAAAAGTGTTGGAAACCTCTCTAGCCATCAAGGGGTTAACATTCTCATTAAAATCTGTATGAATTTGGGGTATTTTTATTTTTCCATATGATGCAGTTAGATTGCTCTAGAATTGCTCCAGTTCTACTTAGTACATCAGCCTTACTGCTTCTGTTAATGATGTATGATTCCCATGTAAATTCAGTAGCATTATATTATTAGTGTATTAAAAGAAACGATGGACTGTATGAATTGCACTCACTGACATTTCAGTGAACTTTCAAAGATTCTGTTCTAAATTTCAATGCATGATGCTGAGAAAAATTCAATTTAAATAGCAGCAAGGAATCAAGATGAGCTTGGAAATGAACCAACTGCAGGTGCATGACCCTTTAATTAGAGTGATTAGAACAACTTCTTATTTAGTTATTGCTGTTTATTGTCAAAAAGGTGGCAAAGAGTTGGTTGTACTCAAATACTTCCTGCTGAACCAGGAAACTGGGTCTTCCATAATTGATTCTAACAAGGATTTACAAGATCAATCAGGCCAATCTATGCAACTTCGCTTTTATCAGAAAAAGAGATTAGCATGTAATGTGAAGACATTGTGGAAGGTTATTTAGCAAGAATACTTTATTTTTACAGCACACCATTGATTTAGAGCTTCTTTATGCAGATGGGGGTTCAATATTTAGTTAATTAGTATACCAAGTTTCCTTCTTCAATAATACAAATTACCAGAAATCAATCTGTAAGACACAGTGTACTTCCCATCTTGTACAAATATTATTATTTTATCAAAACATATTGTCCCATTGGAGAGTAAGGACAGTGGGGTGCTTCAAAGAAAGAATAAAGTGAAAGATGGTGTTACTGGAAAGAGTGAAGCAGATTTGTCACTCCCATTCTCTCCTCATATTAATGCCATCACTAACTCCTGTCACTTTCTTTTGCGTAACATTGCTAAAATCCATCCCTTCCTCTGTCCTCTGCAGCATGAATTACTCTTTTGTCACCTAGTTTGTCCCTGCCCCACTCCTCTGAAAATCTCTCCAATGGTTGACTACCAAACTCTGAATATCTTACAAAATCTTACTTCTCTCATTTATTTTTTTCAAAGCACAAGCCATGAGGAAAAAATGCCCTACTGGCCTAGTGCCAGCAGGTCTTGTTGGCCAGTGCGGTTCACTTTTAAAAGGGCGACCTATGAAACATTGCAATCTAGCTCATCCGCAGCTGTTCCTCTAGTTCTTCAGAGAATTTACCCAGCCTCCTCAGAGATTTATTTCTCCTCCAGCACTGCTCTGGGCTCTCTGTCCCTCTTAATAAATAAATATTCGCTTTTAAGTAGCTGGGTTAAGATGGAGGGATCCCCATTTATGAACAGATATCATCCAGTGCTGCTCTGGCCCCTCTTTCCCTCTCTGCCTGCAGACTGAAAGAGCGGAGCATGCAGAGAGGGAGAGAGAAGCCGAAGAAGTGCTGGATGAGACCTGTTCATAACTGGGTATTCCTCCATCTTAACCAAGCTACTTAAAAGTGTATATTTATTTATTAAGCAAGAGAGAGAGCCAGGAGCAGTGCTGGATGAGAAATAAATCTCTGAGGAGGCTGGGTATATTCTCTGAAATTCTAGAGGAGTATAGAGCTGATATAGATTACAGCCGAGACATGGACGTGTTACATAAATCCTACATAACCAAGAGATGTTGCATAGCAGCAGGTAATGTTTATAACCAGGCTGTTCTGTTCAGACAGGGTCACTGTAATTGGCTGTGGTAGCTGCAGATGAGCTACACTGCGATGTTTCATAGCGCAACCTGAGAATCTTCCGCTTTCATGCAGTGCAAAATTCTCAGGTCGCCATTTTTATCATGGCGACATGGTAAATGAGTGAAGTGAGCATAGGACCTTTTAAAAGGATACCAGCCAGTTGCCACTGGCCATTGTCAGATGTCCTTCTGAGTCCATAATTGCAGAATTTGCAACTTCTGTTCTTGCTGCTGCTGAGTTGTTAAAGCAACAGGATGATTTGGCAGCTGAAAGGTAATGGGATCAACAATAGCAGTAACATGGGTGATGGATGATGAAGGTTCCACTTGCCACAACTATCTCCATTACTGCGACTGCAGTCTTCAGTCGCTTAGTGTCCGTTACTGCTCCAGCAGAGTGCAAGTGGCCTAGTCTCCGTTACTGCTCCAGCAAAGAGCAAGTGGCCTAGCCTCCGTTTACTGCTATGGCAGAGTAAAAGTGGCCTAGTCTCCTTTACTGCTCCGGCAGTGTTCTAAGTTGCTCAGCCTCAGTTACTGCTCAGGCAGTTTATCATTGTCTGCTAACCTATTACTGGGTATTACTCATCTTTAAGCTCTCTAACCTAGATGAGCTTCTTAACAGACCTCTCCTCACATGGGACTGTTTACACTCGCTGAAGGCCATTAACCCAAATTCTGCCTGACCTGTGTCAGTATATCGTGTTATGGACTCTATGTTTATACTGGACCTGTGTAGGCATATGTAAATGTAACCTGTCTTGTGTCTGTATTATTCTGAAAATATATTACAGGACCTGTGAGGGTTATTGTATTGCTGAATGCGTAGGATAAAACGGTGTTTTAGCCTAACCCACTGTGTCTGTGTGTCAAACAAACCGTTACTGTGGGGTTAAATAACATCTGAGGGCACAACTGTATCCAAACACCATGACACCAGAAACCAAGTACTGTCGCTGTCACTATACCCCTTGTCCAGATCCTGCCAAAGACAAATGACAACTTGCTAACAGTTTAATAGTAATGATGCACCCTCCCTGCTACCATCTTAGCATATTCTGTGGGATGGAATCTCTTTAGATGCCACTTGTTGCCCTGCCTGAGATTCTCCTCCACCACAATGCCATATGTGGTCAGTGCACCACACAGTGTGCAATGGGTGGAGATGAACTGCCACATCCTAACACGAACAGATTGGCTATCATTTGACAGGGGAGGTAACAATGAACAAGGTGGATTGGCAGGAGATGTAGTTACCGTAGAGGAAGAAGGTGATGGTGAAGGCGAGCTAGTTATATCACTTGTCATGGAAAATCCAGTCTCTGCCTCGGTTTCTCTACTCTTCCTCCTCTTTGATCTTTGCCTCACCTCTTGTTGCCTTTCTGGAGTGTGAGGGGTACAGCAACAGTGGTGCTTGATTTCTGTGGTGGGTTTAACATGTTTGACATAAATTTCATGGTGTCTATGTTTCATGTGTGATATCAGGGTGCTTGTGCCAAGGTGCGATCCCTTCTTTCCTCTTCTCACTGACTTGTCACAAACTGTGCACAGTGCAGTTGGTAATGTCTGCACTGTGCCTGCCCCAAGAGAAAAATAGTTCCACACCCATGAATTCTGGGGGAGGGATAGGGAACATGTGGAGAAGAATGGCCTCTTTCTTCTTGTCCTATACATTACCCTACACTGTCTGTGGCAGAGGATAATGCTGCTGCTGTTGCTGCTTCTGCCTCAGATTCAGGACTGCAACTAGGACCAGGAGTATTGCTGCTGGCAAGTGGAACCTGTCCTAGTCAAGCATCACTTGTTGACCCCATTCCCACTGGGTCCACAGTGGTCTGTGGCACCCTAGCTTGCTTCTCAGCATACCAGTTATGCCAGTTAAGGCTTACTGGAAAAAGAGGCCCTCAATGGATACTGGGTACACCATACATTAAAATAACCTTTTGGAAGGGTCCTGGAAATTGCTATAAATTTCTGATCTAGATTACCATCTATACACAATTGTACTTACAGTTGGTAAACATATATATAGAGAAGCACACACATTTGAAACTTTTATGATCCTTTATGAGTACTGTTGAGTTGCAGACTGCAGATTGAGATACTTAATATATCCTTTAAAGATAGAAACCACTTTCAGTGAAATATATAAAACAGATTTCCACATGCTTCACCCTCTGTAAACCACAAAATTAATCAAGAATCAGGATGATAAAGCAAATGAATAACAATATATTCATTTATATTTAAATAGAATCTGATTCAATTACACTTTTGGCTGAATAGAAAAATCTTCCTTTACATTGAATGGTCTGTGATAGAACTGAATGGACTACAAGTAACAAAAAATGTACTGGCTTAAAATTCTTCTCTTTAACAAATATGCTATGAACTATAGTCATTATGCCGAAATATAAATGCATTGCTGTGTAAATCAAAACTATAGAATGTTAATAGTATGTATCACATATTGGACATCTGTTTAAAGAAGGAGTGTAGTAATTCTGGGGCAATTTTGGAACACACCAGCTGCAGGAGAGAAATAAACAATGGACTCTGGTACAGTTGATTTGTCCTAAGATCATTCCACTTTTCTTTTGAATATAAGGCCCCTAAGATGTAAGGAAGATAATAAATGAAATAGTTGATTTGTGGTAAACACATATAATTAAATTAAATGAAAGCCAGAAGGTCAAATCAATTAATATATTCATATAAGATTGTTTAAAGTAAAAATAAAATGTTACTATTTCTAGAATGAATATTTATATTGTTATTTCTAGACTAGTTGAACAGCCCGTTACACGGGCCACAGTGCCTCTGGCAGCCGGTCGCGGGGCAGTCACGCGCAGTAGAGACTGCCCGTGCCAATGCTGGCGCGGGCAGTCTCTACTGGGCATGACTGCCGCACGTGCAGCAGTGCCTACTGCGCATGTCGGGCGTTACACACAATTTAGCGAATTATTATATAGGATATCATATTCCCCTAAGGCATATTTACAATACTTATAAATATAACAAATACCCCTACCACTTGTACCCTATTAAATAACTGACACTAAAATGTATAACAACAGAAAACATCTTAAAAAAATCTCCCCACTTAAAAAACAGAGTTAAATACAAATATAAGCATATATTCCAAGTATCAGTAATCCTAAATGTGTCCTGTATATAAATAATCTGGAAACATGCAGTGATGAGCACATTCATGATATTTCATACTACACATACATAGGGGGAAATTCACAAAGAGGTGATAAAGCGGAGATGACTTCTCCAGTTCCTATGTTATTCTATAGAGCCTATGCACTAAGATTTTTTCAACTTTAGAGATCTTAGTGCATAGGCTCCATAGAATAACATAGGAACTGGAGAAGTGATATGACTGGATAAGTCATCTCCACTCTATCACCTCTTTATCACCATTTCTTGAATCTCCCCACCCCATCTTTAACAGTTATGTTGATTTTTGTATATGTTTCCAGCTTAAAGAAGGTATTAGTATATATTTAATCATGTTATATTTTTAATAAATATTCTTTATTACATTGTGTCAGATTATAAAACAAATAATTCTCTCCATTGTTTAGATTATTTATATGATTGACACATTTAGGATTACTGACACTTTTAATATATGCTTATATTTATAATACTACTGTATGCTGCTTATAATAATTATATATTATACTAAGCATTTATGCATTAGATATTTAATTAAGTTTTAAAACAATATTCTTGACTCTAAATTACCTTCTCTGATTTATCACCTTCTTCATTGCACTTTGTATATTATCTACATGCCATCCATTAATCAAACAGAATAAAATACTTTGCCACAAAACACACACTAACTCATTGGGAAAGGTTAAGTACATAACACATAAATTTAAGACGCTTGCTCATACAGCATTGTCGAACTACTGCACAAGTGGTGTGATGCAAAAAACATGTGCAATCTCTGTTTCCTGTGTGAAAACCACTAGGCAATAGGTTTGCTCATGATTTTGTTGAATTTGCATGAAAAAAAATCAAGATTAGCGAATAGCAGCGCATATTTTTTTTGTGGGAGTGGCCAGGATTAAGGAATCTGTGTGAGTACAATAGCAAATTTGCCTAATGCAGGAAGTGCTATTGTGAATGAATTTATACGTCTGTGTAGTGTTGTCATAAAAAGGAATTTTTTTATGCGCAGTTCAAGAAGTGTTCGGTATTCAGCTGCCTGGATTAGAACATGCGCAAAATCTATCTGAGCACAAAAATTCCTTTATCAGATGCGAACATTTCTTGCATCGTGCCAGAAGTTCCAAGCCCAGGATACACCAGTTTCCTATCAAGCAGAACTTATTGAAATAAGACCAAGATAACTTAAAGCAGAGAGATCCACACATGTCCTTATTTTTTACTTTAAAGGTGCCCTATCACTTAAAAATAATGTTAGCAATTCTGGGGTAAAAATGACATATTATAAATTTTTTATTCCATAAAATAATTTTTGAGTTTTTAAGATATATACATTATGCTAATTAAGAATTAAATGAAAGTACTCCCTGTTTTAGCCCTACATTACCACCCTCTCTCACTATCACTTAGCCCTATATGCACTGCCCACCTCCACTAGCACTGAGTGGGTTAGTTTATGTAGAACTGAGACATGAAGCGCTTACATATCATGGCTTACTCCCTGAAGGTAAGGACCAGGGATATTTTATACATTCATTACTAAACATATTTTTACATTTTTGTTATGTATTATTTTAATCAGGTTTCACATTTTTTGTTGTTTCATGAACCCATAAGCTATATTTATAGTTTTCAAGGTAGCATCTTTTCATTTGGTACATGTTCTAAATATACATCCTGCAATTCTTTTGCAAAACATCAAAAAAATAAAAAATGCTACATTTTATTAGGATTTTAATTGTTTCCATATACCTCAAAATATATTCATCTACATCTTCCAGTTATGGAAATATGTCTAAGTTTGCAATGTATTGTTTGATTTAAGATACACATATTTACAAGGTGTATGTTAGTTTGAAAATTGGAGATTTTTCTGATTTTTTTTTTTTTTTAAGGCTTGGAACTTAAATTGTACACCTAAAGCACAAAATATACTACCAAAGGATCTTTGAAAAGAATATAAAATTCCAGATTCAGAGAGCTGTCATTTGACTTTCTAGCCCAAGTCTGGATTGCTCTGAAATCTCCCTAAAATGATACTATTGACACAAAAGATATCTAAGATAGTAAAATATTTTTAAACCAGGAATATGTATCTCTGCCTAGGTAGCTACATGCCTTCTGAGTAAAATGATATTCAACTGGTATGAGTTGACATATCATAGAGGGTGGCATTAAGCACTAAATTACACCTACCATAATCTGTTGATTTTCTTACGTTTTGTCAAATATGATATGTCTGCACTCAAATTGTTATAATAAATATAGAACTAAAGAAAAAGTAGACAAGCATAGCATTTTGGAAAATAAAAAAAAATTTTTCCAGAAGGCAGAAGACAGTCTGTAGAAGAAAATAAGGATTTATATTTACATTTCCACCTCTTCCTGAGAAAAAATATATAATTGGTATGGGAAGAAATATTCTAGGAAGCACTAACAACAAACTGTACCTACCATAATCGAAATATCTTTCAGTGTATATTTATATCATTGACATTACATATAAAGATAAGGTAGACAGGCAGGCCTTTTTGGAAAGTAGGAAACCCACCACATGAAATGAGGGTTCATGTGTCTTTCTACCCCAAGGCTGTTGGACATAAATGTGTCCAGAGAGTATTGCTATAGTAAAAACAGGGATTTTTATTTTTGACGCTACTTATAAGGGCCTGAACTACGGTTGTTGGTGCCCAGATGCAGGAACCCACGGTATTGGATTCTGCTGGACGAAGGGGACAAGAGAATTGGCGTAGTCACGGTCACGAAAGCCAAGGGTCAGGAGTGGAGAAGACGGAATAGTCACGGTCACGGTAGCCAATGGTTGGGAGAGGAGAAAGCAGAGTGGTCAAGGTCACGGTAGCCAATGGTCAGGAATGGAGATATCAGAATGGTAGGGGTCACTAGTCTAGGTCAGTAGCCACAGAAAATGCAGACAGAATAAGCTGTAAGGGTATGGGGCTAATACAAGCAAGCCCTGAGCGAAGGGACACCAGGGTTTAAGTAGTGGTGGTGTGGTTTGCATACCTGTCCTCTGATTTGTCCCCACAAACAGGTCCCGCCCCTCCACACTTAATGTATGTGTATAGTGCGCCCGTGCAGTGGCGCGCCCCCAGCCACGTCCCTTCCCCGGCCCGAACTGCCAACACACACACTGGAGCCACTAGACACCACCAGGACAGGACCAGAGGGGAACGCCGCCAGGACGCCGCGCGCACCACGGGCACACTAAGAGGAGGACCCAGAGCAAACCAGGAAGGAGGGTAAGCGCCTGAAACTACTACATTTTTGAAAATCATGAATATCTAGTAGATACTACCCTCACAAGAAAATAATTATACCTCATTAATATAGGCCGACCTACTCTAGAGAGCTCCAGAAGTATCTGGAGAAAGTCCCGTGTCAAACTTTCACGTGGCTCCTGCTAATCATTTAACATGGCAATGTTGTAATGCGTAACTCATAACAACAAAGCCTAATATAAGACGTAAAAGATACATCCGTTGTCCTGAGTAATTCAAGTTATTATGGCACACAGTTGCTAGTAGTCTTAAAGTTCCACTTACTCGATATAATTACTAGCCCGCTTTTCATATACTATCGCTAGCCTTTAACATATTATAAACGTAGAACACTAATACTGACACTCAGAAACCTGCAATATTGCTACGCTTGAATAAATCGCTAACTCACCCTAATATAATTCCTACACTACTATCTCGCTGCTCTCCTTCTGTTCACTATCTATTCAGCTAGTTCTATGAAGATTTCTCTTTCACGGACGTTTCCCTGACTGAGTCAATAATACTGATCACTCATTGAAGTGAACACTAAGAGTGAGCTAATACTCCCTAGGAGATATTCAGTTCCCCCCTCCTAATTGCCCAACGTGTTTCGCCGTGTTACATAACGGCTTCATCAGGGGCTTATGTGTTAGCCCCTGATGAAGCCGTTAGGTAACATGGCGAAACTGAATATCTCCTAGGGAGTATTAGCTCACTCTTAGTTGTTATGAGTTACGCATTACAACATTGCCATGTTAAATGATTAGCAGAAGCCACGTGAAAGTTTGACATGGGCGTCCTGCATTAACGGCTTTTTGAAACTCCAGTTACCTGCAGCCATTGCGCTAAACTAAACAACTACCTAGTTAAACATCATACATCTACAAAGTTACAGTGTGATTATTCCAGCAGACATATACCATGATTAAATATTAGACTTATTTGTTATACATTGTAACACTGCTCTTTGAGAATACTAGCAGAAGCCATGTGGATAATTTAATACAGGCATTCTGCGGGATTGTGTAAACTGCTGATCATTCTTGAGCTATGATGTTAGATCAAGTAATCACTTAGTGACTCAACGAAGAGTTCTGACTTATTGTATATACCCCTAAGCGGAAATATAACCCCAAATAAATGTTTGTTTTATAAGGTGGATGCTAGAGCCTGAGAGACTGAGTACCGGACTATTTAGGATCTCAGACCCATAGGCTCTATACTACACCAGTTTTAATAGGCTCTATACTCTAGTGGCCAATTACTGTTTATTTCCTCTTTTTTCTTCTTTTTTAATTTAATATTGAATAAAGGTTATGTCTTACGAGTGTTGCTTTAAATGAAATAGTGGGGGCATAGCACTGAACTGCCTCTTAATATATAGCGATATTAGGGATTAGTTTTAATCCAAAGCTTATACTTTATTTTTGTTTTTTGTTTGATCTGCCAGTGTGTCTTGTAATACTCAGGAGAAGGGAAGGAGAAGATTTTGCCAAGTTTGACAGCAGGGGACCCTAAGTCACACTTGACATCACCAAGCAGTCCCACCAGTGCTAGTACTACTACTAAAAAGGTCCAGCAGCTTGTTAGTGTTAGGAGTGAAGGAAGCGGTAATCATCATGTTATTAGTGACTGTGTGGAGGAAGACTCAGGGGCTAAAATTGAGGTGGTTGGTGTTAGTAGTAGTAGTAACAGTGATGGTGAAGCAGACAGTGGGGCTAGTGTTATGAGAGTGGTAGGGGAAGCAATTGAAAGCATCCAAACTAGTGGTCAAGGGACCCCGCACAATTCCAGTGACCCTGGGAGTCCCCTTCTCCCCACAACACTGTCCATGTGGAACATGATCCTGAAGAAGGCAGAATTGTTACCACCGCAATAATACGACAACCACCAGAAGCACAGATCAGCTGCCTGTGCCTGCTAATAGCACTGCCAGTCTACCTTATTCAACTCACCAAGAAATAGCAAGTGTGACATTAGGGGACCCTCTGTCACATTGCTCGTCACCTCCTCCAACCAGCAGTGAGATGTCTGTAATAGAGCAGCAGCAGCAACAGAGATGGACTAGTGGTGATTGTGATGATGGTGGTGGAGAAGCTGGGGTGCAAGAGGCATCGATGGCATTTTTAACCCAAACTGAGAAGGAATGGGAGATAGGGATGGGGATGGGCATCACACCACCACTAGCAGTGAAATTTTGGAATTTGCAGAGTTTGCTACTGCTCTTGCTAAGATGCAAGGGCAGCAGGATGCCTGTGTCTTGCTAGTCAGTCAGACTGAATTTTGGAGTATGTGAGATCAACTCATTTCTCCCTTCTTCTCCCCCGAAGTGCCCCCAGAGTCCCCTAATACAGAGAACAAATGTCCTACTTAAAAGACTCTCTAAACTAAGCTTAACTTCCCCTTTATTTGCCTATCTTCTCTAGCTCATCCCACAAACACAGAATGACATGCTGTGAGAACCTGACACCCTTATATATGGCTATAGAAAAGTAGAGAACACTTTCATGTGGTGGGGAAACATTTTTCTTCCCATTGATTTCAATGCAATGAGCTAGGCTAAAAAACTGGGAAAATGGCATTTTCTGCTGGAAATTATTCGTCAATGGGGAAGTGCCATTTTTATGAGATTTTGGTTTCAGGCAAAAGTTTTCGCCCATCCCTAAAAATAAGTATTTGAAAGTCAAAGTTGGGAGTCCTACAGCAACATATGCTTTTGAAAAATGTGTTCCTGCTTAATTGACACTTGCACATACTTCTGATAATGTCAAGAGATAAAAAAGTACAGCCTACAATGTGGCAGATGTGTATGATAATGGTGGAGGGGGACTGTATACATACAGTATATACACACACACACACACACACCATTATCATGTTTATGACAAATTAAAGCTATCCTTCTTCTTTGAATACTGATACACATAACATTACTTATTAGTTATAGCAGTGGTACCAAGTCTGGTAGATCGTAGCAACCCTTCTTCACATCCATCCTTCTCCTCCTCCTCTTCAACTGTACTGTTATTAATACATTTGGCCTGACTTTCTCTTTCATAGCTTTTGGATCCTGAGTGAAGTATCTCCATACTGTGGACTTCATGGACTAAGGGATTCCCAAGGGGCTGCAACTACTACTGGTGCTAAATGTTGATGCAGTTCTACTGCTACCACTACTAGGTGTCAAAATTGCAGCACTTCCAGCAGCAGAGGCACTCGTCAAAGCTAAGGTTGTGGATGTTAATAACCTGTCTTGCTGTTTTTGTTGCTGCTGGCTACTCAACACAAGATTGCGTGACTGAATGGAACTTGGACTTGGAAACAGTGATGATGCAAAGAACCTCTGCTACAAGGTCTTGTAAAAAACCCCACAATGTCAAATCTATACGGCGCTTCCAGGGGCAAATACAAATAGATTTTCAGAATAAAATACACTTTATTGTATAAGATGTAGAAGATTTATTTGATAGCAACCCAATCATGTGTCCATGATCTGAATAGCAGAGAGAATAAAAAGTCTAGTAGCAATTTTCAATAAATGTTGGTAATTATAGTGATAGCACCCCACAAAATCTTATACCTCTGGTGGCGCAATCACAAACCCAGTATATAGTCTGTATTAAAAACAACTACAGCGACTGCTGTGGTGCATCATAAACTCCTATATCCTCAAACTGAAGTGCAGCTAGCAATTGATTGAGAATCAAAGGCAAAACATTGCCTTTGATTCTCAATCAAATGTTGTTACACGGATAATCCCACTATTTAAATAAGACAAGCCAATGTTATATACTGGAAGCATATCCAGATCTCCCGTGCACAATACCTAAAGCCAGTTAAGAGTCCATGAATACAGCAAATGAAGGCCCTAACAATACATGTACCCACCACAAAAAAATGTAAAATTAAAATGTATAAAAAAATATGAATAAAAAACAAAAATAAAGTATAAAAATTGAAAAAAAGGGGCAAAAACATTCAAAACATACTAGAACTTGTATATACTCTATAAATCCAGCACAGAGACAACAGCAAAATCAGCAAGCAAATTTGACCCTAGCTGCCTGTGTCTTGTAGGTCAGTCACACCAAATTTTGGATATTTGGGGTCAACCTCCTTCCCCCCAGAGTGCCCCAGTCTTCCCAAGTACAGAGAACAAATGTCCTACCTAAAAGACTCCCTAAACTAAGCTTCAATCAAGAACTTGTATATACTGTATAAATCCAGCACAGAGATAACCGCAAAATCAACAAGCAAATTTGACCCCAGCTGCCTATGTCTTGCAGATCAGTCATACTGAATTTTGGGTATTTGGGGTCAACTTCTTTCCCCCCAGAGTGCCCCAGTCTTCCCTAGTACAGACTACTACTTAAAAGTCTCCCTAAACTAAGCTTCAATTCCCATTTCTCCTCTCACAAACACAAAATGGCATGCTGGGAAAGCCTGACACCTTTTTATATGGCTGTAGACAAGTAGAGAAAACTTTCATGTGGTGAGGAAAAATTTTTCTTTTTTTCTTCCCATTGATTTCAATGCAGTGAGCTAGGTGAAAAAAGCAGGAAAATGGCACTTTTCGTGCAAAATTATTAATCTAGCTGAAAGTGCCATTTTTTGCCAATTTTGGTTTGAAGCAAAAGTTTTCACCCATCCCTAGTAAAAACACACATACAGCAGACAACCAATGTCCAGCAAATGCACAAGGGGAGGAGGAGTGGGGGAAGGAGTAGGAGCAGTGCAGGGATGTATTAGTAAAATGGTAGTCCAAAAATTGATTGCAGCCATGGTTGCTGCAGCTTTTGCAAAAAATTATGGCGATCCCTCTTCTCCTAAGGAAGATACAGTTTGTCAAAGTCCCACCAAGAGTTCCACCATCTAAAAACACTGAAAATGACAAGGAGTTAAATACTAGTGTTGATAGCATAATGGAAGAAGGTGTAGCAGCTCAACCAGCTGCTGCATCTGACAGTGAGACAAACAAGCACAAAAACACCTCTCCTGAAAGTAGTAGTGAATGGAGTGCAAGTTAAAGAAGCAGCAAGAGAAGCAGGGAATGACCTAATGATGACTTATAATGATGTAGATCTAGAATATATTCCTCCAGCATCCTCCTCTTTTTCAGATACAGATGAGTTGAGAAGTTGAGACTCAGAGAGAGAGATGATTATGATGATGGCAAAGGCTAAATCTTTCATCACTGAAAAAGGACTGTGCCTGTCTATAAACTGAAAATAATTGGAAAGTCTGACCCTGGTCAGGCAAAGATGCCAAAAAATACAAAATATACTGTCAGTCATCAGTCATCTTCAGCATCATTACTGCTTCCAAGTCAAAGTCCCATTCAGCCACACAGACTACTAGTGTTGAGTAACCAGCAATAACACAGATTACCAACACCCACAGCCTTAGCTGCTGTTTGAAATTAAGCAACATCTATTCCCAGTAGTAGTAGCAGCCCCTTAGGATACCCTCAGTTAAAGGGGATCTTTCATCAAAATATGATTTAAGCTTAATCAGTTGTGTTATATCCATGCATGTGTTTTTTTTCCCCAGAACTATTTGGTTTTCATTAAAATCCCTGCACAAAAATTTACCTTGTGACGTAACTGTGGTCCTCGGTACAGTACAAGCTGTACCGTATTGAAACTGAATCAGTCCCCATTCTCTGTAAAGTGCACGCCCAATCTCCCTCCCACTTTCGCTTTAGACCAGGCGTGCTCGTGCACTGAATGGTATTGTACATTGTATATAGTGCGGCCTCATGCTTTGCTAAATATAGAGCAGGAGCAAGCAGAGCAGACCAGCACTGAAAGGGCACGATTAGGCATTGGGTGCGGGCAAGACTGAGATTACAGGCATGACGTGTGCACAATGGGATGGGCCAAACCAGCAATGTCACTCCCAGCCTCCAGTACTGCAATGAATCTTGGGAGCAACGTAAGCAGCATGGCACCACTCTTCTTCGTGACTGCAACTTAAACATTACATTTTAAAACAACCATTACTTATACAACACTTTTATATGTATTTTATATGTGTATAAGGGATGATTGGGCAATAAAGGGATTAATGGTTATATGTGAAACATCCCTTTAATGAAGTCCATAATATGGAGATACTTCACTCATGATCCAAAAGCTAAGTACGTTGCTATCTGTTGTCTATTTGAAAAGCATGTGAGCATGGGGAAAATAGACACCCAGGCACCTCCTCAATGAGATCCCACCTGAAGTGCAACAACAGGTTTGACTGGGAAGCACACCATCAACATGTCAGAGGTGTCACAACTAACAGTAGCTGAAGCAATTCAAAAGGTTTTTGGGGCTCGGGGACACCTAATAGAAGTAGTGATATTGATGTGTCAGAGAGTGCACCAAGAGTTTGTTCATTCCAATTAGCACCTATGGCTCATGCAGCAGAGAAGCATGACACAGAGTCTACTGTAGGTGCTGACAAGTCATATGCTGCCCACACATGCTGCCTCCACCTCTACCACCTCCTCTAGTAATGTTGATAAAATTACAGGGTTCTTCTGCCATGTACTGGCAATCCACTCTTATGAAGTTTTGGGGAAGGAGTTAAAAAATAATTACAAAGTTTGCCAAGATGTTGGCAGTGTACATGCTGCCACATTCATATGTTGAAAAGGGAGGATTTAGAGAAACTGTTGTAGCTCCTTGCTGGCATATCCCAAGCCACAGTTATTTTTGCAGGGCTGCTAAGACAGATTTGTGCAAGCAGGTGGTTAGTGGTAGTGGGCAAAAAGCTGGAAAGCTTGTACATCAAGAAAATACAGCTGACAACAGATATGTGGAGAATTGGGCAGAGTACAGACTATATGACTGTGATTGCTCACTAGGTTTCCCTCCCACAACCAGTTCATTAAGTAAAATAGAGTAGGTGATAGCTGGTTTTGTATCTGCTGATAATTGCTCTAATATAATTGCTGGCTTTTGAATGGGTGATATGGTGCATGCACTCTGCTTTTGCCAAGGTTTCCTTTTGAAAGGCTGCATGCAAAAGAGAGTGTGAACATTTAAGACTTTAACCATGTCGCCTGGATTAAAACAGTGACATGACAATCTCGCAGTGTATGACTGCGAGATTGTCATGTTGCCTAGTCAATGGTCGCATACATTTCTTATACAGCCGGTGATTCTCTTCACCTTACGTTTGAGCCTTAACATTTTTTTTCATACCTTTCTGTCAGGGCAGCCTCCTTCCGCATCTTTAGGAAAAGACTATTATAGCAAAACCCCACACAGAATCGGCTCACATACGGGTGGGCAAGACAGACATCCACATTTTCCAGCAACTGGTCCCCCAAAAACAGGCTATATATATATAGCAACTCCAGCCCAATAGGACTTATTTTCTCTTTTTCACATACCCTTTTCCCACCTGTCCTCCTCTTCACCCTCTTTCTTCCTTTTCCCTGCAGGAGGAGCTCTCAAACTCAGTCCCGGATCCCAAGCTTTCACTTCAGGGTCAGTAAGATCCTACCCCAAGGGTTCATGAGTGACAGCCCCTACTAAGATCCAGAGGCCCCTGGGCCATGGCCTCAAAAAAAAGCAAGCTTCAGTAACTTCTGATAGGATCAGGGTGTAGGCCACATAGTGTTCTGGTCACTCAAGCAGATCCTGCAGGGCCCTTGTTATCAATTAGGCCACCCCACAGTAGGTCCTCCAAGAAACAAATGGAGCATATAATCGTCAGTTCCACAAACTTGCTGCAGTAGTTGTAGGGGACATGGGCCTCTGCACACTGGGCCTCTCACATGCTGCTCTGCACCCTTTAGCTCCCCACCTCCACCAGAGCAGAGATCGGGCCACAAGGGGATCCCAGCTGCAAGATCGGTGTCAGTAGGTGACTCACTGTGCAGGCAATCCAGTCCCATGTGTCAGGTAGGCAGCTGGTGGTGATCCTGACAAGAACTTTTTAATTGTCTCTATGGTGCAGTTAGTGTACCCAAAAATTACTGCAGATCTTATAGTACATCAGGCACACTGCTTGCAAGGCAACAAAACAATCATAATATAGCTTAATGTAATATATACAATGGTGGTGCTAAATGGATATATCGCTGCTCCTCACCACTCATTTGCTGCCAGAAACAAGATCCCTGCTACTGGATCTACACTTAATAACACAATTGATAAATCTATTCTGGCGCTTCTGTGTAGTGAGTTTATAGAGAAGAATAAGTGCTTATCAACGATTTGTCTCATAAAAATAGATGTTTATTTAAATGACCATCTTGACGTATACGCAACTACATATAAAAAAATATGAAATGCCTATATATCAAATGACAACAATGTTGGAAAATACAGTAACACAATCTTACAATGATGGTGAAGTTCCTATTCCAGGCTACATTCTTAGATGAAATTGGATATACCAATCCACCTGCCTATTGTGATAAATGATACCAAAAATCTCTACTGCTACCTAAAGAAATTTTAAAACACAGTCTCAATGCTTACTATCCCCTTCATATGTCCATCCGACAGCGCAACAGCGGCACATAGAATACGCAAACAGTGAATGTGTCCCACTCCTCACAGGGTTAAGCCGACAGGAGCTGACTCAATCCCGGGTAACACCCCATACAATACCAACCAGGTCCTGGGGTTAAAATACACGAGCAATAGAAATCAACAACTACCTAACACCCACAGAGATGGACAAGGCAATATCATACAATGCAATATCTCCAAGTCACTGCTATGCCTTCCGGACCACCACACAGTTTTAAAAAATTAAATAATTAAAACATCCATATTAATATTTCAACATTGCCTTAATGCCATAAATTTGTCCAGCCCCCAAGGGAAAGAGAATCTTCAGTTCTCTCATCGGGGTACACACACAGCAACCAAACCACCTGTTGCTAAAATGTAAAAAAAAAAAATATAATAAAAAATTATGATCTATCAAAAAATGAGAAAAAAATAAATAAAAAATAAAAATGTAGCCAAAAAGAATATCCCAAAAATGACTTCTTAAGCACCGATTAATATCTTCAATAGTCTGTCTCATGATATTCAGGACTCTTACAGCGTGTGTATTGTACCATAGTTTATAGCTCAAGTAAATAATGTCTATACATTTTTTTGAGCAGGAGACTCTTCTTAATATGCATTTATTGATATATGGATCTGGATTTACCTCAAAAACAGTGCAAACACAACAGAGGAGAAAATCTAAGCTAGTAAGTTTATTGAAATAAAAAGATAAACTGTAAAAAAATTGCACTTACAATAGCCCTACTCGGGCTTTATGCATTAAAACAGGTCCCTTCCCCTGGTAGCCAGTGAACTGTTTCCTCTGGTACTCCTGCTCACCTGTCTTTAGTCCATTTTCCCGGATGTTAGGATCTCCGGTTCAGTTAAATAGTGCTAACCTGTTGTTGGATAATAAGGGTCCAGCACCAGAATCTACAAACAGTGGACAAGGCCATTTGTTGTTACTCATCCTGCAGCAAACACAATTGAAGTGATTTATTTTTCCATCTTTCATCCATCACTACATCATTTCTTGAGAGGATCATCTGTATCATTCATCCCTTTACCATAACATACTCATGAATCATTGGTTACTTTATTCCATCATTTCATTTGTTTCATCTCATGCCATTTCCATGTCTATTTTTCTTGGGACATCCTGTTTTTCTTGTGACATTGTGTTTTAACTATTTTTTATTTTCTATTTTCATTTTTATGTTTCCATTTATTAATCTGTAGATCATCATCACTTCATATATTGTTGTATATTTGTTTTTTCTGTCATGTCTTTATATTTTCCTTGTGAGACTGCTTAGTTTATCGTAGGATCATCTCTAAATATTTCATATTTATTTCAGCATTTCACTTTGGTAAGAGCACTCTGTAAGCTAGGATTTTTTTTCTATTCAAATATTCATTGATATATATCTTGATTATTGTCAGTATACAGAAACTCTTCTCAATGTGCATACAATATATTTGACTTCTAGTATTTCCAGTACTCTAAATATTTCCTTTGCTTCAGGTGACACAATGTCTCAGAATCCAGACTACCACCGTTATTTATATATTTTCAACCTCATTCACTTGTAGATAGTTCTTTCATCACTCCATAATATCTTTAGAGGCTATAGCTGTAAACCTCGGCATAAGCCAAACTCACGGTTTTGGTGTTTTCTTGGGTCCTTTCAATTCACTGAAGCTGAGTCCGTCTCCAGTGTCCTTTGTTAAATTTTCCTGCTAGAGTAATTACTTCTCTGGACGCCTTTACAAATACTAATATCCTTAACTTGACTGTAGATTCAAAATCACACACTTCTTATCAACGACTTCCAATGCGTTTTGGGATCTAACAGACCCCTTCTTCAGGGAAATTTTTAGTTTGATTGCTCACAAAATATCCAATTTTTGAGTTCTTATATAGGGCTCCAGGTGGATAACACTTGATTTCCCCCTTAAAGGCAATGTAGTAAAAAGTTCTTAAAGACAATGTGAAAAAACATAATCTACATATTCATTTAACCCCAAAATAGGGGATATATACACATATATTCCTCAACTTATTACAACTTGTTCTGTGCTTATCCAGGGTCAGAGTTTTCAATGGCTTTTCTCAGACACAGTGCTCCTTTTCAGGGGTGGAAGATTCAGCCTTTGACTTTCTGCTAACCTTATAGCTATGTCATAATCCTCACTCTCAACTTCATCTGTATCTGAACAAGAGTAGGACACTGAAGAGATATATTCTAGATCTGCATCATCATCATCAGTCATCATTAGGTCATCCTCAGCAGCATCAACATCATCTGACAGTTCTTGGCCATTACCCTTATATTCCTCTATGCTTTTAGAGGTCTCAAACAATTTCTTTTACTGTAACAAAGTTCACTACTACTTTGAGGACTGGTGTTTTGGTGCTTGTATGTCTCACTGTCTGATGCAGCAGGCAGTTCAACTGCTATGCCTTCCTCTATTACACTACTGCCATCATCAACACTTGAATGCGACTTGTTGTCGTCTTCAGTGTTCTTCTTATATGGTTCTTTATTTGTGCGGAGACTTTGACAAAATGCATCCACCCTTGGAGTAGAGGGATCATCATCATTAATTGCACACTCTGCAGCAACTATTGCTGCAGTCAGTTTTAGAACTGCTACTTTACTCTCACATCCCTGCAATTCTCCACCCTTCCCCCTCCCCTTGCTGCTTGTGCATTTACTGGACATTACTCAACTATTGTGTTTTTACTCTACACTACACAACACAACTGATGGAGTATGATCTCTTTTTAAATTGTCCACCCTGTCTTATCACTCTCACAGTCAGTCCAAAAAAAAATTATAACTGAAAAACAAGATCAACAACTTCTTTCCCCAGACTTCCCCACCCAGTACAGAGACAATAACAGCAAGATCAGCAAGCAAATAGGTCCCCAGCTGCCTGTGTCTTGCCAGTCACTCATGTGGAATTTTGGGGTATTTGGTGTCAACCTCCTTCCTCCCTTCTTCTCCCCAGAGTGCCCCACTGACTCTACTAATACAGAGAACAAATGTCCTACCTAAAAGATTCTCTAAACTAAACTTCAATTTCCCTATCTTCTCTAGCTCAAACAACTTCTCACAAACACAGAATGGCATGCTGTGAGAGCCGGACAACCTTTTATATGGCTGTAGAAAACTTTTGGGGGGAGAAAAATATTTCTTCCCACTGATTTCAATGCACAATGAGTTAGGTGAAAAAAGCTGGAAAAAGTGGAAAAACTTCACTTTTTGCTGGAAATTATTCACCAAGCGGAAAGTTCCATTTTTCACCGTTTTCAGTTTGAGGTAAAAATTTTCACCCATCCCAAGTGGGGACTATGGTTCAGAGATTTTTGTTGCAACCAATATAATCTGCCTGCCATCCCACTGTGAGGAATGTGAAACGTAAGCACCACCTTTTGAAAACACTGTGGGGAAGGGAGCCATAATAGCCAGATCCTTGTTGCTTGGGGGTAAAAATATGTAGGAAACCATGGGAGCCACTGCATTTCAACCCTGTGATTTTGATTAACATCTAGGTGGGTGGCGTGGAGTAAGACTACAGAAGTGAAAATGTAAGTACTTTTACTATTTGTACAAGTTAGGCTGCTGAATTCAGTAACCTCTCTCGCTCTCTCTCTCTCTCTCTCTCTCTCTATATATATATATATATATAGAGAGAGAGAGAGAGAGAGAGAGAGAGAGAGATTCTGTCAGCCGGGCATGGCAACAACCATAATCATCGCGTGCACTGACTGGGTGCCTTGATTATGACTATTCATCTAACAAATGTCTGCACTGCAATGTGCATTCTGTTTCAACTTGTTCACATTGATGCACACATGACTAGGGCTTGCAGCTGTTGTGTTGTGGGTCTCAGTGTTGCTGAGTAAATCTATAGTATGTTTGAAATAAGCACTAAGCTGTTGAGAGACTGTGGAATGAACCAATTAGAACTCACTGTGTATAGCATCATCTTTCTGCATTTTGCATCCTGCACATTGAGGGTAAATAGGACTGTGTGAGAGTACTGATGATTTGTCTTGATAAAGGTGCTAGGTTAAGCACTGAAACGTCAATGTAAATAAACTTTTTCTGCATATTATTATCACTATTTACAAGTCCTGTTAGTGTGTTTTTCCAATTCCAAGTTATACTACATGTAAAAATAGCACATTTAGCAAATAAGCAAATGGACTAACAGCAGCCATGTTTAGGACACTCAAATGGTTAATGTATACAAAGGCATGCTGTATACAAAAATGGAAATGGTATATGCTATTATCTTGTTGACAATTAACCGTGTGACATCAGAATGTTGCCCTTTTGATGTAGGTGACATTCTGATGTCGCCCTTTTAATGCAGGCAACATTTTAAATGCACCGTTTGTTGGTCGTCAAATAGTGGGCGACATTTCAATAGTGAACCATTCTAAACAATGTACCATGTATAGTTGGAAACAAAAGGAATTTTATAGAGATCCAGTATATCATCTGTATTAGATTTTAAAAGACAAGCCTATTCTAAAGTTAATGCCCTTTCCATGCATTTATTCAAGATATCCACTGCAGAATCCTTAGGTTTGTTTCTTATTTTATATAATCTCATCTTCCAAATGTTATTGTCAGTGACAATACTTTTAACATGTAAGAACTGTTTGAAAGGTACATTAAGACTTTTATCTGGCATTATCACTAGTTTCATCAGGCGTTTGGAGACTCACCTTATCATCTTAAAGCTTTGTTCTGCATCATATTTAAGAGACAATTTTTTAATTTAATTTAATTTAATTAAAATCATTATACAAAATTATGGGCTCTATACAAATGTTGGCGTTGGCAGAAAAAACTGGCGACGGTAGTTTTTTAAGTCAAGTATGAGATGCAAATGTTCCCACAAGTAAGAAAAAAAGGCAGTTTTAAAATACAAGACGCCCGTCGCCAAAATATCAAACTATCGCCCATTGAGGACAATGTAAAATCTAAGCTCAGAGCCATTCAAATGTTGGAGTTAGGGATAACGCGAGTTAATTTGCAACATTATCCTCCAGAAATCTAACACCTACTTTTTTTAGGTGAACAGCACACAACTCAGAGTAGAAAACCAATGTAGAGGAAAACAAAACAGAGAAGCAGGTCATCCAAGGACATAACCCAAGCATACAGAGGTAAGATATTAACCCCTGCAATGCCAAGCAAGTACAACAAGGCCTACAACAGTGGTTCACAACCTCTCCACCTAAGACACCCCTAACATGCAATATGGATGTTCCAGGGCACCCCTTGAAATTGTTAGAAAGGGCTCAGTGAAAGGAACAAACAACGGATACATAGTTATTAGTAGGTCTCACAGTGGGGATGACAAGAAGGAGATAATTGAGCAGAATGGCCACTAGAAACATACATCACAGAACACATGTCTACAAAGCAGTTGTAACCTGTATGGGAATAGTCAGGCACCCTGAGCTTGTGCTTATAACACACAAAAGAGCCACGGCACAATGGTTGTGAAACACCGGCCTAAACCATACAAACAAGTCACAGACAAACAACAAGAATCCAGCAACCCCACAGAGACAAGGGGAACACAAAGCAGCACAACATAAGCCATCCCAACACACCTTTGAACAACAGGAGTTAACACACATCAAGACATGCACACCTGTCACAAATCAAGCTCACCTATGTAACCTCAGGAGTCCATGGAGACAAAACAGGTACATACCAATTACAAATAATAACACCACTAACCACAGACACACCAGAATACAATACAATACAATACAATAAGCTTAGTTAGATAATACAAAATTAATCACTTGACTACATCAAATCAATTAAAAACCATCCAGCACAGGAATATGAAGTCATAAAGAAATCTCCCTATAGAATAATGCCCCCTTAGACTGAGAGCAAGTATATGTAAAGCAAAGTGGACCATTATCAATGTGCAATATTATCATACATATAAAGTGCAAAGTGATAATAATAAACAAAATATAAATACACATATACTTTTCTGTATGACTCCAGGAGTCACACAGTTCGATCTTTCCCTTGTGCTCTTATATTCATGGAAAACTTTATATATATGATAATATTGAACATTGCTAATATTCCACTTTGGATTTTTTGTAGGTACTTAGTATTGCACGTTTGCGTTACATATACTTGCCCTCAGTCTATAGAGGCATTATTCTATTGGGAAATACCTTTATAACTTCATTTTCCTGTGCTGGATGGTTTGTGATTGATTTGATGTATTCACTTGATTAATTTTGTATTGTCTAACCAAGCTTATATCAATTTTTTATATACTCCTGGAGTGTGCCTCAGTTATTAGGTTTCTTTTCTGGGAGGGATGGGGGCACCGGCTGGTGGTTCTCCTCCGGTTGGTTTCCCCCTTCCTTTCTCCCCTTTCTTTTGTATCATTGTTTATTCCTAAGTGTGCACCTCAGCTGTTTACAGTTTTATATTGAGTAAGGAGTTCTATACAGAGCTGGTGCTATTCCTCCCCTTTGTTTTGGTATTATCATTGTGACCACATGAACAACATATTACTGCTCTTTAGAAGTGACAGCCCACCCTCCTCAGATGTAGTGTGAGAGAGACACTGACAGAGAGATAGACCAACACCATTATGTACACATGCTTGTACCTAAGATGACAGTGGAGGCAAAGGTGTGGGAGGGCTAGGGCTCATCATCCTCCTCCGCCAAGCACTCCTGTCCAACAGCTGTCACCTGCTGCAACTGTTCATGCTCCGGCTGAAGGCCTGCTATGCTGACTTGTTTGTGTGTGTGTAGCACAGTGAATATGTCACTCCATTGATTGTCAATGTCTTGTCTAGGCGTCAGGATCATGTGAGGTGTCTATCAAGAGGATGTCAAGCAGACATATGTATATGTGTGACGTGGACCCTGAGCACACACCTCATCAGTATGTAGATCGAGATCCATGAAATACCTCCTCTGTTTCATGGATCTTGGTTTACACACTGATGTGTGTGCCCACTCACGCATGTCTGCTTGCCATACCCGTGCATACAAACCCTATAAGGTCATGATGACTAGACAACACCCTGAAAAGCAATGGATTGCTCACTCTGTGTGAAATAACCAAGCTGTACCCGTGGAGTGCCAGTAAGGTCTCCAAAGCATTGCTGAGCAATGTGTTGTGTACATCTCTGGCACTCAAGGGTATGATGATGGGTGAGCAATAGCATGACTGTTGTGTTCATAGTGAACCTTACAATCCTGTTTTCACTCTCTTCAGGCATCCATGGCATGAACCCTCATGGTCCAGATGTTTGTTCCGGTGACACATTGAATCCACATCCATGAGGATCACCTGTTAGTTCCCATGTCAATTACACATATGATCACATATGATTATCTTGTGTCAGGGTTTGAAAGGGATAGTAATACTGAATATGTTTTAGAAATCTATGTAGCAGGGTTCATCCCCCTGAGTAAAACAAGGGAACGCCCACTGCTGAAAGGTGTTTCATTCCATAATGATTTCAGCTCAAAGTTGAATCTCATCGATCAAATATCACAGTGGTCTGAAGCTACACCATCCCATGGACAGCTCTGGTCCCAGCACCATGAATCTCCATAGGATGGTGTAGAAACAGCGCCACTTGACAACATCAGGCCACTGTGATTTTCATATTTAAAAATCAACTGTGATCTGAAATAACCTGTGAACGAAACACCCTTCAGCAGTTGGAGTTCCCTTGTTCTACTCAGGGAGATGAACACTGAAACATATTTGTTCAAACATTCTAAGCATTACTATCTTCTTAATTGTGTTCATGTTGTTCAACTCACATCATGGAACCACACCCTGATTTTGTTTGGCTTTTGTATGTGTTCTGTGTGTTGAACTTGTACAAACGGTACTGTATGCAATGTGTGTGCTCACCCCTGCTGTAAAAGCTTGGGACACCATCCCTCGTGCATGAGTTGTGTTCACTGCATAGCTGTGCAATGCATTGGAGACAACTCACTACCTTACACCCATATTAGATGTGCATAAGTTGTGTTCACTGCAAAGCTGGGCAATGCATTGGAGACAACTCTGCCACTAACTGGATCTGATAAAAAACAAACAGACATGGACGTGTCGAAGCAACAACTGCACATTTATTTTTTTTCTTGGGGGGTGCTTTGGGCGGGGCTGCAGGGGTGGCCCCCTGCACTTGACACCGTGAGGCCCTAGTGGGTCTGAAGGCTGTGGGTGCCACTGGTGAAGTGCTGGCAGGGGTAGTGGCACTAGAAATGGAGGGTTGGGCCTGGTGAAGGGTTTCCAGCCTGTTTCTTTCCCTCATCTCAACAACCACTTGGTCCATCGAAACTGACTTTCAGTTGGTGTAGGTGACCAGGTGGTTGGTGAGGGTTAACTTCTGAGCCTCCATTGCCCTCATGCTGACCAGGGCCCCCTGGAGTTGCCTTCTCTGAAGTGAGACACACTCCTGATCCAAGATGATTGTGTTGGCAGGGGTGTGTGTCGATAATGGAGTAGAGACCGGCGCTGGGGATGCAACATGTGGGGTAATTTGCTCCCCCTCAGGCACTGGAGATCTGGATGACAGGGATGGAGAAGGGTGATCAGTGTCATGGTGGAGAGGGCCACCCTGGAGGGATTGTGGGAACAATTCCATTTCGAGGATCTCCCCTCTACTTCCAATGGATCCCCCAGTGTACATTGGTGGTGTGGCTGGTGGTGGCGGGGTGAACACATCCCTAGCCTAGAGATGTTGTGGATCCCCGATGAGCTCTATGTGTTGGTAGTCTAGGGGCCACACCTCGGATGCCTCCTGGCTTCCCGATGTCCACGTGGGTGGCTGAGACCTGGCTCACATGTTGTACTCCCCTGGCCTGGCATTGCCACAGTCTGTGGCATTGTGTGCCTCGCCATAGGCTGCGGTGGTGGAGGAACCTGGAGGGTAGGATCATACTGTGGTTGCTGCTGTTGACCCTGGTGGGGCCACTGCTGCTCTGGCTGCTGCTGGGGCCACTGTGGAGGTGGACCCTGGGGGCCAAGGTGTGCCCACTGTTGCTTCTGCTGCTGTTGCTGTGGTGGTGGCAGCGCCCTGGAGGTTGTGGCCTCCTCATAGGAGGTTTCCCCTGACTCCTCAGCTCTTGATGTCTGGTGTGCTGTGTGGGGAAATTACATGATGTAATTAGTGATGTGAGCTATGACAGGAGTGCTGCAAAACTATAACATTGACATGTGAACCGTTGAGTGGCAGGATGGTCTCCATTGCATTGCTTTGTAATGCATTGGTTACCATCGTGACACACATTGCTGAGCTTGATATGATCCCATACATTGATTGTACTAACCTACAGTGGTGACGATTTGGTCATCTTGTGTATCCTGAGCAGTGAGGATGGCAAGGTATAGACCTCCTTGCTATCCCCATTCATCAGGATACATGTGGTGAGCAGAACTGAACCATCACACCTTGAGTGACACAAACCCATTGCATGTCCTACACTTAGGCCTCAACAGCAAACACACTAGGACCTCTAAACACAGCAATGCACCAGTGATGACCAATGACTACACAGTCCAACCAATGATGTTAGCAACAGTAACAGACACACCAAGCACACCAACCAACAAGATCTGTGAAACCCAACAACCCAATCAGCTGGATGACACACAAACACACCCCAGGACACCTAAAATCCTAACACACAGCAAACATGTGCATGGTTATACTGTAATAATGGAGATTACTTCTACTTTTTCCCATGTTATGCTATGGAGCCTAAGTACTGATATGTCATGTGTTGTTTAGATCTCAGTGCATTGGCTCCACAGATTAACACAGGGATTGCAGGTGTGATGACACTGCAGTTGTCATGTACACATTGCCACCTCTATCTGACACCCTAGGGAATGTCCACCCCCATCATGGTTGTGCCTTGTGAATCACATGTGCCCTGAAGAGTGGTGATGGGGAGGAATGCCCCCTGGCCATCCACACTCTGAAGGCTACATATGATTCAGAGAGCTGATCCTTGACCATTCCACTTGGACTAACTACCTACATGTACAATGCCTAGCCCTCACATGCAGTACCAATGCTCCAAACAACATGTCATATGCCCTCCTTGCTATCCCCCATAACCCTTTGATTGCCAGGGGACTAGCCAATGTATTGTGAAACAATGCATTGCTTATCCCTGTGGCACTCAAGGGGTTGTGTGCTGACCGCTTTGTCACTCTGTGTATAACATTGTGATACACATAACAGTTACATCTTTGACTGACACATGACGGTGTGCATTGTTTTTGTGCTGTGCATGATGTTGTTGTAGATAACATGAAGGGGGTTCAACAGGGACTTGGCCATTACCATTCAGACTGGGTTTGTCAAGAATTCTGTCCTTGTTTGATGTCCCTCCAAGCTGTGTTGCTGAATTGTGGTGTGGAATGCTGTCCATGTGTTCAGGTTTCACTGGGTTGGCCTCTCTCTGGTAGGTGTGTGATGTGTGTGTGTAGGCCTTGATGCACTTACCGGTGGACTGGAGGCTCCTTTCATCCCCGGTGTCACTCCATCCAGGGATCCAGTGCACTGCTATCCTGGACAGGGTCCTCCTCACTGCCTCCTCCCAGTCGCTGTACTCCACGTGCAGTGGCGGACCACCCCCTGTGCCGGCAGCATGCAAGGCCTCCTCTCCCATCTTCTTCTTCACCTTCACGATGGTAAACAGGAATAGGAAAAGGGTTGAACTAGATGGACGCAGGTGTTTTTTCAACCTAGATTACTATGTTACTATGTTACCTTGGCCTTGCAGTCTGTCCACCTTTTTTTAAAGACTCCAGCGACCAGCTGCGGCTGGAAACAGCATTTACTGCAGCCAGGACCTCCTTCCATGCAGCCTTTCGTTTGGCCCCCATACCAACAACCTTCCCCTTGGGGAACAGGAGCCGATTCCTGACGATGACTGCCTCACAGAGAACGAGGTTCTCCTCCTTGTAGAACTTGGGTTCTCTTGCCCTGTCCTCCTCCTCACCCCCAGATCTTCTTTGAGAGCCTTGGCTCTCAGGCCCTGCCTTTGATGGCCCTGGCTGCACGTGGTGCTCCCCATGCTGTACCCCTCGTCCCACTGCCAGCTCTTGCTCTGCACTCTGTGTGCCTCTTCTACTGGTGGTCCCCCTCCTCCCCAGGGCTCTCCCTCCCCTACCCTGACCGGGGATGCCCACCTGCGCCTCTTCCTTCTCTCCTCCTACACTCCCCATCCTTTTCTCCTGTCCTCCTCTCCTCTCCATTTCACTCACCCACCCACCCACACACAGGCACTCATTCAGGCCCTCACACACACACTCACTCACTCTCTGTCACTCACTTGCACTCACAGACTCACAGTCAAAAAAAAAAAAAGGTAAAAGTGTGTGTTTTACTACCAAAAAAAAAAATATGGTCTATGTATGTGTATGTGTGTTTGTTTGGATGCGTGTTATGGGTATGTGCAAAAGTTTGTTATGTGTCGCATGGTGTATCAGTCCTCTCCAACTCCTCTAACTATGTGTATATGCTCCTCTCTACTACCTGTCTCTTTGTCTAGCCTCCAGCTCCTGGGTCCTGTGCTCTAGCTCCAATGAACGTGATACACAGACAAAGGTGCGTCAGTTATTTTGGGTCTATATAGTCAACTGAACTTGATACTTTGGGGTGCTGTGATTGGCTGGGGCACTAGGTCGGACGTTTCGCTTGTTTTTTTTATTGAGACATTTCTCGCGTTTATCATGTGTTTTGCGTCGATGATGAGGTCAGATTTTAGGCAACTCCAGTTTTGTATTTTTCGTGTGTTTTGTAGGCCGTCGCACGTTAACCTTTTCATGTAAGGAAGATTTGAATCTCACGTTACCCGGTCTTGGTTAACTCACGAAGGCATTTTTTTTCTTCACGTTGGTTTTAACTCCAACATTTGCTTCAAGCTCTATGTTCTGGGAAACTGTTTCAGCAGTTGTTGGCTACTGCACTGATCCTGACAAAAATTAAGTTGACTAGAGTCAAGGAATGACATAATAGTTCTTAACTCTTTGAGTACCAAAGGGGTTTGCATTGCATTGCAAAGGGTTAATTGATTAAATACAAAGCACAAAGCTTTCTATGTAGGCTAGAAATAAAGAACTACATTTTAAAGACTTTGCGCTTTATTTGTAAAGAACTAATATGTTTGTCCATTATCAGCTATTACCAGCTGTAATTGACCTGGTTTAGCAATTTTCTTTTCTGTAAAAAAAAAAAAACGAATTTAAGTTTTATATTCCATAGGTACTTCACAGTTTCTATAATATGCACTTTCTTATAGTTTTAGTACAGTTTCTAAATGTTGAAAAAACATTTACTGAAAACATTATCATTTTGTGTAATTTAACACATTATAATCAAGGTTAAAACAAAGGAATTTTTGACATATCAAACAAACTATATATCCCTAATAATAGCACCCTATGCAAAATATATCAATCTACTGGATAATTATATAAATAAGGATTGGCTGCTCTCAGATAATACTCTCCCATCATAGGATAACATATTAGAAATATTATGTAAATCCCTTAACCCTTTATGTGCCAGAGAGGTATGCCACACATTGAAGAGCATACCCCCTCTGGCACTCAAAGGGTTAATCTAAGGTGCCACAACATTATAAATTCTCCCATGGAATATGTATAAGTAAATATACCCTATACCAAAAGGATATATCTAAAATAGTTTATTGTATAAAATCATAAACAAATGATGTGCTTATCACAATGCTAAAAACATATACAGTTGTAGAATAGTTGCCTTTTCCACAGTGTCTCAATTCACTGACACATACACTGAGTATAGGCATACCTCCATGTGTGTGATTTCGCACACGACAAATATAATAGCCTCTATAGATGTGCTCGGGTCACTCTGCTCCATGACGGCTGCCAGATATTAGTCTCTATTGTCAATCCTATACATCCATGATACATGCATGGGCATCAGCACACATGAGACTCTCACATAAAACTTAATCGTGCGCCCATAAATACAAACTAGAATCAAAACGTAAATATTAATATAAAAAGTCTATGTGAATCAATTCTATGTCCTGCAGACCCTATACCGCCCCCACCTCAGCCCCCCTCCCATTCACCAAATACAGGTCTCTGTGATTAATCCTAGTAGTTCCCAACACACAGATGAAAATATACTGTATAAGATGCAAAAAATAGTGAAAACACAAGTCGATACAACCTCTGGAACATGTTTTGTTTTATAAATATTCCTTGTATCTACATATAGAAATACATAACAATGATAAATATGAAATAATTAGAAAATAGAAAGAACATATAGCTCATGAGAATAAGAAAAATAAAATCAATATGGGTGAACAAATGATGATATAAAAAAGATGATGTGAATGGTGAATAAGACATTATGGCCTAGATTCAATTGCCTGACCTAAAACATGCGGAAGGGTAAAAATGGATACCGACTGACAAAAAATAATGTCGGTATTCAATTGCCCTACCAACTAAAAGCACAATGGACATTAGGCCACAGAAAAGTTCTTGCGGCCAAACGTCCATTTTGTGTGTTGAGTTCCCAAAAAGCTCCTAAATGGCAGCAATAATGGGAGCATCAAAGGAAAAAAGCTAACGATTGGTGACTGACATAGGGCTCGATTTAAAGGCTGCCAACACAAAAAAAAAACAGGTGATGACATTTTTTCAAGCACGGGAAGAGATTTAATTACCTGTGCAATGAAAAAATGCTGGCAAAAAAAAACCCCTGCTGGCCGCTAAAGTAAGAGGTGTTTCAGCACTTTACAAATAAAAAAAACACTATAAGTTCCAGTTCAATAGAATGCGTTAGCCATTAAGGTCTGATAAGAGACTCACTTTATCATTTAAATATAAAGGGACACTACTTGGTTTGCAAGCACACTTTGCAGATCGTTCCAATTAAGTAGTTATTTTTATATCTTGCAATCTCGGCTCTGCTTAAGAGCTGCCGGCTGGTCTGCGGACCGGATTCCAAGTCTGTCAGCTAGATGGCAGACTTTATCGATACAGCCAGTCAGTAGGAAAGTTTACTTGTGAATATCTCTCAAACCATAAAGGTTTGAGAGATGAAACATATCGTTTTTAATGTTTTTTAATGATTACAATATAAAATAAAATTAAACTGAAGTATTAGTATCACTTTAATGGCTAACACATTGGCTAAAACGCATCTAACTTTAGAGGCTGGCATTTTTTTTTCTGTCTGCATTTTTTCACAGCACAGATAATTGAATCGCTTACTTGCTTGAAAAAACGCAGTCGGCTGTTTTTTTTTGGCGTCGGTGGTTATTGAATCAAGTCCTATGTTGGGAGTTTGAAGATTCATTATATT
The DNA here is from genome assembly GCA_037306005.1 of Rhinophrynus dorsalis. NCBI lineage: Eukaryota > Metazoa > Chordata > Amphibia > Anura > Rhinophrynidae > Rhinophrynus > Rhinophrynus dorsalis. The sequence continues at coordinate 484,627,083 of CM074720.1, read as the reverse complement.
AAAGCATTGTTCTACATCATATATACGATACAATTTATTTCTGCCTTTTTCACATCCAATTTTAATTTCAATTTGTTAGATTAATTCCACAGAATTATCTTCTGGGAAACAGTTTCAGCAGCTGTTGGTTGCTGTATTGATCCTGACAAAAAGTTGACTAGTATCAGGGAATGACATAATAGTTCTTAATTGATTAAATATAGAGCTTTCAATGTAGGCTAGACATAAAGACCTGAATTGTAAAGGCTTTGCACTTTATTTGTAAAGAACCATTATGTTTGTCCATTATCAGCTATCACCAGCTATAATCGACCTGGTTTAGCAATTTTCTTTTCTTTAGAAAATGAATTCATGTTTTATCTCATTTATATTCCTTAGGTTCTTCACATTTTCCACAATATGCTCTCTTTTCTTGCTTTATTACAAGTTTTAAATGTTGAGAAACTGTAATTTAATAGAAATATTATCATTATGTAGAATTTAACACACCAAAATCAAGGTTAAAACAAAGGAATTTTTGACATATATTGAAGATATCTGGATTATGCTCTTGCTTATTTCTTAAAGACATCTATATATTTCCAACACCTTTAATAAAAATAAGCATAAAGTAGCTGATATGGAATGGAATATCATTTACATCCACAAGAAAGATATACAGAAAGTAGCCATCCAAACTGAAAAGGCTAAATAAAACAAAGTCCAAGTAAAAATAGTGAAAATAAGATGAATAATATTTGTCTTACTTAGCAACAGTTCTATATAAACAGAGGTTAATAAAGACATTAACTGAATGGGTCACATACAGTAGATTTCCTGTATGGTGATATTAGCATAGGGATATCTTGCCACTGAACAAATGACACAAAAAAGCAATGGTATAGGGAAGATGCACTGAGATGTGATGAAGAGGAAATAACTTCCCCGGTGTGTGAAAAGCTAAAATTTCTATGTTATTCTATGGCACCTGTACACTAAGATCGCTCAGGTTCAAATGATTTTAGTGCACGTGAATGCTATAATAGTAATTCTGGACTCTAGCCCTTGAAACACTCCAAGAGGTCAGGTTTTATGGATATCCCTAATTAAGCACATGCATATCAATCACAGTGACTAAGAAACTGAATAACCTGCTGTGAACTGCTGTTTTGCCCTAGAACTAATGTTGCGTAACTCCCCAGTTCTTCCATCAGGGAGTTTACTGGACAATTACTGACTAAAGGGAAAGCAGTTTGATGCAGCTTGCTGCAGCTTGTGAACCTTCAATGAAGAATGAAGGAAGTTTTTGCAGGGAAAATCTGCATGATGGCTTGTAAGATCACCATGCAGATTGTTCGTAAGGATGACATTATAGGCTGAGATGCTCATCTCGACCTCCACTGAACAGATGATACACACAGACTTAATGCAATCATGTATGGCAGCCATCCAACATGTATGCTCCCCCCCAGCAATGAGATCATCAATAGACTGCATGGTAGCACAGCTAAGTATCACTTTAACAAGGCAGTAACACAAAAAGATATACTAAGTGGGGAAAAACTCATATTATTTGAATTCTTTATTAATGCACTGCTGCAACAGCACACTGATATTATAACATAAATTAGGCACTCTTGCCTTCCCATAGAAGAGTTATGAAAACAAGTTTAGATTACTAACCTTATATGTACAAGTGACATTAAGGAAGGCATTTTATAGGTATTGACATGCTCCAAGAGTTAAAATCTTAGAGCCCCCTTCTGTTACTTTATGGGCCAATGCCCGTTCCACAAAGAGGGAATTTGAACAGAGGCTGCTATTATATCTCCCATAAGGTCTCTCCGCTGGAGTGGAAGCTTGGGCAGCCAAAATCTCGTCACCCAGTGTAGATGTATTACTGGTGGGTATAGTAGCCAAGATGTGGTCGGGAGGAATAACAGGCACAGGAGGAGACTCCTCCTGGGACTCGGGCCAAAATTGTCGAGAGAGAGCATCCGCTCTAATATTTTGATACCAGGAAGGTAGAAAACCACAAAATTAAACCTCGAAAGGAAGAGGGCCCATCTAGTGTCACGGTTATCAAGAATACACCAGGAGTCAGTACTGTAATAGTAAAACCACCTTTATTGAATAGTAATATATAATAGGTAATAAAATAACAACAAGGTGCAGAGGGTAACAGAAATAGGAGGCCGCTTGGAGTAAAGTTCTCTCTGCTAGAGACTAGGCAGGCTGCCAATGGTAGTCTCAGAGTAGCGAGTAAGGTAACCACAAAGGTTCAACAACAGTATAAGGAAAAAGGGAGACTCTTACTGACTCATGCCTGCAGTCAGTATACTTGGTAGAGACCACCTGGGGTAAGATAGAGTGGATGGTGATCACAGTGCCTGTGATTATCCTGTCACTCTCATCTGTGGCAGACTTTGATTTGTTCAGTTGGTTTGGCCCGCCCCCTGGTGACCTTTTTATACCTGACTCTCACATCTGTCAGATGCCCTTTCGTGGTGTTTCTGAGCCAGTCTTGCTGTTTCTGTGTTCCTGTATCCGGATTCCTGTGTACCAACTTTGGCCTGTCCTGACTACGCTCCAGTGTTCCTGATCGTGTATGACCCGGCTTGTCTGAGAACCTCCTACGTGCTACGACCCGGCTTGTCTGAGAAACTTCTACGTGCTACGACCCGGCGTGTCTGAGAGACTCCTACGTGCTACGACCCGGCTGGCTGACTTCCTGCTTAGTGATCACCACGGCCTGTTCCAGCGACCTGCTTTGGCCTGTTGTCGCCGCCGTGACATTCTGACTCCTGCGTTGCTGTGCTGACCCAGTGTGACCATTACACTCCTGTGTAACCCATCTCTTAGTGCAGAGTTCCTTGCTGACTTGCATAAGCTGTGCTCCTTGTACCGAGCCTCTATACGCTGCAGTGCTAAGTTACCATACCGAGCCTGGGAGATTCAAACGTACCTTTTAACCCTTGCAGTGCCGCTTCTCTCTTGCCAAACCTCCTTTCTGATTACCGAGCCTTTACCTTGTAAGTCTACTGCTGCTGAGTTGGCCGCTAGTTGGACGGCGACTCCTATTTACATCTGCAGAGTAGTCTAATCCTGTTGGTCCGGTTGGGCGTCTTAGGCTCTCGATATCACGGTTATTACCGGAGGTATCCTGTGTGGCTATTGGTTCTGAGAGGTAGCAAGGTTAGGCTCCAAGCTCTTGCAAGATCCGAAGGTGAACGCCCGTGGGGGCTATTGGCTCGTGTTGTGCTCACGTTGGTCTCCGGTTATACGCCCGTGGGGGCTAAAACGCCAGCTTTGCATCTCAGGCTAGTCTACGATTACGCCCGTGGGGGCTACATACTCTTGCACTTGCAGTTTCAGTGGCCTCCTGGTGAACGCCCGCGGGGGCTATTTTGGGTCACTGTTCTGCTAAAGCTCATGTTGGTCACTGAACATCTACTACCCATTATTGCATGAACTCTGTGCTGTGCACATTTGCTCAGTTTATCACTACACCTTACGGGCATGCCAAACCCCCACAGCTGAGACGGACAGATTGCTCTCATTTACCCTTTAGGGACCAGATCCCTATTATCTGTACCACTAGTGTGTGCCTTCTATCCATTATAGTGAATCTATGTGTACTGTGTATTCACTTGCAATTGTTGCTGTCAACTGTAGAGGGCGATCATTTGTATTTATTTTCTTTCAATAAAAGTTGTTTTATTTTACCTACTGGTCTGAGTGTCAAAACAAACCGTTACAATGGTAGGCCAGAGCCAATGGTCAAGGTCGAGCGATTCCTGGGACTAGCCAGGGGTCAATACCAGAGTGGGAAGCCACAGGTCTGCACTAGATTGGATGTCTACTATGCCAAGAAATAACACAGGAAAAATAGTCAGACAGAGCCACAGGTCAGCACCAGGATGGATGGTCAGACAAGCCTACATCATACACGGAGCAGATAGTCAGCCAGAGCCACAGGTCTGCACCAGATTGGATATCTACTATGGCAGAGAATAACGAAGGAAGAATAGTCAGATAGAGCCACAGGTCAGGACCAGGATGGATGGTCAGACAAGCCTAGGTCATACACGGATTGGGTAGTCAGCCAGAGCCACATGTCTGCACCAGATTGGATATCTACTATGCCAGAGGATAATACAGGAAGAATAGTCAGACAGAGCCACTGGTTAGCACCAGGATGGATGGTCAGACAAGCCTAGGTCATACACGGAGTGCTCAAAAGAAATAAACAACTGCATCAGACACCAACGTAAAGGCAACTGAACTGTCTGTCCAGAGCCCTCTTATACCCAGCCAGCGAGAGTAGGAAGGTGGAGTCTCCAGCGTCCCAATGAATAAGACTGACACCAACATACACAGATTTGCACCTGAACGTGAGGCAGTGAACCGCGAGATGCGTCACAATTCGTGCCCAAGCCCGCTTCACCTGAACCCCACGTGCTGCTTGGGGAAAGGACACAGAAGGCCGCTGAAAGCACCAGACACGGTCAGACCACAAGCCAGGAGAGACCTGAATCCTGACGCCGGAGCGTCATTCCCTGAACTAGGTGCTCATCAGCAACCAGCTGAGCGACGTGGAAACTGAGGTAAGGCACACACTGTGACATCTGGCCTGACGTGAAGACAACTTCTAAGCCTCCCATTAATATGTGAGGTTTTTGTGATTCATCAGAATCAGAACCGTTGTGCCCTCCAGCAGATAACGCCATTCTTTCAAGGCCAAGATGATGGTGAGTAATTCCCGATCTCCCACATCATATAAACTCTCAGCCTTTGACAATTTTTTAGAGAAAAAGCCTCATGGCAGCAATGGTTTCCCAGGGCCTGCGTGCTGGGATAGCAATGTGCCTACACCATACTCCGAGGCATCCACCTACAGTATAAATGGCAGGGAGGGCTTTGGGTGGGCCAATATCGGGGCCTTCACAAAGGCAGACTTCAGGTCTTCAAAAGCCTGAAATGCTTCAGGTGCACAGTCTGAAGGATTAGCACCCTTCTGAGTCATATCAGTGAGTGGTTTCATGACTGAGGAAAAGTTTTGTATAAACTTCCTGTAATAATTAGTGAAGCCCAGGAACCTCTGTATGGATCTTAGCCCCACGGGAAGCGGCCACTGTAAGATGGCAGACAGTTTTTGAGGATCCATGGCTAGACCAGCTTATGAAATCACATACCCCAAGAAGGTCATCTAGGATTGTTCCATGCACCTGCCACAGTACGAAACTCTATAGCGTATTCCGCCACTGTACATGAGCCCTGCCGTAATGTCATGAGTCGTTTGACCGTAGAGGTTGTGTGCCCAGGAACATCAAAGACTCTCCGAAACGAGGCCACAAATTCAGTAACGTTATGAATTATGGGTTTTTCAGTCTCCCATAGTGCGCTGGCCCAGGCCAATGCCTTGCCAGACTGGAGGGAGATCAGGAATCCCACGTTACTTTGCTGAGTAGGGAATGCGTGTGGTACCATCTCCAAAAAAATTCCCAGCTGATTCAGGAACCCCTGGCACAGAGTAGGTTCCCCATCAAATCTTTGAGATAATGGAATGGAGCCAGACAAACCTCTAGTCATGCCAGCTTCAGAGGTTGTGGCCGCAACTGGCGCAGGTACTGGAGGCACCACCAGTTGTTCTGTAAAGCGATCGAGGTGATCCGTGCGATTTAGCAGTGTCTGTATAGCAAAAGACACCTGATCTATTCTTGAGAATCCATCCTGGATAGGGTGCTTAGATTAGGTGGATTGCCTGAACCTTCAGTAGACAAGACCCTTACGTCCTGTCACGGTAATTAGGCAAATAAGGACAGACACGAATATAAAATATAAATTCACCTTTATTAATAAGTACAATAATAATAATATAGCCCACACAACCCCATACACAGAGCAAGTAGTCAGCCAGAGCTACAGGTCAGAACTGATGTGGGTAGTCAGACAAGCCGGGGTCATACACAGACCAATATTCTTAGGCAAACACAGGTCACAATGGAGAGCAAGAGTAACGAGCAGGAACACCATGTAAGGGCAAAGACTCCCAAGCCGAAGTAGGTTTATAAAGGAGCAGAAGGAGGCGGGATCCAATTAGGCCACCCAGAATAGGCCCATAAACAGGCATCTGTGCTAGTGTCTGTTACCTGATGTCAGCAATGAGGAAATGGCCGGAGGCCATGCCGGCCGGCGGCCATACAGAGGTAGGAAGCACAAGAAATCTTAGCCTCTAAGGGAGGTAACAGATCATTGTCAACTGATAAGAATATGTTATTGGTACCTAAATGTGACAAAAATGAAAACAACTGTACTGTTAGATACATAACCATGATCAGGTGAAAAGTAACATGAAAAGGCAGGAGGATGTGATCCTCAGACCTCTGTACTGAAGAGAAGGGAAATATGAAACAGTAGTTGAGTATTTTTTCACTGGAACTAGCAGACATCAGCCACTTAGCCAGGTCAGGTGAATTGGACTAATTGATTTATTTTCTTGCAGCATGTGCAGTTAACCCTCTGAGTTCCATAGGGATGTACAAAATAATATAATAATAATAATCCTTTATTGATATAGCGCACACAGATTCCGCAGCACTTTACACTCATATTGGTTCCTGTCCCCATTGGGGCTCACAATCTAAATTCACCTGTCAGTATGTTTTTTTGGAGTGTGGGAGGAAACCGGAGTACCCGGAGGAAACCCACGCAAACACAGTGAGAACATACAAACTCATCGCAGATGTTGTCCTTGGTGGGATTTGAACCCAGGACCCCAGCGCTGCAAGGCAACAGTGCTAACCACTGAGCCACCGTGCTGCCCGGTTCAAAGCAAAACATTGCTTTGAAATGTGTTGCTTATCCCTCTGGCATTCAGACTACTAAAGTAGATCCACTCCAATCCAATCTTCTGTCTACCTCTGCCACACTGACTCAGTGTCAATGGGATAGATGGCTTCTTTCTGTATGTAGCTTTGTGACTGTACTGCAAGGAACAATATATTTGCAATCCTTTCAGAGATGTGAGGGCCCCTAGAATCTGTGGCCCCCAGTGTACTCTGGCTATACCCAGGCAATACAACAGCCCCAGCCTAAATTACATTGCAGTTGATAAGTTATTTCACTGGTTTTATCTAACATATTACCAATTAGGTATATGGAGAAAATTGTAGATAAAGCCCTTGATAAAGTCACCAATTGCAATGGAATCCAGTTCTATAGCACACTGGGGATAATGCATTAAGTAATTCTGTGCTAAACCTCCTGCTGTTGAAGAACTACAACTTCCATCAGGAGTTGGAGATGACTGGTTGGAGATGATGGGACTTGTAGTCCCCACAACTGCAACTCTGACAAGTATTTTCCCCTGCACTTTGTACAGAAAATTGTCTTCTTTATTCCATCTGTATAATACAGCCTTTTCCCTTCAAACCTCTTTCAGCCCCCTATCTTTCTGTTTTTCTCCACAAGTCCTCATTTTTCTCCTTCCCCCTTTTCTCTCTCAAGCTTCCCCTTCCCTTCTAGTCTTATTTATTCCCATCTCTCACCATTTTTTCATCCTTTATTCTTCCGCCCTCTCCTTTAGTCTTTCAATTCTTTCTTCTCAGTCCCTCCTTTTATCTACCCTTGCCCTCTCTTCCAATTTTTTCCATCTCAATCCTCATCTTTTTTGATCTTCTCCCCTCCACAAGTCTTTCTTTTTTTAATTATCAGTCCCTCTGCTTCTCTTCTTCTCTTTCCTCTAGTATTCATCCACATTATTGTCCCCCAGTATTGTTCCACCTTCTCTTTCCCTTACTCTTCTAATATTTTATTCCTTGGTTTAAATTGTTAAAAAAAATGTTTAGATATGTTCACAAAGCAAGAAATCTTATTGTGTGCTAGCCAAATTGTAAATTATATTTGAATGCTAGCGAGATTTCCAATATATTGACTATCTCAATATAGATTGTCTTTCTAATTTTGTGGGCCTGTCCAAAATAATTTTTTGGTGAGTTTACATTAAACATAATTCAATTAATGATAGAGTGTAATCAAGTAACTGGATTTAAATAAGATCATGTTTTTAAAACTACTTTCTACAAGAAACTATACAAAAAAGTAGATTTAAATGTGATATTTAACAAATCTTTGAAATACAATCTGGAGTAGCTTCAGATTTATATTTTCTCTTTTAACTACTGGATTTAACTTTGAAACAACCTTCATAACTAGCTGTTCATACATCTAAAGTATTTTCTCTTTCTTTCTGTATGACCTTTTCAGCTATATAGCTAAAGACGAGTTAAAATCCCATTTCTGTTCACATTTGCTTTATGGTGCAATTGTTTTTGTTATAGGTGTGATCTTTTTATGACCCTACGTTGGAAACTGGCAATCCTGTCTCAGGTCATGACCCTAATGGATTCAAACAGCTTTCTCAAATAAAGATGTACGATATCAACCACAACAGAAAGAAGAAAGAGAAAGAAAATATTTCTTATGCTGACTTTTATATTTCCATTTAGGTTAGGTTATTTTGTGAAGAATGCTACATTTGCTTCTTTAGTATATTATTTAAACTTTCACCCTTTAATGAACAGAGGGGTATGTAACTCATTATTTCCCAATGCATTGAACACCTCTGTATGCAAGGGTTAACTAGCCTCAACATATAGGCTCCATAGAACAACATATGAACTGGAGCGTTTATCACACTGGAGAATACAAATCCACTTTATCACCTCTTTATTAGATAAATCCAGATGAGCGTTAACTCCCCAAACACAGAGATATTTAAACCTCATTAAAACAAAAAATGTTATAGGAAAAGTAAAAAATAAACATCCTGCAGACATTGACATGATGGGACGATACAAAGGTCACAGAGCTTCAGTCTAGAGAGGTCTCCTACACTTTGCAAAGCAATACATTGCAGACTTTTTTTTATCATTTAAGGGATAAAAAGACCCATTTACTTTGTTAATTTTGAGAATTGTTATTGTCCCTGATAATTCAGTTGATTATTTTATCAACCTCAATTTACATAAACATACACATTTCAGGTTCTGTTTTCTATGGCAAAAGTAAATAATATGTATGTATGTATCCTTTTTTTTTTTTTATCTAGCACCATATATGTACACACGCTTTACAGAAATAGTAATAGCACAATACAAAATTACAGGACAGGGTTAAAGGGATAGTAATGTCAGAAAAAAGTATTAACTACATGGTATATACAATTAAAAGAGAGTACTTGCACTTATTAGTATCTCTCAAACCATTATGGCTTGAGAGATATAGGAAAATAAAGTTCTCTGGTCCCTCCCCTCTCTGCTTGACAAGCTGTAAAGCTGTCAGAAGCAGATTCTGGTCGCTTGACCAGATGAGGCTCTTCAGCAGCACCTACATAGCGATACCTAAAGATAAATAATTCATATGGAATGGTCTACAAAGTGTGCCTGGCTTGCAAGCACACTTTGTAGATCGTTCCAATTAACTATTTATTTTTAAATAGCATGATTCCGGCACTGCTGAAGAGCCTCCGTCTGGTCAAATGACTGGAATCTGAAGCTGTCAGCTAGATGGCAGACTTGAGTAAAACAGCCAGGAAAAGGTAACTTTAGCAAGTTATATCTCTCAAACCATAAAGATTTGAGCGATAAGACTTACATTGATGTTAATCTTTTTTTAATGTCTACAATATTAAATCAACTTAAAATTAACCATTACTATCCCTTTAAGAGCATTAGGCTAAAGTGTGTTCATTGCATTATAAGCGGGGGAAGAAGAGCATCAAAGGGAATCATACATTGGGAAGGGGATCCTTACAATCTAAATAGTATCATGACAACATAGAGAGACTGTAGAAGGAATATCATAAGTGTAAGTACACAGCTCTAAAGGAAGTGCAGAATGATTCTAATGTGGCTTTCAGTGTGCGCAAGGAGAATATTATTACTGAAATGTCTTCTTGAGCAGGTAGGATTTTAGGAGATGCTTGAAAGTGATGAGTGTGAATGATTGGTGAATGGTGATAGGGAGGACATAGCAAAGTCAAGGGGCAGCCAGTGAAATTGACTACAACCAAGAGATGGCTTGAGTTGTGTAAGGAAAGGACAGAAACAACCCTTAAGAAGAACACAGGTGACAGGATGGGGTATAGCTGAAGATGAGAGAAAAAGTGCATGAGGGTGCCAAAGAAGAAACCAACTGAAAGAAGAATTTTGTAATAAACACAATAACTTAATCAAGAGAGTGGTTTCAGGAGCAGATGAAAGAAAGGTATCTGGGAGCAAAGGTAATTATTCTTATAGTTGGCCTGAGAACATACTGAAGTGGAGAAAGGTGAGAGACAGGAAGACCAGGCAGTAGAATGTTGCAATCATTGAGTAGAAGGAGAATGAGGGCCTAAGTGAGAGTTTTTTGAAGTTGATAGAGAGAGGAAGGGTAATATTTTCACAATATTTGTATTATGGATTTTGGTGACAGCTTAGATATGGGGGGAGAATGTCAAGGTAGAATCAAGTATGCTTTGGTTACTGAGTGGATTGCAGAATTATCAACAGTTCCGTTTTAGCCATATTGAGTTTAGGATGGCTGTGGCCATCCATGATGAGATTGCCATGAGACACTGAGTGACTTATACTGCACAGCCAGAGAGCCAGAGAGAGGTCAGGGGAAGAGAGGTAATCTGAGTACAAATTGTAATTAAAACCAAGAGATGAGAGGAAGTCACCAAGTGTGTCCAGTAGGAGTGTGTGAGTAACAGTGTCAAAGGCAGTGGGGAGATCTAGTAGGATTAGTATACTGCATTTTCCTTGGTCCTTTACTGTGTGTAGGTCATTAGTAACTTTTGTTAGGGCTGTCTCTGTATAGTAGTAGAACCTGACACCTGACTGTAATGGGTCAAGAAGAGAGTTGGAGTTTCAGCATGAGAATACCAAGGTATCCTAGATGCAAAGGGAAGAAATTCAACTTGACAGTAATTTGAAAGACAGGTGGGGTTGTAGGAGGGTTTTTTGAGTAAGGGTTTGACTGTTTGTTTGAATGAGGAGGGAAAGATTCCAGTAGAAAGAGGTGAATTAAGTAAGGTTGGGAACAAGAGTAGCTTCTAGAGTCTTGATAAGGTGAGAGGGCATGGGATACAGGGGGCACGTAATGGACTGAGAGGATAGTTACAGAGATCCTTCCTCCTTTGTAACGGGGTGAAGAAGCTGATTGTAGCTCTAATTGAGCTAGGAATTGGGGGGCTGGATGAGAGAATGTGTAGGGTATGGCTTAGTGAATGGACTGTACCTTACCTTTAAAAAGTCAGTAAAAGTCTTGTGGAGTATTGTGGAATACAGGGCAGTTTAAGTCTGGAGGTTTGAAGAGAGAAGCAAAGATTTTAAAGAAGAAATGTGGGTTACATTTGTGTTAAAAAATAAAATGAATTTGTAATGGTGGAAGTTGGTAACATAATGAGATTTTCATCAGAGACGTTCTGCAGCTCTACAACAGGTGTTTAGCATACCGGTTGATTAATTTAGCCAGGATCTGGGATTCCTGGGCTGGGTGTGTCGAAGTTGAAAATGAGCATGCTTACCCAAAGAATTAGTAAACTGATTTAAAGGAGTCTAAATATAAGCCAATATGTAATAGGATTTACCTATTGAGTAAAACAAGGGTAGTCCCACTGCTGGAAGTTATAATAGTTCAAAACTTTTATGGTCTTTGGAAACAGAGTCCCAGGGACCTTACCTCATAAAGGTTCAAACAGACAGGAAATACTAATGCTGTTACTATCAAATTCTATAAACAACTACTGTGAGTGGCTTAACTCTCTAACAAGATTACAACAGAATAACTGTCGGAAACCTGACCACTAGAGGGCAATATTAATTTTAAAAAAGCAACTGTTTAAAGGGATAGAAATGTTTCATAATAAAAGCAGCTCTAATTAATCATCATAGTATTTGGACTTTGGAGAGTGTTATTTCAACTCTGTCAGAGTTGTAGTTCAAGAGTAATTCAATGACAAAGTATCCCCTTCCTGCCCCTTTTACTGATGTAACACTGCTCAGCCAGAGCAGAAGGGAGGTGCCCATGTAGACTGCAGAGAGGGACAACCTTCAATTAAGATAAGGGAAAAACGTGAAAAACTTGTCAAGGGGGCAGGGCTTTCATTATTCTCACAGGAAGAAGATTGTCCCCTGCTGTTATCTGTCTGGTCTATGGACTGGATTCCACATCTGAGAAGAGATGGCTTATACAAGGTAAAAGGGGCGGGAGGGGAAACTTTGCTTGTGAATATCTCTCAAACCATAAAGGTTTGAGAGATAAGACGTATAACATTCTTCATGTTTTTTTAATGCCTACAAAATAAAATAAAGATAAAACAAAGTATTACTATCCCTTTAAACAGCAATAACACTGGAAAGATGTTTCTCCAACATTGGGAGTACCTTTATTTTGCTCAGAAGGATGAAAAGCACTACTATATATTTTGTTTTCATAAAAGAGCTATTTGTTTCTTTAATGCTGTGTTAAAATCTGGTTCCCAGTTGCTCTAAAGCTCGTTACATTGGTTGTGTACACATAGGTTAACTCGCCTCTTACCTCTTACACACCTGTAGAGAATTATCATGGGTGGAATTATACAATAATTTAGAAAAGTCACAACAACAATAAAATTAGTGGATATACATATGTAATTTTCAACTGTCCCTAACCTAGTTGGCGAGCCCATTTTGATTAGTGTCCAGTCAATAAAAAATAAGATGGTGGAAATGTATAAGAGGAACTCAGGACTCAGTAACTCAGGACTCACTAGGACAAACAGTTTAATGAATCACTTCCCAAGTGGCTAGTCATACAACAGCCAGTCTAAAAGGAAGAGCAGAGTATTTCTTATTAACACTTTGAGTGCCAGAAGGGTTTGCAATGCGTTGAATACCCCGCTGGCACTCAAATGGTTCAAAAAACACTTTAATGCAGTCAAAGGAGTACTACAACCTAATAAGTAAATTGGTTGATATTCATAACCCTTTGAGTGCCAAAGAGATGCTTTGAAATCCTTTGAGCCGCTCCATGATACTCAAAGGGTTAAAAACAGACTTTAAAGCAGATGTTGTAAGCATCATTTATTTATTTGTTAGATCCCAAAAATATAATCATAAACTTGCATTATAAATGCAAAAATTCAAAGGGTCCTTTAACCCTATGAATGCAAAAGAAGTATCACACTGCAAAGCAATGCATTGGTGACTTCTCTAGTGTTCAAGGTGCTAAAAGATCCATTGAAATCAGTGCTAGTTTTTATTTGTCCCCATTGTTGCAACTGCTTTTCTTCAGATCTATTTAGTACTCTGCCTCACCATCTTTTTTTTTTAACTCACAAAGAAAAATGCACTGGCATATGAGGTGTGTGGTGTCTAGGAAATCTAATGACACCCAGGGCTCAGCCATTAACCTTCAAGGAAGAGAAACTAGGCCTATTGCTTTCAAAATTAGCTGGGCCAATATTTCACTGTGACAAGCATTACTAATGAATAATTAAGCATTTAATATTATGTTGCTTTGGTGAAAAATTATCACTTTGCAATTGATGGTCTTTAAACAGACTCAGTATTACTATGCTGCATTAAGAGAGTATCTGGGAGTGCTATGGTGAAATAAATGTTTTTTGATGGCTGTATTGAAGCAGTTATAGTTATTACATTTAAAATCTCTTCAGAGCAGAACAGAAATCCTGCTGAGAGAATTTCATCAAGAATTTAAGAGGGAAAATTCACCCAAGAAAAGTCTCATGTCTGGCACTAGCTTGCCTGAGGTCAAACTGTGTTATTCCCCATAATACTTAGTTAATGTCAGAGAAACGAATAGCCAAGCAGATAAAAAGGCCCCTACAAATTAACCTTTAAAAACTTCATCCAAAAGCCTTGGTTGATTTAGGAATGTTCATTTTTTACTATAATGTGAAATCTGCTCTTTAAATTAACTTATCAGCATGGTTTTGATTGATGTTATTAAAATGTTTCAATAATTTCAAGATACATCTTCAAAATGCGTTATTGTCTGACAAGCAACACATCAAATAAGAGGTAGAATAAAATTATGTTTTTTCTATGGTTAAGATGTGTATGATCTGTCTTCGATCACAGTAAATCATATAATATCCAAGCTATTAATCATTCTATCACTCCTCTTGGCTGAAGAGGCCAATGTTACGCAATCAACTGTACAATATAGTATAGATTATTTAGCCCTGCGAGTGCCAGACAGGGGGTATCCAACACATTGCTTTGCAATGTGTTGAACACACCTCTGGCACTTAAAGGGCTAAGCATTTTAGCTTTGCTGTAGCACAACAAAGCAGTAGATCTATGTATTTTTACATTTTGAGGGCATATATTACCATAAGCATGAAGAAACAAGACCAGTTCTGAGGTAAACCAGCTGCACTATGGGGAACACATAGACATTCCCAAAATATTATTGACTTAAATGAAGATTTTAACCTTTTGAGTGTCAGAGGGGTATGCAACGCATTGCAGAGCAATGCGTTGTGTACCACTCTGGCACCCAAAGGGTTAACCCCCCCATGAATCCTACAGAGATCACCAAGACATTTCCTCACAATGCATTTCAGTCCTCTCTAGCATTCAAGAGGATTAACAGTGTTGTACGCTGTCTGGCACTTAACGGGTTAAAGTCCAGTTTAAATCAACTGGAACATTTATTTCTGCAGTTGGTTTTTCTGAAAATTGCTCCACTTTAATAATGCAAATGGCCCATAGCGACACTAAAGAAAGAGATGTTTATTTATGAAGCAGAAGAGATAGCACCACATCTCATTTGATACAGTACGCTATTGTGAATGAGGCCCATAGTGATCAAGGGGTTAAAAGCTCCTTTTAAATCAAGTGAATTTGTATTTGTCCACTATTGTACAGTTAGATTGCCCCATAATTGTTCCAATAATTATTCGTTCATCAGCCTATTTCCTCAAAGTACAATATTTAGTGCCAGCAGTTTATTTAGTGAACCTTTTGAATCAAAGTGACAGTCTTTTCACAGTAACCACTTGAGGACCAAAAGCGTAGTGCAAAGCAATGTCAAACAAAGTGTTGCATACCATTTGTTCCTCAAGGAGTTAACCTATTGGATGCTATAGATAACTCAAAACAAAGCAAGGTACTTTCCTGTTATCTGGAACCATTTTCAAAACTTTTTTCAAACATTTTTAAACAAAATCTTTATTATAATATTTTATATTTATTATAATATAATAAACTGACAGGACAGATTCTGATAGGAAATAAAAACAATAGGAATTTGTCCAGCATCTGCCAGACTACCACGCCCATCATAATGTCATCCACCAATGGCTGTGATCCCCATTTTTTAGCGACATCTGAACGATCCACAGAGTTATAATCATTAGGGCAGGGGTGTCCAAGTTAGTCTCCAATTGCTACTGATAGTCCAGGATATAATGATTTCCCTGTCTGACCACATGTGAGCGAATCAAAATTAATAATCCACTAATTAACTCATGTGTGATTAAACAGGGAAAGTTTTAAATCCTAGAATGTTAGTAGCTCTTGAAAATTGAATTTGGAAACCCATGATATAGGGTATATGTACATTGTAATGCTATTTATTATATTCATGTACAGTAAATATGGCAATTCTACCTAGCTGATAAATTATGCCCCAATATCCTGACTTTACCACCCAGATGAGGGGGTGGGAGGTGATCCCTGACCTCTCCCATTATCCTTCCTACATTCTGCATTAGCAGTAAGGTAACTATAACAATTTGTGTACTTTTTTGTTGTGTAACACTTTTCATAGTACTGCCTTGCTTGTTGCTCAGACACTTAAAGGAGCAGTAAACATTGTTTTGAGAACCTATGTGTTGTAGGGCTTTTCCTGCTGAGTAAAACAAGGGCAATTCCACTTCTAACTTTTGCTTTTTCAAAAGTTATGACTATTCAAACTGTCAGGAAGTATGAGAAGTGAAAAACAGCTTCATCACTTCCTGACAGTGTCAACACATTCTATTAAAAAGTTCTGCCAATGACCCACCATTCCCAGAGACATACTTGGGAGTGGGTAAAACAGGTGGTAAAGTATGCGGTGTTACCACTAAACCCAGAATGCCGGAGTATCAGTCTTTGTCCTCAGAGACCCTGTACTTCATTCTGAAAACTGTAGTATCCAGGTCAGATAGAGTTTCCAAGTATGCCCATAAAATGCAACAGAATAACTGTCTGAACACCAGGTGAACTATAGGTGAATATAGGTGAATATATAAGTGAATAGGTGAATATATAGGTGAATATAGATTAGATTGGCCAACAGAGGACACTATGAATATATAAAAAACAACAGTTTAAAATATGATAGCTCTGGAAAGATGCAAGTCCCAGCAGGAAAAGCACAGCAATATTTTTTTCATAAAAAAGATTACTGATAATTTAAATAATTGGTTAACATCCAATGATATTATGCTACCGGCATTAATAATATTGTCTAATGAAGTTAATAAATCCTACCACTCTAGGGGGGAGAGTCACTAAACGGTGATAAAGAAGAGATAAAGTTGTGATAATGTGGAGATGGCTTCCCCAGGTTATCACTTCTCCAGTTCCTATATTATTCTATAGAATCAATTCACTAAGATCTTCAAAGCTGAAGAAATCTTAGTGCATTGTCTCCATAGAATAACATAGGAATTGGAGAAGTGATAACCTGGAGAAGTTATCTCCATGTTATCACCTCCTTATCACCACTTAGTGAATGTGCCCCAGGTGTTTTCCCATAATATATATGGTATGTGTGTTTATATATATATATATATATATATATATATATATATATATATATATTATAGATAGCATGTGTGATAAAGATAAAAATCTTTTGAGACAATCGACATTACGTGTTTGTTGTATGATGTCTACTCTACACAATATAATAGTTCCTTTCGTTCGGGGGTGGTTAATAAATAATTATGGGGTCTCCTGACCCAATAATATTCACTGGCCATTAAATTGTACAAGGGGGATTTAACAATCCCTCTTCTATTCCCCTCTCCTACCTATTGAAAAGACCATAAGGACAGTGATTGCCTCCCTTCAATCTCATATACTTTGTATGACATATTAGGTTATTTTTTATAATTTATACAAAACTCTGTGGTCCATATGCATAAAGTAGGAGGAGCAATGCTGGATATAAATCATCTGCACCATATGGAACAAATAAACATTTCCCAATTTCTCATTCATTTAACTGAGGCTTTTAACCCATTGGATGCTATAAAGATATGACATATACACTAGGAATAAAAGGAACAATTCTGAGGCAAACCAACTGCTCCATAGACAACCAATTACAATCATTGTAGATTTGTATACACTCTTGCATGCCACAGAGGTCTCCAGTGCTTTACAAAGTAATACTCTGAAGCTGTCTCTAGAATGCAAGGAGTTAAAAGCTCAAATAAAATCAGTAAGAAAATGTATTTTGCCTCTAGAGTGCAACTGGTTTGCCCAGAATGGCTCATCTTTCCTCTGTGTACATGGTAATACTCTGTATCATGCAGAGTCACATTTTCTCCTTCTAACGTTACATTCAATGAGGCACTTGATGTACACAGCAGAACTGGAACAATTCTGGAGTGAACTAACAACACAATTGGAAACAAATAAAGTTCACAATATTCAAATCAAATAAACCATTTGATTGTCAGAGAGGTATTGAACACATTGCAGGTTTTGTGTTGGATACCTATCTGGTGCCCAAAGGGTTATATATATCTTTTAACATCCTTCATGCTAGCTAGGCAAAGCGATGTCTTAGAAACCTGTTTGGCATTCAAGGCATTAATACCCTATTTAAACCAATGGGAATTTGTATTTCACCCCCTCTTGTGCAATTGGGATGTCCCAGAATTTCTCCAGTTTCTTGATAATTAGAGCCATTAAGAATTTTTGGCCTCTTTCCCCTTGTTTCCAAGATGGCATGGTCCCACCTTCATTGTTATTCAACTCATATACTGAAGCAATATAAGTCTCATGAGAGTGGTGATACCATTACCTCTAAAATTAATTACAGAGAGGTTAAACAGATAGTGTATTCGAATATTGCTGTGCTAATTCCTAATATGGGTTTGCTTTTAAATATAGTGTTATCAGCAGAAATATATTAGATTAATCTTGAACTCAGTAATGATGAGATCAAAGATTCAGTTATAAATGCTAAAATATTGAAACCATGACCTTGAACTGTGCAAACATCTACAATATTTAGTGCTATTCTTATGCAGAAATAACTTTAACAGGAAATGTATTTGAGAACAGAAAGACATATAATTTAGTTAAGGTTATTTGGTAATATTGTTAGTCAATACATGTATTCAAATGAACACTGATTTTAAACAGTATTTTAGTCTGCAAAGGATAAACCTTGAGACCTATATTTATTAACCCCTTCAATACTTGTGATATACAGGCTAATGTATTAAGCTGAACTTGAGCAATTCTGGTGCAAACCAACTGCACTGTAGTATCCTTTAAAAAAGTTGCATGCATAATAGCGTTCCAGGAAAATACCGGTGAGGCATTCCATCATCAGCAATTTAAGTTCTGTGTAAGTTCAGTGCAGCATAGCTGGCCTGATCAATGTGTTTTGTCGATCTACTCTGCAACTTTTCATGGTGCAACATGAGAATCTCACGCTGTTATTCATGGCGAGATTCTCATGTCGCCTTTTTCACTAAGGTGACATGATGAATGCGGAGTGAAGCCGCACACTATTATGTGTGCAACTTTTTAAAAGTGAACCTTGCACTATAGAGTACTAATGACATTTTCCCAAATATCCATTGACAATGCTTTAGATACCTCTTTGGAATTCAAAGGGTTATGTGGGGTTTATAATTACTTACATGCTAGAGAGAGAAGCCTAATGCATTGTGAAGCAGTACATTGGAGATTCTCTGGGATTCAAAAGCTAAAATCTTCATGTAAATTATTGAGAATATTTGTGTCATAGGGTGCAGTTGGATGGCCAAGAATTGTTCCAGTGGATCTTTGTAGCAGATAAGTCTCTTTGTGCTGGAAACATCTCTAGTGTCAAGGTTAAAGTATACCAAGGTCAAACTTTCTTTGAGGCTATGCATTTAGAGGGAACAGCTGTTAATTCTTTGTGTACCAGAGTGGTGTGTTATGAATTGATTTGCTATCTGTGGCATATCTCTTTGGCACTCAAAGAGTCAATAGTTTAGAAAATGTATTATTTTTAACTCAACGAAACTTGGTGCCATTGCAACATGTGATTTGAAAACATTTTAAAGGACATTTTCAGCTAAACATAAATAGGGTTCATACAATTTTAAATATCATGTACTCCAAGCCAGCATTTGTAAAAACTATTACTTAAGTGCATAAACTCAAAGATTTATTATAAACTTATTTTTCACTGTATCCCCTCTTTGTTTATATAAGTGATGAGGGCAACATAAGGCATGAGTAAGGTAAAAAAAAACAATTAAGAGATAAGAGTTTCAGTGTACTTAATTGTGTGTGTTCTTATCTCAAAACAATTATCACTATTTATGGTTTAATAAGTTATTTTAGCAGGCCTTATGAAAAGTGGATGAATTGATACTTTTTCCTTATATTTTGAAAGATTTTTTTAACTAAAACATTTCTAAGAATACGTAATATATTTTTTATGGATTGGAGCCATTTTCATTTTTTTCTGGTGTTCCTTTCATGAACTACAGTTAATAAAATTCAGAAAGTTACATAGGGGTTGAGTGAACTAGAAGAGGAGTTAATGAGTTAGAAGGGGAGAGAGCAAGTCAAAAGAAAGAGGGAAGTGAGCCAGAGGAAGGAGGTAGATGAGTGAGCCAGGGGAAGGAGGTAGTGAGCTGGAGGAAAGAGGTGAGTGAGGTAATTTGAAAGGGGTGAGTGGGTGAACCTGAGAGGGGACAGAAAGTGAGTGAGTGAGCCAGAGGAATGGGAAGTGAGTCTGAGGAGGGTGAAGAGGATGCCAGAAGAAAGGGATAAGGGTATCAGATTAAAAGGTTAAGTCAGAATGAATGAACCTGAGAGGATGTGGCTAGGTGCATACCTGGAAACAGTCTCCTGAAAGTCTCCAATGGCATGTCAATTGCATAATTAAGGTCATAAAGTTGGTGGTGTTTTACCAAAATGGGCTGGGGTTAGATGGACATAGACACAAAAGTAATGTAACCTACAATTAAGTGGGTGAGGCTAGTAAGACCACTAAGAAAGAGATATCTGATGAAAGCTTTTTTTTTTTCATTTTAAAGGATTTCATATAATTTTAGAGACAGAAATACATAAATACATAAAATGTACAATGCAGAAAATAAAACAAGGTAAAGCATCACAAACACAATGTCCATCCACAAAATACTGTTAATAAGATTACCATAACCATTAGAATTTAGGGGGACATTTATGTTACAGCTGGAGATCTGATACATGTATTTGATGGCATAAGCGGATAGGAGTAAGAAGCATAAAGACCACATAAGGGACAATAATATCCTTATGGAAGCAGAATAAGATAAACAGAGCTTCTGAAGGAGGCAAGAATAAAGGAAGACTTTGAAGTGAGAATATAAAGAAGAAAAAATAAAAAGGAAAAGAGGGAAAAGAAAAAGGGGGGGATTGGAAACAGAAAGTGGATGGGAGGAGGGGGGTGGATAGGGCGAAATATAGCTGAGATCAACACAGAATAAGAGGGGGTGATGGAGTAGAGTGGGAAGGAGAGGAGAGGGACCGAGAGTCCATGGGGCAGCTGCCACAGTTGGAGGTACCGTGCTATATGTGGCAAGTCAAGTCCTGAAGAAGTAAGTGAGGCAGCTGCCACTTCATCAAAGCAGAGATCCAGAGAAGCCAAGAGTTTGAATAAATGCGAACAGGAAAAGAACAGATGGAGATTCACCAGATACCAGAAGAGCCTGGGGGGGGCAAGACAAAAGGAGGACCTCTCTTGATCCAAGGGGACCAGAGCAATTCAAAATTAGAAAAGGAGTTAGTCGCATTAGCATGACATCTCTCCAACGTTATGTGTGCATCTATCTTAGAGATCCATTGAGAAAGCGGAGGGGTAAGTGTCTGTTTCCAATGCAGTGGGATCAAGGAATGTGCTAAAGTAAGAAGAAGAAGAGCAAGTTTCCGTTGGAGAGAGGTCAGAGGTAATGAGAGATGAGTTGTGTAGGAGAATAAACAAAGAAGAGGGTCCAGAGGGAGTGATATTGAGAGGACAGAGTTTATTGATGCCAAGATCTGTGTCCAAAAGGATTGGATCAACGGACAATTCTACCAGATGTGGGAGAGGGATCCTGGATGGTGCAGACATCTCCAGCAAATGGGGGAAGTATTACGGTATAATCTAGCTAAAAGTGAGGGGGTCCGATACCAACCGGTTAGAAACTTGTAGTTCAGTTCTCTGGATCTGGTGTCCCTGTGTAGCTTAAAATGAGATGAAAGAATACAGGACCATTGCACCTGATCTAAGGAGACACTTAATTCGCTTTCCCATCTTCTAACGAAAAAGGGTTTCAAAGAATGCTGCTGGAAGAATAGAGAGTAGCAGAAGGAAAGAGGGTGAGAGGGGGTAGGAGGATTTGCTATTTTCATCTCAAAAGGAGTCAGGGGTCTAATTGGGGATGATGAAAGCTTTTTTAATTCATTTATGTGAACCTATAGGTAGAAGAAGTCAGAGATGCTCAACTAGACTCATGAGCTTGCAAGGGTATACAAAAGCTCACTGAGACTGTGTCCTGACACCCAGGGCGCAATCTCTTTTACTTCACAAATGCTGTACACAAAGAAGAAATATTCTGAAGCATATCATACAGGTCCTGCCAAAATTACAGTCCAGCCGCAAAATGCCAGACAATTCTTCTCTGAACAAGGGAAGCAGCTAACCTCAGACGTTTGTTTCGGCCTTGTTGGGCCTCGTCGGTGAGGTGCAGCTGATCCCTCTAGACACTTGTGAGCAAGTTATGTGAACCTGTCTGGTAGCCCTCCACTAGCAGTAGCAGCAGCTGCAGCCTGTATATAATGGCCCCAGCACAGGGAGGGAAACCCTTCTTCACTACCTCCTTTTGGATGCTGCTGTTTACTCCTTAGTGAATATTGGGCTGTGAATAATCTATTAGATCTGTTTAACAGTTTGAGTACCAGAGATGTGAACAATACACTGCAGAGCAATACATTTGCTCAAAACTCTGAAAATCAAGGAGCTCAGCGATTGGCTGGCAGTTTGCTTGGAACACTGATGACCATTTAGATTTAAGCTGGCAGTGGTTAGTTAGTTGGTGTACTGGTGTGAGGATAGTTTACCTCTTTGTGTGCCAGAGAGCTTAGAAAATAATTTCCTTTGCAATGTGATACTCAACTCTTTGACACTCAAAGACTTTAGGGGAGATGTATAAAAACAAATTATAAAGACGAAAAGTCACGTTTATAAATGTCTAACTCAACATTTTCTGAGAATATTCTTATAAAATTTGCAGAAAATCACAAATTATTTTTTTTTGCATACATATCTGTCACTATATACTTACATTAAGAACAGGTTATACATGGCATTAAGATGTAATCACTAAAACTGCCTTTATTCTGCACAATTACTGATTTTCTTTATGCATATGATGTAACACAATTCTTATTTAGACAAGAACATTTCTACTTCACTTTTAAAAAAAGTTAGTACCACATAATCTGCTTCATCCCACACCTGTCCCACCCCTACTCCACCTCACACACACACACGCGCACACACACACACACACACACACACACCTCACTATAGTCCTTCCTTCCCCTCCTGCCCTGCGGAGCCCTCATCATCAGCCCCACTGACTAACTGTCCCACTCCCCACACCACATAAATGCACTGGCCCAGACCTGGTGGGGAGGCGAATGCCTCCTTGGACAGCCAACTTTTGTCAGTGAGGCAGCAGTGGGCCCCCTGCTTGTCTGGGCCCATTACACAATTGCTGCCTGGACAGCCCTGATGGCAGCCCTGGGGAGGAATGCATGGAGACTGGGATATTTGATAGTGTGGGGAAGGCTGTAAGTCCTTTCAGGGAATTCCTTTTCCAGAGTAAAACATTTGGGGCTCAACCCCTGCATGCATTATTCCACCCACTGCCAGCCCCAGGGTATGTCAGGCACATAGCATGGATATAGAATTATTCTAGATAGTAAAAACAAAAACAGGAAAGGACAAATTCAACACACTGAAAAGGAACAATTCTGAAGCAAGCCAACTACACCATAGGGAACAAATAAGACATCCCCAATTCTCATTAAATCCTGGAGTCTCCAATGCATTTGTTAAACCATGATTAATTAGATGTATAATTATATTCTTCCCTTTATTTCATCTTCTGCACTACTATGTCAGTGTCTGTGGAATGGAAAGAGTAACAGAATTAGCTGGGCATTAAGCAGGTCAATTTAATAATCTGGTGCTAAGACAGCCACACTCAAATTATCTCTGGTACTTTATTTATAATGACAATAGCAGCAATGCTAATAAAAGCCCTATCTTTATGTCATGCAGTGATTTAAATATAAGGGTGCAGAGAGATGCTCTCCCTGCACCATATAACCAACAGACCTGACTAATAGCTTCTTCTTGCTTACTCGGTCAAATTCAGGACCAGGTGAAACAACTCAGTATTTGATTGAATGAACAGGAAGAAGTCTCCATACAGCTTTGTTGTTTACAAGAGGCAGGGAGAATGTCTCTCTGCATATTTAAATCTGTGAATAATGTAAATATAAGGCACTGCCACTACTACCATAAATAAAGTACAAAAGCTAATTTATGAAATTAGTGCTGATTATTAAATAGACAGCCTAGGACATTTTCTAATAAACATTACAGTAACATTAAGAAATGGTAATTGTCAACATAATCCATGCATTTAATGGGCATTAAAGGTGTAAGTTTCAGTAAAACATAAATATGAGATGCAGCTTTATCGAGTTCTGGCTTTGACCTACCTGAGTTTAATTGATCTGGAGGAATTGGAGTACTTCTGGAGTTAACCAATTGCTCCAGAGGAGAGAACTAAAAATTACCTACAGTCCCATATTGATAATGGGGCTTTGAAACACTGTGTGATTAAATAGGTATCCAAAACAGTGCTTTACACTACATTGAGATTACTGGAGCAATCAAGGGGTAACATTCCCATTTCAATCAGTGAGACTCCTGTGGTTGGTTTACCCCAGAATTGTTCAAAATCTTATTAGAACATCAGCCTCATTGTTCTTCTAGAACGGACTATTTTTGTAGTGGTCAACATCTATCTTGAAGGCAGAGCAATGTGTTACACTCCCCTCTGGCCATTAAAAGGTTAATAAGACCTGGCACTATTGTGGAGCAAAAGCAACGACAAAATAAGGAGCAAATAAAATGTCACAGTTTCCTATTGATTTAAATTCCTTTTAATCCTTTGAAATCTAGAGAGGTTTCTGATACACTGCAAAGCATTGCATTCGAGACCAACCTAGCTCGGAAGACGTTACATGAAAATGTTTGCCTTGTATGTTGCAGCTAGTTTGCTCTAGAAATGCCCCAGTTCTTCTTAATACATCAGCTTTAAATTCTCCAGCCTAAAATTGCTTACTAGATTTGCTTGATTTCAGTTACTGCTCAGGTGTCTGTGTCTAGAATTTTACTTCTGTATTAAATGACTTCTGTCAAATACTGTATAGAAAAGTTATCCATTACTGCTAGTTATTTCTCAAGTGAATCAAGTTGGAAAAGAGTTTGTTTTACTTTTTCTGGAAAATTATGATAGTAGAAGATGTTACTTTTTTCTTGAAAATGATGACTGTTGATGATTTATAGTGGCAGACTCACTGTTAAAGGAGAAATGTACCCTAAGAGTAAGTAGCTCTTTTAAGTTTTTCAGTAGGACTTACCAAAGTCGGTATCCTTCAAACAACAGTTACTTATATTTACTTTCTTTATTGGTGTTGACCTCTTCCTCCCTCTGCAACAGCTCTCTGTCATTCAGGGGTATAAATACAGGGGTTAAGATGGAGTAGTTGTGACAGAACTCAGCATTCAAGGGGGTTCACCCCAGGACCCAGTAGGTTCTAGTTTTGACCCTGCAAGAATATATATATATATATATATATATATATATATAATTAAGTATTTATTGAGAATAACAGAGAACAGAGTTGTAAAGTGTACAGGACAATACTCAAAAGCCATAGGCTCAATATACAACTGATATAAAGTGTAGAGAAATAAGCAGCTAAAGCACTAAGCCTCCATAACCTGCAACAGAGATTGACGTTAGAGCATCTCTGTTATATGGAGTTAGTGCAGAAATGGAAGAAAGAAAAGGGAGTAACGTTATAGAATGGCAGAGGAACAGTAAAACTGAAAAAAACTGTACAGAAAGAGGGAGGAGAGAGAGATATATGGGTAAGAGTATAGACAGTGAAAAGAAGAGGAGGAAGGAAAAGAATAAGGATAAGAAGTAGAGAAAAGAACAGATAGATAAAAATAGCAGATCAGAGCAAAGCCAGGCTCCTCACACCGTGAGTATGTCAGCTCGCTGAAGAGTCCATGAAAGTATTTTAGAAAGAGAATTACACCTGGAAAAAATGAAGAGATATTAATGATGTATTTTCCTGTTTTGAGCCAAGTGAGTTTGGTAAATAGTAATTGAGTGCTCACTCTCTAATGCCACTCAGAAGCTGTTGGTAGGTTTCGAATCTTGAAGTGGGATGAGATTAAGGATTTTGCTGAGTTTAACTTAGAAAGGGGGATAGACCACTGTATAGGAGGAAGATTTGGCAAACCTGAATAAAAAAGAATAGGAAGGGAGTCTCAAGGAATAGATACTTGTAAATAGGTCTCTATAGATTCTATACACTTTTTCCAAAAAGTTTGTATATTTGTGAAGAGGAAGGAAAAGAATAAGGATAAGAAGTAGAGAAAAGAACAGATAGATAAAAATAGCAGATCAGAGCAAAGCCAGGCTCCTCACACCGTGAGTATGTCAGCTCGCTGAAGAGTCCATGAAAGTATTTAAGAAGGAGAATTCCACCTGGAAAAAATGAAGAGATATTAATGATGTCTTTTCCTGTTTTGAGCCAGGTGAGTTTGGTAAATAGTAATTGAGTGCTCACTCTCTAATGCCACTCAGAAGCTGTTGGTAGGTTTCGAATCTTGAAGTGGGATGAGATTAAGGATTTGGCTGAGTTTAACTTAGAAAGGGGGATAGACCACTGTATAGGAGGAAGATTTGGAAAACCTGAATAAAAAAGAATAGGAAGGGGGTCTCGAGGAATAGAGACTTGAAAATAGGTCTCTATAGATTCTATACACTTTTTCCATAAGTTTGTATATTTGTGCAAAACCAACATAAATGAATATAGGTACTTGTATGGTGCATGCAACACCAGCACAGAGAACCCAGAAACAGAGTGATTTTATGTAATCAAGACAGAGTGTAATACCTCCTATAGAGAAATGTATAGTTATTTTCAAGAGTATGCAAAGAGATAGATGAACGAGTAGTAGCTTTCCAAATATTTTTCCAAGTTTCCAGAGAAAAAGCAATACCAAGTACCCTACTCCAAACCCCATAGTTGATAAACAGTTTAGCAGTATTGGGTAGATTTTACCTAAAAGTCTGATAGTGGTATTGGTAGGGGAACATAAAATTTCAAATGTAGTCTCTCATTGGTAAAAGACCTTGGAGAGAGGAGAAGGGAGAGTTAATAAATTATGAGATTGAATCCACCAATTCCATAAATGAAGCATAGGCATTATAGTATGGTGGTCATTCAAAGCTGAGTGTCAGCGTGAATTAGGGATACAAAATTCAGTAAGAACATCTCCCTGAGGGATCAAAAAAATGTTCAAGAGGGACCCGAAGGTTAGTTCAGTATGATGATCCCCTTATGTGGAATTGGAGATAGAAGGGCTGCATGATAGTAAAATTTGAGATCAGGAATACCCAGACCTCCACATAATAGTTTTTGTTTTAGCGGCCCAAAAACATTGTTCTTGGGCTCTTCTGTGAATTGTTGTAGCAATGACTCACCTTCTGTCTGATATCCAGTCCACGTGGAAGCCAAAAACAATGTATTGAAAACCTCTACAGCATTCAGTGGGTTAAAATTACTAACTAAATCAATGATCTTTTTTTTTTTTTTTAACCCCATGGTAAAGTTGATTTCTTATTTCATCAATTTCAGTTTCTGTACCCAAGTGGTTTCCTATTCCTCAGAAAATATGCTGCACATGCAACTTTAATCTAAGGGCCCTATGTTCAGAATAAAACTTCTGTGGAAAACAAAGTGCACCCTAGGGGACAATTTTGCAATTGATATAAATTATTATTATTATTTTTTACCCTCTCGAATGTCAGAGAAGTCTCCAATTTATTGCATAACATAAGACTCTTAGTTGTACTACTTTTTTTGTGTTTGGTTGATTAAAGTATGATGTATCCTTACAGGAAATCCCCATGGTAGGGAATTGGAATGATCATCTAACATAGGGCTTCCATAAGTCACGGTTTTCCCAGGATAGTCCCAATTATTTAAAACCTGCTCATTCTTCAGAGGAAAGTTGACAGTTACTATTAAATGTACTTGACTCCAGCTATATCAGTAGTTATTAGTCAGTCACAGTACTTACAAAAGATAACAAAGCAGCGGCCAGAGCAGTTTGCTGGTGTGTACTATTCTGATTAAAACAATGATTGGTTGTTAAAAAATCAAGTCAAAGTCATAGCACAAGACAGGGAACAGTTAAACGATTAATTTGTTAAATAGGCCAAGAATAAAGTCAATACATGGAGATTTTCATTTTTCCCCTGTGGTGCAACTGGTTTGCCGCAGAAATGTACCTCCTTGGTTTTATACATACGGCTTCATCTTTCTTAAAGGGATAGTAATGCTTCACAAAAACAGCAGCTCCAATTAATCTTCATAGTATTTGAGCCATAGAGAGTGTTATTTCAACACTGTCAGAGTTGTGGTTCAATAGTAATTGAATGATAAAGTTCCCCCTCCCGCCCCTTTTACCTAGTGTAAGCCATCTCTTCTCAGATATGGAATCTGGTTGATAGACCAGACAGATAACAGCAGGGGACAATCTTCTTCCTATGAGAACAATGAAAGCCCTGCCCCCCTTGACAAGTTTTTCAGGTTTTTCCCTTATCTTAATTGAAGATTGTCCCTCTCTGCAGTCTACCTCGGCACCTCCCTTCTGATCTGACTGAGCAGTGTTACATCAGTAAAAGGGGCGGGAGGGGGACACTTTGTCATTGAATTACTCTTGAACTACAACTCTGACAGTATTGAAATAACACTCTCCAAGGTCCAAATACTATGATGATTAATTAGAGCTGCTTTTATTATGAAACATTACTATCTCTTTAAGGGCAGAATTGTATCTGTTTTTAACACCTAGACAACAGGGAAATAATAACTTGCACAATGCATCTAGGTCAAACACCATTACCCTGTTCTTTTATTCAGTAATGTTTACAAGAAACTGTGTAATACATGTTTAACTCTTTGAGTACCAGATGGGTATACAACACTTTGAAAAAGTAATGCCTTGCATGCCCATCTGGTACTTAATACAAAATATGGGATTTTCTACATGTGGCAAAATTACATGACAACCAAAACGAAATACTTTCAGTTCAAGTCAGATTATCTAAAGCATATAGAGATACTAAAACACATTGCATTAATCCTATATTATAATTCGCTAATGATGTTTGTCAGAAGCCGTCATGCGTAGGGATGGGTGAAAATTTCCGCCTCAAAGTGAAATCGGCGAAAAATGGCACTTTCTGCTTGGCGTACAATTTCCCTCGAAAAGTGCCGATTTTCCGCTTTTGTTGCCTAGCTCATTCCATTGAAATCAATGGGAACATTGAAGTTACACACAACATAAAATAAATATTATTTAATTTCCCAAAGGCATAGTTTAAAGGAGCATGAGGGTGCCTGTGTTGGTGGGGTGTGGTGAAAGAATCAGTTGAACAAGGGATGATTTTTGGGGGGTTGTTTACTGGGATTGGGGGGCAGTTAAAAAAAATCCTAAATAAAATTAAAAAACAACCCATGGTATAAAAAGGGTCTGAGGAGGGTGCCTAAGATATTTGTATGTAAAGTGATAGAGACAGGAACCCCCTGGGTGGACTGATACTCGATAGAGTATTTTGTACAGGATGATTTGTTTGATTTGTTGTTAGAAGCCTTTGTAGGACTTACACTTATTAGAGGCCCAAGCCCTGAAGAAATATTGATTTGTAGGACTTAAGCTTGTTTGGCACAAGCCCTAAGGAAACATTGATTTTTAGGACTTAGGCTTATTAGAATCAAACCCCCAAAAAATTGGTTATTTTTTTGTTGGACTAGTTTTTTTTCACTTATTTTTTCTTCAAAATACAAGCCCTGAGAAAAAAATAAAATGCCCTACTGGCCTAATGCCAGCAGGTCATGTTGGCCAGTGGCCACTGTCAAATGTCCTCCTGAGTTGCAACTGCTGTTCGTACTACTGCTGCTGAGTTGTTTAAGCAGAAGGATGATTAGGCAACTGAAAGGTAATGTCATCAACAATAACAGTAACGTGGAAGATGGATTATATAGGTTCCACTTGCCAGTGATGAGCCTGAAGCAGTAGTAGCACAATAAGTAGCCCCCAGTTTATGTGGAGCAAAGAAGAAGTTGACCATTAAATCTTCTTCACCTGCTCGTCCTCCAAAATCATGGGTGCGTTGCTATTAGAATACATATTTTTCCCTTGAGAACAGGAACTGTGGCTTCCATCAGCAACTGCAATGTGCACAGTGTGTGTGTGTGGTAAATAACATCTGGGGGCACAATTGTATCCAAGCACCATGACACCTAAAACCAAGTACTGCCGCTGTCACTGTACCCCTGGTCCAGACCCCACTAAGGAAACATGATAACTTGCTGAATAATAGTAATGATGAACCCTCCCTGCCAGAATCCTCGCATATTCTCCGGGATGCCACCTGATGACCTGGTGTCAATTCTCTACCACACTGACATGTGTGGTCAGTGCACCACACAGTGTGCAATGGGTAGAGATGAACTGCCATATCCTAAGATTAACAGAGTGACTATTATTTGGCAGGGGAGGTAACGATGAATGAGGTGGATTGGCAGGAGATGTACTTGTTGCCCTAGAGGAAGAAGGTGATGATGGCAAGCTAGTTGTTTTGCCGTCATGGAACTTCCAGTGTCTGTCTGAGTTTCTTTATTCTTCCTCCTCTTTGATTTCCACCTTTCTGGAGAGTCAGGGGGTACAGTAACAGCAATGCTAGATTTCTGTAACGGGTGTTTGGCTTTAACATGTTTGACATAAATGTCATGGTGTCTGTGTTTCATGTGTGCTATCAGGGATGCCAAGGTGTGTTCCCTCCTTTCCCCTTCTCACTAACTTGTCACAAATTTTGCACTGTACCATTTTTGATTATGACTGCACTGTGCCTGCCGGAAGAGAATAACAGTCCCACACCCATGACATCTGGGGGAAGGGATAGGGAACAGTGAAGAAGAATGGCCTCTTTCTTCTTGTCCTCCACATTCCCCTTCACTTTTTGTGGCAGTGGATAATGTTGCTGCTACTGCCTCAGATTTAGCACTGCAACTAGGACCAGGAGTATTGCTGGCATTGGCAAGTGGAACCTGTCCTAGTCCCGCATCACTTGCTGACCCCATTTTCACTGTGTCCACA
Organism: Rhinophrynus dorsalis; assembly: GCA_037306005.1. Classification (NCBI taxonomy): domain Eukaryota; kingdom Metazoa; phylum Chordata; class Amphibia; order Anura; family Rhinophrynidae; genus Rhinophrynus; species Rhinophrynus dorsalis. The sequence goes on along the minus strand of CM074720.1, from coordinate 484,596,312 downwards.
GTGGTCTGTGGCACACTAGCTTGCTCCTCAGCATCCTGCTGCCCTTGCATCTCAGCAGCAGAAATTAAAGCATTTGCAATTTCTGCAAATTCCAAAAGCTGATTGCTAGTGGCGGTAGTGATGCCCATCCATATCTCTGTCTCCCATTTCTTCTCATTTTCTGATAAAAAGGCCATCAGTGTCTCTTTCACCCCAGCTTCTCCAACACTACTACCACCACTAGTCCCTACATGCTGCTGCTCTATTACAGGCATCTCACTGATGCTTGGAGGAGGTGACATGCAATGTGACAGAGGTGTCACGGTTTTAATGAACGCTCAGACAATTTGGTTAAGGTAAAAACCATGAAGCTTTATTAAACAAATAATAAAGAACAGAAATGCCCTTCACAGGTCCAGACCCAAACAGAGGATAGCACTTTTGAATCTGACACAGGTCAGGGTATAACAATAGATATATACAAAATACAGAAATGCAGAAAAATGACTGGAACAGGAACTGGAACAAAACCTCAGCAGTACTTGTCAGGAGAAGCCCTAGGAGAGGCAAGTACTGCAGGGCAGACACTCCAATAGATTAGGGACAGGATAGGCTCTACCGGCCTTGCCTGTAACCAGATAAAGGCAGCCCACGTGACGGCCCAAATCAATACACTGAGGAGATGCCCGGAGGCAACCGGAATAGGCACAGTCTGCACGGAGCTCAACCGGAGGTCATAGTAGGCAGACTGAGTATAACGCACCCGGATGCAATAGAGAGTACAGCAGTACAGCAACGCAACCAGAGACAACTAATAGGTTCAGACGAACAGGTTGTGCAACCACAAGTACCCACTGAGGCAAGGCTGTATGGTAGTGCAACCGGAGGTAACAGTGAGGCACTGACCTTATGGTAGCGCAACCGGAGGCAACGGATATGTGCAGACTGACAGGTAGTGCAGCCACTAGTGACCGCTAAGGCACAGGCTGTGTAGTAGTGCAAATGGAGGCTGCAGCGAGGCACAGGCTGTATGGTAGTGCAACTGGAGGCAATGGATTTGTGCAGACTGACAGGTAGTGCATCCACTAGTGACCGCTAAGGCACAGGCTGTATAGTAGTGCAAACGGAGGTTGCAGCGAGGCACAGGCTGTATGGAAGCGCAACCAGAGGCAACTGATATGTGCAGACTGACAGGTAGTGCAACCACTAGTGACTGACAAGGCACAGGCTGTACAGTAGTGCAAACGGAGGCTGCAGTGAGGCACAGGCTGTAAGGTAGCGCAACCGGAGGCAACGGATATGTGCAGACTGACAGGCAACCGTAAGGCACTGGCTATCAGACACAAGACCAGGGCAACAGATGCACTAGCGGTAAGCTGACGCTAGGCAAGTATCCAATGCCTGGGGCGGACACAGAGAGCGATAGTCAACCAAAGCCTGGAAATGTACACAGAGAGCGGTAGTCAGCCAAAGCCAGAATCGGTACACAGTGAGCGGTAGTCAGCCAAAGCCTGGATCGGTACATAGAGAGTGGTAGTCAGCCAAGCCGGGACCGGTACACAGAGAGCAGTAGTCAGCCAAGCCGGGTTCGTTACACAGAGAGCAGTAGTAGCAGAATTGGTCACGGGATCGTATTCAGGCAAGCCAGGTCATAAACAAATACGGGCAGTGAAGACAGGAGCAAGGTCAGACGAAACCGGAGCATACACGGAACAGGAACACAGCAACAAACATCTGGTCAGGAACACCACAAAAGGGCACCGGTATAGTGACAGGGGGGCGTATATAAAGGCAAGCCCTGGGACAGGTTGAAAACCCAGAGCCAATAAGAAGCAGCCAAAGCAAATCCAGAAGTAAGAATGTCGCTCAGGCAGAATCACGAGCACCGTGATAATAGGGCCCTCTGATGTCATACTTGGCATAATTTTCTCCTTCCTCCCCTGAGTACTACAATAAACACTAGCAGAAGGCAAAGTATTGGTGGCAGCAGGCTCAGCACTGTCAGCAGGTTCACTAGTGGCAGCACATCAACACTAGTGGCTGCAGGAACAGCAATGGTAGCACTGGCAGCAGGGTCAGCACGTCTTGCAGCAGGCACAGACAGCGGACCTCTCCTGTTTTCACTAGTACTACCCTTTTCTCCCTCCCTTCCCATTCCCTTTTCTCCCTCCCTTCCCATTAAATTCCGCAAGACCCCTTGGGGGGATTTAGGGGGACTGGACAGCATTGGTTCAGTGCTGCTAGTCACTTCCTCCTCAGACTCAGACTCAGTGGACACATAAGGGTCCTTCCAGCTCCTCCACTGATTATTTTTCAACCTGCTTATAGTGATAGCAGTCACTATGAGCCTTTCCTGCCTCAATTTTTAAAACTATCACAGCAGAACAGCACAGCACGTCTGTGTCGCTCTGTAGCTGCTTCTATTGTGTCTGCCTTCAGCAAAAACATCAAGTTTTTATAGCGGAAGTGCAAAAACAATGTAAATTAATGGGCGGAAACTTTCTAGCCAATGAAAAAAATGACAAAAATTTTGGCCAAATGGGCAAAAGATTCGAAAATTTTAACCGCTAGTTTGAAAGCAGATTTTTCAGCAAAAAAGTGGATAACAACATGGTTTTCGTGAAATTTCCCACATGACCACTGCGACAACTTTCGCTCATCCCTAGTCATGTGCAGTAGAGACGGCTACATACGCTGCAGTTATGCGCGGTACATAGTGCCCTCACAGCGGCTAATACAGAGCTGGGCGCTCTGAATTCAGACCGGAGTCCTCTCTGCGCACCTTCCTGGGACAGCTTGGTCCCAGGAAGGTGCGCAGAGAGGACTCCGTCCTGAATTCTGAGCACCCCACTCCGTATCAGCCGTGATGCGCTCAGGCAGTCAGTACTACGCATGACTGCAGCGCCACCAGTGTTGGTCCGTGTACACAGGCTTTAAAACTAGTAAGGTTATATTTTATTGGAATATATAATTTATTTTAATAGGAGATATTTATGACATATGACATATGTGGTATCATAATAATACTTTCCTGAACTTTTAAGTTGGTCTATTAAATGGTATCACCAAGTACAACAAAAGATATTCTCCGCAGTACCCATGTGGCTACCAACAGGATGACTTAGATTTTTTTAAAACTTTGTATAAGATATATGAACTAGTTATGGCTCTTAATGTTATTCTCAAAAAAAATTCTCAACAACATTTTACATAAGTGGGTTTCCCATTGTTTTAAAAAAAGTTATATACTGCATGCACAGAAGAAGCCTGTGTTACTGTTCCTTTTTCCGTCTAAATAATATTTTTTTCCAGCCTTGTGCCACATAGATTCCATGTTTCAGCGTGACTAGCTATATTCAAGTTCATCAGACACACATGCTCACAATGGAATTGAATGGATGTTGAATTATGTAACAGTTAAGAATGGTAGAGTATTCATTCTGCCTTTGTGGAGATTTTCTTTAATACTGCTCCATACATTTGTTTAAAAAAAAAAAAAAATCATAAAAATTTGCAGTATGAAAGGCTAAATATATATAACAGTATTGTATGACCTACAGTATTTTCTCTTTTATAAGCACATTAAAATGTACAGTAAATCCTTATGTCTAATGTTTTCATTTCTTGCTTCAATAGATAGTAAAATAGCCTTTGAGGCACAGAATAGTAGCAAGTGAACAGTAATGAACTTGAGTTGTTTTCTAACTTTAATTCTTTGAATGACATGAGGTATTCATTGCTTTGCAGTGTGTTATGTACATTAAAGTAGTGCTGCACCAAATAATCAAGAAGTATAGGGTAAAATAAAGAACAAGCAAAAACAAATGAAATTAAAATTGAATAGAATAAATATAAAAATTAATTATTATAGGTTGCTAACAAACGCAGAAAACTACACATTTCTTATTAGTCCAATGATGATGCAAATGAAGAAGAAATGGAGGAGTGGTAGATGAAAAATGAAAATGAAATGGATCAATGATGATATAGTGTCAGTCAATGTCACTGGATGCTCAATTTCTCTGTCACCCATGCTGCTACTCCAAAAGTGGTTCTGCCAACCACCGACCAAGGAAACTAACACAATGAGAAAAAGAGAGTGCACAAGGTAAACAAGAAGGGATATAGAGCTAAGTGTAGTATTTATTTATTAAACACCATCCTATATAGTAATTCGCTAAAACGTGTGTAACGCCGCAATCATGCGCAGTAGAGACTGCTCGTTCCGCAGCTGATACAGAGCTGGACGCTGCCAGCCGTGACTTGGGCAGTCTCTACTGCGCATGACTGCCCCGTGAACGGCTGGCAGTGGCACTGTGGCCCGTGTAACGGGCTCTTCAACTAGAAGTAAATAAAAACATATACAGTAATACACTCACATGTTCCCCATCTTAGGATAATTCACATCGGGGTCCCTGCCCCCTATTAGCCACGAAAACTGCATCCTTGCAAATCCTGGATATCCGTAGATGAGCCTTCTCCAGACGTTACCTGGTTGTCCTGGTGATGTTTTAATTCCAGTGACTGTATTCACTTGCTAGTAATGTGTTGCAAGTGCTGGGACCAATATGGACATGTCAGCATTCTGGCTAAACACACGGTCCAGGCAGAGAACTGGTGAACCCGCTCACTCCAGTGCAATGCACACCCAATGAGTCTTCACAAGTCCAACTGCTCCCTTCATCAGGAATCGATGAACCCGCTCAGTCTGACCAGGATGGAGGAAACCTACAGGGGGCATGTGTCTCTGTGGTGTCTATCTAATATTTGTGGTGGAGGTGTTGGTGGCACATAGAGTGTGGGTTGGTAACTGATGCATGCAAACACTATATACCTCCTAGGAAAAAATCCCTGGCTTATGATAGAAAATACTTTTTTTAAAACTAAAGTCTAAATCATGTAAAAACGAATTTCAATTATCAAGGGTTACTCGGTATGACTCTTTTGCTAGTAAAAAGAAAGTGTTAAACAAGATCCACTTTTATCATGCAAACCAAATAAAAATGCTCAAATAGTTTATTTCAATGGAATGAATTTTAGATCATATATTGTGCCTCATAAACCAAAGCTATTAACTGAAGGAAATATTAAGAAGAGAAAATTATTCAATGTAGAAGAGAATAAGGAAAATTTTAGACACAATGGTCCATATAGGGTAAATTGTATATGATGAACTGAGAAAAAAACATTTTCAATTCTTCTGGGGATAAAGAATAGAATGTTCAACAATTTTAAAGTGTACATCACTGTCTGTGGCTGTGGTCTCCAATATGTTGGTAAAACCACTAGATCACTGAGAGAATGTGTCGGGGAACAAAACAAGACATCAATAATCAAAATAAAAAATGTGGAGTACACAGACATTTTTGATTGAAATCATTTAATGTAATGGACATAAAGAGAATTATATTCAATGTTCCTAATAGGTGTTCCAGATTTATTTTATGCATATATGTGTGCATAGTTTCTGCATTTATGTGTTTTATACTTTAGCAGAATATGTGTGTGTTTAATGTTTATGGGCCTGCATATGTATGTATCTTTATTTGTATAGCGTCATACATTTACACAGGGCTTTACAATATAAAAATAAAGAACTTGGTTAAGAGCATCAGGCTAATGTAATGTAATAAATAATTAATTTATATATATTTACTAGCAGTATGGGACGTTGTTGCCCATCTTTTTATTTTAAGCAATGCTTAACCCTTTGAGTGACACTCCTGTGGGTGTGTGATCTCTTGTAGTCTCTGTCCTCCTGCGGGGGGGGGGGTATGATCTTTTGCAGTCTCTGTCCTCCTGCGTGTGTCTGTGTATGATCTCCTGAAGTGCGTGTCCTCCTGCGTGTCTTTGTATGATGTCATGCACTGTCTGCACTCTTTCGTGTGTCTGTGTATGATCTCCTACAGTGTGTGTCCTCCTGAATGTGAGTGTATGATGTCCTGCACTGTCTGCTATATTGTGTGTGTGTGTCTGTGTAATCTACTGCAGTGTGTCCTCTTGCATGAGAGTGTGTATGATATCCTGCAGTGTGTGTTCTCCTGCATGTGTCTTTGCATGATGTCCTGCAGTGTCTGTCCTCCTGCATTTTGGTGTGCATGTTTGTGATGTCCTGCAGTCTGTGTCCTCCTGCGTGTGATTTCCTGCAGTCTGTGCTCCTGAGTGTGATCTCCTGTAATGTCTGTTCTTCTGTGTGTGATGTCTTGCTGTGTCTGCTCTGCATTGTCTGCCCTCCTGTGTGTGATGATATGTGTGATGTTCTGCAGTGTCTGCCTTTCAGTGTGTGATGTCCTGCAGTGTCTGCCCTCCTCTGTGTGTTGTTCTGCAGTGTCTGCTCTCCTGTGTGTGTTCTCTTGCAGTGTCTTGTCGCACTTTGTATGATGTCTTGGAGTCTGTCCCCATTTGTTTGATGTTTTGCAGTGTGTGCCTTGCTGTGTGGGATCTCTTGTAGTGTCTTTCCCATTGTGTTATATGATCTCTTGCCGTGTCTTTCCAGATTTGTGTGTAATGTCTTGCATTGTTTTTTCCTGGTGTGCATGTGATGTGTTTTTAGCAATATTTCCATCCTGTAGGTGTGCAATTAACAGGTGTCTTTGCTCAATAGTATGCCTACTCATAGATAGACTATAGAGCAAAGTGTGCAATGCACAGCCTTGTGGTGGTTGTTGGACTACAGCTCCTAAAAGCGGCAGGTGCTGAGGCTAATGGTTATTGTAGGGGGGAAAAAAAGGATGTCTGCAAATTGATCGCCTCTCTTTTAGGCTCAGTGTGTAATTGTTAGATGAGTACAGGGTGTGTGGGCAGTATTCAGTATGTGGTAGCCAGGATAGTGGTGTTGTTAACAGAACTGCTAACCATTCCTGGGAAGTCTGATATTTAGTATCCCCAGAGGAGAGTCATGTCAAAAGGGGGTGGAGCTTAACAGGCATGCAAAAAAATGGTAAAAATAGGCCGTGGAAGGAAAAGAATTGGGCAGGATGGGAGGAAGAGACAGGGAAGGAGCAGAAGTGAGCAGAGTTTAAGTATAAAGTCCCCACATCCTATGCTGTTAACCCTTTGAGTGCCAGAGCGGTACACAATACATTGCAAAGCAATGTGTTGCATACCACTGTGGCAATTAAAGGGTTAAGAAAAAGAGAATCAAGGGTCAAGGATTCTTTCCCAGTAAACACTTAGCGAAAGTAATTGTAAAAGTAATTCAGGTAGCAGAGGAGGAAGCAGGCTCACTGTGTGAGAGAAGGTGAAACCTTTGAATGCCAGATGGCTGTGAGAAAGGGAAACGGGTTATTTTAGAGCAGAAAAGTGATGTCAACAGTGGAAGTGTGGGTAATGACTGGTAAAGCAGCAGCAGAGGATGCGGGTGCAGTGTGTGACAGAAGAAGGTTATACATTTTAATCCCTCTGGCACCCCATGGGTTTCGCTGCACATTGTCTGACTAGGAAGTGGGAGTGAGGCTAGGTGGATTATTATGCTGTGGAAAAGTGAAGTGTGGAATTGTGGGTAAAAAGTGGTAAGGCAGCAGAGGAGGAAACAACCACAGTGTGTGACAGTCATAGTGGAGCTGAGGTAGCCTTCTCTGCACTATGAATGTCGGACAGTGTAGTAGCTTATTCCACTGCTGTGCTAGATATCCTGGGCAATAGGTTTCTTACTGGCAGCAGGTGGTAGTGTTCTTGTTCAGTGTTGTTTTTTTTTTGTAAGCCTGCATGCAAGTGGAGTCCGGTGGTAAGGCATGGAGTGGAGAAAGTGAGTAGGGCATGTGTGTTTTTTACGTGCAGCGAGGTGAGTTGGCTGTGTTTGTGGCAGTCTTGTTTTCATGTTCTGCATCTGCCCTGTATTCCAAGCCTCTTTTTCATGTTGTGAGCATGCTCATTCAGTTCCTTGAATTCCAAGCCTCTTTTTCATATTCAGGAGGAAGCTGAAGGAGTGGTAACTCCTTGCAGAGGCCACTGACCACTCCTGTTAAATTCACGTCCCTCTGTACCTCTCGAACTGGCAGTAGGGAGGAGCCATGAATAATAACTCCTCCTTAATGCCACCCCTGGGTGTGTGTGGCTGGTGACACAGACTTTTTCCTTTACACACACACACATATATATATATATATCTATATATATAAAAGAATAAGCCTCATTGCATAATTTATGGTACCCCACACACAGAACATAATTTATGTCTCCTCAGAAAAGAAACTCGCATTGAACAGAATGTCTAATTACATAATTTATGTCTCATTAGGAGACACAACTCCTATTGGGTGATTGAATGGGGACTTTACTGCTCTCATTGGGTGATTCAATGGGGGCGTGTTTATCATACAGGGAGTTGGCCCGCCCTCTCCAGCCCGCCCACCAGTATCCAACTGACAAAAAAAAAATATATAACTGCCACTCACTCCTGAGGTAGGGATATCAGTAACTTCTCCCAGTCCACTCACACTCTCACTCAGGATCATGACCCCACAAACACACTGTTTCACCTCCCACAGATAACTGTAACCCTCCATACACTCTGTTTCAGTATGAGGGTGTAATGTTCCCATAAAATACAAACTTAATAGCAACTCTTATTTAACTCATCATCTCTTCAGTCACCTCACAGTCTCAACTGTCACTCCTCCACTTCCTGCTTCCTGATTCCCACCCTTTCTCCTTAAAGGGAGAGAGATGCTTTGCTGTATGTTACAGAGGGCAAGCCTCAAACACCACTTTCTATTTGATACCTCAGCATATTGCTACATTGCCTCAACTGAAGAGCCACCGTGTGTTATATTGCTACGTTAGCTCAACTTAACCCTTTGAGTGCCAGAGGGGTAAGCAACGCATTGCAAAGCACACATTCTGTCTCACACAGTCTCTCACACAGTCACAGTCTCACACTCTCAGTCTCACACTCTCAGTCTCACACAGTCTCACACTCTCACAGTCTCTCTCGCAGTCCCACACACACTCACAGTCCCACACACACTCACAGTCCCACACACACTCACAGTCTCACACACACTCACAGTCTCTCTCGCAGTCTCACACAGTCTCTCTCGCAGTCTCACACAGTCTCTCTCGCAGTCTCTCAGTCCCTCACACTCTCGCTGTCTCACACTCTCTGTCTCACACACACACACACAGTCTCACACACACACACAGTCTCACACTCACACACAGTCTCTCACACACACTCTCACACACACACACACTCTCACACACACACGCGCTCTCAGTCTCGCACGCTCTCAGTCTCGCACGCTCTCACTCTCACACGCTCTCACTCTCACACGCTCTCACTCTCACACGCTCTCACTCTCACACGCTCTCACTCTCACACGCTCTCACTCTCACAGTCTCTCTCTCACAGTCTCTCTCTCTGTCTCTCACTCATTCACACTCTCAGTCTCACACGCTCTCACACTCTGTCTCACACGCTCTCACACTCTCACTCATCCACACTCAGTCTCACTCATTCACACTCTCAGTCTCACTCATTCACACTCTCAGTCTCACTCATTCACACTCTCAGTCTCGCACTCTCTCAGTCTCGCACAGTCTCTCAGTCTCGCACAGTCTCTCACACTCTCTCACAGTCTCACACACCCACAGTCTCACACACCCACAGTCTCACACACCCACAGTCTCACACACACTTTCTCACAGTCTCACACTCTCTCACACTCTCACAGTCTCTCTCACAGTCTCAGTCTCACAGTCTCACAGTCTCTCACACTCTCAGTCTCACACTCTCACAGTCTCTCACACTCTCAGTCTCTCACACTCTCAGTCTCACACTCTCACAGTCTCTCACACTCTCAGTCTCACACTCTCACAGTCTCACACACTCTCACAGTCTCACACTCTTTCAGTCTCACAGTCTCTCTCACAGTCTCAGTCTCACAGTCTCACACAGTCTCACAGTCTCTCACACTCTCAGTCTCTCACACTCTCAGTCTCTCACACTCTCAGTCTCAGTCTCTCACACTCTCAGTCTCAGTCTCTCACACTCTCAGTCTCTCACACTCTTAGTCTCACACTCTCACAGTCTCACACTCTCACAGTCTCACACTCTCACAGTCTCACACTCTCACAGTCTCACACTCTCTCACAGTCAGTCTCACACAGTCTCACAGTCTCTCACACTCTCAGTCTCTCACACTCTCAGTCTCTCACACTCTCAGTCTCTCACACTCTCAGTCTCAGTCTCTCTCACTCTCAGTCTCAGTCTCTCTCAGTCTCTCACACTCTCAGTCTCAGTCTCTCTCAGTCTCTCTCAGTCTCAGTCTCTCTCAGTCTCAGTCTCTCACACTCTCAGTCTCAGTCTCTCACACTCTCAGTCTCAGTCTCTCACACTCTCAGTCTCAGTCTCTCACACTCTCAGTCTCACACCCTCGCAGTCTCAGTCTCACACCCTCGCAGTCTCACACCCTCGCAGTCTCACACTCTCTGTCTCACACTCTCTGTCTCACACTCACACACAGTCTCTCTCACACGCTCTCAGTCTCGCACGCTCTCACTCTCACACGCTCTCACTCTCACAGTCTCTCTCTCACAGTCTCTCTCTCACAGTCTCTCTCTCTCACAGTCTCTCTCTCATTCACACTCTCAGTCTCACACGCTCTCACACTCTGTCTCACACGCTCTCACACTCTCACTCATCCACACTCTCAGTCTCACTCATCCACACTCTCAGTCTCACTCATTCACACTCTCAGTCTCGCACTCTCTCAGTCTCGCACAGTCTCTCACACTCTCTCAGTCTCGCACTCTCTCAGTCTCGCACAGTCTCTCACACTCTCACAGTCTCTCACACTCTCACACACACACAGTCTCACACACACACAGTCTCACACTCTTTCAGTCTCACACTCTCTCACACTCTCTCTCACAGTCTCAGTCTCACAGTCTCAGTCTCTCACACTCTCAGTCTCACAGTCTCTCACACTCTCAGTCTCACAGTCTCTCACACTCTCAGTCTCAGTCTCACAGTCTCTCACAGTCTCACACACTCTCACAGTCTCACACTCTTTCAGTCTCACACTCTTTCAGTCTCACACTCTTTCAGTCTCACACTCTCTCACACTCTCACAGTCTCTCTCACAGTCTCTCACACTCTCAGTCTCAGTCTCTCACACTCTCAGTCTCTCACACTCTCAGTCTCACAGTCTCTCACACTCTCAGTCTCACACTCTCACAGTCTCACACACTCTCACAGTCTCACACTCTTTCAGTCTCACACTCTCAGTCTCACACAGTCTCAGTCTCACACAGTCTCACAGTCTCAGTCTCTCACACTCTCAGTCTCAGTCTCTCACACTCTCAGTCTCACAGTCTCTCACACTCTCAGTCTCACAGTCTCACACACTCTCAAAGTCTCACACACTCTCTCACACTCACATTCTCACACTCTCAGTCTCACACGGTCTCTCTCACTCTCTCAGTCTCACACCCAATCACTCACACACTCAATCACACTCTCACAGTCTCAATCACACTCACACACTCTCACTCAATCACACTCACACACTCTCACTCTCAATCACACTCTCACAGTCTCACTCAATCACACTCACACAGTCTCACTCTCACACTCAATCACAGTCTCACACTCAATCACACTCTCACACTTACAGTCTCGCAGTCACACTCAGTCACAGTCACACTCTCACACTCAATCACACTCTCACCCTCAATCACACTCTCACCCTCTCACTATCATACACACTCTCACTCACACATTCTTACTCAATCACACACTCACTAACACACTCAATCACTCACACGCAATCACTCAATCTCGCACTCAAACACAATCACTCACACGTAATAACACCCCGGGAGCCAGCACGATCCACCTTCCACCATAGTATGTGCAATTACCACATGCATTTCAATTACATGAATGAATGCCAGTCACTCACATCCCGGGAGCCAGCACGATCCACCTTCCACCATACTATTTGCAATTACCACATGCATTTCAACTATATGAATGAATGCCACAGTGGAGGCATAAGTACAAACACAAACTCATTACAATGACACATAAGTCAACCCCTTATGACTCACTTCTGTGTGTGTGTGTCTCTGTGTGTGCCTGTGTGTTTCTCACTGTGTGTTTTGCATGTCTGTATCACACTCTATGTGTCTGATTGTATGTGTGTATGACTGTCGCTCTTTAAGCATCTCAGTGCATGCGTGTGCATTTGCGTGTGTGTCTCTGTGTTTGTCTCGAATCCGTGTGTGTGTATTAATTCCCTATATATCCTGACGGGCAACGCCGTCCCACATTGCTAGTATATATATATATATACACACACACACACACACACACACACACACAGATTCCAAGGACGCACTCTCAACACAAGTGTTATTTCCAGGGTGCCCGATAATTCATGTAAATCTTCTTCCTTAAATCAGCACTCACAGGACTGCTCAATTAAACATATACGTAGCTTTAATTAAGATCAACGTTGCGATCCTCTCACCGGGATCTTTATCAAGACACTAACACCAACAAACAACCCTACTTAAATACCCTATGACCTGTGGATTGATAAACACTCCCGCCAAAATAAATTGTGTATATTTCACGTTTACACTGTACCCACATCCAAACCAAGCCACCAACCACGGATGCCGGTCACAGTGTCAAGATCAATATTTAAAATATACTTGTGAAAGTGAAATTAAAAACATAAAAAGGAGGTTATCACTGACCCTTAACCTCTCGTTACATCAAGAATAAACATCCCATCTTCCATATACAAATCACGTTTTTCACTTTACACACATAAAAACAAAGTTGTTATATTAATCACAAGCCCAGTCATATAGAGATCGAGATACATAAGATCAACTAAGGAAATTTAACACATAAAAAGTATTTCTCCTTACTTGCTTCATAGCTTGTTTCAACGGCACTCGGAACTCCTTCACATCGCGCAGCATCCTAGTTATAACAGCGCATGCTCGAGCTGTTCCAACAGCAACATAGAAACTAGTTCAATGCAAGCATCCCATTTCAATAACAACAATTCTCTCAGTAAGTTCAATCCACTTACAATGTAACCAATATGTATCCCTGTTGAACAACTGATAGACCGCTGATGTGAGTAAGCCCTAAGAGTGCCATTCAAACCCTTCAAACACTGTACAATTCAGACGATCGAGCCCCCAAGAACTCAACAATTATATACCTACTTCGAACTTATTCTTCAATAATATAATTATCAAGGTTACTGAAAATCTTTGGATACACCAAGATAAAAATAAAAATAAAAAACAATTATGCTTCACTTTAAGATCTCAGATGGTAAATGAAAATATTGAAAATATTGATACTGTTCTTAACAGACATAAATCACTTTGTTTATAATGAAAAAGATCCCAATACCTATAATGTACAAATCTCCTAATCTAGATTATATTAATGTTATAACCTTAGAAAATAACATACTCAGTAGAGCTAATTGGAACTTTCATAAAGGCATGCCAAATAGATATAATAGATATAATACCTACATACCTACGGTGGGATACAAGGACACAGAACTCTACTAAGGAGGATATAAGGATTTGAATTATGGAAATTGTTTGGATATCTCACAAGTAAACAGTGAAAATGTTCCATGTATTTAGATTTATTTAGAAATATTGAATATTTTTAACACCGTTCCAACCCATTGGTGAGTAGGGGTGGTGTGACTCGTAGAGCATATTAGTTTGTATTCGTAGGTATGTAGGACGGGGAAATCCGACATATATTAATTATTGATGAATCAGCTAAAAAGATGGAGTCTGTGATTATGTTGAGTATTATTGTGAAGTTTCGCCTAGGACATGAGTAGTATCGGGTAACGGGTGGCCAGGTGGACAAACTGGCTTGAGGTTGATCCGGTCAACTCTGTCTGAATATGGTGAACATTTCGGGAGCCCATTGGACCCATGGGCTCTTGATTTGTGATTTCTCACATCGAATAATTGTATATCATCATGCAGATTCATGTGATTCGTTGGGTGGACCCCGTCCGAGATCTCATACTAGAATACATATCTCGGTATTATATCTATTTGGCATGCCTTTATGAAAGTTCCGATTAGCTCTACTGAGTATGTTATTTTCTAAGGTTATAACATTAATATAATCTAGATTAGGAGATTTGTACATTATAGGTATTGGGATCTTTTTCATTATAAACAAAGTGATTTATGTCTGTTAAGAACAGTATCAATATTTTCAATATTTTCATTTACCATCTGAGATCTTAAAGTGAAGCATAATTGTTTTTTATTTTTATTTTTATCTTGGTGTATCCAAAGATTTTCAGTAACCTTGATAATTATATTATTGAAGAATAAGTTTGAAGTAGGTATATAATTGTTGAGTTCTTGGGGGCTCGATCGTCTGAATTGTACAGTGTTTGAAGGGTTTGAATGGCACTCTTAGGGCTTACTCACATCAGCGGTCTATCAGTTGTTCAACAGGGATACATATTGGTTACATTGTAAGTGGATTGAACTTACTGAGAGAATTGTTGTTATTGAAATGGGATGCTTGCATTGAACTAGTTTCTATGTTGCTGTTGGAACAGCTCGAGCATGCGCTGTTATAACTAGGATGCTGCGCGATGTGAAGGAGTTCCGAGTGCCGTTGAAACAAGCTATGAAGCAAGTAAGGAGAAATACTTTTTATGTGTTAAATTTCCTTAGTTGATCTTATGTATCTCGATCTCTATATGACTGGGCTTGTGATTAATATAACAACTTTGTTTTTATGTGTGTAAAGTGAAAAACGTGATTTGTATATGGAAGATGGGATGTTTATTCTTGATGTAACGAGAGGTTAAGGGTCAGTGATAACCTCCTTTTTATGTTTTTAATTTCACTTTCACAAGTATATTTTAAATATTGATCTTGACACTGTGACCGGCATCCGTGGTTGGTGGCTTGGTTTGGATGTGGGTACAGTGTAAACGTGAAATATACACAATTTATTTTGGCGGGAGTGTTTATCAATCCACAGGTCATAGGGTATTTAAGTAGGGTTGTTTGTTGGTGTTAGTGTCTTGATAAAGATCCCGGTGAGAGGATCGAAACGTTGATCTTAATTAAAGCTACGTATATGTTTAATTGAGCAGTCCTGTGAGTGCTGATTTAAGGAAGAAGATATATATATATATATATATATATATATATATATAAATATATATATACACAATAATCAAGAGAGCGCCACTTACGGGTATACAATATATCAATAGATATTTATTATTTATTATTAAAAGATACAATTAGTTACTAAGAAATGCAAATACACTCCTGATGAAGTGCTGTTAATCAGCACAAAACGCATTGGAGACTGGCAGAGCAAAGAAAGAACATCTGACTGAAATACTGGTATTTTAAATTATCGTTCCAATAACATATGCAGAGGTGATCCGCAAGAAATCACAAGAAACACCTGAAAGAATCTACCTGCCCGCTGTAGACGGGAGGAAGACAGAAGTATTTTTCAGCAAAAACAACTGAGTAAGGACACTTATCTCTGCCCGTTGGAGAAAATGGTGAAAAGGACGTGGTGAAATAGTCAGGGAATAGGAGAGGACTGGCCTGTCACATGTCCTGGAAGACAGGAGAGATAAAAATAAAATAAGATCCAAGTATTAATATCATCTTAAGAGGGTCAACTGTTTAAACCATCATACTAGATATACTTTATATTGGAACAAGGACAATAACTATATATAACATAAAAGATTTTTTCTTTGCCACTATTCACACAGGGGCAAAAGATTGTAGCGGCCGGACAGATATGCACACACATATATAGATTCTCTTTTTTGGATAACTGTGGGGTGTGGTGTAAATAGAGTGCTAAATGTGGGTAAGGGACTAGACACACTGGGTATTAAGATCTATTCCAGATTGGATATCCATTACCCACATATATATTTTTTTTATATTTTTTAAATTCCATTTTTATTTCATTTTTTTATTATCAATATATATATATATATATATATATATATATATGTATATAGATATAGATATATATATAGATATATATAGATATATAGATATAGATATATATATAATACAATTCCAATGGTTTGTCTACTTCAGGCAGTATGTATAGAGAAAGCTAAAATACAGAGATTTATATTCAAGAGTGCAATTCCTTCTTAGCTACACTAGGCAACCCATTTCCCTTTTCCCCCCATACTGTATAAAAAGTTAGAAACCCACCAATATTATCCGAGATCCCAAGATTCATCAAAACTTGGATGGGTTCAGCTACAAGTCAACAAAGAAAAGGGGGATGAGGGGTAAGCAGGAAATGGGGGCGGGACAGGAAGAGACAAAAGGAAGAGAAGCAGGCTGGAATCCGAATACCACAAGAACAGAAAAAGTCAGACAGTTACCCACATTCTAGCCCTTCCTTCCTTCTTTCCTATTGGCTAAAGACTATGATCTCACAAAACCTGCCCCCATCCATTTCCTAGGATGTGCAAAGTCACCACAGTGCGATCATTGCATTATTAGTGTGTGTGGGGGGGTGCAGCAAAGAGAATCATACATTAGGGAAAGGGCCCTGCTCTAAGGAGCTTACAATCTAATTAGACAACATGATAACATATAGAGACAGTAGGAGGAGGATCATACGTGCAAATAAAAGGCTTAGTGAAGGAAGAACAGAATAATTCTAATGTGGATGACAGTGTGTACAAGGAGGATATTGTTACTGAGATACCTCCTTGAGCAGGTGGGTTTTCAGGAGATACTTGATAGTGATAGGCAGGGCATTCCAAAGTCAAGGGGCAGCCAATGCAAAAAGATTGCAGCTGAGAGATGTCTCAGTTTGTGTGAGAGAACAGAAAGAACCCTTGAGAAGAACTCAAGTGACAGGAAGGGGTGTGGTGGGAGATAAGAACAGAAATGTAAGAAGGTGCTGAAGAAGAAAGTGACTTAAAGGAGAGGAGAAGAATATTGTATGAAATACAAGACCTTATGGATAGACAAAACAGGGATTTCAGGAGCAGATGAGAGGGAAAGTATCTGGGAGCAAAGGTAGCTATCCCTGCAGCTGAATTGAGAACAGACTGAAATGGTGAAAGACGAGAGGCAGGAAGACCAAAGAATATAATGTTTCAATAGTCGAGTCTAAAGAGAATGAGGGCCTGAGTGAGAGTTTTCCTGTTGGTATACAGAGGAAGGGACATATTCTGTGTTTAATGTAGCGTAGTAATTTAGCTATTCCATATCTCCCAAGTGTCCCTCTTTAGGAGGGACAGTCCCTCCTTGAAACCCAAATCCCTCTGTCCCTCTTTCCACCCCGTTGTCCCTCTTTTTAGACGATCAGACTGTGTGGTGTGTATAAGTGTATTACATTGCGCTACAGTAATAAAATTCATATTAATGTTTGATTAAACTTCAATATATGTGTTTATAATAGGTCATGAAATAAAATAAAACTTCTCAGGAATGCCCCTCCCACTTATCACACCCCCAACAACACCTGCTAAAACACAAGTGTCCCTCTATGGGAGGGATGCTATTCTTGAAGTTGTTTGGGATTCATGATATGTACTTAATATATACTATGAGGACATAATTTATGTATTTTTGGAGAAATTTGATCTTTATGTGTGAGCTGAATTATGTTTGATTTATAATTGCCTTAGATTAAATATGAAGTGTTCTCTTGTCCATGGGCATCACTATGAAAAAGTCTTTAATATTAACTGTATTAGTGCTGTCATTGGAGTCACTGAATCTGTATTTTTTTTTCTCAGTTAATTAATGGTGTCACTGTAAGATAATTTTTTATATATATATGTGGATCTGTCATTAATAGTATTATAAAGTAGAGTTAAATAATACACAGGTGTATGGTCATTTTTGGAAGTTGTGGTTTTAGGTATACCATTAAATAAAATTTAAGTGGACAGTCTTCTAGGATTATGAAGTCTTGAGTGTATGTGTTGTAGTAGAAATTATAATGGTTATGGGTCTTTGATTACAACGTACTTTATATTGCCTGTCAAGTGACTTCAGTAACATCATTGTTGATTGATTATTCAGTAAGAGAGTGGGTGGTTGGAGACTCTTTGCACAAGAGAGCATAAATAGATGGTTTAATGGTAGTAACACATGGCTTATATATCAGAGAGCTCTTGAGAAAGTGAAACATAGTCAAAAATGCATAAACAAAGCCAACGTAACAATGCGGCATAGTATAAAACTTAAACAAATAAAAAAACATATATTGTGTAGAGTGCCAAAGAGAATAATAACTACTGAATGGCACATACTATCTGGCTTCAGATGTTTATTAAAATGATATAAAAATAATATTATAACCAAAATGGGGGAATTTTTCCTCCATCCCACGAATCCCTATACATTATCCAAAAATGATCACCAATAAACTACACCAATAATACTACAAAATATATTACACTATAAAAATGCATATATATCCTACCAATAGTGATCTAGACCACGGTCCTGTCCACTCAGGTACAAATAAGCCGGTTTAATACAACTTCCACAAGAGTGTCTCAGTCTGTGGCTGGACGTTTGTCCAAGCAGTGCTATCAAAATAGGTAGTCATATATTGCTGTTTGGAGGTGCCAGACTACAGAGTGATCCACATTATGGTTGTGTGTGGTAGTCAATTGTTTTGTGGTCTGGTTCAGGACCCTTGGAGGCATTCTTTTAGAAGTTTTTTTCAACTGGCTCTGAGAAGGCGGAACCGCAGTCCGGATCATTATCTGTAGGATATATGCATTTTTATAGTGTAACATATTTTGTAGTATTATTGGCGTAGTTTATTGGGAATAATTGTTGGATACTGTATATGGATTAGTGGGATGGAGGAGGAATTCCTCAATATTGGTTATAATATTGTTATTATTCTTTATGGAGCTCCACGCAATATATCTTTTTTATTTGTTTAGGTTTGTTTTTTCTTGTAGGTGGGGGAAGTAGTGTGGAATAGCAACTATTTATACATTTTGGGTGCATAAGGGATTCCCAGCAGACAGGATCTCATAGTATAAAACTTGCTTTGTATTTTGCATGCTAAAAGTTTGCTTTTATAAATTTTACTTGTTTTTAAACTATTTTACGTTATTGTTTGTGTGGTAAGTACACATAATAGGAACCCATCCCTAAAGTGGAATGGTTGGTTAATCTGAAGGAGAGGAATAAAAGTGGTAACCGGTCTACCTGTGCAACAGCAACATTGGAGAGTGATCTAGTACTTGCCCTCAAACTGTAGAGGCCAGTTTTGAAGTCTCTGAAAACTGTATCATTCTTTTCACCATAGGTGCCTGGTGAAGGCTAAAAGAACAGAAATATTACTACATTTAGATATTGTGAGCAATGCCTCTTTTTTTCTCTGAATATTCAGTGAAATAAACCAATCCATTTAAGAAACAGCTGCACAGAACTGCAAGAAATTATAATAAATAATTATCTTCTTTGACTTGGAACATTTCAAAATATATGGTGATTTTGTTCACAATATAAAAATGTATTTATTGTTTGGGGTAAAATGTATGCATATTTTATGTGCATTTTTTATAAATCTCTTTAAAAATTATCCATTTATTACAAAGCTCCACTTTAACAAAAGAGACTGCCTGTATTAGATGGTTACATTTCACACAGGGGTGGGGGGTTGGATTCTATTACAGATTATAAAAATTGTCCCTAGTTTTGCCTCACAGTTTCCTATTAAAGCATATGTATTAATTAGAGATGAGGCTGGTGAAAATTAATTCAGTTCATGGATTCGCAGCTATGCTGTGTATTGTGATTTTTATATATGAAATACTTTCAGCTCTAATTCTATAACATATTTGTAGAGGAGACATAAGTGGTCTAGAAATGTTGCACTCTAAAGCTACTAAATTAAACAATAAACATAACCTTAGCTCTACTTGTCTTCTGTAAAGGTAAAATCACTGGGATACTAAGAAATGTGGTGCAATTCTGGAAACATCCAACTGGGCCATAGGGATCCCCCCTCAACCCTGTATTACTTTAAATGTGATTTTTACACCCTTGAATGTTAGAGATGGTTCCAACATGATTAAACATTCTCTGTGGATTGCATGAACACGTGAAGACAGTGGATATGAGAGACAAGGACTTATCTGTGTCTAGACATATCTTTGAAAAAACACAACAGGAGCTTGTCTTTGATTCAGTTCACAGGCAATGAAAGGATTAAGGTGCCACCATTTGGAGGAGACATCATAAATATAATCAGCAGAAAGGAGGCTTACTGGATATTGATTTTTAAACACACTTCCTGAGGGTTCAAACTTTGAAAAAAGTCATATTATATAATTGTGTTGTATATATTTACCCTAGAAGTGATCCGTAGTCAGAGTTATATCTCTTAAGGTTCGGGATACGTACATCTTTTGTTTTAGCATATCACACACTTCTAAGGATGGTACATTTAAAGATAATATTTAAAGAAAAAATTTGTCTATGATTAATCACCATGGGTACAAAACACATTAAACTGCAGATCAGAGTGTATCCATGTTACATCACCAATGTTCTCTTTATAACATGCTGCAATAAAATGTACATTTTTATACATAACGTTGTGGCTAGAATCAGATTTCTGAGTGCCGTATTCCTATTTGCCTCAAGTTGCTGAAAGATTAGACTATTTCTTCACGTGAGCACTGGATTTATTCACATTATAGACCAACAATAACTGAAAGCATGACTTCTCCATACCCTATATTTTTTGTGTACCTGACAGATGTGACTGGGAGAGTGTGGATGAATGAATTAAATAACATATTTATTTAGATAGCACACTTTACAATTTAAAGGTTTAGACAATGCAAGGTTAAATTTTTTTTTGCAAAATAAAACACTAGATAATATTCAACAAATAAAATATAGACAGGAGTTAGGAGTCTCTATCAACTATTTGTATATATATGTACATATATATATATATATATATATATATATATATATATATTGAGAGAGAGAGAGAGAGAGCAAGTGAGAAATGATGAAATAAAGAGAGAGAGAGGGGGAAAAGAATGAGAGAATGAGAGATAGAGAGAAAGGGAGAGAGAGAGAGGGAGAGAGTCTAATGTCATCATTCTGAATGGCATCAGATACATTTATAGTTTCCTAATAACCTCCCCACTTACTTTACAAGGGCCCTAAACCATAATGCTTCCAATGATTTTTACGCTCATGCTTTTATTCAAAAGATAACATGTACAATCAGCCCTTGATGCCATGTCTATGTAGGCAGACATGACCGTTACTAGTAAAACCATAGGACACAAACTCTTGCATTGCATCCTATTCCTTAAAGGTTTACTTAGGCTCATGCATTGCGCCTGCTTCAGACTGAAAACACTGTCAGCAATTGTCATGTTTGCCTCCATAAAGATGACATCCAAGATTGATTGAAGACGTTTTCTCTTGAACTAAAGACACAAGTGCAAAATTCATTGGTGCCAATAATATTTTACAGTTACAGTAAACAGGCCTGAAAATTTCCACTCGCCACTAGCCAATGGTGAGTGAAAATTTAGCCCTGACGAGTAGAAATTCAGCCTTGTTGGGTATGTTTTGGCTTGCAGTGGCGAGTAACTTTTCAGTTCTGGATAGTAGCAAAGGACTTAAAATTATAAGCCCTGTACTAAATTTACAGGGGGTTATTATTACGGGGTGTTATTTCACTTTTAAGGGACATATTCTGCACACTCAAGTAGTTTTTTAATGTCTCTGAGCACAAGATAATCCAAAAGATTTTGTCAATTAATGGTAATCAATTGAATTATCTTATGTGCTATTAGCCTTGCTTCTATGGAGAGGTTGTTATAGTTCACAACTTTTCTTAGTAAATCAGCCTGACTGCAAGTTTGCTACAGTTCAAGTTGCATAACAATGAAAGCAGAGCTTCTATGCTATACACAAAACAGAATAGAAAATACGAGTAACAGAGCTTCAGGCTTTGAAATGATATACCAATTCAAAATAGATTTTAATTTAGATAAAACGTATTGAAGCATACCCACATATACATAATAATGTAGTAAAACATAATAGGTGCAGAAGACACATAAATGGACTCTGTGGCTTTCAGCTGAAAGATATTTATGTTCTGTACATTCAGAATAAAGTGTGACATATTTCTAATAGAAATGATAAACTGTATTTTTGAAAGCAGCTGCTGTAAACATGATTCAATCATGCATTATATTTACTAGCAGTTGCACCCTGTTGTGCTGGTATGTGCTTAATAATGTGACATGTTTCAGACAGTTTCCAAGTCTGGTGCTAATAAGGAGTCTGTTTTATTTTCTTGGTAAAGAATTCGAACTATATGTAGAAAGAAAAGACGAGAAATTCCGGAGCAAAGCAACTGCACTATAGATAAAAAGGAAAAAAAAAACTTTTGTATTCTAGAAAGCAATGGTGCAACTAGTCATTGGTGGACCCCAGTGCTAACATTTTTTGTGCCCCCTAACACACAAATATTATCCCTGGGCCTTAAAGGGATAGTAATGTTTCATAATGAAAATCATCATAGTATTTGGACTTTGGAGAGTGTTATTCAATTCTGTCAGAGTTGTAGTTCAAGAGTAATTCAATGACAAAGTGTCCCCCTCCCGCCCCTTTTACTGATGTAACACTGCTCAGCCAGAGTAGAAGGGTGGTGCTCAGGTAGATTGCAGAGAGGGACAATCTTCAATTAAGATAAGGGAAAAACCTGAAAAACTTGTCAAGGGGGACAGGGCTTTCATTGTTCTCATAGGAAGATGATTGTCCCCTGCTGTTATCTGTCTGGTCTATGGACTGCATTCCACATCTGAGAAGAGATGGCTTACACTAGGTAAAAGGGGCGGGAGGGGAAACTTTGCTTGTGAATATCTCTCAAACCACAAAGGTTTGAGAGATAAGACTTATATCGTTCTTCATGTTTTTTAATGCCTACAAAATAAAATATAGATAAAACAAACTATTACTATCCCTTTAAAGGGATAGTAATGTTTCAAAATAAAAAGCAGCTCCAATTAATCTTCATATTAGTTGAGCCATGGAGAGTGTTATTTCACTACTGTCAGAGATGTAGTTCAAGAGCAAATGAATGATACAGTATCCCCCTCCCGCCCCTTTTACCTAGAGTAAGCCACTTCCCCTCAGATGTGGAATCTGGTCTACAGGCCAGACAGATCACAGCATGGGACAGTCTTCTTACTGTGACCATAAGGAAAACCCTGTCCCCCTTGACAGGTTTTCCCTTATGCTAATTGAAGATTGTCCCTCTCTGCAAGCCATCTGGACACCACCTTTCTGTTCTGAGGTGAGCAGTGTTACATCAGTAAAAGGGACGAGAGGGGGATTCTTAGTCATTCAATTACTCTTGAACTTCAACTCTGACAGTATTGAAATAACACTCTCCATAGCCCAAATACTATGGAGTAATGATTAATTAGTGTAACTAGGGAACCTAGAGTGCCTTACATAGGGGCACCTGGTATGTAAATCCAGCTCTATATACAAAGTCCATAATCTACCGAAAGTTTTCTCCATATTTTCAGTTGCTAGCTTTAACCTTTTCAGGGGTACCCAACAAAATGCACTGGATAACTCTCAGGCACTCAAAGGGTGCTGAGTTGAAAGCTGTACATCATAATCCCTTATATGATATACATCATTCTCACCCAAAAAATAAATAAACAATGCTTATAAATTTCCATCTCCTACTCTACATCATTATTTCTTTTGGTTTCAATTCACTAATAGTAAAAAATATACATTTCCTTATAGAACTCTGTAACACTGTTGTATGCTTGTTCCGTATCGTTTATCCAAGTAACAGAGCTGAAGGCAATGACAGAGGGTAATAACTTGCACCTTTTGTTGGTCACAGTGAAGACAAATTAGTGCTGACAGTTTTCCAGCACATTAAAATGAAGTCACTTAGTTTAAATTCAGTAAAAAGAAAAAAATACTATTGTAAATAGTACTTCAGCTAAAGTATACAATGATGTGAATTTGTTTCCAACTGCTTTCATTAATATTTCATAAATGAAGAACATTTGATAAATCTGTGTTCCTTTCGAATAAAAATAATGCTGCGATCATATATACATTATATAACCATTACCCATTACCTACTCTAAAAGAGATGTGCAGTAAGCCAAAGGCACATATTTAAAGGGAAAATATCCATTTTATACAAGTGCCTTTCAAGTCTCTTATTGTTCTATGCGTTTCATGTACCAATGTGCCTTGAAATATTAATGTATTATGCAACAGTAATTGCCAAGGAGGATAGACATGGACCATTTCTCCTACCTAGTTACTGGGAACATATGCATAAAGTAAAAGTATGGTAATAATGGGGCAAGCCTATCGCACTGTAGAGGAAATAAACAAAAATCCTCACTGATTTAAAAGGGATCGTTTAACCCCTTGATTGTTATAATGGTCTCAATGCATTTGCAAAACACTTTAGCATCCATGGGGTTAAAAGTCCCCATTTAACCCTCTGAATGCCAGAGAGGTATCCAAAGTATTATTTTGCATTGTGTTCTATACCTACCTGGAACTCAAAGGTTTAAATTAAAATCAGTTCAGCTGTGCTGGCCACCCATATTCTATATTGTAGGTGTGCCCACAGCAAACCCAAAATTCTCTGCACCAGTTGTATACCCCCTTTACAGTCTATTATTTAATGCTGTGAAATACTAGAGTGCTCCCTAATGCACTGCTTCACTGTCTCTCAAGCAACCGAGTGGTTATAGCTTTTTTTTGTCCTTGCTTGTTATAGATCAAGGGTATTTTCTGTATCAGGAAATAATGGCTGGGTCTGGGGTGGGGCTATGTGAGAGATGGGGTGGGATCATGGGTGGAGCTAAAGGAACCTAGGGGCCTGGGATGTAAATCGAGCCCTGTAGAAGGGAATTTGTAATACTTTTCTTTGCACATACACTTTTCTTCAAGCCCATAGCTGCAAGTTGCTTTTCACTTTGTAATTGGTGTTTTTTTTTTATAAAATGTACAAGATTTGATCACCATTTGAAATTACCTGTGTGATATTAAAACATGGTCAGGTTCTTTTCCCCTTAAGCTGTTTAGCCAGTGGGTATAGAATGCTTACCATCCGCTAATATAAATGAGCATATTGTGAAAAGATATCATAGAGTATACATCCTACCAATATTAGCACCCCCTATTCAGTGTATTTTGTGTTTGTTTTGTCTGTGTTGTTCTTTGTCTCAAAGGGATAGACCCTACCCATCCAAGTTAGCATCTATTTATATAACATCCACATATGCATGTTTTTCTACTGTCTGTTAGACTTGTATGTGAATATAATTATTGAGCAAGCTGTAAAATTGATCCAGTGTTGAACAATATTCCCTTATGCGTTTTTGTTTTAAAAGGTTCCTTGGGCATCTGATAAAGTAATTTGTTTACATAAGCATTAATTTTTTAACTTGTTTGCATGATAATCAGGGGATATGGATATTGTTCAGATATATATTAAATATCTAAGGGGCTAAAATTATTGTTTTCAGTCAACCTTCATGGAGAAAAGAGAATTTGGATCTTATAAGGCTATTGTTAAATTTCTACAGTGTTATATAGAGTAAATTAATGTATTCATAGGAGTCTATTTAATAGATTTGCGCTATGCCAACAATGCAGAGTCTGTTTTCACCTAGTCCTTAGTGAAACAATGCAATGCTTAGCTGAAGTAAAAAGAAGTTGTCACTTTGCAAGTCTGATGGTAAGAGAGACATGAAGAATGCCTCAATGCAAAGTGTACATTTAGGGGTTTGTTACTAATAAGCTCTGACACTAATGAATTATTAAGTAAAGCACAAAAACAGTTTGTGCAGCATTGGCATATCACATATTTATCAAACAGAACCCACAGATGGGCTACTAAAATGGAGCATTGTGAGCATCAGAGTTTCACTGCTGCAGTCCTCAAGTATCCCTAACATTGCAGGGTTTAGGATTTTTCTAAAGCAAGGTCGATTCTTCAACATACGTTTTTATAATAAAGTGTAACTTTCTAACTGTGCATAATGTTTTCATCTTCATTTTATTTTAAAGCATCCCTCTCCCACCCCTTTTCAATACTTCACAATGTCTTTCTTCAGATATGAAATCCGGTCAAACCAGACAGATCGCAACAAGGGACAATCTTCTGTTTGTCAGTATAAGGAAAACCCTGCCCCTTGATAAAGGAGGGCATGTTTCTCATTACGCTGACAGAAGTTTGTCCCTTGTCATGATCCATCCAGACTGGTTTGTTGCTCTGAGGGGAGTCATCATGATGTGTGGAAAAGGGGTGGGACTGTCTGCCGGATGAGATACTTTTGATGAATAATTTTTTCCTATAGGATCACTTTTTACATGGTGTCTATTACAAAGTGGTTTTTGCAGACTAGACCACTCTAGCAAATACCTCTTTTTTAAGTGGCTATAGATATTTGTGTAATAATTGCTATAGATATATGTTATTTGCAAATCAGGGATTATTTTTAAGGCATCATATGGCAGAGAGCTGTCATTCTACCCAATTAAGTAAATAGCCATCTGAGATACAGATAATGATTGTGGTTAGTCCATTGTACATATGCTACTTTACTACTATGCACATTACATTGAGATACAAGAGAGACCACACACATCTCAGCTACTGATTATCACTCTAACAGATGTCAGCTTTCACCAGCGCCTCATGCATAATGGCTTTTTTGATCCTTAGGGTGAGTACGCTTAAGAGAGTGAGATAATGGAGGACTCCATAGCATTAACCCAAATGCATGGGCTACTCGCATGCCAAATTAACATAAGATAATATTGGGATTAGAGCTAGTTCATACACATCTCTTACTCCATTCAGATGTGTACATTTATATTAGATGCTACTACCTATTTAGTGTGCATTTTTGTTTCAATTTATGCACCCAGGTTTTGAACAACCATAAGGGACAATATTACTGTTTTTAAAATTGCCGGCTATTTTGAATAGTAATCAATGAAGGTTAGGTTTTATTTTCTTTTATTTCTGACTCTCTTACCCTTTGGTATTCATTACCTGACTACTTACACTTATTCAGAATAATTAAGGGTAGGTTTGGTGCTTTCATGGGTTTGCCTTTTCCTCTTTTCACTTCTACATATATTGCTTACCCTAGCACATTCCCTCTGGCTATAATAGCACCTTATACACCATAATAATTGCTGGTGAACCAAATACTTTTTTTGAACATGTTGTAATGGTTATCATGATGAGATCTCAATTTTCCCACAGGACAATTTTCATTCTGTGGGACGGTACCTGAACTCAAGCAATGATGCAGTGGGTATTTTTCATTAGCATTTCACATTAAAATGGCAGCTTGGTTACATTAGGGAATGTGCTAATGTTGGGGTTTGTCAATTATTAAATGGGCCTAAAGTTTTTAAGCATATAGGGAAATGTGCAGATTATATTGTTCAAATGGTTCTTATCTGCTGTAATTTTCTGTTTTTCTGCCTTTCAACAATAACCTGGTGTCACCCTTCTTATGAAACAATACCCCCATGTCTTCATCGCCAATTAATATGTATATGAACAAATTCTATGTTCATGAGATATTACATTTGTTGTGAGCAGTCCTTTTTATGTAAAGAACAATTATCTTATTGTTAATTCCACTGATATGAACTAAACTCCAAATTGTACTTTAGCTCTGTATTTATCTCTTTAAACAACCTAGGGGTCGTTCAAAGCCAATTTAAATACATAGTCATATAGTCAGATATTTAATAACAAGACAAAAATTGCAAACGTTCAAGCCCTTACCCTTCTTGTCCGCTGCTAGAACTCAGTGAGGCTGATGTACTAAGAAAAGAGGTGCAATTCTAGAGCAAAACACATGCATCATAGTGGACTGTTAAAAATAACTCAAATTACCATTGATTTAAATGGGTAGATTAGCACCTTACATGCTGGAAAGGTGTCCAATGCATTGAAAAGCAATGCATTGTTCATCTCTGTAGCATTCAAGGGGTTAAAAGTGTCCTGTAAACATTTACTCCCACATATAAAAAATTGCCAAATTCCCATTGTTGTAAATTCAGCTTATTACTAGGGATGGGCGAAACTTTCCTCCTCAAACTGAAATCTGCAAAAAATGGGACTTTCCGCTTGGAGAAAAATTTCCTGCGAAAAGTTCCGATCTTCCGCTTTTTTCCACATTTTTTGCCAATTGAAATCAATGGGAACACAGAAGTTACACACAACACATTACAAATAATATTTTATTTCCCAAAGGCACAGTATAAAAGGGGCAT
Organism: Rhinophrynus dorsalis; assembly: GCA_037306005.1. Classification (NCBI taxonomy): domain Eukaryota; kingdom Metazoa; phylum Chordata; class Amphibia; order Anura; family Rhinophrynidae; genus Rhinophrynus; species Rhinophrynus dorsalis. Next base: position 484,567,980 of record CM074720.1, on the reverse strand, counting down.
GAGGGTGCCTGTGTTGGTGGGGTGTGGGGAAAGAATCAGTTGAACAGGGGATGATTTTTGGGGGGTTGTTTACTGGGATTGGGGGGCACTTATTAAAAAAGAAATCCTAAATAAAATAAAATAAAGTAAAAACCTAAGACATGGTATAAAGGGGTCTGAGGAGGGTGTCTGTGTTGGTCAATGAATTAATTATTTGAACAGGGAATTTTTTTTGGGGGGGTTTCTTGACTGCTATTGGCAGTCATTGGCAGACATTTGTATGTAAAGTAACAGAGACAGGAACCCCCTGACATAAGCTGCCACTGGGGTGGACTGATACTTGACTTGAAAGAGTATTTTGTAGAGGATGATTTTTTGATTTGTTGTTAGAGGCCTTTGTAGGACTTAGACTTATTAGAGGCCCAAGTCCTGGAGAAACATTGATTTGTATGACTTAAGCTTGTTTGGCACAAGCTGTAAGGAAACATTGATTTGTAGGACTTAGGCTTGTTAGAAACAAACCTCCCAAAAATTGTTTATTTTTTTGTAGGACTAGGTTTTTGTTTTTTTTTTTTTGTCAAAACACAAGCCCTGAGAAAAAAATATAAAAATGCCATACTGGCCTAATGCCAGCAGATCATGTTGGCCAGTGGCCACTGTCAAATGTCCTCCTGAATTGCAACTGCTGTTCGTACTGCTGCTGCTGAGTTGTTTAAGCAGCAGGATGATTAGGCAGCTGAAGGGGAATGGGATCAACAATAACAGTAACATGGAAGATGGATGATGAAAGTTCCATTTACCACGACTGGCTACAGTGATGCGTCTGAGGCAGTAGCAGCAGAATAAATAGCCCCCAATATTTGTAGAGAAAAGCACAAGTTGACCATTAAATCTTTTCCATCTGCCCCTCCTCCAAAATCTTCATGGGTGTGTTGTTATTAGAATATATTTTTTCCCTTGAGAGCAGGATCAGTGGGTCTCCTCAGCAACTGCAATGTGCACAGTGTGGGTGTGGTAAATAACATCTGGGGGCACAACTGTATCCAAACACCATGACATCCGAAACCAAGTACTGCCGCTGTAACTGTACCCCTTTTCCACACCCGCTAAGGACACATGACAACTTGCTGACAGTTTAATAGTAGTGATGAACCCTCCCTGCCACCATCTTAGCATATTATGCAGGATGGAATCTCCTCTTATGCTGCTTGATGCACTGATTGTGATTCTCCTCCAACACACTGGCATGTGTGGTCAGTGCACCACACAGTATGCAATGGGTAGAGACAAACTGCCACATCCTAGCATCAACAGAGTGGCTATCATTTGGCGGGGAGGTAATGAACGAGGAGGATTGGCAGAAGATGTAGTTACCCTAGAAGGTGATGGCGAGCTAGTTGTTTCACTCGTCCTGGAACTTCCAGTCTCTGCCTGGGTTGTTCTATTCCTCCTCCTCTTTGATCTCCACCTCGACTCTTGTTGCCTTTCTGGTGAGTCAGGGACAGCAAAAGTGGTGCTTGATTTCTGTGGTGGGTGTTTGGCTTTAACATGTTTGGAGTAACGTCATGGTGTCTGTGTTTCATGTGTGATATGAGAGCACTTGTGCCAAGGAGTGTTCCCTCCTTTCCTCTTTTCACTGACTTGTCATAAATTGTGCACAGTGCCATTGCTGATGACTGTATTGTGCCTGCCCTAACAGAAAAATAGTTCCACTTCCATGCTGATTTCAGAGGGAAGGGGAAAGGTGGAGAAGAATGGCCTCTTTCTTCTTGTCCTCCACATTCCCCTTCATTATCTTTGGCAGCGGATAATGTTGCTGCCTCAGAGTCAGCACTGCAACTAGGACCAAAATGTTTGCTACTGCTGGCAAGTGGAACTTGTCCTAGTCCCACATCACTTGTTGACCCCATTCCCACTGTGTCCACAGTGGTCTATGGCACACTAACCTGCTCCTCAGCATCCTGCTGCCCTTGTATCTCAGCATCAGAAGGAATTAGAGCAGTTGCAAATTCCAAGATGCCCTTGCCAGTGTTGGTGGTGATGTCCATCCTCATTTCTGTCTCCCAATCCTTCTCAGTTTCTGCTAAAAAGGCCATCAATGTCTCTTCCACCCCAGCTTCTCCATCATCATCACCACCACCACCACTAGTCCCTACATACCTTTTTTGCTGCTGCTGCTCTATTCCAGACATCTCACTGCTGCTTGGAGGAGGTGACGAGCAATGTGAAAGGGGGTACCCTAATGTCACACTTGCCATTGACTTTTGACCTGAAGAAGAAGGAAGACTAGCACTAGCAGAAATAGCAACAGACACAACAGCTGATCTGTGCTCCTGCTGCTTGTGGTGGTATTAATTCTGAACCTGCTCTCCACTCCCAACACCAGTTCTGGCCTCTTCAGGTTTGTGTTCCACCTGGACACTGTAGCGAAGAGAAGGGGAGGACGCCCAGTCCCAGGGTCAGGAGAATGGTGTGGGCTCCCTTGGCTGCTAGTCTGGATGCTGTAAAATGTTTCACCTACCACTCCGGCTGCTTCACCATTACTGCTACTACTAACACCAACCACATCAAGTTCAGCCGCAGAGTCTTCCTCCTCAGTCTCACAGTCACTAGTAATATCAGGATATTGTTGATTATCCCCTCCTTCACTCCTAAGGCTAACAAGCTGCTGGACCTTAGTAGCAGTAGTACTAGCAGTGGCTGGACTGCTTGGGAATGACACGTGTGATTTAGGGTCCCTTGCTGTCATGCTTGGCATCTTTTTCTCCTTCCCCCCTGAGTACTACAAGAAACACTAGCAGCAGGCAAATTATTGGTGGCAGCAGGTTCACTACTAGCAACAGGTACAACACTAGTGGCTGCAGTTACAGAAATGGTGGCACGGGCAGCAGAGGCAACTGTAACGGTTTTTTAGACACTCAGACAGTGAATTAGAATAAAACACAGTTTTATTAGAGAAGTAAAATAAGAACAGGATCGCCCTCCACAGGCAGCACAATAAATAGCAGAAAATAGGCACTTTATGCCTTCACAGGACCAGTATACAGAAACAGGGACAATACATATACTGTCACAGGACAGGCATAGAACAGCGACTGGCAATGAATAGTTAAATACAAGGAATCATCAGTCTCATATGTGGTGTTAGGCACGCCCAAGGTGATAATGAGGCAGCTATAGGTGCTAGATAACACAACACCTTAAATCCATCTATGTAGATAGCTGTTAGATAGAGCTGAGACTGAAGCAGAAGCTGCAGAGTAGTTGGTAGATAGCCCCCACGGGCGTGTAACAGAACCAACTGTTTCGTGATCGCTTGAGCCAATAGCCCCCACGGGCGTATAACGGAGAATGTTGTACTGCAAGAGCATGAGCCAAATAGCCCCCTCGGGCGTATAACGGAGACCAACTGCACTTCAAGAGCGTGAACCAGTAGCCCTCCAGGAGTAACAGTGGCCACTGGGTACTGCAAGAGCTTAGGCGATAGCCTCCACGGGCCTGTAACGGAAACCACCTGTTGCTGCAAGAGCTTGAGCCAATAGCGCCTCCCACGGGCACGTTAACGGAGACCTACTGCTCTGCTAGTGGACAATACGAGCCGCCGACTAACCGAGGCCCACAACGCGGCCGGCTCAGCAGGAGCAGTGGATAAGTGCAACGGCTCAGCAAGGGTTAACAACAGCGGCAATGGTAGAGGAGTAAGCACTACCTGTGATCAGAGGCTCAGTGAGAAGCGGAATAGCTCTGCAAGTGCTAAGGAGACTCAGCTTTATGTAGTACAGTGCACAAGAGAAACGGAAGGCTCAGCTCAGGAGACACTGCTCAGCAGGAGTTAATGGAGCAGTCATGATCGGCTCAGATACACACGCTGCAGCAATCAGAATGTCGCCAGGGTGACAACAGCATCTGAAAGCAGGAACAGTATCAAGCCGGTGCAGGTCACGGAGCAGGAAGTCAGCCAGGCCGGGTCAGATCATGGAGGAGATTCGCAGACAAGCCAGATCAGCAATGAGCAGGAACGTCAGCCAGGCCAGGTCAGATCACGGAGGAGATTCAAAGACAAGCCAGATCAGCAACGAGCAGGAACGTCAGCCAGGCCGGGTCAGGTCACGGAGCAGGAACACAGAAGCGTAGTTAATACAGGCCAATTTGGTACACAGGAGATCAGGAACGCACGAACACAGCAACAGCAACACTGGCTCAGGAACACCACGAAAGGGTACCTGACAGGTGCCAATGGACAGAATAAAAGGTCACCAGGGGCGGGCCAAACAAGCTCAACCAATAAGGGAGCAGCACAAGTGAGAGTGACAGAGAGATCACGGGGACCATGATAGCTGCACGTCTGGCAACAGGTAAAACACTAGTGGCTGCAGTTACAGATATGGTGGCACTGGAAGCAGGGGCAGCACGTCTTGCAGCAGGCACAGGCAGCTGACCTGTCCTGCTCTCACTATCCTTTTCTTCCTTCCTTCCCATTCCCATTTCTGCCTTACTTCCCTTTCCTCCATTCCTTCCCTTTTCTTCCTTCCTTCCCATTCCCTTTTCTCCCTCCCTTCTTATTAAATTCCCCAAGATCCCTTGGGGTGATTTAGGGGGACTGGACAGCATTGGTTGAGAACTGCTAGTCACTTCCTCTTCCTCAGACTCAGTGGACACATAATAAGGGTCCTTCCAGTTCCTCTTTTTGCTGCTCATAGTGATAGGAGTCAGTATGAGCCTCTCCTGCCTCAATATTTGCTAAATATCACAAGAGAACAGCACGCTGTGTAGTTGCTTCTATTATGACTGCCTTCACCGAATGTAACCCCTGAAGAAGTGAGACGTTTCTCATGAAATGCATAGGGACGGTAAAGCTAATACTAGTGTATAATATTTAATAAATAATATTTTAAATTTTTCTATCTGAGTGATATATCTCAGTGTTTTCTAACGCTCCAGCCGGGTCGGGCTCTGTGTGCATACATATTACAAAGACTATGGTGAGTGACTTTCATTTAGGGGAATTTATCCCTTCAGATATATGGTTGCTCTTAGAGGTGTCCTGTATTTTATGTTTGCAGACGGAGTTGTGTTTAACCCATCAGTGATCATCCATCTCCGTATAAATAACTGTGGATCCCTTTTGGAAGGAGCGTTTTAAGAATATCCTGAGATTGCTATAGAAGCAGCTTTTGGTTCACTGTTTGGGGCATTTCTTACAAGAAATAATTTTTTAAGTAGATCTCTTTTTGTGTACCCTATTTTGTTTGATCAGATGATACTCTCAAATAGTTTTTTGCGCTCTTTTCCTTTTTTCTTATATAGTTATAACCAAGTGCAACTGAGGACACTTTTGGTCTAGAGCTGCAGACTTAAGAGAGTCACAACTTGGAACTTCGATATTTGATTTGGGACTATACGTCTAGGTGTTTTCTGTTGATAGGTGCGCATTGAAGGTTTTTTGTTTTCTTTCTCCCTCCATCTCTCTCTACTCCTTCCTCTCTTTCTCTTTCAAAATCTAGCCTTCACCCACTGACTCCCCATCTGTCTTATTCTCTTCCTCTTTTCTTATTTCTGTCACTCTTTACCATCTTTTTATCTCCCTATTTCTCTCTCTTCCACTTTCCCCTGCTGTCTTTCCCTTCTCTCTCCCATTATCTCCCTCTCCCATTATCCCTCACTGCCTTCTGCTTTCTGTAACTCTCTTGCTCCCCTCTCTCCTGAGTTCCCACAACCCCTCTCTCCTGCACTCATCCACATTCCTTTGTGCCTCTGAAACCATGTCCCTCCTTCCCCTGTGTCTGAGATTTTCTCCCTATTTGGACAGAAGCAGAATTTTCTTCAGGTTCTCCAAAATGATCTGCAAAATTTAAGCAAAAATATTGTACTCTAGAGTGCAAACTTGCAAGCACAGGGTATGCTACACCTCTCCTTTCAATGAATGTTAATTCTAGACTGCTGTTCTTATAATCATTGTTCGGTGTACTGCACAGTATGTTGGTGCTTCATAAATAAAATATAGTTTTATTATTATTGTTATTATTATTAATAATAATAATAATAATAAAATATATATGAAAGTGCAGCTCATGCACTACACATCCATTTCACACACTTATCTCAGTATGTCTAACTCCTAGCACTTACTGTAAACCAGGTAGCACTGTTCCTAACAGTTTAATATAAAATGTATCAGTTTGACAGTGTGAGTTATGATAACTTTGGAACAGCATTTCTCAGCAATTGGAACCACCTTCTTTTACTCAGCAGGAAGAATACCATATGAATAATGTATTTATTTGCTTACTCATTTATGTCTGGTTGTTTATTTATTTTTTCATTTAATGGTGTGATGCCCTTAAAACAGTATTGCTTGAAGCCTATACGTGCAAAGCAGGTCTGAATGTGTTTTGCTTTTATTTGGTAGAACAGTCCATCAGCTGAGTCTAAAGCTAAGAAGACTGGGGGCATACTGTCTCACTTCCAGTCAATTAATCATGGGTTGGTGAATCAGTTACATGAGAGGTGCCTCACTGTGAGTCACAAAGGTACTGAACAATCTAGTCTGTAAGGCTATCCCTGTGAAAAAACAGAGATTGGTCATTCAAATTAACTGAGCAACTGTTTAACTCACTCAATATCCTTTCATATTTTTGCCACCAAGACTATAGTTTAGTACATCCTGAATAGAGCATAGCCTAGACATTTGTAGTCTCTAAAAAATTATTAACTTCTCTCATTGAAACACATCAACATGTGAAGTTTTAATAATATCCCTAATTAAACTCAAGTAGATAAATCAAAATGACTGAGCTACTGATTATCCAACTGTGAGTAAGCAGGGATGACAAGGCTACATGACGGAAGTACACGCACTAAGGTGTGATAAAGAGGTGATAAAGTGGAGATGACTTCTCCAGTTATATCACCTCTCCAGTTCTTATGTTCTTCTATGGAGCCTATTCACTAAGATTTATCCAAATTTGGAGATCTTAGTGCATAGGCTCCATAGAATAACATAGTAAATGGAGAAGTGATATCACTGGATGTCATTTCTGCTTTATCACACCTCATTGCATAAACCCCAACATGTTGGTGTCCCAAAGACCACTGAAAATCACTGATTTAAAATATAGCCCTGAAATAAAGATATGAAACACCACTGATAAAATAGATGTAGACAGAGGCGTAACTAGAAGCCACCGGGCCCTGGTGCAAGAATTGCCATGGGCCCCCCCGACCACATTGGCCCCCTCAACCACATTGGCCACCTTTACATTGCCTCCCAATCTCCAAATTGCCTCTTCCACATTGCCCCCTCAATCTCCACATTATCCCTTCATCCCCACATTTCCCCTTCCACAATGCCCCTTCATCTCCACATTGCCCCTTCCACAATGCCCTCCAATCTCCACAATGCCCCTTCCACAATGCCCCATCTCCACATTGCCCCTTCATCTCCACATTTCCCCTTCCACAATGCCCCCATCTCTACATTGCCCCTTCCACAATACCCCTACCTCCAGTCCCTGGTGGTCTAGCGGCATGGCTTGACAGATCTGTGCCTCCTTCGGCACAGATCTCTAGAACTTGAAGTTTCCATGCGCCGCTCTACTAATGCAGAGGCTGGAAGACGATGTAATCTCCCAGCGCTCTGTATTACTAGAACGGCGCGCTGGCACCTTGGTGGGAGATCAGCTAAGCTACAGATGGGGTTGCTGTGGGAGAGGGAGTCGCGGGGGGTGGCCAGGCCCCTGGAGTGACAAGCCTGGTCACAGGTGCGACCCCTATTGTTACGCCATTGGATGTAGAGGCAAAAACAAATCACATTTGTAGTGGAAATGTATTTTTTTAATCCTTTTCTTTGTAGAAATTGTTCTTAAATAGTTTTTAGTTTGTAGATGAAAAAAACTTTATATTCCTCCTTTTTAAAACATATAAATATACACGCGGGAACACATGCACAGATATATACAAATATTATTCACACTGACACACAGATCAATTTAATCTTACAACAATTTGTCTATTAGAACAACACAAAGAGCCCTATGTTCAAAAGACAAATGCAAATTCTTTTTGATTTAATGGGCATTTTAGCCCCTAGAATTATAGATTGGTTAACTACCCTATTTAAATCAATGGGGGATTTGGGGAATTTGTATTTGCACCCTATGGTGAAGTTGGTGTCCTCCAGCATAGTTCTCTTTTCTTTTGAACATGGTAATCAAAGCTTTTTTCTCATCAACAAAGGTTTTTTTCTTGTGTTTGTTTTGGTCTTTCTTTTTGTTTTTTATTTTTTTTTGCTGTTTTTGTGTGGTTATGGACATTAGAAAAGGGGATGTGTTGAAGACCGCTGTAGCATACATGGAGTTAATTAACAGTGATTTCACACTGTCACTTTTCACATCAGTCCCTACTGCATGAAGAATAATAGTTCTGTGGAGCTGCCAATGGTACATTATACAATGTGACTTGAATGATGGATTGTGTAAGGTGCTGGCTTATCTTTGCTATTACTGAATGGATGTTACCTTTGTCATGTTTTTATACTGCTCTTTCTCATAATAGTATTGTTATGAATGTAATTTTTTAAGTTTTACAGCATTTGGAATATCAGTATTTAAATATTAACTTGTTATCCTTTACCATGTTAAAGTGTATTACAATTAGAAAATTCCACAGTTATTGGGGTTGCAAAAAGACTTTGGGGGTTATTCACTAAGGTGTGATAAAGACGTTCCTATATTATTGTAGGGAGCCTATGCACTAAGATCTTTCAAACTGGAGGAATGTTAGTGCATAGGCTCCCTAGAATAACATCGGAACTGGAGAAGTGATATCACTGGAGAAGTTATCTCCACTTTATCACCTCTTCATCGCACCTTAGTGAATCTCCCCCCTTATGTCCATAAAGTAAAACCCTTTAAAGCAACAATAACAACTCAGAATGATAACCCACCACTTATCTTGCTATGGCCAATAATTCCTAATCAACATATCATATCAACAGACATTACTTTTGCTGACAGGACAGCTGGATCTCCAACGCTTACTATTGAAATGTCAGGGAGTGTTTTTATTTATTATTCAAACAGAAGTAGGTAGAGTGCATGATCCCACTAAAATATTTCAATACTGCAGTGGGTGGGGTTTGGGGTCCAGAACTCAGTCCAGCAAGACTCATGTCCACCTTCATGACACCCAGAACTGAACAAAGGCACATGCAATTATCAATAAAAGGAATTGTATGACAGCCACAAAAAATGATAGGTCAGTCTTCTGAACATGTTCGCATTCATTTTTTGGCAGCTTTGACAGGTAGATCTTATGAACATCTCTGACTCTTTCTGATTTCTCGTGTCCTGCTCCCCCACACCCTTCCCCCCAACTTATTTATCTCCTTCTCTCTCTCTTATACATTCCAATTCTCTTTCTACCTTTTATTTTCTCTCTCATTCTCTCTCTTCCATTCTCACAACCTGCCCCGCTGTCTCTTTCCAGCATTCACCCTCAATCCACATCTCTGTCTCCCTCTCTAGCTCATTTTTGCCTCTTTCCTACTTTTCCCCACTCTCTCCCTCCTTTTCCCGTATTTTTCACTAACTTGATTTCTCTCACTTTCCTCAGTGCTCTCCCATTTCTTATTTCTTAACTATTTTCTCTCCTGCATTCCCATCTGTCCACTCTGCAAGGTTTTCTTCCACAATCTATTGTAGCTATCCATTCCTGTGCTTCCTTCTCCCTGTCCTGCAGAGATTAATTTATTTGAACATATCCAGATCTTTCTTCAGATCCTCTGAATAGATCTGCAAAATGAATTTGAAATGTATCTTGTTATTCTATTATTGTGAAAGTCATCTTTGACGTTTAATATAATTTGCAATATTAGTATTTCAATATAATAATACTGTAATATAAAAATGCACTTGTAAAAAAAACCACACACAAAATATTAAATGTATTAGTAACAGAAAATACTCAGGTGGCATTGACATTCTTTCTACAGTACATCACACAGTAGTTCATTGTTCTTGTCTAAATTTCCATTCCTGTCACTATATCACCTGATGTTGTTACAACAATATTCTAAGTATGATATTTTACCAAGATATCCGTAATAAATAAAAAATAATGATCCTGCTGTCACTAATATTCATCATTGCCATTCTATAGCATGTATGACAATTTTATGCTTTACCTCCTACAGAAGTTTAAGAAGAAATAGTTATTTTTTCCTAAAATCAACAAATTATGCTAAAGAAAAAAAATAGTACATACTTTTAGTACCTTGAATTTAAGTTTGCATATTTGAAACCTTTATTCAAAACTGCCTATGTGTTATATTATCTACAAGTACAGAAGATACATTACTGTTCTTTATAGGCTGACATGATACAGTTTTAAAAAAACCTTTTCAAATATGCAAACTTGAATTCTTGTTTTGTCGGCCATTAAAAAGGGGGTATTTATTAACTATTTTAGGGACTATAATGGTATACAAAGCATTTTGAAGCCCACTAAAGTACTGCTAAAAATGTGCCTTAGGTTAAAATGGGAACAAACTGTATGAGCCAAGTGAGGTAGTGATGCTAATACACTAAAGAACTGGAGCAGTTTTTGGAAAAAAACAAATGTCATGTAAGAAAAATATTCCCATTGATTTTAAAGCAATGCACCGGAGACCTTTCTAGCACTGAAGTGCTTAAAATGTAATTTCAAACAATGTATTAATTTGTAGTAGTCATACGATGGGAACATAACAGGCACTAGTTATAGAATTTTCTGGTAGGACGGTAAGAATTACAGATCTCCACTGAATCCTTTTCATGAGTTTTAAAGAAAACTATCATTCTTAGCTCAAATTTTTCTCTCTTGGATGCTTTTAAAATTACCTTTAAGGATCGTGATTGCAATATTCTTAATTTATTGATCTGGTTGAGAAAAATTGTGTCCAACTGTAGTACAGTAGTTTTCTTCATTATGATGTATTGTGTGCCTGTATCAGTTCATACTGGTTTGTAATTTTTGACGTTTCCCTAATATAGCATCATTGGTCACACTTATTGCATTCAGTCATATATATATATATATATATATATATATATATATATATATATATATAATAGTGTAAAAGCCTGTGTACATGGGCCAAGGTCTGGGTAACGTTAAGAAGCCGCTACCTCACTGCTCCACGTGATACAGTTTTCTGTTGCCTCACTCACGCGATGAAGTCAGGCGCAATAGAGACTGACCGAACTCAGGCAGTTTCTACTGTGCATGACTGTATTGTAACAAACATCCTAGCGATTTATTATATAGGATATATATATATATATATATATATATATATATATATATATATATATATATATATATATATTTATGTATATATATTATATTTTTGGATGTGCACCAGTATGATCCTGTGACTGAAAGTCACTTTGGTGTGGATGGCCCCTCATCCTCTTTCCACACTGCATCCAAACTACGGTTCAGACACCCTTTGTTTATTGCCGACTCCAGTTATATAAATATTGCTTTCAGCACCATCTCCAAGATGGGAAGTATGACATTTTTGACAGACTTTGTCATGAAGTATTGCTTGACATGAGGAATAAATTGATATCTCCAAAGCTTGTCTTAAAATATAAATTGATATCACCAAATACCAAATGTTTGTATTATTTCAATCAGTGGGATTTTTAGCACTTTTTAATTTGTCCCCTATGATTCAGTTGTTTTGAGCTTAGTATATTAGCATTACTATGCAGGGGATGTATGAATATGATTCCATGCTATATTAAGTTCTGGGATCAATATTCTAGTCTTATGCTTGTCTAATGCCAATTTACTAAACTACTTATGACAAAAATTATCTCCTTAATGTTTGTATTAGAGGAGAGCAGCAGAGCAATGCATGTGTATTTTGAGAGGGTAATTTCCTCTGATCTTTGTTTAAAAAGACCATTCCACCTTATTCTGATTTGATATAGTCTGCAAGTACATAATCTGTGAAGTAATTTTTTTACACTTTTATGTCCCTGACAGTGATCTCGCTCAGCTTCATGTTTCCAGAGAGCTTGCCAGTCATAGATTGTGGAAGCAGATATATTAATGCAATGTTGCAGTCTCCCTGCAGCACTAATTTACATGCATGTTTTAGAGGCAGACTTTTCTAAATTGTTTCACTATCTTTTTACTTATTTTTTTTTTATATTTTTGTGCTCTCTTTGCTTTCATATTCCCACACAGAAAGCTCTCTGGAAACTCATTTGAATTGCTCCCTGTCAGGAATGTAAAGGGGTAAATATAGGTGAAAATAAAAAAAGTCAGCAATAAAAAAAGGTAGAGACAATTTTAATTTATGTACTTTTATCCTAGGGGATGAGCATTAAGGTGATATAAATGTTAGATAAACTCCCCAGTGTGATAAACTCTTCAGTGGTATTTGATGAAACCAGTGCACTAATATTACTCAACTTTAAGAAATCTTAGTGCATAGGCTGAAACAAATTTCAGCAGTGTTGCACATCTTATATGGGAACAGATCAAATGACTGCTGGAAAGCACCACTGAACTGTATGTATGGAGTACATTCTTTTTTACTTTTACCTCTCTATAATCATATCAAATAATTGTAAATTAATGCTGTTGGTTCAACTAAAGTAGGGGTAGCCAACACTGGTCCTCAAGAGCTATCAACATACATATTGTACATATTGTTTAAGATATCCCTGAATGAGCACAGGTAGACAAATTAAAGTGACTGACCCACTAATTAATCTACCTGTGATCCAGCTGGGATAAACCAAAAACATGCACTGTTGGTAGCGCTTGAGGGCCAGGGTTGGCTACCCCTGAACTGAAGGTCTTGTTAACACAATATATGCACACAATACAAGCCAGAAGTGCACAAGCAAAGGAAGTCTATGGTTCCAGAGCACTGAGACAAAGTGGAGATCCCTGCAATTTCAACAGAACCAGTGTGGACAGCAAAGCAAGAGACTTACATTGATCAGATGTTGTATACTTTGGCAAATTTGACATGTGAATTCTTACAGTTTGCTTATAAACCGTTTACTGAAACTTTTTTAAATATACTACACTTAGAGTATGCCTTCACCTATTCTCTCTTTTTTCTTATAAACCAAATATGTATAAACCAAAAATATATATTTTTGAACACTCAAGGGTAACATATACAGCCATTAGAATCAAATGAGCTGCCTATCACTTGTCTGCACTCTGCAATAACTGCAGTTGTTGATTCATAACAAAGGCACTGAATATGAATAGGCTTGAATTCAACCATTACATAGAAGTTTCTGGGCTATTGGCAGAGATTTCAAATGTTTTCCATATATTGTCAGTGCAATACTCTGTATTACTACTTTAAGGTAAATGAATCTTGTAATGATAGATTATTCAGGATAAATTGTACATGAAAGCCTAACAACTGTCTGAAGAATGACAAAGAGGATTGATCTGTGTTATGCTGATAATATATTGGGTGAAATAGGACAGTTATACATTTTTGTTAGAAATAGTTTTTACTGAAAAAAAAACACAAAAATAAATTATTGAGGTAAAACAACAAACTTTTTTTATCAGAAACAGAACAGAACATATGAGCAATAATGTGTGCTGCCCTGGAAAACATAGGGGTCAAGTATTAAAGTTGTAATGGTGTCTGTGAGTGCCCATTAGGTCCGGCCATTACGTAGAAGGTTAGTATGTAATTACCCTTATTTTGTCATTTGAAAACAACACATGCAGCTGTTTTTAACTACAGACACAGCCCACCCAAGCGCCAAATCAGACTGCAGTCAAAGGTTGACCCATCATTGGAATAATTATTATGCATAATGAAATGCAAAAAATAGCTTCTAGACAGCAAATTGAAATCAACTTTTTAGCTTTTTTATTTTATTCCTTATTGATTGATTTTGTTTCTTAATTTCTCATCCCAAGTTTACTCTGTTGAATGTACCCCATTAAAACCCTTTAGACAAAATATTTGCCAGATAGCGCAGTATGTGTTATCTGTTTATGTGATTTTTAGGTTTAATTTTTCTACCAGCTTTTATTTATTGCAAGCTAAAGAGCTGGACTTTCAGTATTGAACTGTCATTCTCTAAAAGCCATGTTAGAAACCTGAATATGTAATTTTCATGGTATTTACACATTTTATTTGAACACATAAAAGTTTATCAACATTTATTACACTGCCATCCTAGTTAATCTGCTCTCTCTTTATCATCTTAGGCATGAATATATTGATTCTAGACAAGATTCTGAGACTGATCTACTTGGAATAAATTAAGCAATTCTGTAGCAAACCAACTGTACCATAAGCTACAAATGAAACGTCACTGATCTAAATGGAACTTTTAATCCATTGACTGCTAAATATGTCTCCAATTCATTGTTTGCAATACTTTGGACACCGTGGCAGTATTAAAGGGATTGAAAGTCCCATTTAAATCAATTGGAAGTTTCCAGTTTTTAATTTATATCCCCTGTAGTAGAGCTGGTTTGTCTCATAATTAATCAAATAAGTTTAGCATCTCAGAACAGCACCAAAGACATAGAGGGCCATCTTTTTGGAAGGAAAGATCCTCGAGTTGTTAGGGGTGGGAGTTAGCTAGATAGTGGGGTGTGGGATTTTATTGGTCAAGGGGTAGGTGGAGACATATATACTGGGTCCCAAGCAAGATTATATCTTTTTGGTATTAGCAAAGGAAGCAGCAACCGTGTGGTGCAATTAGGTCTACCTGCCTCTGCCACCCCCCACCAGAACAGTTTAGTCCCAGCACAGTGCCAGTGCAGAAGAGGTAGTGCCCCACTCATTACCTCAGATCAGCAGGAGGTGCCCAGCAGCAGTAAGAATACACCTAGCCTGGAGCACCAGTGGAAGCTCCAATGGGAGGCGTGCAGCACTTACAGAGGTTACCCTGGCAAAGAATCAGTTTAGTGGGATGGAGACCCAACAAGGTTGGCCTCAGTAAGCCCCCCTGTAGTGAGCTCATTGAAGCTGGGTCTAGGCTTAGGCTCACAGAGGTTAAACCTAGGGTGTCTCTCCAAGTGAAAAGACTGCATGGACAGAATAGGCCAGCTAAGCACTGCAAAAGGTGAAACCTGCTTCCACAGTGAGACCTGCACAGGTTAGTGAGTAGTTTTAGATGAGGCCTGAGACCCCTGTGGAGCCTCAATAGGCCAATGATCCAAAAACACGATGAGAATAATTCTTAAAGAGAAAAATCTCATCAACAGAAGTCATTATAATGAGGCACTCGAACCCAAAAAGATATAACAAAATTGAATATTTGAAAAGCTTTATTGATACAAATATATTCAGATACAATAAAAACAATTAAAATACAAAGAGATTGATCCACATAGAGTAAACTTCCAGTGCATTAATATGACCGGTTACAACCATAATCAGTACAAAGATATAACACACAAGTACATACAAGTACATATATAACCGGTCAAAATATATATATGTACCAGAGTTAAGTGTCAAGACTACCATTAAATGTGTCATAGAAATCATTTAAAATATCTCCGTTGAGGGAGAATTAGCAATGCATCTATAACAAACTCAAAGTGTAAGTAGTCAAATACAGAACAATAATGGTACTTATCGCAAGGTAGAAGTGTACAAGATGTGGAGCCCTCTCTACAGACCAACCATCCCAACGCGTATCGCCTCCTCCGAGGCTTCGTCAGGGGACAAAATTATTGGTTCTCTGTAAATATTTAAACTCTCTGCTGCCCAATGGAGACACAAAGACACAATCATGTGAGCAAAGATCACATGAGAAAAGGCTCACGTGATCGGCTATCACCTGAGTATTACAATATGATGACGTAATTTCGAGTGGTCACCAGTATAATGAACCTCAATTGATTGTATTATAGCTGTTACTGCGCGCATGCGTGCCTGAAATTCACGTCCTTAAGCACAAAGACACAAGCGAATAATACCCACATGATCAATTAGAATTGTTTGAGGTAATCTTGCATGAATTTAACATTTTAGATAGCGCTTTACAAGTGTAACATTACCGTACAGTGTCTAATAGCACTATATAGCAAAACCACAGTTTTATTGTCTTAAAGATAACACGCATACATATACGTATTTACTACAGAATATCACACTACTATTTGAACAATTTTCATTTTACCAAAAACCAATATCACAGAATATGAAATATTATGGCGATATGATCATAAAAGATATGTTATAATGAACAATGAGCGCCGATCCAAACATTCATATGCGCATGCGCAATTATAACCACAAATTATGCGCTGCAGCAAAAGATTTCCCCACAGATTACAACTCTCCAAGAAAAATAAAGTACATTTAAAACCATGTTGATAATCGATGTGCAGACATTACTCCATTTGTACATATAATGCTATTAACAAATAATACAACGATCGGTATATTGCAAAATATGTTCTCTAACCTTTACAAAATATGTAATGCTTACTATTAAATATACATATATGTAACCAAATCGCAGCCTGCAAGTGCGCAGATGAAAGCCTGTCATAAAAAAATATATCATCATTCATAAGGGATAGTTCTCATACACACCACTTTATTAGTTAGTAAACTACATCCCAGTGTTATCCATTGTGCAGCAGAGATACAAACGTATACATGATCTGACATAATTGAAGCTGATCTAAGCATTCAAAATTACAAACAATCCAAGATCTACATTAATTCATCTTGGATTCCATAAATATTTAACAATAAACATGAATTGCATTTCCCAATCCAAGGGAGTTTATAAGTAGACTCAATATGTATTTCTTCTCAAGTTGTACAACAGAGAAAAATTCCAAAACAAGTCAATATTCTTTCCAAGATATCCAAATACTCCATAGGAGATATATCCTACATCCTTGATTCAGAAATTCCTAAAGGAAAAAGAAGAAGAAAGAAGAGAAAAGAATAAATATATATATATATTGATATTAATGATCATGATATGCACATAATATACATTATAAAGGAATTCCCAACGTATCCTCACACCCTCCTACCACCAACACCCCATCCCTCCAACCTCCCCCTACCTTCTACTACCTCGATACTAACTATTCCTCCATGATTATAAAGTATATTATATATTTTGTTATTTTTTTTAAAAATTTTTTTATCCATTTAAGAAGCTAGTAAACAACATCTCTTCATTCATCCCTTTCGGATAACATGATTGCAACATATAGATCCACCATGTTTCCCTTTGTGAAAGTTTATTAGACAGATTGCCTCTTCTAATATTAAATGTTATTTTTTCAAGTCCATAAAAGCCCATACCTACTGTAGAGGCATCATGTTTCAAAAGGAAATGTGAAGCCACCGTTGTCAAGGTTACCCCTTTATTTTTATCCGCTCCTGCATTTCTGATCAAAGATATATGTTTTTGCAATCTTGCTTTCAACATCTGTGTAGTCTGCCCTACATAAATCAAATTGCAAGGGCATTTAATAGCATATATACAGTTTTTTGTCCTGCAGTTGACAAAGTCCCTTAGGACCATATCCTTGCCAGCTACAGGACTAAAAATCTGCTTAGAGCTGATAACATATTGACATACAGAACAATTTCCACAGGGAAACGTACCCGCACATTTTGATCCAGATACATGCCGTATTGTTGGTCGAAAATGACTATGGACCAATTGATCAGAGAGGTTTCGATTTCTTCGTGCAATTATAGAAGGCCGTGGACTAATCCATTGGTTCAAAAAATGATCACCCTGTAAAATATACCAATGTTTCCTAAATAATCCTTCAATTTGAGTCCATTGTCGATTATAAGTAATAATTGGTTGAATCAGATTCGCTCTTTTACTAACCTGTTTACCAGTAATTAGTAATTCCGATCTTTTCATTCTTTTAGCACGATTATAACCCCTCCTGATGCATTTTTTAGGGTATCCACGATCTTGAAATCTCTCTTGAAGATCCCTAGCATTACATTCAAACATTTCGTCAGTGGAACAATTGCGACGTACACGTAGAAATTGTCCTATTGGAATAGCTGTTTTGACATGTTTAGGATGTGCACTATCAAAGTGTAGGAGAGAATTCACCGAAGTAGATTTTCTATATAAGGTAGTCTGTAACCGATTTTCATCATCTACCTTAATCTTCACATCTAGATATTCCAATTCCATTTTCGAGACCTGTAAAGTTAACCTAATGTTAGAATCATTGTTATTAAGCTGATTTACAAATTCATAACAAAGTTGTTCAGGTCCTTGCCAAATAAAAAATATATCGTCTATAAAGCGATACCAAAGTGGAACATGTTTTGTAAAAATAAAATTCTCATCAGAAAAAACAAATTCTTGTTCCCACCAGCCCAAGAACAAATTTGCCATGGAGGGGGCACACTTGGCCCCCATAGCTGTTCCCACTAATTGCAAGAAATACTCACCATCAAACAAGAAATAGTTATGCTGAAGTACAAACTTAAGTAAACTCAATACAAAGGTACATAATTCAGCATAAACAGCAATAACCGACCGTTTCAAAAAGAATTCAACCGCCGAGACTCCCTGGTCATGATGGATACTGGAGTACAAAGCCTCCACGTCACAAGTCACGAGCAAGGAGTCCGGCTCCAAAGTCAACTCTTGTATTTTAGTCATTAGATCAGCAGAATCTCGCAAATATGATGGCAGATTTAAAACAAGTGGCTGTAAAAAATAATCAATGAAGGTACATACATTTTCACATAGACCTCCTATTCCAGCCACTATTGGTCTACCTGGTGGTTTCTTCACACTCTTGTGCACTTTTGGTAAAACATAAAAAGTGGGAATCACTGGATATTCTACAGTCAGAAAATCAAATTCCTTTTTGGTGATAGTATTATTTGAAAAAGCATCAGATAATATTTGGTCAAGACTAGTGTTGAGCGAGCACCACGATGCTCGGGTGCTCGGGTGCTCTGACCGAGCACCCCCTGAGGCTCGAGTGCTCGGCCGAGCACCCGAGCCCCATTGAAATGAATGGGGCAACACCAGGCACCCCCTGCTCTGATGAGGGGAGGGTGCCTGGTCAATGCCCCCTTCATCTCCGCTATGCCCCCTTCATCTCCGAATGCCCCCTTCAGCTCCGCAATGTCCCCCTTCAGCTCCGCTATGCCCGTCTTCCACAATGTGCCCCTTCATCTCCGCTATGCCCCTCTTCCACAATGTGCCCCTTCATCTCCGCTATGCCCCTCTTCCACAATGTCCCCCTTCATCTCCTCTATGCCATAGAGGAGATGAAGGGGGACATTGTGGAAGAGGGGCATAGCGGAGATGAAGGGGCACATTGTGGAAGAGGGGCATAGCGGAGATGAAGGGGCACATTGTGGAAGACGGGCATAGCGGAGATGAAGGGGGACATTGTGGAAGAGGGGCATAGAGTCTATGCCCCTCTTCCACAATGTCCCCCTTCATCTCCGCAATGCCCCCTTCATCTCCGCAATGCCCCCGTACCTCCAGTCCCTGGTGGTCCAGCGGAGCTTCTTGGGATCTGTGCCTCTTCCGGCACAGATCCCCGCCACCCGAACATGTCGGGCGAGCACATGGCGGTACTCGACGAGTACCGCCATGTGCCGAGCAGAGCGATGCTCGAGCTGATCCGAGCATCGGCCGAGCACGCTCGCTCATCACTAGTCAAGACAAATCTTGTAAGCATTCGTTGGATCCGATGATAAACGTTTATAAGAAGTTTTGTTGTACAATTGTCGATGGACCTCTTGTACATATAAATCCCTTGGCCATAAAACTATATTGCCTCCTTTATCAGCCTCCTTAATTTCAACGTCAGTCCAACTTTTAATTTCTTTTAAAGCCCGTTTCTCTCCCAAAGTCAAATTGGAAGTATGTTGTTTACTCATAGGTAAATTTAAAATTTCTGTAGACACCAATTGATAAAATACTCTTACCTCCGGACTGATCTGCATTGAAGGTATGAAATTTGAAGTTGATCTGAAGGGGGTCTGTCTAGATCCTTTTTCCTGAGTCTTTTCTTCTACAAGTTGATCCATATCCAAAAGATTCACCAACAGATCCAACTGTTTTTCATCTGGATCCAAATTAATCTTGTTTGTTATAGATTTATCAAAAAACTTTTTAAGAAGCAACCGCCTACAAAACAAATAAAGATCCTTGGTTAGCTGAAATTTGTTAACCTGTTGATCTGGACAAAATGACAGTCCTTTTTGTAATACTGACCGATGATCATCAGTTAATTGATGCATAGACAAATTCACAATATTCAATTTGTTGTTTTTTTGCGGTTGCGTTGATTCCTGTGTGATTTGCGATTTTGCTTGTTCTGGCTCTGATACCCCCATTGCAGACGATCCCACAGATCTCTTATGTTTACCTCTGCGGGTCCTTCTGCCGGGGCCTCTACTAAAAAAGGCTCAGAAGATTGTAAGTGATCATCATCACTAAGTAAATCGGAATCAGAGCCTGATTGTACAGCGGATAAATGAGAATTGCTCTCTATAGTCCTCTGAACAACTCTATTGGTCTGTTGATCAGTATGTTTTCTATATTTTACTGAACGCTTATTACCCTTGTATTTCCATTTGTACACCTGGTGATTAGCATAATCCTTGCTATCTCGGGTAAACTTAATTTTCTTTTTATCCAGAATTGTCTGTTCCACTTTGTCAACTTCCACCTTGAGTTGTGTTTGAAAAGGGATAACCCTTTTATCAATATCAAATGTCATTAATTTCATGTTGAGAGCAGCAATCTCTCTTTTAACCTCCATAAGTAATGTTGTATCATGCTCAATCAATAGGTTCATCAACTCAAATGAACATTTATTAAGGACTTGCTCCCATCTTTCTTTAAAATGTTCTTCAGCTTCCCATGCCGGTAAAATCTGAATCCTTAAACCTCGTGGTATCAAATTATTCTTTATATAGTGTTCCAAACTACTAATATTCCACCAAAGAGTGGTAAATTGGTAATGTAATTTAATAAGTGAATTACAAGTATCAGTAAAAGAATCTAGAACAACCTGTACAGGAGAAGCTTCCTCCACATTATCATGACTGGAGAACACCCGTGAAAGTTTATTAGTCCAATCTGATTCCCATGAATCAATATTGTATGCCATGTTTCAAATGCAATTCACAATTTGACCAGCTTTCACTTAATACTACAAAAAAGCAATTCACAACATTAAAGAGCCGTGCTACTATCAAGAAAGAAAAAGACAAAAAAGTCCCTCAAACACAATATTGTATAGATAAATATTGACAGGCACTGGTCTCTAATCAATTTATAGGTCCCTATGCAGCCACAAAAAATATAGCAGGGTGCTCTCTAGACTTAAACTACAAACTATCCAAAAACACGATGAGAATAATTCTTAAAGAGAAAAATCTCATCAACAGAAGTCATTATAATGAGGCACTCGAACCCAAAAAGATATAACAAAATTGAATATTTGAAAAGCTTTATTGATACAAATATATTCAGATACAATAAAAACAATTAAAATACAAAGAGATTGATCCACATAGAGTAAACTTCCAGTGCATTAATATGACCGGTTACAACCATAATCAGTACAAAGATATAACACACAAGTACATACAAGTACATATATAACCGGTCAAAATATATATATGTACCAGAGTTAAGTGTCAAGACTACCATTAAATGTGTCATAGAAATCATTTAAAATATCTCCGTTGAGGGAGAATTAGCAATGCATCTATAACAAACTCAAAGTGTAAGTAGTCAAATACAGAACAATAATGGTACTTATCGCAAGGTAGAAGTGTACAAGATGTGGAGCCCTCTCTACAGACCAACCATCCCAACGCGTATCGCCTCCTCCGAGGCTTCGTCAGGGGACAAAATTATTGGTTCTCTGTAAATATTTAAACTCTCTGCTGCCCAGTGGAGACACAAAGACACAATCATGTGAGCAAAGATCACATGAGAAAAGGCTCACGTGATCGGCTATCACCTGAGTATTACAATATGATGACGTAATTTCGAGTGGTCACCAGTATAATGAACCTCAATTGATTGTATTATAGCTATTACTGCGCGCATGCGTGCCTGAAATTCACGTCCTTAAGCACAAAGACACAAGCGAATAATACCCACATGATCAATTAGAATTGTTTGAGGTAATCTTGCATGAATTTAACATTTTAGATAGCGCTTTACAAGTGTAACATTACCGTACAGTGTCTAATAGCACTATATAGCAAAACCACAGTTTTATTGTCTTAAAGATAACACGCATACATATACGTATTTACTACAGAATATCACACTACTATTTGAACAATTGGACTAATAAACTTTCACGGGTGTTCTCCAGTCATGATAATGTGGAGGAAGCTTCTCCTGTACAGGTTGTTCTAGATTCTTTTACTGATACTTGTAATTCACTTATTAAATTACATTACCAATTTACCACTCTTTGGTGGAATATTAGTAGTTTGGAACACTATATAAAGAATAATTTGATACCACGAGGTTTAAGGATTCAGATTTTACCGGCATGGGAAGCTGAAGAACATTTTAAAGAAAGATGGGAGCAAGTCCTTAATAAATGTTCATTTGAGTTGATGAACCTATTGATTGAGCATGATACAACATTACTTATGGAGGTTAAAAGAGAGATTGCTGCTCTCAACATGAAATTAATGACATTTGATATTGATAAAAGGGTTATCCCTTTTCAAACACAACTCAAGGTGGAAGTTGACAAAGTGGAACAGACAATTGTGGATAAAAAGAAAATTAAGTTTACCCGAGATAGCAAGGATTATGCTAATCACCAGGTGTACAAATGGAAATACAAGGGTAATAAGCGTTCAGTAAAATATAGAAAACATACTGATCAACAGACCAATAGAGTTGTTCAGAGGACTATAGAGAGCAATTCTCATTTATCCGCTGTACAATCAGGCTCTGATTCCGATTTACTTAGTGATGATGATCACTTACAATCTTCTGAGCCTTTTTTAGTAGAGGCCCCGGCAGAAGGACCCGCAGAGGTAAACATAAGAGATCTGCGGGATCGTCTGCAATGGGGGTATCAGAGCCAGAACAAGCAAAATCGCAAATCACACAGGAATCAACGCAACCGCAAAAAAACAACAAATTGAATATTGTGAATTTGTCTATGCATCAATTAACTGATGATCATCGGTCAGTATTACAAAAAGGACTGTCATTTTGTCCAGATCAACAGGTTAACAAATTTCAGCTAACCAAGGATCTTTATTTGTTTTGTAGGCGGTTGCTTCTTAAAAAGTTTTTTGATAAATCTATAACAAACAAGATTAATTTGGATCCAGATGAAAAACAGTTGGATCTGTTGGTGAATCTTTTGGATATGGATCAACTTGTAGAAGAAAAGACTCAGGAAAAAGGATCTAGACAGACCCCCTTCAGATCAACTTCAAATTTCATACCTTCAATGCAGATCAGTCCGGAGGTAAGAGTATTTTATCAATTGGTGTCTACAGAAATTTTAAATTTACCTATGAGTAAACAACATACTTCCAATTTGACTTTGGGAGAGAAACGGGCTTTAAAAGAAATTAAAAGTTGGACTGACGTTGAAATTAAGGAGGCTGATAAAGGAGGCAATATAGTTTTATGGCCAAGGGATTTATATGTACAAGAGGTCCATCGACAATTGTACAACAAAACTTCTTATAAACGTTTATCATCGGATCCAACGAATGCTTATAAGATTTGTCTTGACCAAATATTATCTGATGCTTTTTCAAATAATACTATCACCAAAAAGGAATTTGATTTTCTGACTGTAGAATATCCAGTGATTCCCACTTTTTATGTTTTACCAAAAGTGCACAAGAGTGTGAAGAAACCACCAGGTAGACCAATAGTGGCTGGAATAGGAGGTCTATGTGAAAATGTATGTACCTTCATTGATTATTTTTTACAGCCACTTGTTTTAAATCTGCCATCATATTTGCGAGATTCTGCTGATCTAATGACTAAAATACAAGAGTTGACTTTGGAGCCGGACTCCTTGCTCGTGACTTGTGACGTGGAGGCTTTGTACTCCAGTATCCATTATGACCAGGGAGTCTCGGCGGTTGAATTCTTTTTGAAACGGTCGGTTATTGCTGTTTATGCTGAATTATGTACCTTTGTATTGAGTTTACTTAAGTTTGTACTTCAGCATAACTATTTCTTGTTTGATGGTGAGTATTTCTTGCAATTAGTGGGAACAGCTATGGGGGCCAAGTGTGCCCCCTCCATGGCAAATTTGTTCTTGGGCTGGTGGGAACAAGAATTTGTTTTTTCTGATGAGAATTTTATTTTTACAAAACATGTTCCACTTTGGTATCGCTTTATAGACGATATATTTTTTATTTGGCAAGGACCTGAACAACTTTGTTATGAATTTGTAAATCAGCTTAATAACAATGATTCTAACATTAGGTTAACTTTACAGGTCTCGAAAATGGAATTGGAATATCTAGATGTGAAGATTAAGGTAGATGATGAAAATCGGTTACAGACTACCTTATATAGAAAATCTACTTCGGTGAATTCTCTCCTACACTTTGATAGTGCACATCCTAAACATGTCAAAACAGCTATTCCAATAGGACAATTTCTACGTGTACGTCGCAATTGTTCCACTGACGAAATGTTTGAACGTAATGCTAGGGATCTTCAAGAGAGATTTCAAGATCGTGGATACCCTAAAAAATGCATCAGGAGGGGTTATAATCGTGCTAAAAGAATGAAAAGATCGGAATTACTAATTACTGGTAAACAGGTTAGTAAAAGAGCGAATCTGATTCAACCAATTATTACTTATAATCGACAATGGACTCAAATTGAAGGATTATTTAGGAAACATTGGTATATTTTACAGGGTGATCATTTTTTGAACCAATGGATTAGTCCACGGCCTTCTATAATTGCACGAAGAAATCGAAACCTCTCTGATCAATTGGTCCATAGTCATTTTCGACCAACAATACGGCATGTATCTGGATCAAAATGTGCGGGTACGTTTCCCTGTGGAAATTGTTCTGTATGTCAATATGTTATCAGCTCTAAGCAGATTTTTAGTCCTGTAGCTGGCAAGGATATGGTCCTAAGGGACTTTGTCAACTGCAGGACAAAAAACTGTATATATGCTATTAAATGCCCTTGCAATTTGATTTATGTAGGGCAGACTACACAGATGTTGAAAGCAAGATTGCAAAAACATATATCTTTGATCAGAAATGCAGGAGCGGATAAAAATAAAGGGGTAACCTTGACAACGGTGGCTTCACATTTCCTTTTGAAACATGATGCCTCTACAGTAGGTATGGGCTTTTATGGACTTGAAAAAATAACATTTAATATTAGAAGAGGCAATCTGTCTAATAAACTTTCACAAAGGGAAACATGGTGGATCTATATGTTGCAATCATGTTATCCGAAAGGGATGAATGAAGAGATGTTGTTTACTAGCTTCTTAAATGGATAAAAAATTTTTAAAAAAATAACAAAATATATAATATACTTTATAATCATGGAGGAATAGTTAGTATCGAGGTAGTAGAAGGTAGGGGGAGGTTGGAGGGATGGGGTGTTGGTGGTAGGAGGGTGTGAGGATACGTTGGGAATTCCTTTATAATGTATATTATGTGCATATCATGATCATTAATATCAAGATATATATATATATATTTATTCTTTTCTCTTCTTTCTTCTTCTTTTTCCTTTAGGAATTTCTGAATCAAGGATGTAGGATATATCTCCTATGGAGTATTTGGATATCTTGGAAAGAATATTGACTTGTTTTGGAATTTTTCTCTGTTGTACAACTTGAGAAGAAATACATATTGAGTCTACTTATAAACTCCCTTGGATTGGGAAATGCAATTCATGTTTATTGTTAAATATTTATGGAATCCAAGATGAATTAATGTAGATCTTGGATTGTTTGTAATTTTGAATGCTTAGATCAGCTTCAATTATGTCAGATCATGTATACGTTTGTATCTCTGCTGCACAATGGATAACACTGGGATGTAGTTTACTAACTAATAAAGTGGTGTGTATGAGAACTATCCCTTATGAATGATGATATATTTTTTTATGACAGGCTTTCATCTGCGCACTTGCAGGCTGCGATTTGGTTACATATATGTATATTTAATAGTAAGCATTACATATTTTGTAAAGGTTAGAGAACATATTTTGCAATATACCGATCGTTGTATTATTTGTTAATAGCATTATATGTACAAATGGAGTAATGTCTGCACATCGATTATCAACATGGTTTTAAATGTACTTTATTTTTCTTGGAGAGTTGTAATCTGTGGGGAAATCTTTTGCTGCAGCGCATAATTTGTGGTTATAATTGCGCATGCGCATATGAATGTTTGGATCGGCGCTCATTGTTCATTATAACATATCTTTTATGATCATATCGCCATAATATTTCATATTCTGTGATATTGGTTTTTGGTAAAATGAAAATTGTTCAAATAGTAGTGTGATATTCTGTAGTAAATACGTATATGTATGCGTGTTATCTTTAAGACAATAAAACTGTGGTTTTGCTATATAGTGCTATTAGACACTGTACGGTAATGTTACACTTGTAAAGCGCTATCTAAAATGTTAAATTCATGCAAGATTACCTCAAACAATTCTAATTGATCATGTGGGTATTATTCGCTTGTGTCTTTGTGCTTAAGGACGTGAATTTCAGGCATGCATGCGCGCAGTAACAGCTATAATACAATCAATTGAGGTTCATTATACTGGTGACCACTCGAAATTACGTCATCATATTGTAATACTCAGGTGATAGCCGATCACGTGAGCCTTTTCTCATGTGATCTTTGCTCACATGATTGTGTCTTTGTGTCTCCATTGGGCAGCAGAGAGTTTAAATATTTACAGAGAACCAATAATTTTGTCCCCTGACGAAGCCTCGGAGGAGGCGATACGCGTTGGGATGGTTGGTCTGTAGAGAGGGCTCCACATCTTGTACACTTCTACCTTGCGATAAGTACCATTATTGTTCTGTATTTGACTACTTACACTTTGAGTTTGTTATAGATGCATTGCTAATTCTCCCTCAACGGAGATATTTTAAATGATTTCTATGACACATTTAATGGTAGTCTTGACACTTAACTCTGGTACATATATATATTTTGACCGGTTATATATGTACTTGTATGTACTTGTGTGTTATATCTTTGTACTGATTATGGTTGTAACCGGTCATATTAATGCACTGGAAGTTTACTCTATGTGGATCAATCTCTTTGTATTTTAATTGTTTTTATTGTATCTGAATATATTTGTATCAATAAAGCTTTTCAAATATTCAATTTTGTTATATCTTTTTGGGTTCGAGTGCCTCATTATAATGACTTCTGTTGATGAGATTTTTCTCTTTAAGAATTATTCTCATCGTGTTTTTGGATAGTTTGTAGTTTAAGTCTAGAGAGCACCCTGCTATATTTTTTGTGGCTGCATAGGGACCTATAAATTGATTAGAGACCAGTGCCTGTCAATATTTATCTATTCAATAGGCCAATGGGCATCATATTATGTGAGAAGGTGCAGCTGTGGGCCCATGTGGTCTAGCGTGTGTCAAAGGACAGATCACAAGATGGCTAGAGGGCCATCATGAGCCAGCTAAAATGTCAAAAGGAAGAGTAGCCAAGTGTCCCTCAGTAGGATGAAAGGTCACAATCATAAGGGAAGGAAAAGCACAACCACTCTAGGGCTGCTATTGGGGCCTGGCCATGCAAGATGCTTTCACTGTGCTGTGGAGCCTACAATGGCCAATGCTCACCATTGTAGTGCCAGGAAATAAATATATAGTTACATTAACAGTAGTGGTATCATAGGATGGTTTCATTCTTCTCATCACATGTTCTGTTTGCATCAAGAAAGGACTCTAGCAGTAGGAGACATTGCAGTTCTTCTATGCTCGTAGTAAGACAGTCAAGGTCTTTTTTAGGTAGGGGCAAAAAGAAATTTCCAGAAGGACTTTTCGTGAAAAAATGATTTACCCCTTTTTAGTGAGTTTTTTTACCCATAGTCAATACATAAAATTACCTCCTTTTCGCCACTGCCATTAAATTTCCTGCCAGAAATTTGCCATATATGACTGTAAGATACCCCACCACAATATTACTTCTTCTGAGGGACTGAAGTGGATAAATAAATAGCTAAAAGTAAAGGTTGAAAAAATTGTTAGCAGGCTGAGTGCCTCTGTCCTTTGCCCAGAACACTAACTTCCTGCTTATGTAACACTGGCAAAACCATCATTGAAAAATAACTGTGACTTGTGATATTCTAGCAGAGTGCAACACATGACATCAGTTCTTCAAAACCTCTGTTTTCAACAAAAGAAAAGGGCAGCATATCAACAGCAAGATTTTAGCAAGTTTATTATTCCATAGGTGCACATTTGATCCAGTGTCTATGTTCCTAGGATCACATTTAAGGCAAGAAATACTGACTAACTGGTCTTACCAAAAGTGTTGAAAGTTTAGGTGTTTGCAAACAATGTAGTCAGCAGCATCATAAGTGGTAAACAACATACATGCAATGCTGTACCTCAAAGTAATATTTTGTGCCCAGAGTACATGATTTCTATGAAATTGCTAATAAGGCTGCCGTTCTTTTTACATCTTTTGTCAGGAGGAGTTTTTTGCTAGAGCAGGTTCATCTACTTGCACAAAAATTATTGGTGCCTAGTTCACTCTTTTATTGATAGGACTAGGAGTGCACAAGAAAAAGGAATAGTTTGTTGATTTTATACATACATATTTTTGGAAAATGTTTTATCAGGAAGACATTGAGATTTTTCTCAATATAAAAAAATATATACCGCTACATATTGTTTTTAGATACAAAGATGAAATTATTTTTAAGGATTTTAGTCTGGAAGAAGATTTTTTCTGGAAGATTATGCCAGACTTTTGGAGCACTGAAGGAGAAGACAAATTGACCGACTTCTTTCTTGTGGTGTGAGTTCTTGGCAAGGCAAGAAACATGAAGTGTATGTCTAGATTTGAGTGTAAGTCACTTTAGTTCTTTAAACAAATCACAATGATGGGTAATGTAATTACATTGGAGGACAAGGCAACATAATTAATTATACAGAGTGTCGAATTTACCAAGATGGATTTACAGTGCAGAAGCATACACTAAATCCTCATAGTCTATGACTGGCACCAGAATCTGTTGAACAATATGTTTTCTTACAGGTACTTAGGCTGGATTTGTTTCTAAACAGAATACCTATTTTTGGATACAATGTTAATTTATCAATATGAAGACCAAAAGTGAGGTTGGGGTCAAGCCACATACCAAGATATTAGTATAAGTAGACAGGGGCCAAGTTATGAATAGATTTTGTTACAATTGTTATATGGGTATTGTGAAGTTTAAGTTGTTTGTGCTTTGTACCAAATACCATTGTGACATTTTATCTGTATTTAATAACAGTTTGTATTTAGCTATCCATCTTTCAACTTCAGAGAAATCATCCTGTAACATTGCCCCAACTGTGAAATGGATTTTTAGTGTAGATTATAGTCATCTACATACTTGTGCACAGACAATGATTTGCAAACAGTGGGCAGATGATTTATTAATAGGTAAAGTAGAACAGGGCCAGGAATGGAAGCTTGGGGAACTCCTACTTTGAGCAGAAGGAAAATATTGTCTGTAATAGACCCATATTGTGTTTGTCTCATAAATAGGATCAGAATCAGAGAATGATTACTCAATCCTGATTTTTTGTCAGGATTCTCCCAAGAGGGATGGATACCCTGCTGGATGAGGAAGGATGATTGCATAGTGGTCTCTCTGAAACGAAGGCCTGATTGGAGAGGAGGTAGATCTGATATACTGGTCTGGTAGAGCTGGAAGTGGTTTCTTATGGACTCTGAGTCAATGAGTAGCTAAGGTGTGAAGAGTTGAGAGCATGGCTTGAGAGCTTTGGTAGCCCCTGGTGATTCCTTGCTACAGAGGAAGCTGCTTTAAAGGTGCTTGCTACAAAGCCAGATGGCTGACCCCATTTGAGCCAGGGATTGTGCCAGGATGGAATAACTAGGTAGCCACTGAGTACTGCACTAGAGCCTAGGATGGAAACCTTGAGGCTGGTATAGTTTGACTGAGATTAGGAGTGATAATTCTGTACACCTAGAGGACAAAGATCAAGTCAGGTATGACTGTAAGAAGGTAGCTGAAACTTGAACTTGCTAGGAGACTGATAGATTCAATTTTACACAATGGTCTCCATCGAATGTGAATCACATGGCAGAGAGAGCACTACTTGACAATGTGACTCTCTCCTAAGCCTCTGGCAAATGTGAATAATACAAAAATACTAAGTGTGCAAAACAGACAAACAGTCCAAATACTTGGCACCTTTGAGTTGGATGATATACAATATCCAACCCCAGGAGAAAGGAAGACAACAGAAAAAAGCAAAACAAATATGTTAATATTTTAATCCAGAGATGAATAATAAAACAAATATTAAGACATACAAATAATAATGTTCCTTCACAAAAATAGTTCATGTTTGGATATAATCAGTCTAACCAATGCTGCATGTTCTTCAAAAGCTGGATTTCCACTCTAGAAACAGAACACAGGAAGAAGAAAAGAAAGGAAACGGCACAAAAAAGTTCTCTAAGCGTAGCATTGAGAACTAGGACGATCCTTCACCAATACCCATAAAATACAACACACAATTTCAAGAGGCCATTACTTACCTCTCAGTATAACAGCATGTACTGGTTTATACTTCAGTTCAGTGTATTTCCCCTGGATTCCGTATATTTTTCCTGGATTGATAGGCCACGCACAGTACTGTTTTTTCACCACTCTTATGGGACTGAAAACAATTATTTTGTGGTAACAGCCACTCTAATACTCCAGGTCCTGGAGAGTTCTGGCCCTTGGAAGAAGTTCCAGATACACTCTTTCTAAGGGATTATTGATAATAAATACAGGTACAGTCAGCATTACACTGGGTTGACTGTTACCACAAAATAATTATTTTCAGTCTCATAAGAGTGGTGAAAAAAACAGAATGGTGTGTGGTCTATGAATCCAGGATAAATATATGGACTCCAGGTGAAGTACACTGAACTGGAATGAGAACCAGTACAGACTGTTATACAGAGAGACAAGTAATCTTGTTCCTGACCTTGCTTCCATTTGCTCCTTCGGTACCATCTTACGGCCTCTGTGTTTGACCCTGCTTGATCAACCTCTCTTCCTCCTGAACCCTCTGTACTTTTTGCCTGACCTCTGTGATTTGACCTGGCTTATTAATTGAACTCATTTCTGCTGCCCCCTTGGGGGCCACAGAAATGCCTTCTCTCTAGTGTATTATTTTATGGGTGTTGGTGAAGGATTGTCCTAGTTCTCAATACTATGCTTAGAGAACTTTTTTGCGTTGTTTCCTTCCTTTTTGTCATTCTGCCAAATGCGCACTGCTTGTCAAATGAAGGAGCAAGGTCTGGCGAATACACAGGCCGTCAGACACTCTGCACTGCTTGGCAGATGAAGGAGCAGGGTTTTGCCAATGCACATGCTGCCAAACATTACACAGCTTAGTGGATGACCTCAATATCTGGCTGGAAGACGAAAAAGTCTATTGATCGGACAAACACTAGAAAGATGGCATTTCTGTGACCCCCAAGGGGGCAGCAGAAATGAGTTCAATTAACAAGCCAGGTCAAATCACAGAGGTCAGGCAGAAAGTACAGAGGGTTCAGGAGGAAGAAAGGTTGATCAAGCAGGGTCAAACACAGAGGCCGTAAGATGGTACCGAAGAAGCAAATGGAAGCAAGGTCAGGAACAAGATGAGTCACAAACAATGGTAGCAGGACATTCTCAGGAATACTCAATGAAACTCGTAGAATATGTGCTCACCAGAGCATGAGGTAGCTATAAAAGGAAGTGAAGCACAATAGGAATGGAGCAGAGAAGGAGCTCAGGAAAGGTAGCCAAAATACAATGGACAATGAGAGCTTTTGGGCTTCCTTATCAGAATATTATGTATCAAAGGCCTTTGCAAAACCAAATAGAGTGAAAAATCTGGACCGTTGGTTATAGAATTGCATGTGGACACATTATTCTAGAACTTAAGATAATGTGGGGCGTAAGGATACTGGCCTGTATTTTGATACCACATGTGGATAGGCACAACTCTAGCCACTTTCCAGGCTTTAGGCATATACCCAGATGACAAGGAGGCATCATTTAGGGATGAAATGGGATAGACAGTGACCAAAACACTGATCTTTAGTAACATTGTTGGCAGTTGGTCAGGCCGGATTGTGATTTCATTTTTGAGTTGAGGAAGTTGTCATAAATATCACTATCTTGTAAAATAAACAAATGTATAGACACCACAGGTCTAATGTGTTAAATAACCAAAATAAGAGAAGAAAAAATTTGCTTATGATGTGCATAGAAATGTAATCCCATACAATTCTTTTGTTTTTACTGACACAAATAAAGGCACCAGAGACCAGTTCAGTTTAAACCTTGGACTTT
This sequence comes from Rhinophrynus dorsalis, assembly GCA_037306005.1. Lineage (NCBI taxonomy): Eukaryota > Metazoa > Chordata > Amphibia > Anura > Rhinophrynidae > Rhinophrynus > Rhinophrynus dorsalis. Next base: position 484,535,401 of record CM074720.1, on the reverse strand, counting down.
ATCTCAAGTTAGATTATAAGACTTAACTTTTATTGTCTAAGTTAAAAGCAATAGAATTGTGTATCATTGTAAATTCGATGATATTGTTTAAAAACATTCACCATTCACTGTTATATAAAGGTTAAATCTTATGATATGTCTCAAGATAAAATCCAAGGTTTAAACTGAACTGGTCTCTGGTGCCTTTAGTTATGTCAGTAAAAATAAAATAAATGACATGCGATTACATTTCTATACACATCATAGGCACATTTTTCTTCTCTTTTTTTTGGTTATAAATAATGATAGAACTATATTTTGCTCAAATATTAGTCTGCAAAATGGTAATCAAACAATTATTATTTTGACGTAGGAAACTTAAAGCAAAATAAATGTAAAAAACATAAAAAGTATAACTGATCTGGGCAGCTTTGCATTCACACATATTAATTAAAAATAATTCAGCCTCCCCACTAACAGGCACTCATATTCTGAAGGATGCATAGTTCTTAGGTGTTTTGTTAAACCTTACATTCTCTTTGTCTTCACCGCATTACTATGAGAAGTTATTACACCAATTTGGTGTACGTAGTGGAGGTCTTCTCGTGTACACATTTTTGATGAGGGGGTAGTACTAGCAGGGACAGCAGTAGTGGCATAGAAGTGGGACATTTTTAAATTCACATCATTATACCCATGCTGCATATGCTTAAGCAATGCTGATGTGCCAAAGTGGAATCCATGCTTTCACCTCTTTACTGTGCTAACACATAGGGCACATTAAGTTTTTGCTGTTTCCTGCACCGTTACAAACCCCTATGAGAAATATTCCCACAACTTTAGTGCAGTAGTAGGAAGATGCTACAGACTTTGAGTCTGCCCCTGATGAACAGTGGTCTCTGATTTGTTCACTCTCCTCAACCTATGAGGCTGCAGTCACCAGTCCTGCCATCACATCTTAATTTCCACTCACAGGAAACTGCCCTTCTTCTTGCCCCTCACAGCCAGTACCTGCCTCTCTTCAAGGCTATATATGCACAACATCTCTAGTTCTAACCTGGCACATGGCTCAGTCTATCCCAAGGGAGCAGTAAAGCAGCAGCATATTTCTGAAAAGCCATGGGAACACCAGTAAAAACTCAAATTTTATAATAAATATCTTCAGAATTACAGCTAAGAAAAATAGTTTTAACACTGCCAGAATCCACAAGCCCTATATTGAAACATATGATTTTTTATTTTAACAAGCTAGCTGCCCTTTAGTGTCAGCAACTCCATCATAACACTGAGATCCCGGGCCTGCTGTTTGTGTGTAACCTTTGACTCTGTCCTCTTATTCATTTTCCACATCCAATCACTCACGAAATCCTGTTGTTTTAATATACAGAACATTTGAAAAAAATGACCTTGTCTCACAAAAAGTGCAAGAAAGACATTAGTTCACTCATCAGCATATAATGGTTTAACTACTGTCCACATCTTCAGACACTGGCACCACTCCAGTCTCTCTTCAATTCTATTGACAAATTCACTCATCTTACTAACTTCTCTGTTTTTACTACCACAATCTGCCCTACTCTGGCTCCCCAGTGTTTTTGGGATCAAACATGAAATGCTAAACACTTCACAAATCTGCTTCCCCTCACATACCCAGATGCATTTCCAGGTATTTGCTGAATTTCCATTTAAACTCTGCCAATGAACACCTCCTTTCCTCCTTGCTCATAACCATCTCTCACTCCCTTCTCTACTTTTTTACAAACTGCACCCTATATTTCTAACTTGCTGCCCTGCTGTATCACACTATCACCCAGCTTCTTAACCACAGAGACCTCTAAAGACCCATCTTTTTTAGAGAATACTACTCTCACACCACATAACATTTCACTTACTCTGTTTGCTATCCCTCTCACCACTGTCTAAACAAATTATCTGTCATGTGCACCAATATCTACCCTGTGGCCAACGTTCCAATATATAATTATTATATTATATAACACTACTACCTATCTTTACATCATGTTTTTCTTCACCTTTTCTACCTCTAGATTACAAGCTTTAATTATCAGGGCCCTCTATCCACATGTTTACATTTTGTAAGTAATTTTGTAATAAAATACAATAAAGCTGGTACTGTATCACCTCTTAGGCTAATGTGTTTGTGTGCATATAGGTGTGTGTGTATTATAGCTGCATGGTACCACATTTGTAGTTAAAATGAAAAAATCCCTTCGATATTGCATGCAGATTTAGCAGTGCTTATAACTTTTGAACAGCCTGATGAATAAAGGTGACATTTGGATCTTAAAGAGTCAGTACTAAGTCCACATAGTTTTAAAAAAAACAAAGAGGAACAACATCAGGGGTGTTTTTGGCATGGGCTGGACTTGATGGACGCATGTCTTTTTTTTCAGCCTTATCTACTATGTTATGTAACATAATGTAGGATTTTGCCCAATATAAATGTTTTGCTATCCTGGAAAATTTGACAAGACTACAGCAAAATTTACTGAAAGGTTTATTTGGTATTTTGCCACCAATGGGTAGAACATATATGAAGAAAGCTGTCATTTTACATTTTGATTGGTTGCATTGTTCCTGAGATATTGAGCTTTTAAAAAAGGCGTTAGTGTAGATTTGTGCATGTGCAGTATACACTTGGGTTAGTTCAACTTCATATCATTTGAAGTGTTTCTTGAAGCATTCTTAAACAATCATCCTATATAATAATTCGCTAAATTGTGTGCAACTCCTTGACATGCGCAGTAGACACTGCTGCGCGTGCTGCAGTCATGCAAAGTAGAGACTGCCCGCGCCACGGCTAATACAGAGCTGGGCGCTCCGAAGGAGCGTCCAGCTCTGTATCAGCCGCGGCGTGGGCAGTCTCTACTGCGCGTGACTGCCCCACGACCGGGTGGCAGTGGCACTGTGGCCCGTGTAACGGGCTGTTCAACTAGTCAAATATAAATGTTTAATATATAGAAAGGAAAGGATGGAAAAGTAGAATTAAGTATTTGTCAACAAGAAAAGTTTGATGAGTGATCAGAGCACACTCTCAATTTCACAAAACTTCTGAAAAACACAATAAGTTTGATTATGCTCACTAATCAAAAAAACATTCAACTACAAAAAAAAATAAACTTACGCTGAAAAAACTCTTTTAAAACTCTCACTCATTTCTTGGAAATGAAAGTTCTCACTCATTCCTTGGAAAGAAGGCAACTTTAATCTTACAACCCCACTGTGATTTGTTTTCATTGATCACATATTAAATAACCAACAACATAAAACATCCAATACTATTGACTGCATGAGAAAGAATAAAATATTTTTTGGTGGCATTAAGGCAATTTTTTGCAGGTGCATTTTGGGGTATACACTAGAGTATATGTTCATAAATAGGAGCACACACATTGTCATTAAGGCTTTAATACCACTAAGTCCTGAATGTTCAGAAAAATGGAGTAACATTACATCAGTCTCCCCTTAACCTTACTAGTATATACAGTAGCTTTGATCTAGGAACACTGGAAAGGAACACCCATAAAAGTCTATACACTCCCACAATTGCAGTGGTCATTTTAGGACATCCTCCTACCAAAGCTCTATTAATCATCCTTCCACTCATCCAAACTCCCTCTTTCCTCCTACCAAATCACTGTCACTCATCCTCCATCTTTATAAACCCCATCCTTCCTCTTACCACACTCTTTCCTTCCTCCTATCAAACATCTCTTACCAATCCTCCAGCCTTAAAAATTCCATCCTTCCTTTTACCAAACTCCCTCCTTCCTCCTATCAATATGCAAAAGAAACAGAAACAAAGGGTGCCCGATAGTGTAATGTCTTACAATTTCACATATATATGTATAGAGTTTATACACTGACAAGCAAAGATGTCAGTTTTTTGTAAAGCTGAAAACACAGCATTCGGACAAAATCAATCCGTCTCCACTCGGATATAGTGTGTTCTTCAAGAGAATCCCATCTCTCTCTCTTTTTAGCCACCTCTCCTCAGATGAGGAATATGGTCATCGGACCCAACAGCTTGCAGCTAGGGACAATCTTCATGAAGTGAGTTTAAGGTAAAGGGCAGGGTTTACCTTATACTAACTGTATCAAGATAGTCCCTAGCTGTGAGCTGTCTGGTCCAATGACCAAATTCCACATCTGAGGGGTGGAGGCTAAAAAGAGAGACACAATCACTTTCCCTTGGTGTGAGCAGCATACAGAGGAGAATTTGTAGTGTAAGTAGCCTTGTAAATTGGCATTAAGCAATTCAGTTCCAGCATATAGTGTAGCATGGAACTCTATAGTATAATATCAATGCTGACTGGACAGTTTATTTGCTACACTGGATACTTGCTGGATGTTGGATCATTTAAGTACAATTAGCCAGTGTTGTTTTTTTGTGATACTTTGTGGAGCTGTCTATCATATCAAGTTATTTATACATACTGGTATAGACACATGGTAGTGTTGTTTAATTGAAGAATGGGGGTTATACCTAATAAACTGATGACTCAGTGTAAATTGTAGATAAACCTGATTTCTGAATGAACAGCACATTTCTAGGCAAGAGCCACTTGTTCCTATAGGTATAATTTCACTTTTATAACTACACTATAGCATAATTTATTCCTTCTAAAGGTAACTATGCTGTTCATTTAGTCTGTCATTTACTTAAAGGGATAGTAAAACCTGAAAATAAGTTTATTTTATATTGTAGTCCTTAAAAAACCATGAAAAATGATATAAGTCTTATCTCCCAAACCTTTATGGTTTGGGAGATATTCAGAAGTAAAGTTTCCCCTGGAGTGATGTCATTGCTCCACCCTTCAGATTTGGAATCCAGTCATCGGACCAGCAGTGCCTCTCCAGAAGTGCTGAGATCATGATCTTTAAAAAGAATTTCTTAATTGGAATGGTCTACAAAGTGTGTTTTCAAGCCAGGCACACTTTGTACACAGTTCCAATGAAGTAGTTCTTTTGTGATTGTGATTGTGATCTCGGCACTGCTAAAGAGCTGCCGGTTGCTATGTGGACCGAATTCCAAATCTGTCCACTAGATGGCAGACTTGGCTGAAACAGCAAGGAAAAGGGAGATAAGACATATCATCTTTCATGGTTTTTTAAGGGCTACAATATAAAATAAACTTATTTTCAGGTATTACTATCCCTTTAAGAGTATGGAATCATTTAGAGAACACCAGGAACAATGATATTTGTTGTTGTTAAGCTAAGCTAATGGGAAGAAATCTGGGGCTGGATTCAAGTGCAGGAGATAAATGCTACCTCCCATTTTATAAAAAAAATTCCTATCGAAGTCTACGGGGCTATGTGGAGATAAAAGCAGAGATAAAATTAGCACCTGCATTTGAATCTAACCCCTTCTGCTCTACAATACAAAGAGCATTCTTAATAAATTAAAGATAATGGTCTTATTTATAGATAGGAAATGGTGGAAAAAATTGAATCAAGTATTTATCAGTAAAAAAAAATGTGATGTGCAATCAAAGCACTCTCTGAGTTAAACAAATCTTCTGAAAAACAAAATACAATACTCACAATGCTCACAATAGCACAACTTATTGTTCAAAAGGTAACTAAGCTATTCATATAATCTATAATTTGCTTAAGAGTATGGAATAAGTTAGAGAACACTGGTAACAGTGATATTTGTTATAGTTAAGTTAAGCTAATGGAAAAAATTCTGATGCTCTGCAGATACATTTAGGAAAAGGCGTTTTTTTTTCTTTCAGTACATTTAGTATTAGAATTATATTTATAATCGGCACATGCTTCTTTATTTTTTAAAGTGAATCGCAGGAATAAAAATCAAAGAAATAAAAGTAGATATTTCAGCTAATAAACTACAGTAATGGCAATGCTAGATGGATGGAACTGGTAAGTATCTAAAAGCTTTGGTAATTTAAGCTGTAGAAAAAGAGTTCTACTGTAATTGAGAAACCAAGGATTCATTATAAGACCTGAAACACACATTATGACACAAATTGCTTTTCTGCTTATTTAAGGCTTGATAAAGTAGAATGAGTGATTTGCTATGGAAACCAAAATAGGTGGAAGAAAACACTGCTCTAAATTGCCCCTTTACTATTACAGTGGAAAAGGAAAAGAAAAATCATAAAAATCCATTTCTGAAAAAAGTTGAATGGCTGCCAGTGTTCCATAAACCGTGCAGAATATTTATGGATTACAGATGGATAAAAGGAATATGTATTGCACGTAACACACTGCATACTATAATATCCAAGTCAAGTTTTAAATGCAAAGTATTGTTTAAAACTACGCACATTACATGATATTCACTAGGTGGGAAAATAATGAAAACTCAATAAAATGAATTGTAAAAACTTGGGAACAAAATAGGCCTCCAAAACATTGAGTCTGACAAAAAAAGAAGAACTGGAGAAAGGTTGTTGCACCATATTTGACAAAGAACAGTTCCCACAATTCCCTTTGATTCCAGTGGGTCTTTTAACCTTTTAAATAATAGAGTTTTCCAATGCATTGCTTCTCAATGTACTGGACACCTATGTAGCATTTAAGGAGTTAAAAGCCCCATTTAAATCAATGAGAATGTTTATTTGTCCATTATGCTGTCTCTGGTTTGTCCTCATATTTCTCTAGTTTTTTCTAGATTGTTTTGTAATGTGTAGCACCCAAATGGTACAGTAGCATAAATTAACAGAAAAGGAACAATAAAAAGGACACTAGCCTGTGGAAGATGATCACACAATACATATCTATAGAGAAGATATTGTTTATATTTAATAGCTACCATTACATATGTTGTATTCTACAGTAACCCCTGTCTGCTACCGGTAAAAGCCAATGAAGAAATAGGCCTGCCCTCCCCACTTTCATACACTGTGCTTCCATACACTGGCATTCCATCTGAATGGGTAGAATCTTTAAAGTAAGGGAAGAATACACCAATGTGAAAAAAAATATAAAACTGGAAGTTATGGACTATGGAGTGATAAAGTGTAGATTACATCTTCAGTGATATCAGTTCTCTAGTTCATATGTTATTCTATGGAGCATATGCACCATGTCTCCAAAGTTGGAGACATCTTAGTGCATGGGCTCCATAGCATAAAATAGGAATTGGAGAAGTGATATCACTGGAGATGTCATCTACACTTTATCATCTCTTTATTACTCCTTATTGCATCTCCTACAAAGTGTGTGACTGCTCACTCTATGCGTTTCTTGGCCATTGTTAAAAACTCTGTCTGTATGTTTCAAGTAGAAGGGGAAAGAATGGAATTTCAAATGTTCCAGAATCTCAATCATTCATAAATTTATTTCCATTGACATAACAAATTAGCTTTTATCTGCCATAAGTATGTATTTGTTTTATAGAAATGATACAATACTTGTCCAAATCCTAACCATCTATCTGATACAATAACTAACACGTTTGCACAACAAACAGTATACACTGTTAATTAGCAAAAAAATGTAGACATACAGTGAAACTAGAATTATATTTTATCTTTATATATACATATGTTTTAAATATTTTATGGAATTTGATGTAATCTAACAGATTTATCACTAGTTACACAAAATCCTAGAACAATCTATCTTCAAGTGGCTAATCCAATTTACACACTTGCAGAATAACTGCAGAATGCTATAAATCATATGTCTGCAGTACAATTTAAGTCAATATGTTTTCACTGTCAATATGTGGAATTTCCTGGGTTCATTTACAAACCCTATTACAAAGCTTAACTGGCCACTTTGTGTAAAACCATCATTTTATGTGTTGTATATCTCTAAGTAGGGATTAACAATATATATTACATTATTACAGTGTTAATCCCTTAAATGCATGTTTTGCAATGCATTGTAGACTTTTCCAAAGGGCTCATGTCAATAGCATATTGCTGTAGGAGGATTATATAAATAGGAATCCTATGCTGTACAGTAAACAAATGTTAGAGATTATACCAAAATTTGCCTAATGTTGTATGATAGAGGCAGGGCATGAGAATGGCTAGTTTCTATATGTGCTTACAGGATATACAATTAGATGGATCTTTATCTTACATAAATATATTTGTTAATTTAATGGGAATCATACATTAAAAAAATTTAGTGTTGTTCTTTTTTGCTTCAGAAGCCAAGAAAACAATGTGAGAGAAGTCCAATAGAGAAAACATTCCCCAATTTCTATTGGATTCAGTTCTATGAGTCCTCTTTTTCAAGTCTTGACACTTTCATGAAAGGTTCTATAGACTAACATAGGAACTGGAGACAGACCATATTTATATTTGAATGAATTGTAATAAATAAGTTGGAAATTGAATGTTATGGGAGGGTTGGTAATAAAACAACTGGCATGTCTTTGAGAGTTCGGATGCTTGTTTTATATGTTGTATATGTTTACAATAGTGACCTCTCTCCAACTCCACCTTCAACTAATCATAGCATTGCATTGATTTCATTTGGTGATCAATTGATACTTATACCTTAAACAGCTAAGGGAGTTATTCACTAAAGAATGAGAAAAGGCGATAAAGTTAAGATGACTACTCCAGTGATATCACTTCTCTATTTCCAATGTTATTCTATGGAGCCTATACAAAAAGATCTCCAGAATTGGAGACATCTTGGTGCATAGGCTGCATAGAATAACACAGGAATTGGAGAAGTGATATCACTGAAGAAGTCTTCTCCACTTTATCACCTCTTTATCACGCCTTAGTGAATCTCCCCCTCTGTGTTTTAAAACATATATATCAGAAGCTTCTAACTACGATATAACAAACAGGAGGAGAACCCAAATGCTAAACTAGAAGAATGTCAATTTATATGATTTATAAAGTGATACTCACATCACTGTTTCCCACCGGTCTGTTGTTTCAGACAGCTGTTGTATGAGCCAGTGGGGAAATAATGCTGGTCCTCCCCGCAATGGGACAGCGATCAAACTGGTACTCTAATGGTTAAAAATCACACAATGTGAAAATAATTAAATGTTTGGAAACATTTCAGCAGACCAAATAAAAAGTGAACAATTTTATTCTGATATTAAAAACAAAATTACAAAACTCCTGACATGATTGATGATTCACGGTACCACTGACCACTTCATGAGGCAATATTTCCCTGCTGACTCATACGCCGGCCCTCTGAAACAATAGGCTGGTGGGAAACAGTGATGTGAGTATCACTTTATAAATCGTACAAATTGATACTCTTCTAGTTTAGCATTTATGCTCTCCTCCCGTGTGTATTCTGTCAGTGTTATCTTTCAGCAGCTATGGTGGATATCTGACTTGGGTGATTGAGAAGCTCAAGCATCACATTATCTGTGTGGAGAAAGTGTAAATCTCCTCCACAAGCAATATCTGCTACTTTTTATGTAACTGGTAGCATTCAAAGAATGTGAGTAATATTCCTCCTCTATTGATGTTACATTTAAATTTGACATAATATGCTATGATGCTCTCCCACTTCTGTTTATTTTTGGTTTAACCACTATATTGAGTATTATTTTATGATTGGCTTATAGGAATAGATAATACTTTGTTTTATGCAAATGTATGGTATTAGGAGGGATTCATATTATTTCCAAAGTTTATATACATCATGTTAATAAATGTACATTTGGAATCCATCAATTGTACAGTTTTGATTCAAAGACCTGATAAAATAACTAGGAAAAGAGATTTCATATTCAGTAGAATAAAGGGTTCTTTACAGTGGTTCACTTTGAAAACATTGCACGCTGTTTTGTAAAGGAGTAATAACCATGTCGCTATCACGGTGCCAGTGCTTCCAGTGCTGAGCAGCGACATTATTATTCTCTGCTGTCTTTTGATTGGCTGGTCTTAATTGCTACCACTAGGGCTTGCCTTTATATACCCTAGGATGTCCTCCCTTAGGCGCCCTTTCGTGGTGTACGAGTTCCTGAGTCTGTTCTGCGCTTATGCTGTTTCGTGTAAGACCTGGCCTGCCTGACTGTGAGTTTGTTCCTGAGTTCCTGTTGCTACGCTCCGTTGCTGATTGTATCCTGGCTGAGAACCCGCTCCGTTGCTGACCATATTTGGCTGAGAACCCGCTCCGTTGCTGACTGTATCTGGCTGAAGAACCCACTCCGTTGCTGACCGTGTCTGGCTGAGAACCCGCTCTGTTGCTGACCGTATCCGGCTGAGAACCCGCTCTGTTGCTGACTGCCTCTGGCTGTAGAACCGCTCCGTTGCTGACTGTATCTGGCTGAAGAACCCGCACCGTTGCTGACCATGTCAGACTGAGAACCCGCTCCGTTGCTCACTGCATCTGGCTATAGGACCCGCTCCATTGCTGACAGCTGTTGGCGCTGTTCCACTCCATTGCTGTCTCTTGTTATCGGTTTACTGGCTCTGGTACCAACCGTGTCTGGTGCCCTGGGCGACCCCTTGTGGTCATCGTGATACTGGGCCTTGTATTACTTATAGTGGTGCGCCACGTGGCTCTATTCCTTGTCGACCAAAGGCTAAGCTTGGGCTTAAGCTGCTCCTATAACCTCTGCTGGCGGTGTGCACGTTCGAAGTACTAGTACAAGTGTTCTTACAATGACTGTGTTACTCTGATCTCTCTCTCTGTGGCCTCCCTACCTTTAACGCTGAGCTCACTCCCTCTGAGTTTTCTGTAAGTCTCTGGGCATTTACCATTAACCCTGTGGGTACCTGGAGAGTCCAGGTAAGGGCTTATACTGTTCACTGCAGTAACCTCAAGCTAGAGCCAGCATTGTACATACCATGCTGTAGGTTGAGTGGTCACTGGTTGTGTTATAGTTTCCTATTGTCACCTCGATCCACCCCTAGCGTTCTAGGGTCTGTCTCTAGCAGCTATAGGGTAGTGTTGCCATTCCACGGTTGCCCGGTACATGCGGTCTGAGCCTGTGTCTGAGTTGACTCATTACCATATCTGAGCCTGGGTCTGAGTTGCCTCGTTACCATATCAAACAGTCTGGGCCAGTGTTGCCTCGCTCCTCCTGGTTCGGTGCCCAGGCATCTGGGTTGTGCCAGTCCTGTTACATGTGCACCTCCAGTGTACGCTCACCTATGGTCAGATCTCGAACTGGTTACCTCCAACCTCTCTGACTCTGCCAGAGTCTGCACTACCAGTTTGTATTCTGTTGTTCCAGTCCACTATTCTGGTACTGTGGGTGGCTTCCTATTGTGTATTAATATATTGCTGTTTGATTTACCTTGTGGGCCCCAGGGCCTAATTCCTTGTATGCTCTTGTTCAATAAAGTCATTTTAACCTTACCATCATGTCTGAGTGTTCATCAAAAATCCATGACAGTCGCCTTGATGAAAAGGGTGACATGAGAATCTCGCCCTGCATCGACAGCACAAGATTCTCATGTTGTGCTCTTAAATAAACTAAAATAAACTAAAGACATTTTTTGAGTGAGCTACTTCTCTGTATGAGTTGGTTTAAGCAAATATTTTAGCTATAAGGGATCACAACTCATTACTTCCATGGATGAAAGATCACAGAGGAAATTACTTACCAGTGCAGCCTGCACCTTCAGAGCTCTCTGCTGTAACGTACGATTCTCTCCACATAATACCACCTGCACGGAATTAGAATCTACCACCCCTCTCCGACACCAACTCTACTCGATTACATGTTATGTACTGCCCTAATCCAATACCCGCTCTCCTCTGCCCTAATTTCTACTGCCATCTAATACCCGCTCTCTACTGCAATCCTCTAATACTCCTGCCTTCACTACCCGCTCTCCAATGCCCTTACTACAGCCTTCAATAGAATGTACAACCTTTAAAGCCCACTCTGTACCACACCTAATACCAGCATTAAGAATCCAATACTCTGAATACCTGACATCCAAATATATGAGGTGCTTAATGCATCCAAATACTGCTAATTTTACTGGGGCTGGAGTTGATACTCGGGGAGCAGTATCCATCTCAACTCCAGAGTAGATTCTGATTCCAGGGCCTGTGGAATCATGTGGAGAGAATTGTGCATCACAGCAGAGAGCTCTGAAGGTGCAGGCCAGACTGGTAAGTAATTTCCTCTGTGATCTTTCATCCAAGGAAGTAATGAGTTGTGATCCCTTATAGCTATATTTCCTTAACAAATAAGTTTACAAAACCATACAGAGGAGTAGCTCACTCAAAAGATGTCTTTAGTTTATTTACATGTATATTTGTATGCAGGCATTAAAATCCATGTGGGTTGATGTATGGGCACGACAACAGAATCTGACAATGTTGATGCAGGGAGAGATTTTTATGCCACCCTTTTCATCAAGGCGACATGGTTATTGTGCCTTTACGTTGCATGCTGTTTTGTGTGCAATGTTTTCAAAGGATACCCTTCACAGTAAGATCTGTTAAGTTGTGGAATTCTTTTCCCAGGGATGTGGCAGCTGATACAATGTATATATTTAAAGAAAATGAGGTATAGGGTACAGGGTTGTATTATGTATTAGAAGACAGATGCAAAGAAAAAGAAAAGAGTAGACATTTATCAGGTTAAAATTCACATTTTATTAGGTTTCTTGCTTCTACAGCATAGCATTCACAGGAGTAGGTGGTGTTCCCATTACTAAGCCAACAACTGTTTCAAACCACCACTCTATTGTGCTCTTAATACTACTCAACCATTAAGAAAATTTAAGAGGCAGAGAACACAAAGGGCAACAGATAAACATTGACAATGAAAACACTTTAAAATAGAAACAATCTTTCTAAATCCACTTGCCCACCCATACACACTGCCCATAGGACCATGCCTATACTTCATGTGTGAAAAAGGCATTGGAATATAAGATCTGCACTGCAAAAATGGCAACTAATCCTTCTTATCATTTAACTCTAATGGGCCCATAGCCTCTAACTAGTGTTGAGCGAGCATGCTCGGCCGATGCTCGGATCGGCTCGAGCATCGCTCTGCTCGGCACATGGCGGTACTCGTACGAGTACCGCATGTGCTCGCCCGCCATGTTCGGGTCTCCTCCCCGCACGTTTTGCGGCTGCTGCGCAGCCAATAAACGTGCAGGGAGGCTCTGACATCAGTGTAATGCCAGCAGCCATGTTGGCTGCTGGCATTACACTGATTGGCTGGCCAGAACCCGTGGTCGGGTGCTGTATAGCACCTGACCAGCGAGTTCGGCTCAGTCTTAGCCAGGGAGAGATGAGGATAGGAAGGGAAAGTCAGTGTAGGGAGAAAAAAAGCAAAATTGTGAAAAAAAAAGAACCAAAAGTCCTTTTTAGGACTACTGTGTGTGGGGGCAGCAGGTTATTTTGTGTGGGGGGAAAAAAACAACAAAAAAAAAATTTCATATATTCTGTTTACTGTGCAAAGTTGCAGATTAGAGCACATTCTGTTTAGTGTGCAAAGTTGCAGATTAGAGCACATTCTGTTTAGTGTGCAAAGTTGCAGATTAGAGCACATTCTGTTTAGTGTGCAAAGTTGCAGATTAGAGCACATTCTGTTAAGTCTTCAAACTAAAATATCAAAGTCACATATTCCATTCAGTGTGCGTCGCCGCAGTTTAGCAGCACATTCTGTGTACTGTGCAGAGTTGCAGAATAGGAAGAAATACTGTTAAGTCTTCAAACTAAAATATCAAAGTCACATATTCCATTCAGTGTGCTTCGCCGCAGTTTAGCAGCACATTCTGTGTACTGTGCAGAGTTGCAGAATAGGAAGAAATACTGTTAAGTCTTCAAACTAAAATATCAAAGTCACATATTCCATTCAGTGTGCTTCGCCGCAGTTTAGCAGCACATTCTGTGTACTGTGCAGAGTTGCAGAATAGGAAGAAATACTGTTAAGTCTTCAAACTAAAATATCAAAGTCACATATTCCATTCAGTGTGCTTCGCCGCAGTTGAGCAGCACATTCTGTGTACTGTGCAGAGTTGCAGAATAGGAAGAAATACTGTTAAGTCTTCAAACTAAAATATCAAAGTCACATATTCCATTCAGTGTGCTTCGCCGCAGTTTAGCAGCACATTCTGTGTACTGTGCAGAGTTGCAGAATAGGAAGAAATACTGTTAAGTCTTCAAACTAAAATATCAAAGTCACATATTCCATTCAGTGTGCGTCACCGCAGTTTAGCAGCCTATTCTGTGTACTCTGCACAGTTGCAGAATAGGAAGAAATACTGTTAAGTCTTCAAACTAAAATATCAAAGTCACATATTCCATTCAGTGTGCTTCACCGCAGTTTAGCAGCCTATTCTGTGTACTCTGCACAGTTGCAGAATAGGAAGAAATACTGTTAAGTCTTCAAACTAAAATATCAAAGTCACATATTCCATTCAGTGTGCTTCGCCGCAGTTTAGCAGCACATTCTGTGTACTGTGCAGAGTTGCAGAATAGGAAGAAATACTGTTAAGTCTTCAAAGTAAAATATCAAAGTCACATATTCCATTCAGTGTGCGTCACCGCAGTTTAGCAGCCTATTCTGTGTACTCTGCACAGTTGCAGAATAGGAAGAAATACTGTTAAGTCTTCAAACTAAAATATCAAAGTCACATATTCCATTCAGTGTGCTTCGCCGCAGTTTAGCAGCCTATTCTGTGTACTCTGCACAGTTGCAGAATAGGAAGAAATACTGTTAAGTCTTCAAACTAAAATATCAAAGTCACATATTCCATTCAGTGTGCATCGCCACAGTTTAGCAGCCTTTTCTGTGTACTCTGCACAGTTGCAGAATAGGAAGAAATACTGTTAAGTCTTCAAACTAAAATATCAAAGTCACATATTCCATTCAGTGTGCGTCACCGCAGTTTAGCAGCCTATTCTGTGTACTCTGCACAGTTGCAGAATAGGAAGAAATACTGTTAAGTCTTCAAAGTAAAATATCAAAGTCACATATTCCATTCAGTGTGCGTCACCGCAGTTTAGCAGCCTATTCTGTGTACTCTGCACAGTTGCAGAATAGGAAGAAATACTGTTAAGTCTTCAAAGTAAAATATCAAAGTCACATATTCCATTCAGTGTGCGTCACCGCAGTTTAGCAGCCTATTCTGTGTACTCTGCACAGTTGCAGAATAGGAAGAAATACTGTTAAGTCTTCAAAGTAAAATATCAAAGTCACATATTCCATTCAGTGTGCTTCACCGCAGTTTAGCAGCCTATTCTGTGTACTCTGCACAGTTGCAGAATAGGAAGAAATACTGTTAAGTCTTCAAAGTAAAATATCAAAGTCACATATTCCATTCAGTGTGCGTCACCGCAGTTTAGCAGCCTATTCTGTGTACTCTGCACAGTTGCAGAATAGGAAGAAATACTGTTAAGTCTTCAAAGTAAAATATCAAAGTCACATATTCCATTCAGTGTGCGTCACCGCAGTTTAGCAGCCTATTCTGTGTACTCTGCACAGTTGCAGAATAGGAAGAAATACTGTTAAGTCTTCAAAGTAAAATATCAAAGTCACATATTCCATTCAGTGTGCTTCACCGCAGTTTAGCAGCCTATTCTGTGTACTCTGCACAGTTGCAGAATAGGAAGAAATACTGTTAAGTCTTCAAAGTAAAATATCAAAGTCACATATTCCATTCAGTGTGCTTCACCGCAGTTTAGCAGCCTATTCTGTGTACTCTGCACAGTTGCAGAATAGGAAGAAATACTGTTAAGTCTTCAAACTAAAATATCAAAGTCACATATTCCATTCAGTGTGCTTCGCCGCAGTTTAGCAGCCTATTCTGTGTACTCTGCACAGTTGCAGAATAGGAAGAAATACTGTTAAGTCTTCAAACTAAAATATCAAAGTCACATATTCCGTGTAAGATGAAGAAGGCGGGTAAAAAGGGACGGGGAAGTGGACGTGATCCTGATAGTTCAGGGCGCGGGTCAGGACGCAGAGAAACTGTGCCTGGTCGAGGTCCGACCACTGCGAACAGGTGGTCGGTTGGATGTCAGCTGATACTGCTTCCAGTCGGTTAAGCACCACCCTGTCTTCCACCAAGTCCACTCTCAGTAGCCAAGAGTCTGGTCAACATAATCCTCACTCTGATCATCCTTCCTCCCACCATAGACGGTCTGGTCAAAGAAGTGATCCCACACTGGGATATAGTGAGGAGCTCGTCTCATCACCAATCCTTCATTTGACCCTCTCTCCAAGCACGCTTGCAGAGGAACATGACATCTTATGCCCTGATTCACAACCTCTAGAGGGTACCCAATCACAAGAAGATGACAGATGTGAACGGCATTTAAGGTCAAAGGAAGTAGTGGATGATGATGATGATGATGAGACACAGTTGCCATTAAATCAACCACTATTACTGTCTCAAGACCTTGTTGAGGAGGATGTTATACAGTTGTCAATGACTGAGTATGTGGTGGGATCAAGACATGAGGAGGATGATCAGAGTGAGGAAGTGGAGGAGGACTTGGTGGACGATGAGGTGACTGACCCCACCTGGGAAGGTGTAGAGCCGAGCGATGACAGCAGTCCTGAGGGTGAGCCATCTGCAGCACCGCAACAGGCTGGAAGAGGCAGTGGTGTGGCTACAGAAAGAAGGCGGACCGCACCAAACCGGCCCGCAAATGTTCCACGGAGCACCCCCTTGCGTAAATCTACCTTGCCAAGGGGTAGGTGTTCCGCGGTATGGCGTTTTTTTAAGGAAAGTGCGGACGACAAAAGAATTGTAGTTTGCAACCTGTGCCACACCAGAATGAGCCGAGGCATGAACACTAGAAACCTCACCACCACCAGCATGATCCGACACATGGCATCCAAGCACCGTAGTAAGTGGGAGGAACGCCTGGATCGCCCATCTGTGTCTGCAGGCCACACCACTGCCTCCTCTTCCCCTGTTTTCGGTGCCGGCCAATCGCCTGTCGAAGGCGCAGGACCGCATACCTCCCGCCCTGCACCTGTACCATCTGAAGCACCATCAGCGACCACATCCACTTCCCTGTCCCAGCACAGCATCCAAATGTCGTTACCCCAGGCATTTGAGCGCAAGCGAAAATACCCAGCCACCCACCCACAGGCCATAGCACTAACCTTTCCAAATTACTGGCCATCGAAATGCTGCCATTTAGGCTTGTGGACACTGAGTCCTTCCGCAGCCTGATAGCAGCAGCTGTCCCTCGGTACGCGGTCCCCAGCCGCCACTACTTTTCCCGGTGTGCCATCCCCGCATTACACCACCATGTGTCCCGTAACATCACCCGTGCCCTGACCAACGCAGTTACTGGGAAGGTCCACTTAACGACTGACACATGGACAAGTGCTTGTGGCCAGGGACGCTACATTTCCCTGACGGCACACTGGGTGAATGTCGTGGAGGCTGGGAGCGACTCGGACCCTGGGATGGCACGGGTGCTACCCACGCCGAGGATTGCGGGCCCTACCTCCATCAGGGTTTCCGCCAGCACCTACGTTATTGGCTCCTCCTCCTCCGTTTCCACCTCCGAATTCTCTACACGCAGCGCCACTCCCCCATCAGCCAGTAGCTGGAAGCAGTGTAGCACTGCAGTGGGGAAGCGTCAACAGGCCGTGCTGAAGCTGATCTGCCTTGGGGACAAACAGCACACGGCCTCAGAGCTGTTGCAGGGGATTAGTCACCAGACCGAGCAGTGGCTCTCGCCACTCAACCTGCAACCAGGCATGGTTGTGTGTGATAATGGGCGTAACTTGGTGGCGGCTTTGGAGCTCGGCAAGCTCACACACGTACCATGCCTAGCGCATGTATTTAATTTAGTGGTTCAGCGATTTCTAAAAACCTACCCCAATGTGCATGATCTCTTGACCAAGGTGCGCCGCGTGTGTGCACATTTCCGTAAGTCATCTACAGCTTCGGCCGGCCTGTTGAAGCTGCAGCAGCGCTTACAATTGCCAGCTCACCGGCTGCTGTGTGACGTGAGCACGCGCTGGAACTCCACCTTCCACATGTTGGCCCGGCTTTGTGAGCAGCAGAGGGCAGTAGTGGAGTACCAGCTGTTACACGGTCGTCGCCTCTCCGTTCAACTTCCTCTAATCAGAAGTGAGGAGTGGGAATGGATGTCAGACCTCTGTGAGGTTTTACGCAATTTTGAGGAATCGACACAGATGGTGAGCGGCGATAACGCTATTATCAGTGTAACCATCCCACTTCTGTGTCTACTGAAACGCTCGCTGCTCACAATTAAAACTGACGCTTTGCATGTGGAAGAGGTGGAAATGCGGGAGGAAGAGCTTACACAAGGTGATAGCCAGAGCACCCTCACTTCGTCTTCTCAGCGACAATTGGAGGAGGCGGAGGAGGAGGAGGAGGAGGAGGAGGAAGACACGGTTGCCTCCGCTACAGAGGGTAGCCATGGAACTTTAGTTCCATCTCTTCAGCGTGGGTGGGCAGAAGAGGAGGAAAAGGATGAGGAGATTGAGAGTCATCCTCCTGGTGAGGACAGCGAAATCTTGCCTGTTGGTACTCTGGCACACATGGCTGACTTTATGTTAGACTGCCTTTCCCGTGACCCACGCGTTATACGCATTTTAGACAACACGGATTACTGGGTGTTCACCCTTCTGGACCCCCGCTACAAAGAGAATTTCTCATCTCTCATTCCTCCGGTGGAGAGGACAAGCAAAATGGTGCAATACCAGAAGGTTCTTGTTGAAAAATTGCTCCAAAATTTTCCATCTGACAACGCTGGCGGCAGAGTACGTGCTACCTTGGCCAACAGAGAAGGGGAGAAAAGGGGAGCACACAGCAGTTCCGACAAAGGCAGGGCAACACTCTCCAAGGCGTGGGACACCTTCATGACACCCCGCCAGCACCCTCATCCTGATGCGCAGCCTAGTGTCACAAGGAGGGAAAAGTTTTGGAAGATGGTGAAGGAGTACGTAGCAGACCGTGTCAGCGTCCTCAATGATCCCTCTGTGCCTTACAACTACTGGGTGTCCAAGCTGGACACGTGGTATGAACTGGCACTCTACGCCTTGGAGGTGCTGGCCTGCCCTGCCGCCAGCGTTCTGTCTGAGCGGGTATTTAGTGCTGCTGGTGGCATCATAACAGATAAGCGTATCCGCCTTTCCACCGACAATGCTGATAGGTTGACACTTATAAAAATGAACAAGGCCTGGATTTCCCCTGACTTCTCCACTCCACTTGAGGAAAGCCCTGGGGGAACATAAACTCACTTTATATATGTTATTTACAATGATGGGAATACTCTGTATTCCCATTCACCCCTTCCACCCAAAAAACGGGTATATGGTTGACTCTTAATCTTCTCATCCTCCTCCTCCATATGCCCTGTGCTATAATTTTTATATAGGGCCAGCTCACCAGCGGGCCCTGTGATATAATTTTTATATAGGGCCAGCTCACCAGCGGGCCCTGTTTGACAATTTTTATATAGGTCAGCTCACCAGCGGGCCTTCTCATATAATGTTTTATTGGGTCAGCTCTCTAGCGGGCCCTCTCATATAATGTTTTATAGCGTCAGCTCACTAGCGGGCCTTCGCATATAATGTTTAGGATGGTCAGCTCCGCAGCAGACCCTCACCCATAATGTTTTAGATGGTCGGCTCAGCGCACGTTTCCCTCTTAATCATGGCCCCAGTTCAGAAAAATCAAGGAAATTTTTGGGAGAATTTGCCTTTGCGCACGTTTCCCTCTTAATCATGGCCTCAGTTCAATAAAATCAAGGAAATTTTTGGGAGAATTTGCCTCTGCGCACGTTTCCCTCTTAATCATGGCCTCAGTTCAGAAAAATCGAGGAAATTTTTGGGAGAATTTGCAGATGATATACAAGTAAATATACAGCAAATATTGTTTGATAACAATTTTTCGCCTAAAGTCGTTTTTATTTTCCTTTTTGTGTGTTTTACGGTCAGTCTGTAAAAATGGCGTACTACGGGCGAAAGATCGTTCCCAGCAGCAATGTTGGAGTCCAACATGCATCCAGACATCCTCCCTATGCTGTCACTGAACCATTTCTGTGGTGTTTCCATCATTTTCTTCCCTTTTCCTATGGACCAGGCACCCTCCCCTCATCAGAGCAGGGGGTGCCTGGTGTAATGCTCGAGTCCTCCCATTGACTTCAATGGGGCTCGGGTGCTCGGCCGAGCACTCGAGCCTCAGGGGGTGCTCGGTCAGAGCACCCGAACACCCGAGCATTGGGGTGCTCGCTCATCACTACCTCTAACCTGATGATCCATCTTCATTCCAATTTTAATCACTCATTTTCATGACTCCCTCCTTTGTTTGACTGAAAGACCCTCTCAATACCAGCAAAACTGAGTAATTTACTGTTATTGCTATGACTATCATTAAAATGTTGGACTAGTGATAGCTTGGCCCTTATGTACAGACCTTAAATGCTCCAGTATGTGATCTTTAAGATGACACTTGGCCTTCCCAATGTAATATCTATTATAATGCCATAGAAAGGCATACACCATAAAAAATAGATCTACAGTGCGGAAACTGACTATAGGTCTATCACAACATACCTGACTCAACACTGGATCTCTCTGTAGTATATTCCAATTCTGCTCTATAATTTTCTAAACATTATTCGCCATGAGAGAGAAATCAAATACCAAACATTGCCTTTCAGATTTAGGCTTAACTTTTTTCTTCAACAATTCTGAATTTGTATCCAACTTTTCCCTATCTAAGCATTGAGCTAATACTGCCTTATAATATCCCCTATATTCCAACCTTTTGTATAATTGCATAGAGTACATATGAAAATCCTGATCTGAACAGTTATTTCTTCTAAAATGTGAAAACTTTCCATAGGGGATAGATTGAACATTGCGAGTTGGATGGAAACTCTATCCATATAAGACAAAATTTGTCAAAGTAATCTTTCTATATCATTTTGTTTTAATTGATCCATTATTCAGCTGTATTCACAAGTTGAGAAATTCTCCATAAAGAAAGTCTAGTAGGTGAGGCACTGTCTCAGGACAAACAAATATATCAAATTTGATATATTTGTTTGTCCTGAGAGAGTGCCTCGCCTACTAGACTTTATGGAGAATCTCTTTTTCTCTATTTGTGGTGTTTATGCTGTATATTAGTCTATGAATGCACCACTCTATTTAGAGGGAACTCAGATTTTTCTATTTTTCCAGTGCCTGCCTGTTTTCTTTGTATAAAGTTGAGAAATTCAACCACTGTATCTCCTATCTGATATGTAAAATGAGTGTGCCTCTCATTACGATTGATATAATCAACAAACTTCCATAACATCAAGACATCCCCGTTCTTGTTCCCTGTTGCCTCCAGTCGTGTGACCCGAGGTGCAGACTTGTGCATCCTCACCTGTACTCTCTGGTGCTCCATCCATACCTTTTTCATAGTCTCCAGTATCTTGCAGTAGTGCAGTGCACAGTACAGTGTGCAGCTCCAGGTAGGATATTGGGGCAGATTATTCTGTAGTCTGGGGTTGTGTGTGCTAATACCAGTATTGCTGTACTTATTAAATAAAGGTGGATTTATATTTTATATTCATGTCTGTACTTCTTTGTCTTAAAACCATGACACAGACATAAGGTCTTATGTACTCGGGATCAGAGGTTTGTACCTCACATTATACAGGGCACAGTATTCTATAGATGTTTGCACCTAACAGTATACAGGCTACAATACTCCAGTTGAGAAGTCTTCCTATTTTTGTCTCCTCTGTGAGGCTCATATATACATTTCTCCTCTGTGCGGCAGAGGACTGCTAGAAGAGACGCATGAGCTGCAACAATGCTATACATTAGGCAGCTACGAGCCACCTAAGGCAGATGGGACTAACCAGGACCATACTCCCCCTCTCTTTTCTCTTTATCAGTTCCACACACTTTCTCCTTCCCACGCCTATTCCATTTTTCTTCTCCTTTCATTTTGTCCTTGGTCTACCGTTTCTCTTATTGTACTCTCATGTCATCCATTTCATCTACAGAAGGAGAGTAGGGAGAAGCTGACACAGCCCAAAGTACAGTGGAAACACCATGCAATATCAGAATGTCACGCTTTTCATTCACGCAACAATCTGATCTCACTCTTTGGATTGAGGCAATGTTTTAAACTCTCCTTTTTGCATGTCACCCAATAGGTAGTGACATTTCAAAAGGATTCTTTTACCACAATCTGCTCATACTCCAAAACCTAATAGGAATGACTCCCTGTGTCTGCCTCTGCTCCCCCAAAAACACATAGGTCCCCAAGGGTCTGTTCATCCTTCCTATCAAAAGCTGTATTCCAAAGGTCCCACTGTGGTCGGAGGGGGAAGAGGCAGAGAGCGAAGGTCACCTGATATACTATTTTGACTTTTTAAATTCAAGTTACGTATGGATTTATAGAGATCTATCTCAAACTATTCATAAGAGAACTTATTTAAGGGACAAAAATGTAAACCTTTGCTCAGGAATGTTATACATTCTACTACTTTAATATCTAACCAGAGAGAAACCAATACTACATCTCACCCTTTAGGATTACAAAACACACAAGTCATTTGATTAAAGGAATAGTATTGTCAAATGTAAAAAAAAAGAATATTGTAGCTATTGAAAAACTGAAACTAAATGACCGCAGTCCCGTCTCAAACCTTTATGGTCTGAGAGATTTTGCAGGTATATTCGCAAAACAAGCATACTTTGTAGACTATTACAGTGAAGCAGTTCTTTCTCAATATTGTGATCTCTGCTCTGCTGAAAAGCCTCCTCCTGTCCCGGGACCGGATTCCCCTGCAGTCAGCTAGAGCGCTGACATCTGGGAAAGGGGAGGGAGGGGGGAACTTTACCTGTGAATATCTCTAAAACCATAAATGTTTGAGAGATGGGACTGGGGTCATTTAGTTTCATTTCTCAATAGCTACAATATTCATTTTTTTTTAAATTTGACAATACTATTCCTTTAAGAAAAAGAAAGGGAAGATCAAGAGGAACATCGAAGAGGGTAAAGTGGAAGGACAGCAATACGAGTCCTTAGATCCACCTACAGAAGTGGACAATAGGTTGTAAGCGATTAATCCATCTGAAGTTCATCTACCAGTAGTAAAGTGTTCAGATTTACTGGTACTGAGATGATCTTTCAGTGAAATAGAGGAGATAATTGCGAAAATTAATTATTAAAATTGGAATCATTGGATCATCAGGTTAGAGGCTATGGGCTTACTAGGGTTAAATGAGAAGAATGATTTGTTACCATTTTCGCAGTGCAGAACTAATATTCAAATGCCTTTTTTCACACATAATGTATAGGCATGGTCCTATGGGCAGTGTGTGTGGATGGGCAAATTAATTTAGAAAGATTGTTTCCATTGCAAAATATTTTAATTGTCAAATTTTATCTGTTGCCCTTTGTGCTTTCTGTTGTGTATGACTTGAAAATACACAGAAGTTAGAGCACTGAGCACTGGATGAATTGCTAGGGCGATTAGCTATATGCCCTGACATAATTATAGAGCAGTTGCTAAAACACGTCTCTGTGAACCAGAGTTTATTGCACCAGCACCTACATATAACCAAGGTTGGATTGTATGTGTAGCCAGTACATTTCTTCTGGAGATATTTATTATGTATTAGAAGGAAAACAGGAAGATTTGATAAAAAGACAAACATCCATCTTGGATTTATAAAGAACTATATAATATTCATTTTCTGGGTTGTACTATGGCAAAGCTTTTCAACCTAATTTAGTATGTGACCACGTAACATGATCAAATTGAAGCAAGGTTATGCATTTTAGTAAGTATGTTGCATATATGATTTCCTTTTGTTTGCAATTTATATTAAACAATTAACATTCACAGCACAAAGACTAAATGAACATTTGACAAAGGGGGGGCATTTGAAAGTGTTATCTTCTTAAGCTATATGTAAGTCCCCAGACCATGGAATAAAATGGTACATATACATCTGTCACTTTCCTATTTAAGACATGATTAAGGTTATGTAATAGTACATTTCCTAGAGCACAACTGCCATGTCAGTTGTAATGTTGTGCCAACACCATTAAGTATCCTGATACAAAGTCTTACTATCTCTTTTCTTTAATATGTTAGCAAGGTAAATGTCAATTCATTAGCCACTACCAGTGAACCATTTAAAGTAATGAAAAGCCATAAATTAAACTCAGTATTATCTTGCTCCCTTGGGTACTTTGACTGTAAGAACCAGATGTAAACAAAATTGATCAGATCCTCATTTGCTTGCAAAAGCATGTATGAAGGGTCCTCAACTTTTTACATGTAGTTTTAGTTTTTAATACAGTTTGGATGACACCTATTGCTGAGCTTATGAGACATATCATTAAAGGGTTAGTAATGTTTCATAATAAAAACAACTCTAACTAATCTTCATAGTAATTGGGCCTTGGAGAGTATTATTTCAATTCTGTCAGAGTTGTGGTTCAAAAGTAATTGAATGATAAAGTATCCCCCTCCCGCCCCTTTAATGATGTAACACTGCTCAGCTTAGAGCGGCAGGGAGTGTCCAGGAAGATTGCAGAGAGGGACAATCTTCAATTAAGATAAGGGAAAAAGCTGAAAAACCTGTCAAGGGGGGCAGGGATTTCATTGTTCTCACAGTAAGAATTTTGACCCTTGATGTGAGCTGCCTGGTCTATGGACTGGATTCCACATCTGAGGAGCGGGGGCTTACACTAGGTAAAAGGGGCGGGAGGGGGAAACTTTAGAATTCAATTACTCTTGAACTACAATGCTCACAGTAATGAAATAACACTCTCTATGGCTCAAATACTATGAAGATTAACCCCTTAAGGACCGGCCTCGCACACACACACACACAGGTCACTTAAGGACCACGGGGCATTTTTTTCCGGACTCTCCGAACAGCGTGCAGCTGCGCAGGGAGTCCAGAATTCCATGGCATACATGTACATCCTTGGTCCTTTAGGGACCGCAACCTCATGACGTACATGTACGTCATGGGTCGTTAAGGGGTTAATTTGGGCTGCTGTTTTTGTGAAACATTACTATCATTTTAAAGAATGGATCTCAATTGGCACTCCTTAGTGGTTTTGTTTAGTAGACAGAAGGTGAGGTCTAAGGGAGGGATCAATTTTGGTGGCACTTTTAAAAAATACATAGCTTATTTCAATGGCATGTTCTGTGACCTATTTCTATGATTCTATCATGCTTCAAATTTGTTTTTATATCACACAATATCTTCTATGTCAAACATATTCTTAAGATTTGGCATAATTCACTGTTTGTATTTTATCTTTCAAACCATGATGCGTGGCTCTTTTTGTCTGCTTAGGTCAGTGGCTCTCAATTTTTGGGGGGATCAGGGCATCCCAAACCCACCGTTTGGAATTCACAAGGCACACCTAACTATTATAGGTCATTTGTCAAGGGCTTATTAATTGGTACGAATGCAAAAAATATATATTATTTATATATTTCTCAATCAGAATGAAAAAACTAACATACTATTTACAAAAATCCCATTAAAATATATTTGAAAACCATCACAAACCCATTTGTGATAAAGTTTCCATATAAAAACTAGTTAGTTCTCAGGCACACCAAAGTGCCATGGCACCCTGGTTTTGAATCACTGGGTTAGGTGATAGCTAAATCTCATGTTGTTTCTTCCATAACATTCTTTGTTATTGTTTATGGTTGCTATGGTTTCTGCTGACACATTTGCTATACTATATATTTGGTATTATGTTACCTCACGTTTCCTTTTAGATATAGCATAATGAAGTCAGCCAGCACTTGCCGGTGATCGATATGTATAAATTTGTGCAAGGACTGACACTCAACAGGAACTTTTGAAAATAGCTTTACTAAAACTTGTCAGTGGTTCAGCTCCAGTATGAACCTTTATCAAGTCATCCCAAACATCTACTAATAGCAACTTATATACCCCAATACAAAAAAGAACTCACCAAACACTGAATCTCAGTTCCAAAGAAACTGGAAGTAACACACCTTGAGACATGAAGTATAGCAAACATGTCAGTAGAAGCCATACAACCTGAAGCAATAGAAAAAAATGTTATGTAAAAAGCACACTGTGATTAAGCAATCACTTTATCAGACAAAAAGCTCATGCAATATGCTCTGAAAGATGAAATACAAACAGTGAAGCATGACATACATATAAAGATAGATAGATAGATAGATAGATAGATAGATAGATAGATAGATAGATAGATATTTGTAATATTTAGTGAGTATTTAGGTAAAGTAAAAATGAGTGACCTAATTCTGTAATCTTTCACAGCTTTGTCGGGCAGAAAAGACTTTTCTTGATAAAGATGTTTTCGTGTTTTGTACATTATTTTAAACATTAGAGATTCAGTAAAGTCAGTTGAATGATCTGAGTGACAAGAAAAATAGCAGCATGTGTGTCAGTTGTAATAGGTTTGTCTGTGGGCTACTCACCATTTGTCATGGATGCCTGAAAAGCAGTGCTAAGTAGGGATACACTATGACCCCATCCAGAATCACATTTCCAGTAGCTGTGGTGCAGCACTAGAGATTATTGCTAGAGATAGAGATAATGTCCTAAGCCTAGCCTTGCTGTGGCCTAAGTTAAATTAAAAGTGCTGACTGGAAATTCAAATACCCCCCCCCCAACCTGTTGACCCAGTGAGAGGGCAAGAAAACTAAACCAGAGACATAAAGGTGTTGATGTTTGACAGAATTACAATGACAGGAGTACCCAACAGTAACTGCTCTTGACATATAATCGTAATACAAGACAATAAAATCATGAAAGGAATATCCTGACAAAAGCACTTAAACATTATGAAACATATGGTGCTCTCAAATAACAAGACCATAATTCAAGATCACTGAGAATAAGTCGCTGACTGTAATCATGCTGTTCAGTAAAGGGAAGAATAGCTGACCAATAAGTAGTGTAGGTAAGCCAACCAAGAATTCTTCACTACTGCGGAAAATACCTAGGATGCTGATCATATTCTTAGTAATAATAAAATGTGTATCTTGAATCCAGCTATAGCTGAGACAGTAACAGCAACAATCCCGCAAATGAGAGAACATATTATGACTCAAGCACGTTCTGTGGAATTCTGGGGAAAAGCAGATTAATAGTCAAAGAAGCACACAAGCCAGTGAGAATTCTGGAAATACATTGAGTAGTAACAAAAAGAAAACCCGATTACTTGATACTATCTCAGCAAACTGTTGTTTCAAGAATCATACAAGTATCAAATAAACTTTGAAAGGGTGCCAAGAAAACAACAAAGAACAAACCAGAATTCTTGTTAGGTACATAGATGAACAAATCATGAACCAGTACACTTGCTTGTAACACAGCTGTACAAAATGCCTGGAGCAAGGCAGAGTTGGAACAGATACTGGATACAGCAGCACCAACAGATTTACTTAGGAGTACTTTGGCTTGGAACACATGCTAAGGAACACTGAAAAGAGAATTAAAGGGATAGTAATACTTAATTTTATCTTTATTTTATTTTGTAGGCATTAAAAAAACATGAAGAAAGATATAAGTATTTTCTCTCAAACCTTTATGGTTTGAGAGATATTCACAAGCAAAGTTTCCCCCTCCCGCCCCTTTTACCTAGTGTAAGCCATCTCTTCTCAGATGTGGAATCCAGTCCATAGACCAGACAGATAACAGCAAGGGACAATATTCTTCCTATCAGAACAATGAAAGCCCTGCCCCCGCTTGACAAGCTTTTCAGGTTTTTTCCTTATCTTAATTGAAGATTGTCCCTCTCTGCAATCTACCTGGGCACCTTCCTTCTGCTCTGGCTGAGCAGTGTTACATCAGTAAAAGGGGCGGGAGGGGGATACTTTGTCATTGAATTACTCTTGAACTACAACTCTGACAGAATTAAAATAACACTCTCCAAATTCTATAATGATTAATTAGAGCTGCTTTTATTATGAAACATTACTATCCCTTTAAAAGCATAAGGTAAAATGCAAAATCAGGCAAGAAGAAGAACAAAAGTAAACCCCTTAACTTGACATCAGGTGGGAGAGTACCCTGCAAACAAATACATTTTATTGCAAATTCTCATGCAGTAGAAGTTTGGGAAAATAAATATTTAATTAACAGTGGTCCTTTGCAGAGATCAGTGAAACATCTGCAGTTCTGCTCTACTTGATTTGGTGGATATTGGTTAAACTCTGTATGAAACAGATAGAAAAGAGAGAGAGAAAGAGCAAAGAAAACATTGGGTCTGTATACAAATATAGATACTGCTGCATTCCTAACCTGTTCTCATGCTGCTTTTGAAATGTATTAAGCTCTCAGCTATCTATCAGGATATGTAGATGTGTCTAATGCCTATTATTTGTGGAGTACTTTGATCAACTAGTTCTTTGTTCTTTTCTTTGTGATTATTAACTATTTACATTAGTAAATTACCTAAGTATACTACTCCTGTTCTGGCCAATAATGTGCTCGAAACATAGTGATACATTTCTGTACGTTGTTCGCTCTGTTAACTTTAAAATAGAAGTGATGTTTTATTTATACAAATAAGTGTCTCGGATGCCCTTTTTCTCTATAGCTGTGATATATAAGTCTTTAAGTATACACAAACCCAGCTGGAACATAATGTCTATATGAAAACACATAGGTCCTTATGTGTAAGTACAAAGTGCAGCAATTCTGGGGAAAAACAACTGCACCATAGGGACAAATAACATTTATTACTGGCAAAACTGAGCTTTTAATTCCTTAAATATTAAAGAAGGAGTACATCTGAGACCTCACTAATATTCAAAAGCTCAATTTAAATAATTGTGAATTTATGGAACTTTTATTTTTCACTTAGGGTGCAGTTGATTTACCCCCAAATTGTTCCAAAGTGCTTTTATACAGAAGAACTGTAGAACATATTTAGAACATGTTGTGGGAGAGTCACTAAGTGGTGATAAAGAGGTGATAAAGTAGAGATATAGAGGAGATGGCTTATCCAGTTTATCACTTCTCCAATTCCTATATTATTCTATGGAAATCTTAGTGCATAAGCTCTATAGAATAACATAGGAACTGGAGAAGTGATAGACTGGATAAGTCATCTCCACTATATCTCCACTTTATCACAGTTTAGCCGTATGTGGACAACAATAAAGGAGTTAAAGAAGATCAGCAAATTGAAATATGCATTATCTAATTAATTAGACTTCCATTCTCCTCTTGTGATTACATTTAGAATTTTTATGGACAGTTATGGGTTTGTATATGTTATCACTTGCAGTTTTTAACCAATCATTAGTTACAGGTGTAAATATTATACATTTGAACACACATCTTGTGCCCAATTCAATGGCAGTGTGCAGCAATCTTTTTTTTTTATCTTTTTTTAACCTATGCTAAATCTTTTGGACATTGTCCTAAATAAGTAGAATTAAATAAAACACACTGGGGGAGATTCACTAAGCAGTGATATAGATGTGTTAAAGTGGAGATGACTTCTCCATTTTATCACTTCTCCAATTCCTATGTTATTCTATGGAGCTATTCACTAAGATTTCTTCAACTTTGGAAATCATAGTGCATAGCATCAATAGAAGTGATAAACTGGAGGAGTCATCTAGGGCAAGGATGGGCAAAACTTTCTACCTCAAACTGAAATCGACGACAAATGGCACTTTCCGCTTGGTGAAAAATTTCCTGCGAAAAGTGCAGATTTTCTGTTTTCTTCCCCTTTTTTTGCCCATTGAAATTAATGTGAACATTGCAGTTACACACAACACATTACAAATAATATTTTATTTCCCAAAGGCACAGTATAAAAGGGGCATGAGGGTGCCTGTGTTTAAGGGGGGTTGTTTACTGGAATTGGGGGACACTTAAAAAAGAAATCCTAAATAAAATAAAATAAAATAAAACCCATAAAACATGGTATAAAGGTGTCTGAGGAGTGTGCCTGTGTTGGTGAACAGGGAATTTGTTTTGGGGGGCTTTCGTGACTTCTATTGGGGAGACAGTTATTAAAAAATAAATCAATGAAATAAAATTAGACATTTTTATTTAAAGTGACAGAGACAGGAACCCCCTGACATAAGCTGCCACTGGGGTGGACTGATACTTGACTTGATAGAGTATTTTGTAGAGGATGATTTGTTTGATTTGTTGTTACAGGCCTTTGTAGGACTTAGACTTATTAGAGGTCCAGGCTCTGAAGAAACATTGATTTGTAGGACTTAAGCTAGCTTGGTACAAGCCCTAAGGAAACATTGATTTGTAGGACTTAGGCTTGTTAGAAACAAACCCCCCAAACGTTGTTTATTTTTTTTTAGGACTATTTTATTTTTTCTATTATTATTTATTTTTTTTTTTTTTCAAAGCACAAGCCCTGAGAAAAAAATAAAAATGCCCTACTGGCCTAATGCCAGCAAGTCATGTTGGCCAGTGGCCACTGTTAAATGTCCTCTTGAGTTGAAACTGCCGTTCGTACTGCTGCTGCTGAGTTGTTTGAGCAGCAGGATGATTAGGCAGCTGAAAGGGAATGGGATGAACAATAGCAGTAACATGGAAGATGGATGATGAAGGTTCCACTTGCCAGGACTGGCTCCAGTGAGGCAGTAGCAGAAGAATAAGTATCCCCCAGTATATATGGAGAAAAGAGCAAATTGACCATTAAATATTCTCCACCTGCCCCTCCTCCAAAATCATCATGGCTGTGTTGTTATTAGAATATATATTTTTCCCTTGAGAACAGGAACTGTGTCTTCCATCAGCAACTGCAATGTGCACAGTGTGGGCATGGTAAACATCTGGGGGCACAACTGTATGCAAACACCATGACACCTGAAACCAAGTTCTGCCGCTGTCACTGTACCCCTTCTCCAGACCCCGCTAAGGACACATGACAACTTACTGACAGTTTAATAGTAATGATGAACCCTCCCTGCCAGAATCCTAGCATATTCTGTGGGATGGAATCTCCTCAGAAGCCACCTGATGACCTGGTATCGATTCTCCTCCACCAAACTGGCATGTGTGGTCAGTGACTATTATTTGGCAGGGGAGGTAACGATGAATGAGGTGGATTGGCAGGAGATGTACTTGTTGCCCTAGAGGAAGAAGGTGATGATGGCAAGCTAGTTGTTTTGCTCGTCATGGAACTTCCTGTGTCTGTCTGGGTTTCTTTATTCTTCCTCCTCTTTGATCTCCACCTTTCTGGAGAGTCAGGGGGTACAGTAACAGCGATGCTAGATTTCTGTAACAGGTGTTTGGCTTCATCATGTGTGGAGTAAATGTCATGGTGTCTGTGTTTCATGTGTGTTATCAGGGCGGTTGTGCCAAGGTGTGTTCCCTCCTTTCCGCTTCTCACTAACTTGTCACAAATTTTGCACTGTACCATTGTTGATGATGACTGCACGGTGCATGAGGTAGAGAATAGTAGTCCCACACCCATGGCTTCTGTGGGGAGGGATAGGGAACAGGTGGAGAAGAATGGCCTCTTTCTTCTTGTCCTCCACATTTTCCTTCACATTCTGTGGCAGCGGATAATGTTGCTGCTGTTGCTGCTACTGCCTCAGATTTAGTACTGCAACTAGGACCAGGAGTATTGCTGGGGCTGGCAAATGGAACCTGTCCTAGTCCCGCATTACTTGTTGACCCCATTCCCACTGCGTCCACGGTGGTCTGTGGCACACTAGCCTTCTCCTCAGTACCCTGCTGCCCTTTAAGCTCAGCAGCAGCAGAAGTTAGAGCACTTGCAATTTCCGCTAATTTCAAAAGCTGACTGCTAGTGGTGGTGGTGGTGGTGATGCCCATCCACATCCCTGTCTCCCATTCCTTCTCAGTTTCTGCTAAAAAGGCCATCAGTGTCTCTTCCACCCCAGCTTCTCCAACACCACCACCACTAGTCCCTATGTGCTGCTGCTCTATTACAGGCATCTCACTGCTGCTTGGAGGAGGTGATGAGTAATGTGACAGAGGGTCCCCTGCTGTCACACATGGCATAATTTTCTCCCCCCCCCCCCGAGTACTACAAGAAACACTAGTAGCAGGCAAAGTATTGGTGGTAGCATGTTAAGCACTGGCAGCAGGTTCAGCACTGGTAGCAGGTTTAGCACTGGCAGAAGGTTCAGCACTGGCAGCAGGTTCAACACTAGTGGCAACACATCTGACAGCAGGTACAACACTAGTGGCTGCAAGTACAGAAATGGTGGGGCAGCACGTCTTGCAGCAGGCACAGGAAACTGACCTGTCCTGCTCTCACTAGTACTACCTTTTTCACCCTTCTTTCCCATTCCCTTTTCTCCCTTCCTTCCCATTCCCTTTTTTCCCTCCCTTCCCATTAAATTCCCCAAGATCCCTTGGGTTGATTTAGGGGGACTGGACAGCACTGGAATAGTAGTTTCTTCCTTCTCAGGCTCAGTGGACACATAATGGTCCTTCCAGCTACTCCATTGATTATTTTTTACCCTGCTCATAGTGATAGGAGTCACTATGAGCCTCTCCTGATTCAGTTTTTACAAAATATCACAAGAGAACAGCACAGCACGTCTATTTCGCTCTGTAGCTGCATTTATTGTGTCTGCCTTCAGCGAAAACGTCACGTTTTTATAGTGGAAGTGCAAAACAACATAAATCAATGGGCGGAAACTTTCTAGCCATTGACAAAATGGCAAAAAATGCTAATATTTTAACAGCTAGTTTTAAAGCAGATTTTCCCGCAAAAAAGCGGATAACAATGTGGTTTTCGCGAAATTTCCCGCGGGAACACGGCAACCACTTTCGCCCAGCCCTATTTATCACCTCTTTATCACCGCTTAGTTACTCTCCCCCAAGATATTCTTAAAGTGTTAGTAATGTCACAGGATAAATATTTATCATTTCGTAGTGCTTAAAAAGTTAATCTATATGCAAAAAACCCTATCTCTCAAACCGCTATGGTTTGAGAGATATTCACTGTCAAAGTTCTCCCTTCCCTCCCCTTTCTCTGATGTCAGCACTGTGCTAACTGCAGGGGAATCCTGTCCGGGGACCAACTGGCGGCTCTGCAGCAGAGCCACAATTGCGTTATTTAAAAAGAATGAATTTATTGGAAAGGTGTACCTGGTTTGCAAACACACTTTGTAGACCATTCAAATGAAATAATTATTTTTAAATAATGCAATTGCAGCTCTGCTGAAGAGCCTCAAACTTTCAAAGTGAATATCTCTCAAACCATAGCAGTTTGAGAGATAAATTTTTTTTGCAATTAGGTGAACTTTTTAAGCACTACAAAATAATAAATATTTTTTTCTGTGACATTACTAACACTTTAAATGACAATTTATTGAAAGAAGAAAAATAATAAGACAGGGAGGTGCTTAGAAGAAACTGATTAATTCAGGGGCAAACCAACTGCAATATCAGTGGCAAGTACAAAATTCTCTTTTATTAAAATGGGTCTTTTAACCTCCATGAATCTCAGATAGGTATACATTGCATTGTGAAGCAATGAAGACATCTGTAGCATTCAAGAGTTAAAATCCCCATTTAAATCAATGAACAGTTTGCAAATGTTGTCTCCGGTAGTGCATCTGGTTTCCTCCAGAATTCCTTCAGTTCTTCTTAGTACATTAACCCTTTGAGTGCTGTAGAGGTAGCCAACACATTGCTTTGTGATTTAGTGAAAATGTACCATGTAGACAATTTATTTAATATTTTCCCTTAAACTTTTGAGTGCTAGAGAGGTATCAGACTCATTGCAACATAATACTTTGGATACCTCCCTGGCACTCAAAGGTTAATCCAGCTTAAATCACACTTTAACCCCTCGAGAGCCAGAGTGGTACGCAATGCATTGCAGAGCAATGCATTGTGTACCTCTCTGGCAATCAAAGGGTTAAGAACCAGCTCAGAACAGGAAATTCTCTTTTATTTATTTTAATATAAATGTTTCTTTTATGTAAATCTGAATATGTGTGTAAATCTGAATATGTGTAGCGCAGATATTAATATTTTTAAGAAATGTTATATGTTGACCAATATTTTATCTAAAAAAAATCCCACCTGAGATTTTAGATTTTCCTTCACCTGACATTCTTACTTACAACATTGTGCTTAGATATGTTCATGTAGAGGAACAACAGTATGTTCACATGCTTTGTCTTCCCTTTCAAGTGTCAGAGCTGCAGACGTGTGCATCACAACAGCAGGCGCCGCTTTAACACAGAGGTACATTACAGCTCTCAGGAGACATGCTACTCATTCTTACAATAAAACTGTCATGTTCTTTTATATAGGAGACTAATAAAACCTACAGAACTAAGGAAAAAAGGAAAATGAACAGCTTTATGGTTCATGAGGGTCATGAGTCATAAATGCAATTAGTATGACTCTAGGTTTATGATATTCAATATAAAATATCATTGGTTCTATCATTAAACAGATTTTTTAGGATCCCACTGCCGAATAGTTTAGGACATTTATTTAAACTACCATTTGCAACCACTTCTTAATGAATCTATTAAATAAAACCTTTGTGAAGGGTTGTTTTCCACATGTTTTAGATTATTTTTCATTAGATCAGGCATAAACATATTGGTAGATTATTATTACCTATGGAAAAGGCAACTTATTTGAACAATCCTATATAATAATTTGCTAAAAGCTTGTCACAACGCAGTCCTGTGCAGTAGAGACGGCTGCGCGTGCTGCAGTCATGATCAGTAGAGACTGCCCGTGACGCTACTGATACGGAGAGGGGAGCTCCAAATTCAGACCGTGGTCCTCTCTGCACACCGAAGGGTGCGCAGAGAGGACCACAGTCTGAATTCAGAGCACCCCGCTCTGAATCAGCCTCATCATGGGCAGTCTGTACTGTCCATGACTTCACCGTGACTGGCCGGGACTGTTGCCCGTGTACACGGGCTCTTCAACTAGTATGAATATACTTGACCTTGTACTCACAGAAGGACAATTATCTAATCTACTAATTTTGCACTAATATTTAAATAAAAACAGCGTATACAGGATAAGGCTGCAGCCTTTTTTAATATAAAAAATGAATTAAATTGTAGTTAGCTAAAAAGAGCAATAATCTATTAAGCAAAAAGAGGTTCTCATATAATGTCCAAAACATCCTTATGATGACCATCCCATTATTTGTGACTGAGCTAATTTTTGGCTTCCATCTGCCAGTGCAACCTATAATTTAAAACATAACACAGAGAAAGTTTATCAGCCACCAGTTGTTATAACAAAAGTAGCTCCATGAAGAACAACATCAGGTAGTTGTTAATATTCTTTCCCTCCACCACATTGGCTTTAGACTAGAGGATTCACTAAAACTTATTTGGAATTATTCTCTAGAGCATGAATGCTTGGGCTATGGACTGGGTAAAATAATGAGATGTGATTTAGTTGTCCTTCTTCCCTCCCCCTCATGCTGCATTATCTTGGGTTTACAGTGGGATGACTCTATTAGGGATGGGTGTACAATAAAAAATCCTGATGGAATTTTAGAGGAAAATGAAACAATTTCCCGATTTCAGAGGAAATTTCCACCGATACAAAATACAGAAAATGTCTGCATTTTTGCCATTTTTCACCTAATTTTTCTATGACTGTTAAATTTCCCTCTGCAATACTACTAATTTTGAGTGCTGAAGTGGAGAAATAAACAGCTGAAAGTAAAAGATGTGAGTCTTATAGCAACATGTGCCTTGGAAAAAGTATCACCAGTCTGTGTGTCTTTGTCCTTTGACTACAATATTAACTTGTCAAAGACATTGTCATGATGGGGAGGAAATGGTTAATTTTTATTTTAAACTAAATTCTCTAAAAATCTGCATTTTAAAATGTGTTTAAATTACCTCATGTAACAAAGACAATGAGCCTCTCTTCCTCAATGGAGGGGAGAAATATTTGGGAGACTTTAATGGTGATTGATATAGAATTGCAGACAACCACAGTCTCAAGCAGTATTAGTATCTTATGAGAAAATCTCAAAAGTCTAAAACAGAGACATACTCCCCTATGGGAAAGTCTAGTAAGGTGACATATTTATGTGGCGTAGAGTCAAGGTTCACATTCCAAATTTTTGATAGAACCCAGACCAGGTATCATTTTAGGTGTGAATTTTAATGTAGAGTAATGGCGCCATTGTAATGGTTTGTTCAACTCACAGACACAATGGTTTAGGATAAAAACACAGTTTTATTGAATTCACAATACAGTAAGAACCTTCACAGGTCCTGTAATATACAGACAGTATAATACAGACACACGACAGGTTAATTATACAATGTCCACACAGGTCCAGTATAAAATGAAGGTACAGCCAGTATATACTGACACAGGTCAGGCAAGAGGAGTAAGTTTCCCAGGACTCTGGTACTGCAGGAGTTAAACTTCATCAATGATTGCAAACAGTCCCTTGTGTGAAGGTACTGAGATAGAACTTATACCGAGCTTCAGGTCGCCCAATCGCTAGCAGAATAACGTGAACTGCCAGAGCTCAACACTTGTAGTAATGAGCACTGCCGGAGCAATAACAGAGGCAGACACTTGCAACCGGTGTAGCAGTAACGGAGGACTAGGCCAAGACTCACTGCTGGAGCAGTAACGGAGGCAGACACTGGCAACCTGCAGGAGCAGTAACGGAGGACAAGACAATGGCGACTACCGGAGCAATCACGGAGGTACACACTTGCAACCGGTATAGCAGTAATGGAGGACTAGGCCAAAGACACACTGCCGGAGCAGTAACGGAGGCACACACTAGCAACCTGCAGGAGCAGAAGCGGAGGACAAGCCAATGGCGACTACCGGAGCAATCACGGAGGCACACACTTGCAACCGGTATAGGAGTAACAGAGGACTAGGCCAAAGGCACACTACCGGAGCAGTAACGGAGGTACACACTAGCAACCTGCAGGAGCAGTAGCGGAGGACAAGCCAATGGCAACTGCCGGAGCAATCACAGAGGAACACACTTGCAACCGGTATAGCAGTAACGGAGGACTAGGCCAAAGGCACAGTGCCGGAGCAGTAACGGAGGCACACACTAGCAACCTGCAGGAGCAGTAGCAAAGGACAAGCCAATGGCGTCTACCGGAGCAATCACAGAGGCACACACTTGCAACTGGTATAGCAGTAACGGAGGACTATGCCAAAGGCACACTGCCGGAGCAGTAACGGAGGCACACACTAGCAACCTGCAGGAGCAGTAGAAGAACAGGCTCAGGCAACCGGATTGTCTGCTGAATAAGAATGTCACAGAGGTGACAATAGCTGAAGAAGCAGGAACGTCAATCAAGCCAGGTCGGTACACGGGAACAGGAACGTCAGCCAGGCCGCGTCAGAGCGTCAGGAGCAGGAACGTCAGCTGGTCTGGGTCGGTACACTGGAGCAGGAACGTCAGCCAGGCCAGGTCGATACACAGGAGCAGACACTGAAGAAAAGTCAGGCAATCCGGGTTGGTACACAGGAGCTGGGAACTGAAGAGTAGTCAGGCAGTCCAAGTCGGTACACTGGGAAACAGTGAGCAGTAAGCTAGCACTGGTACAGGAACACCACGAAAGGGCACCTAGTGGGTGCAGAAGCCCAGTATATAAAGGCCATACTGGGCGGGATCAACACAGGACAGCCAATGAGAGCATAACACTGACAGGAAAACAAAAACAAGGGAGCACGGGCACCGTGATAGCCATCTATGGATTACATGGTGTTATTACTAGTGCTTTGGAATTTTTCCATAATATTATGCGTGATGTCATATGGAAATTAGGGATTAGGAGTTTCCAATCAGGTACTACTGATGATGTTACTGCATAATGAGATGGATCTTTAACCAATCAGAGCAGATTTTGATAAGAGTAATTTCATATTATAAATATGCAAGTTTAGAGAGAAAAGGGGTCTTTCCTCTTGAGTCTTGGCTGTTTTTTTTTTCCTCTGGGGCTTTTTTATCTTGGTTCCTGGCTCTTCAATTCCTACTATGTTTTCCTGAAGTATTCTGGATTAGCTGATAAAGAAATCCTAAGAAATCAACACTTATTACTGGTAACTATATATCTTTCCTTATTTAAATTCTGCAAAGTTCAGAATCAAATACACATTTCTGCTATAGAAATTCTGAAATTAAGCAGAATTTATTTATTGATTGGTAAATTGTCATATGTTGCCAGATAAGAGTAAAATAGTTTTAGCAGTGAGCCTTGTTATATATTACTTAATATAATTCTTGGTATCTCTAGAATAATATATGGTGTTTCTGGAAACTTTATATAGCTAATATTTGATCTGCTATGAACTGCTTTTTGTCTATTTTTCTACGATTTCTTTGTTAGGGCCTAACTTTTGTAAAGTGAAAGGTTTTTTTTAAACTCTCATTAAACAAAAGAAGCTGCCATCTTGGGAGTGGCATCCTATCTTAATAAGTGGATTAACCCTTGAAATACCCTATAGGTTTTACATAGGATTGCTATAGTCATGTTTATGATATATGTTGCATGAAGTTGGTATACTGTCTAGACCTATATTATTAGATTTGATTCTAAGTCTATTCTTGGTATAATCTATTATTGACTATATTAAATGCAATTTATATGTTTTATTCAGAAGGTATACAATATTTGAAATCAGTACATTAATAAATTATAGTGATCTCTATCCGGGATTTTATTCCAGTTAGTTTCTCTAAAATTGTGCTATTGCATATGGTACAAGGAAAATTGTCAGAGGACCTGGCTTCATATTAAAGTTGATTCACCAGACAACATACCTTAAACATCAATTAATTCATATCACTGGTGCCAACTTATTTTATTGATTGTAGGGATCAATTATCCTTTTCTATGCTGCTGAGAGCAATTATTGTTATCTAATAACTCTGAATATACCTATGTGTGGTTAATCCTTTAATTGTTGGTAATCCTGATGGCGATAATTGTGGTTTGAGTTACTGTATATCTATTGTAATTGCTGGTCACTCATTTATATCATTGTTGTTTATACTTTATATATAGTATATTTTACTTAAATAAATTATATATTATTATGTGAAGATATCCAATCTGATACCTTCAACATAACTAGTTAGACAAACTTCCTCATTACATAACAATGGCACAGTCATCCTTGAAAAATAACTGTGGTTTTGGATATTCCAGCAAGGTGCAACACATGAGATCAGCTCTTTAAAGCCTCTGGTTTCAACAAAAGAAAAGTTTAGCATGTCAACCTCCAAAATGTTGGCAAGTTTATTATTCCAAAGGCATATTTTTGGATTATTTTTATGCAGGTTGACTTTTTTCTAAGAACTTAGTAAATGAGGAATGGCAATTCATAGTGGAAGGACTGTGTAACTTTATTGCTTTAACAACATGACTTTTGGAGGTGGTAAGGTGGTGGTAGTATGTGTGCACTCTATGACTCTTATCATCTTCAAAAACAAACTCAGAGTCATAGTCCGCTGCAACAGGAGCAAGACGTCTTCGAACACTATGTGACACAGCAACAGCACTTCTGTAATGCATCCCAGAAAGCCAGGAATTTTTAGAAGTTCTTCTGCTGCTGATAGTTGTGTCACCTGACATGTTGATGGTGTGTCTCCCAACAAGACCTATGGTTGTACTTCAGATGGGATCTCTGCTGCTAGTTGTGTCACCTTACATGTTGATGGTGTGTCTCCCAACAAGACCTATGGTTGTACTTCAGATGGGATCTCAATTTGGGGTCAACCTTCTTTCTTCCTTCCTGTCCCCCAGAGTGCCCCCATACTTCTCGAACACATTTTTGTCTACAAGACTCTGTAACTAAACTTCAGCTCCAGGTTATTAGCCTTTCTTCTGTAGCTCAAAAATTGCTGCTTTCTCTTCCTCTCACAAACACATAATGGCATGCTGTGGGAACCTGACACCCCTTTTTTACTATACCAGGGGAAAAGAAAGGAAACTTGCCACACAGTGGAGGGAAATTGTCACGGTTTGTTTTTACGCTCAGACACAGAGTAAGATAAAAATCAAACTTTATTGAAAAGTTTAATGGGAACCCTCACGGGTCCTGAACATACATATATATCACATGCACAAAACAGGTTCAAACAGCAGCTTTTACAAGATACAGTATGGTAGGCTCTACCGGCCCTGCCAAAGTACCGGGCAAGGCAGCCTATGGTATGAAACAATAATATGACTAAGGCTCTACTGGCCCTGCCAATATACCAGGCAAGGCAGCCTGGAAGATGACACAATTGCAGGAATAAGGCTCTACCGGCCTTGCCAATATACCGGGCAAGGCAGCCTGAAAGGTGAAATGACTGAAGGAAAAAAGGCTCTACCAGCCTTGCCAATATACCGGGCAAGGCAGC
This sequence comes from Rhinophrynus dorsalis, assembly GCA_037306005.1. Lineage (NCBI taxonomy): Eukaryota > Metazoa > Chordata > Amphibia > Anura > Rhinophrynidae > Rhinophrynus > Rhinophrynus dorsalis. The sequence goes on along the minus strand of CM074720.1, from coordinate 484,495,175 downwards.
CTAGAGGGTGGCACGACAATCTGAATGTGGCTCTACCGGCCTTGCCAATATACCGGGCAAGGCAGCCTAAATGACAGAAGGACAGCTCCACTAATGCTGTATAGATGGAAGCAGCACCATATGATGGAACAGTGGAGCAAACCAGTATCACGTATTGGACAACCATGGAGGCCCAACTGGTGCAATAATGGAGGCAACTAGCACCCGGTGAATATGGAGAAAACCAGTACAGCGTACTGGACAGCACTGGGAACGCCCTACCGGTGCGGTAATGAATATGCTAGCAACCGGTGTAATGGCGTAAACCAGTACCGCGTACCGGACCACAGGATTGTCCTACCGGTGCAATAATGGAGGCAACAAGTACCCGGTATACATGGAGTAAACCAGTACCACGTACTGGACAACAGTAACGCCCAACTGGTTCAATTATTGAGGCAGCAACAACCGGTGAAAGTGGAGTAAACCAGTACCACATACTGGACAACAGTATCACCCAACCGGTTCTATAATGGAGGCAGCAGCAACCGGTGAATGTGGAGTAAACCAGTACCACGTACTGGACAACAGTAACACCCAACCAGTTCTATAATGGAGGCTGCAACAACCGGTGAATGTGGAGCAAACCAGTACTGCGTACTGGACAATAGTAACACCCAACCGGTTCTATAATGGAGGCAGCAGCAACCGGTGAATGTGGAGCAAACCAGTACCGCGTACCGGACAACAGTAACGCCCAACCGGTTCTATAATGGAGGCAGCAGCAACCGGTGAATGTGGAGCAAACCAGTAATCAGAATGTTGCCCAGACGACCAAAGTCGATAGACGGATGACAATCGGGATCCAGGAACAGGAACGATAGACAGGCCAGGACAAATACTGGAAAAGCAGGATGGCCAAACCAAGTCAGGAACGGAGCAGGAACAACGGCAGCACTGGATCAGGAACGGAAGCAGGAACGACAGCCCATCCGGATCAGGAACTGAGGCAGGAACCACGCAGGAGTGACACTGACATCTGGAGAATCACTGACACTGGTAACAGAGCTAAACAGGCCCAAAGATACAGGTTCAAGGCAGGTGACTACTGACATAGAGACACCACAAAAGGGCAACCAAAGGGTGCCACAGCCCAGTCTATATAGGCAATACTGGGCGGGCAATAGACAGGTGGCCAATGGAGAGCACACACACCTGACTGACAGCAAAAGTCAGCAATCACGGGCACCGTGATAGGTGCCCAGGAGACCAACCTCAGTGGCAATGCAATAACAAGCCAAGCGTTTAGTGAGCAACGAGATCTACGTCTGCCCTGGGAAAGGAGGAAGGAGGCAGCTAGGCACAAATGGGTCTCAGTCACGGAATGGTAAAGCAGTACGCGAGGCAACCAACTGGGCAACACGCTCAAGACAGAGCACAGGAGACACTCTCCACCAGACTACCAGATGCGGTAGTGCACCGGGCTGGAGGCACTGAGAGCAGGAACGGTAGCCAATCCAGGTCGATGTACGGAAAAGGAACGTCAGCCAGGCCGGGTCGGTACATGGAGCAGGAACGTCATCCAATCCAAGTCGGTACACAGAGCAGGAACATCAGCCAGGCCGGTCGGTACACAGAACAGGAACGTCAGCCAATTCAAGTCGGTGCACGGAGCAGGAACAGAATGAGAGAGAGTAGTCAGGCAGTCCGGGTCATACACAGGATTTCACATGATAATGACAGCAAGCTCTTAGCAACGGGAACACCACGAAAGGGCCCTGTAGAAATGACAGGGCTCAGTACTTAAAGGCTACCACTGGGTGGAGACATATCACGCTAGCCAATAAGAAGGACTCAGGCACAATGCTGTAAAATGTCACCAGAAATACACGGGCACCGTGATACAGTTATAGCTATACTACTCTTACTGATATGCATCTTCAGCCTCAGTAGAATAAAATGTGTCCTTCAACAGTGGTAAATAAAAGGGAAGGTAGCACTAAAATGAGTTTAGATATTTAACTAAAAAAAATTGAGTAAAAATATAGGTAACCCAATCCTCCTTTCAGTCTTCAATGTTGGCCAGGATCACCAACTGAGAGGCCATTTCTGAACAATCCAGCCACATCACTACTGGACAATGGCTCAAACAAAGGCAGTAAGTCTGGTTTCATGAAATCAAAGGTATTATGCAAAGATATATAAATAGCTATATCTAACTACTTTATGAAGGTCTTCTATTTAAGTAATTATTCATGTTAAAAACATTAAAATACACTTGGTCCTATAGGTTTAATTGCCCCTTAAAGGGATAGTAATACTTCGTTTTAACTTTATTTTATTTTGTAGGCATTAAAAAAACATGAAGTATGATATAAGTCTTATCTCTCAAACCTTTATGGTTTATGAGATATTCACAAGCAAAGTTTCCCCTCCCGCCCCTTTTACCTAGTGTAAGCCATCTCTTCTCAGATGTGGAATCCAGTCCATAGACTGGACAGATAACAGAAGGGGACACTCTTATTCCTATGAAAACAATGAAATCCCTGCCCCCCTTGACAAGCTTTTCAGGTTTTTCCCTTATCTTAATTGAAGATTGTCCCTCTCTGCAGTCTACCTGGGCACCTCCCTTCTTCTCAGGCTGAACAGTGTGACATCCGTAAAAGGGGCGGGAGGGGGACACTTTGTCATTGAATTACTCTGGAAATACAACTCTGACAGAATTGAAATAACACTCTGCAATGTCCAAATACTATGATGATTAATTAGAGCTGCTTTTATTATGAAACATTACTATCCCTTTAAGGAGAAGCATAAGCTAGGGAGAGTTTGGTTGAATCTGACCAATTGATCTCACAGTATTTGGAGAAACTGAGAGCATAGCCATTATAATACAAGAAGCTTGGTAAACTGCTTACTAATATTATTATTTGAATATATGTAGGAACAAAACTAAAAACACAGATCTGTTTTGTTTAATTTCTTTAACAACTAAGCTATGACATTTATCTCTATTTTGTCATGAGGTATGATCCATTAAAAAAAACAGGAGCCACTTGTTTCTATAGAGTTAGTTCCCCTTCAACTTTCAGCATCTTTACATATTTTTACTGTACTGATATAATCTCATAGGTGTCTGCATTTGGAGGTTTCAAACCTATTCATCTCAATACTGATGTGTTTATTGTAATTGCTACCCTCTTTTGTACCATGATTTTATAAAGCATATGAAAAGTACACTGCTTTCGGTTTGAAGCCTAATTGTATAATACAAATGTTATTAAAGCTTGTAGATAGCTTTAGCTTGCTGTTTGGAATTTGTACAGCTGTTAGGACAGCTGCTGTTGCTGCTATTTGATATTGTTTCTTTCATCGAACAAATTATTTTCTTCCTGGCATGAAACATTAGGAAATGCCTGGTTTAAAAACAAAAAGGCATAATTTTGATGGTTTAGTTTGGAAAAATGTTTAGACTTTTAGTACCTTGTGCAGAAAGCAAAAGATAAGCAAGTCTGCAACATAATTATTTGATATGAAATCTATTGTGATTATCACACTGAATAGTCTGCCAAACCCCCAATCATATAAACCCAGAAGAAAGAAGAGCCTATAGTGCAGTGTTTCTCAACTCCTGCCCTCAGGACCCCTAACAGGCCAAGACTTAGGGATTTCTCTGCTAGAGCACAGGTGTGGTGATCAGAGGCTCATTCACAATCATTAACTCACCTGTGCTCTAACAAGGAACTCATCAAATCCTGGCCTGTTAGTGGGTCCTGAGGACAGGAGTTGAGAAACACTGCTATAGTGCATTGCTCTGCAACACAGTGGAGACATCTCTGGTGTTTAAGACATTACAAAGCGTAGTCTTAGTACACTCTCAGATTCACCATATATTTAATCCCAATGCTTCTTTAATACCATTAATGTTTTAGCTTTGCCACTTCTACTGGGAGGCTATTTAATGCTATCTACCTTACTGTAAAGTAGATTTTTACATTCTTCAGGTCATGTCCACTTGTTCTTAGAATCTTTTTTTTTTATATATATATTTTCCTTCAGCAACTTATTAAGTCTCTTTTCAGGCAGCTGTCCTCTTCATACACATGCTAGTATCCTGCTAACTTTTAAACCTTTGATTGCCAGAGAGATATCAAATGCAGTGCATAGCAATACATTGCACAGCTCTCTAACTTCAAAATGTAAACCCTTTGAATGCCAGAGAGGTATCCAATGCATTGCAAAGCAATGTAGTAGATATCTCACTGTCACTCAGAGGGTTAAACTTTCAACAATAGGTACTTTTAGTTGCTTTACTCTACTGTATATGCAATCAAATGTTCAATGCTGTACTTTTAAACATTTCTCTCATTGCTCATCTCATTTACCCCCATGTCACTTCAACCCTAATAACTTCTTATATTAAAGGAACAGTAAAGGTTAATGGTGAAAAAATATATATTATGTGAATTTTCCTAAAGAGTAAAGCAAGGATGCTCACACTGCTTACAGATGCTTCATTTGTTATTCAGTCAAGGGTCTTTTTTACTTTACTAAGCGGTTCTTAGAACTGGCACTTTTATTTCCAAAGAAAATAATTTATATTGTGCATGTTTGAATGCACACATTATATAGCATTGGAACACTGAAAAATAGCCCTGATTATTACAGCTCAAGCTTGGCATCTAATATTAAACAGTAATGTGTGGTCTGGCCACCAGGTTTATGAAGATTATCTGTCTGAGAAAAAGAATGAGTGAAAGGACACCGTAAATCCATTTTCCATAAGAAAGCAGGTTGATTCACAAAACTTTCTAACTTTTGTAGAAAACAAGAAAAAAAAATCAAGTACATTTAAACTTCACTCACAGGGGTTTCTTGTCCAGGACAGTCATATGAGCAAAGTAGACAACTTCTCCCTCCCACTTTTCCTCTTATCTCCTCACACCACTTCCTTTCACTTACCTCTCTTAAGCCTGCTCCCCCAACCTTCACTCTCCTTAACCTGTTCCCCATCCCTCACCTTGGCCCACTTCCCTTTGCTTCCAGCCCCCCCCCCCTTCATCTTCTTGATGAGCTTCCCTTTCCAGGTCCCCTTTGCTCCTTTTGGCCTATTTCTTGCCCTGTTCCCATACGAGACCCTTCTTTGTCCTACCCCCTGCTGTCCCATGTTCTCTTTCCCATACATCCCTATCTCTTCCTAAACCTGTCTACCCTTCCCTCTGGTTCACCACGATTCAGATGGATCAAGAATTTGTTCTTTGGATTGTTCTTTAAAGTTAACCACCATCTTGGTAATCTCCATCAGGGACCAAAACCTCTCCATAAACAGCAATAGAAAAATGTAATTCTATTTTCGATTGATCATACAACAGAGAGAGAGAGAACCCTTGTTTTACTCAGCAGGAAAAGTTCCACAATATTTACTGTGATAACAAAACTGACTATTCCAGTAGTATGTCTAACAAATTGAGAAGCAAAGCTTAAGATACGCTTATGACATTCAAGTAGTTATAAGTCACAGGGAAATTGAAAACATGCAATTTGTGTTTTGTTTTTGCATAAAATAACTTTATAACTGATTGTCAGCACAGACTTCAATAAGAAACTGTGAGATAAAACCAATGCTAATATGTATTATCTTCAGTGGAACCGAGCCATTTGTTGAATGGACACTAAGTAATGTAGTGTAAATTCTACAGAAACAATTACAATTCTACTCTACATGTGACTTCTACCATGACTGCATCCATTTGCTATTTCCCAGTAAATGAAGAGAGGTGACCTTCGGGACTGTTAAGCTGATTGCATTTACATGCTTCAAGGTACTTTTCTTTCTTCACGTCAGAGTTAAATTAAAGAGGTGAAGTGGCAGCCAGGAGCAATGACTTTTCCTGTTATACTTTCTTAAAAGGCTGCTTTGATTTCCATATTCTTTTTTTAGTTTGTAATTTGCACCAACAGGTTGTGAAGAGGTATTAGTTAACCCTTTAGATGCTAGAATCAATGTGTTAGATCTCTGTACTTTTCAAGGTGGTTAAACCTTTCTCTATGTTTTTTTGGAACTGAACTAAACCTTGATGCATTTAGTTTATGGCAATTTTGTTGGTGAAAAAACATGTCACCCAAAACACAATCTCATACTAAGTATATTAAAATATTAAGAGCTAATTGCTAAAAGTGATTTAGCAATATTGTCAATATCATCAAAACTCCTTGGAAGAGGCACTAAAGTCAGAAAAATACATAATAAATGTGAGAAAATCTCAGTGAAAATAGGTCTCCAGTTCATATACTATTTTATAGAGCCTGTGCACTATGGTTTCCTCAACTTAGAAATGAGGCTCCCAAATCCGTATAATAACAACAGAGCTGGAGAGTTTCTCTCACTGGAGTTCATATCAGTTCATGATGTATTTTCCCAGTTTTCTCCTTATGGTAATTTAGTACACCTGTCAGGTTTTCCTTGGGTATCCCTATGGTATACAGAATGTGATGTTTTCAATCAATTTTTTCTACTAGTGTTTCTATTTCCTTATTGAAGTTGGAAGGGTCATCAAAGCTAAGTCAGACTGAGGGATGGTAAATTATAATTACCACTGATTTTAATTAGGAGACAACTTAGAGACCAATGGCTGCATGCAGAAAGGAAAAGAGGAACAATTTTGGAGAAAATCAGTTACATCACAGAGGAAATTTTTAAATTTCATTGCTTTAAGTGGGGTTTTAAAACCCTTGAATGCCATAGAGATTTCCAAGTCATTGCAGAGAAATGTATTAGAGAAATCTCAGGCATTCAAGGGGTTGATAATCTCATTTAAACCAATAAGAATTTATAGGTAGTTTTTTTGTTCCCATGGTGCAGATGATTCAGAATTGTTATTCCACTAGAGCTATAAGTTTCTGCATATGCCCATTAGAATCTCTCTGATACTTTCTTAAGAAAACTTGAGGTAAAACCAGACCTTAAATTATAGGATAAGATAAGAAGTACTACTTTCTACCTTTGTGTTTTCTATGCAGAAATTTTCACTCATCCCTTATTATGTGCATGAGTGGTGCCATATTTATTGGTGACATCTCAGTAAATGAATATGGCACCATGTATTCATATATAAACAAAAAGAGGCTTAGTACTATAGGTTTTAAGTAAAATTAATAAAAGATATGTATTATTAGTGCTATATGATAGTATTGTACACAGAAGGTGTTTTTAGCATCCAAAGGACTTGCAGAAGTATAGGAGGAGTTGTTGGTCATAACACATCATGAAGATGTTTCTCATTAAAATGGTCCTACAACCTTAGGATTGGTTTTGTTCATTATAAAGAGAATTACTAGCTGCCCATGTGTTATTCGGCTACTTGTTTGTATTGTAGTTTTTAAGAATTTAACCTTCATTTGTTGATGGCATAGTATGGCATAGTATGACACTTTATGTTAAATAGTATCTTGCTGGTCAAATGTTAGCATACAGTGGAGGAGATTCACTAAGCGGTGATAAAAGGTGATAAAGTGGAGATGATTTCTCCAGTTTATCACTTCTCCAGTTCCTATGTTATTCTATGGAGCCTATTCACCAAGATATCTAAAGCTGATGACATCTTAGTGCATAAGGTCCAGAGAATATCATAGGGATTTGAGAAGTGATAAACTGGAGAAGTCACTTCCATTTTATCAGCTCTTTCTCACCTCTTTATCACAATTTAGTGAACCCCCATCTGTGCTATTAATGAGCCAGACAGACCCCACACACTGGGATAATTTGTAGTAGCAAAGTTACTTTGAGCACTGTTACCTTGTTACAAATATGTGATTCTGAAAGCACAATGCAAATGAGCTAATAATGGCCAGCATATACTGGCAAATAGGAGAGAAAAGTGAAATGTTAGTATATGTCAGTCACACCTGGCAGATTTGCATTAAAGTGGAATTAACACTTTATGTTGACTAAAATCACTTATGTTTATGTTATACATACTTTATTTAAAACTATAGGTTATGAAATATCTAGTTTTATTTTTTTCTCAGCCTCTACTGACTGGCAAGAGAAGGGACATACTGAGACATGGGCAAATTATTCCTAGGCATAGGAAGTTAGATTGGCAGGGACAGCAGCTTGGGAAGCCTTTTTGTGTTGAGCTGATCTACTTTTAATAGAGTGCACAATTTTATAAATTCACAACTAGGAGGGGCTAAGGGATTGTCCGAGACTCTGCCATGACTGGAAAGTAGAGGGTTACATTTTTAGAAACCAGAAGAAGAAAAATTCTTTTTAAATGACCTCATTTTTAGAAACAATGGGCCTGTTTACCGCAATGGAGGGGGGGGGATATCTGGATGAGTTTTATGGGAATTTATGGCCATTTTCTAGACAAAAAGTCTAAAGAAGGTTTATTATCTTACGTAAAAGTCTCAAAGTCTGGGAAGAAGTGTACTCACCAGGGCCGGCGCTGCCATTAAGGCAGAACAGGCAGCTGCTTTAGGGCGCCGCAATGGAGGGGCGCCAAAAAGAGGGAAGTTGTTTTTTTTTTTTTTTAATAATATATATATCTGCCTGGGTCTCCCTGCCGTGTGTTACAAAGACGCCGCGAGGGAGCGCTTGGTAGTGTAAATCAGCGCTCCCTCGCAGCGTCTATGTTACACACCGCAGAGAGACCCAGGCTCTGTAGTAATACAGAGCACTGAGAGATGACATCATCTCCCAGAGCTCTGCATTACTGAGAGCAGTGCGCGGGAGCCTCAGCTCTGTGCCGAAGGAGGCACAGAGCTCTAAGCTGTGGCACGCCGCTAGACCACCAGGGACTCAAGGTAGGGGGATGAAGGGGCATTATGGAAGGGTCAATGTGGAGGGGGCATTGTGGAGATAAAGGAAGCATTGTGAAGGGGAATTGTGGAGATGAAGGAGCGATGTGGAGTTAAGGGGGCATTGTGGAGATGAAGGGGCAATGTGGAGGGGGCATTGTGGAGATGAAGGGGCAATGTGGAAGGGGCATTGTGGAGATGAAGGGGCAATATGGAAGGGGCATTGTGGAGATGAAGGGGGCATTGTGAAGGGGAATTGTGGAGATGAAGGGAGCATTGTGGAAGGGGCAATGTGGAGGTAAATATGTGGGCAGGGGCAGGGGATTGTGGCAAGGTCGGGGGGGGCAGGGGATTGTGTCCGGATCGGGGGGGGCATTAAAATGCACCTTCGCCTGTGTATACAAAAATCCTTGCACCGGCCCTGGTACTCACATATGGGAAAGTCTAGATAGTATGACATGTTTATATGATGTATGATGACCTTCTGACCATCTTACTTGTGAGACAATACAGACCTGTTTGTCCAATGTACAACATTCTAATATGGTATTAGAGTGCCATCTGCAGGACTAATAGAACCGGTGCTTGAAGAAGTCCCAGATATTACCAGAATGGAGTCTAGATTAGCCAGTCAGATAGTCTAGAAGAATGCATGACCTCATATTGAAATTAAGTAACTGAGTAGCCAATCAGAAGTAGGTCTGACATCATATTATAATGATATGACTGATCAGACAATCAAGAAAAGGTGGGCTGTGTTTTCTGATAAGGATTTTTTTTTTTACTTTATAAGTTAAGGTTTTTGTAGAGATAGCTCTCTTGCTTCCTGACTCTCTTGGCATCCTGATTTTTCTGTTTCCTGATTTCCTTGAAGCAACATCCAAATAAAGTCTAAGAAATTTACACTTATTGTCTGGTGACTATATTTGTATTTATTATTGATTCTGAACTTTCTAAGAAAATATTTATTTCCTCTATATTTGAGGAAAAATACTTCATTATAGTTTTTCTTTAGTGGACTGGCCACCTATTTTTCAGAATTATTAGAATAAGCCATATTGGCTGTAGTAATTCTGGAACTACGCAGTAATATTTAGCCAAATAATTGTAAAATAGCTTATAGCAGTTAGAGCAATATAGCAATATCTTGATATGGATACCTCTAGGATATTATAATAGTTTTTTCTGGTAAGATTATAGCTTATGTTGATCTTGTGAATTCTTTAATTAACCCTTCAACTGCTGTTTGTCTATTTGGTGTGTGTTTCAAGGAATTTCTTTCTTACATGTGTGTTAGGGCCTAACTTTTGTAAAGTGAAAGTTTCTTTTAAGCTCTCACTAGACAAAAGAAGCCACCATCTTGGGTGGGGCATCCATATACTTTGTATCTGTGTATTAACCCTAGAAGTTCTATAGGTGTTATATAGGATTGCTATTGTTATGTTTATGGTAAATGTTGCATGAAGTTTTGTGGTACTTTCTAGACATATATTGTTAGCTATTATTGATTTAATCTATTATTGACAATAATAAATGCAATTTATATGTCTTATTCCAAAGATATGCAATACTGAAATCAATAAAAAAATAAATTCTACTTATCAAAATCTGGGATTTTATTCCAGATAGTTTTTCCAAAATATACATATTTTATATGGTACAAGGAGATTGTCATAGGACTTGGTTTAAAGTTAACACTAGGAATGGGCAAAAATTTGCACCTCAAACTGAAATTGGCAAAAAATTGCACTTTCTGCCTGGTGAAAAATTTCTTGCGAAAAGTGCTGATTTTCCACTTTTTTTCCCACTTATTCCGCCTAGCTCATTCCATTGAAATCAATGGGAACATTGAAGTTACACACAACATAAAATAAATATTATTTAATTTCCCAAAGCAATAGTATAAAAGGGGCATGAGGGTGCCTGTGTTGGTGGGGTGTGGGGAAAGAATCAGTTGAACAGGGGATGATTTTTTGGGGGGGTCGATTACTGAGATTTGGGAGCACTTAATAAAAAAGAAATCCTAAATAAAATAAAATAAAAACCATAAGACATGGTATAAAGGTGTCTGAGGAGTGTGCCTGTGTTGGTGAACAAGGAATTTGTTTTGGGAGGGTTTCTTGACTTCTATTGAGGGGACAGTTAATAAAAAAATAAAATAAGAAATTTGTATTATTTAAAGTGATAGAGACAGGAACCCCTTGACATAAGATGCCACTGGGGTGGACTGATACTTGACTTGATAGAGTGTTTCGTAGAGGATGATTTGTTAGATTTGTTGTTAGAGGACCAAGTCCTGAGGAATCATTGATTTGTAGGACTTAGACTTAGAGGCACAAGCTCTAAGAAAACATTGATTTGTAGGACTTAAGCCTGTTAGAAACAAACCCCCCAAAAATTGTTTATTTTTTTGTAGGGCTATGTTTTTTTTAATTTATTTATTTTTTATTTTTCAACGCACAAGCCGTAAGAATAAAATAAAAAGGCCCAATTGGCCTAGTTCCATCAGGTCATGTTGTCCAGTAGCCACTGGCATTGCAAATGTCCTCCTGAGTCTTGAGTTGCAACTGCTGTTCGTACTGCTGCTGCTGAGTTGTTTAAGCAGCAGGATAATTAGGCAGCTGAAAGGGAATGGGATCAACAATAGCAGTAACATGGAAGATGGATGATGAAGGTTCCACTTGCCACGACTGGATCCAATTATGTGCCTAAGGCAGTAGCAGAATAATACGTAGCCCCCAGTATATGTGGAGAAAAGAAGAAGTTGGCCATTAAATCTTCTCCACCTGCCCCTCCTCCAAAATCATGGGTGCATTGTTATTAGAATATATCTTTTTCCCTTGAGAACAGGAACTGTGCCTTCCATCAGCAACTGCAATGTGCACAGTGTGAGTGTGGTAAATAACATCTGGGGGCACAACTGTATCCAAACACCATGACACCTAAAACCAAGTACTGCTGCTGTCACCGTACCCCTTGTCCAGTCCCCGCTAAGGACACATGACAACTTGCTGATAATTTAATAGTAATGATAAACCCTCCCTGCCAACATCTTAGCATATTCTGTGGGCTGGAATCTCCTCAGATGCCACCTGATGACCTGGTATCGATTCTCCTCCACCACACTGGCATGTGTGGTCAGTGCACCACACAGTGTGCAATGGGTAGAAATGAACTGCCATATCCTAACATTAACAGAGTGGTTATCATTTGGCAGGGGGAGATAACGATGAACAAGGTGGATTGGCAAGAGAAGGTGATGTTGATGGCAATCTAGTTGTTTCGCTCATCATGGAACTTCCAATGTCTCTCTGGGTTTCCTTATTCTTCCTCCTCTTTGATCTCTACCTTTCTGGAAAGTCAGGGGGTACAATAACAGCGATGCTAGATTTCTGTAATTGGTGTTTGTCTTTAAATTGTTTGACATAAATGTCATGTGTCTGTGTTTCATGTGTGTTAGCTGGGAGGTTGTGCCAGGGTGTGTTCCCTCCTTTCCGCTTCTCACTAACTTATAACAAATTTTGCACTGTACCATTGTTGATGATGACTGCACTCTGCCAGCCAGAAAAGAATAATAGTGCCACACCCATGACTTCTGGGAGGAGGGATAGGGAACAGGTGGAGAAGAATTACCTCTTTCTTCTTCTGCTCCATATTCCCCTTCACTTTTTGTGGTAGCAGATAATGTTGCTGCTTCTGCCTCAGATTTAGCACTGCAACTAGGACCAGAAGCATTGCTGGGGCTGGCAAGTGGAACCTGTCCTAGTCCTACATTAATTGTTGACCCCATTCCCACTGTGTCCACGGTGGTCTGTGGCACACTAGCCTGCTCCTCAGCCCTTTCATCTCCTCAGCAGCAGCAGAAATTAGAGCACTTCCAATTTCCGCAAATTCCAAAAGCTGATTGCTAGTGGTGGTGTCGATGCCCATCCTCATCCCTGTCTCCCATTCCTTCTCAGTTTCTGATAAAAAGGCCATCAATGTATCTCCCACCCCATCTTCTCCAACACCACCACCACTACTAGTCCCTTCATGATGCTACTCTTTTCCAGACATCTCACTGCTGCTTGGAGGAGGTGACAAGCAATGTGACAGAGGGTCCCCTGCTTTCACACTTGGCATAATTTTCTCCTTCCCCTCCTGAGTACTACAAGAAGCACTAGCAGCAGGCAAAGTATTGGTAGCAGCAGGTTCAGCACTGGCAGCAGGTACAACACTAGTGGCAGCACATATGGCAGTAGGTACAACACTAGTGGCTGCAGGTACAGCAATGGTGGCACTGGCAGCAGGGGCAGCACGTCTTGCAGCAGGCACAGGCAGCTGACCTGACCTCCTCTCACTAGTACTACCCTTTTCTCCCTTCCTTCCCATTTCCTTTTCTCCATTCCTTCCCATTAAATTCCCCAAGATCTTCTGAGGTGATTTAGGGGGACTGGACAGCATTGGTTCAGTACTGCTAGTCACTTCCTCCTCAGACTCAGTGGACATATAATGGTCCTTCCAGCTCCTCCATTGATTATTTTTCACCCTGCCCATAGTGATAGCAGTCACTACGAGCCTTTCCTGCCTCAATTCTTGCAAAATATCACAGGAGAACAGCACAGCACGTCTATCTCACTCTGTAGCTGCTTCTATTGTGTCTGCCTTCAGTGAAAACTTCACCTTTTTATAGCAGAAGCGCGAAAACAATGTAAATCAATGGGCGGAAACTTTATATCCATTGAAAAAATGGGAACATTTTTTTCCAATGGGCTAAAGATGCGAGAACTTTAACCGCTAGTTTTAAAACGGATTTACCTATAAAAAAGCGGATAACAACATGGTTTTCACAAAATTTCCCATGGGAACACGGCGACAAGTTTCGCCCACCCCAAGTTAAAACCTAGTCATATGATAACATACCTTAAAACTTAACTAGCATAGATAATACAGTTTCTGGGCAGAGGCATTCATATATGCTGCTGCCAACTGTAGTTTAATTAATTGTAAGGATCAATTAACCTTTTCTATGCTGCTGTGTTCAGCTATTGTTATCTAATACCTCTGGATACACCTATGTAATGTTAACCCTGTCTGTGCTGGCAACACTGTGTTGTGATACTGGTTTTTGAGTTACTGTATGTCTATTTCAATTGGGGTTCACTCCTTTATATTATTGTTGATTACACTTTATATATAGTATATTTTACTTAAATAAATGATATATATTTTTGCACAGATATGCATAATTGATTATTTTAATCAATTCTTTACTGTGAAGTAACGTGTCAATACCTAGTATTGTATTAAATTGTTAAATTAATTTAATATTACTATTTTATCTATTTATGTGAAGATAAACACAACTGGGTCTGCTGCTTAACTCTTTCCGTATATATCCTCGACAGGATATATGTACTTTGTTGGGCTGCCTCGCCTGCAGGAAATGGCAGTTGGGACGGAACTGAAATGTTGGTTTCTAGCACATGAAGCTGTGCCAGCCAGTTCTGTCTAATAGGCATATACTGACATAGATTAAGCAAAATATCTTGCAAGGTATAGTATTAAATAAAGAATGTTTAACACAAATATAGTTGAAAGCTGTTTCAAAATCACTTAAGTTGTTAAAAGGTTTTTAACTTTAACTGACAAATGAATAAAGCTACATATCTAATATATATTAAATAAAAAACAGATAACATCAACTTAATTGCTTTTGAAATCTATTTTAAAATCACCTATTTGTTGCAAAGTGACTGATCCACTTAACCCTTTGAGTGCCAGAGAGATTTCCAATGCATTAAGTTGCAATGAGATAGATACCTCTTTGGCACTCAAAAGGTTACATTTTGCTGTGGTTCATTTTAAATAAGAACAATTAAAGGGGTGGGAACTCATAAGACTCAGCAAAGTAGAGACATTTAATAAATTAAAACATCAATGGATGTCTATCTATCACTGTATAGTATGCTATTTCACCCACAGTGAAATTCCTCATTGTCATCTGGTATCGGCAACATTAATCTGCTTTCATCTGTTCTTATTTTTCTAGCAAACTGCATACTTGTGCAAAAAATGCTTTATTTGTCTAAGACAAAGACTTGACTACGAGTAAGAAGTGGATGATTGCTGATATCCATAGGAAAATATTCATACAAATAGAGAATGTATTCTATCTGACATACCATAAAGAAATGGTAACTTTATAACAGCAATTAATAGATGCCAGCTCATATTATGTTTTTTCTCTATGGTCTACTGCGTTCAGCCTCACATTTATGTGCAGCCAGGCAGGCAATGTGAACAGTTTGATAGCCTGCCAATTTAGGAAGCTTTTCTTCTCTCTCGGAACAACTAATGTTGTAGTGTTGCATCGTTATTAGATAGCACAAGGTTCATTTATAACTGGAGGAGAAGAAGAGTGCTCTTTGCATGATTTTAGTAATTTAAGAATAACAGTCTTGAAATATTTCCTAAGATCTTTCCTATCACATAAAAAATTATTCTACTGAGAGCCATAAGGCTTTGAAGACAACAGGGTTGTGCAAACATATTGCTGAGCAAATGCGTTCAACACGTTTTTGGCACGCAAAGTTTTAAGGACAGATAAATTGCCATTTACTATGAAATATTATTTGCTTTTTATTGCTTATATATTTGTATGAATGCAAGGTTTTGTTAAAGGGAAAAGAACACATTATAGCATATGAATGCATGCTTGTATTTTTTTATTGACTGTCTAAGGAACCACTGCTTAACCCCTTAGATGATGACATCAGGATTTTCTCTGAAGTACCGTATGCGGCCTTGAGGACAGCAACCAGGTAGTGAAAACAATGCCTAAAACAGACAGTAGTGCTCACCTCAGCATCCATCAAAATCCAGGGCCACCTTGTGATGCAATTTCACATATTAATTCACCACTGAAGGTCCTCCTGAGAATATTAATGTAGGATAATAACATGATTACCAACTGGGATGCCATACAGATCCCCAGTCTTGCTCCCAAGATTGTCTAGGTTTCATTCAAATGAATACCTCTTTCAAACAAGGGTAACTTATCTTAACAGGATAATTTGTATTCAGTCTAAACAATATAAAAACAAAATAAGAAATTCTGCTCAAGACTGTATTTCTGTGAAGTTTCACATTCCTAGCATGCCTTACTATATGCAAATTCATGCAAATGAGTCGTTTATTTTATTGAAATACACATATCAATATATTATGATACTACATTTTGTGTTTTCCATATACTTTAGTATCATTGAAAGGATCAAAGCGATATAATGTTGGTACCAGTGACAAACTCGAAATTTCACAGATTGTCTTAGGCATATAAATTCATGTAACACTACATTTGATGAGGCTATTTGCTAGTTTTCTGTCACGGGGTGATTGTGGAATAACGACACTGACAAGTACAGATACAGTAAAATCAATATCTTTATTAAAATAAGAACAGAATAAATATGAATAGCACTTCCCCAACCCTCACAGGACCAGGTGTGAAGACAGTGCCAAAGCACTTCTCCAAACCTCACAGGACCAGGTGTGGAGACAGCACAGGATCTCCGACTGTAAGGAGGCAAATACCACTCTGACTGAATATATATACTAGCAGCGAGGATGGTAGCAGCTACTAGTACAGGAGCAGCTGTGAAGCCCCTGTGAACAGAGGGAAAATCCCCTAGTGCGCTAGGGTGGTTTAGCTCAGAGGTGGATCTCCCTAGAACACTAGGGTAAACCAATAGGCAGTGGTTACTGAGAATCCCTAGAACGCTAGGGTAATGGGACAGGCAGCTTTGACTGAGAATCCTTAGAACGCTGGGGTAACGGAACAGGCAGTGGTAACTGAGAATCCCTAGAGCGCTAGGGTAACGGAACAGGCAGTGGTGACTGAGAATCCCTAGAATGCTAGGATAACCCAACAAGCAATTGTGACTGAGAATCCCTAGATTGTAGGGTACCCAATGGCACAGAACGGAACAACAGTAGGAATGCCAGTGGCACGGACTGACGCAGACTGAGCACCACTTGACTGGAGGAAACAACAGAGCACCAAGAGTGCAAGCAGAGACCGTAGGCCATGAGTGTAGAATGATGGATAGTCAGCCAGAGCAGGGGTCAGCACGGAGCAGGTAGTCAGCCAAGGCCAGGAGTCAGACCGGAGCAGGTAGTCAGCCAAAGCCAGGAGTCAGACCAGAGCGGGTAGTCAGATGGAGCCAAAGGTCAGGCCAGAACGGAAGGCAGTAGTCAGGGATCAAAGAGAGCCAAAGTCAAAACGTAGCCAGGAGTCATACACAGAAATGGAGCATCTGAATTACAAGAGCTATAGCGCACGGGTAGACCACGAAAGGGCAAAGGAGTAAAGGCAGGCTAAGGCCTATAAGGCCTAGCATGTAGGCGGAGACTCACTCTAGCAATTAACAGTGGCCGATAAGAATAGCTAATGTCACTGGAGGCAATCACGGGCACCGTGATAGTTTTCACCTAGTTTCCAAAATGTTATCCCTTATCTTCATATCACTTAAAAAAATAACATTAATTGAAGACAGTGGTAGGTACATTTTGTTCTCCTGACTATTCTTACTATACCATGTGGCACCCTTTTGCTAAGGAGACCTCATATCAACCAATGTGGCACTGCAAAATATCAACTTCTGGATACTTTAGATCCTGGCATGAAAATTTAGTTTGGTGTGTGTAGCCAAAAGTATTTATGAAACTATAAAGCCTATTGAAACTAACAGCAGTTTAGAATATAAACTATTATATATTGATTAAATACCTCTTCAACAAGACATGTTAATATATTTTTAAAATTGAAATAGAACCCTTGGCTTTATTTTCTGGAGAAAATGAAGTATAGTATGTGCAGAGACACTCATTTTTTTCAAATAACAATAAATAAGCAGAATCGTATTTATCTGAATGATAATCTTTGTCACAAGATTCACCCAAAACACATATTTTTCAGTCTTTCTATAATTCATTGCACATGCCTGGACAGACAGAGAAACTTTAGAGCATTGTTGAGCAGCTTCCTGAATATGTGACCAGTAGATTCCAAGGTAATTCCTTTGTTTGTTCTTCATGAAAACAAGTATCTCCATCAGCATCTTCAATATGTGTCTAATAGACTCCAATGTATGCTCTTCATTTTGAATATTTGTGATATTGCATTATGTATTTGAGTAATATTTTACATGCCACAAAAGAAGATCATACCAGAAATTATAACAGCAAGCACTGCCAAACTTATAGTACTACTGAAAAACGAGAACATTTTATATTATTAAGAACAATGGTAATTTAGACATCTAACATGTCCTTTAGCAAATGTTGGGCTGGAAGAGTAATTTTCGATGTGGGTCACAGTGGCAAACAATCATTTCATATTGTTGAGTCACAGCTTTATCATATTCATTGACAAAGAAGCATTATACATATAGAAAAGTCAGGACATTACTAACTAAATAGATAGCACTGTAGATGCCTAGTTTGTGACCCTTGCTTCACCTTACTACTGTTTGCCATTTTAATGTGTGTTTTTTACTACCTGTCCACAAATGTGTCGACTTGCTGACCCAGCATGATCAAACACTAATCTCTGTTAGAATACAGAGTAAAATTACAAGATTGGCAATGTTTTAAAATGAGCAATTATTAATATGTGTTCAAGGATTGGGCCAAAGCATAATGCAGATAACATGTTCAACTGATCTCTCTGATGACATTATTGGAAGATTTCTATCCACAAACAGTGGAAGCACTATTGCATTATTGTTTTCTTTGAAACTATTTAAAATGTATTCCTTATTACCCCTTTTTTATAGAAGCCAATAGTTTAATTTACAATGCAAAAATTGCAACCTAATGTCAATATACTGCTTTGTAAATCATTTATCAAGCCTAAATATCATTAGTAGTATGCCTATTATAATTATCAAGTATTTAGGAAAAAAATCAACATGTTCAAAGAACAATACAGTTGCAGATTAATTATTTCAAAGAAAAAGATCTATAGATAAGACAGATGCAAATAATATTGAGGTCTCTAAGGTCCTTGTAGTTGGATATGTCTAAGTGTTTAATTCTGTATTTAGTCTTCATGAGATTTATGTCTCTTTTGCAAACAACGTAATCATTTACCAGAGGTGGCAAACATAAGTTGTTGACTAGTTTGAATTATTTAGTGTGCTCAACTTTATTGTCATTTTCAATATAGTGCCTTATAAATCATACTATTGAATAAAATATGTTCATATGGTATTGGTTCAGTGTATTTTAAATGGGGCTGTAGTCAAACATATCGTTTTGTTTGCCATACAGACAACAAACTGAGGAAGTGTATCACTGAAATTCTCAAGCATGTTTTACTTATATTTATGACATTTATGCTGCTGTTATCATTATCTACAACATCAATAAAGGGTACTTATAATGGAACTTGAAGTTAGTGATTCTGTATTTCTGTAATATGCTGGGAGGCTTGACCATGTCAAATCAGGAGATACGGAGCTATTGAAATCATTAAGATTGTAGAAAGCTACCACCAACACAACTCAAGAACCTATAGCAACTGTGCAACAGCATAACGTCAATGAGAACATGCCCTTAAAGTAACCCCCTATAGTGGGTCTAAGGAAAAGGGAGAACCATACTGCACATTTAATGCATTCACCCAAGAACACAGTAAAGATGCAACAAGAAAAATCTGCACAGTGGCCATCCTAGACCTTTCACATTGCTATATTGAACATTGCAACCTCAAATGAATAGCTGGCCCACAATAATATTTGGTTGGTGCTCATGTGGAAGAGCCATCAGACACATCCTTCTTGCATACAGTTTGGTGATGGAAAAGAGTTGACTTTAAAAATGTTAGCCCCTTGGATGCTAGTGACATCTCCAGTGGATTGTGAGATGTCTCTAAAATCGAGGGGTTAATAATTTTGTAAAGTTTTTAATTTTCTTGGGTGACAATATGCATAAACTCCAGTGGGGTTTGTTTTGTTAATTTTGTTTTTTTTTTCTGGTTTCTTGATTGTTCTAAGTGTGGTTATTCATCTCCATACTTGCTAAATAAAACTTTCCAGAGTTTATCTTGCTTCATTGCTGTGAGCTGTAGAATACCTGGTTCATGGATGTTCAGCAACTTCCCCATTCAGCCATGAAGTTGAATAGGATTCTACAGTAAAAACTGAAATAATAGTAATAAAAACTAATTTATAAAACTACACCGCATTACTTCACATTTTTATGTTTTGGAGACCTCTCTAGTTCCAGCAAGATTAACTCTGCTTTTCACCCCTTTGAGCTAGATAAAATGAGTACCAGGACATAACTGTAAACAAGAAACAATCTCAATGTATGCTTCCTGGTAAAATACTTTCATAAAACAAATATTTGATACACAACATCATTACAGTTTTAATATTACGTATAGCATTTTTAAATTCTTTATTACAATAGCTTATACATTATCTAATATTTTGCCAGTTTATAGATTTCAAAGCTTCTTTTACAATTTTCTTCAATATTAAGTTTAAATGAACTTTAAATTGCCTGTGGATTAATCAAAATATGTAATTTCTTATTCACTTTTTTCTTCATAATTCATGAACAGGGACTCTGGAGAAGTTCACACCCAAACCAATAAACATACAAACAATTAAGTTGTGAAAATATGGCCACAGCTGTTTATTGACTTTGTAACATAAGGTATGTGGCAAACCTTAATTTTAGAATGACAAGAGGATACGATCCTAACAAGGGGATAACCAAATACGGATACCATGTCTAATCAAACCATCTTCTTATGCCATGGCAGATGAATACAAGGACCAACCAGGAGAGATCCCTTCAAGCCTGCCAAACTGAGCTAGACCCGGAGATCCTTCAAATAGCCATTTCCAGGGTGCCTATGGCCCGCTAAGTGACTCCCATAGACCCTTCCAACCCAAATTGCTATCTGACTAAAATGCTGCTGGGACAATCCAATAACTGAACATTTTTAATTTTTTTATAACACATACTGAACAACAGGGATTGGTGGGAGGTAAACACTTCTTCTTTGATGTTGTTCAGGAGGCTAAAGGAAGTGGGCTACCCAAGCCCAACACCTCATAGACTCCTGACCAACGTCCCAGCCCCCCTCAGACCTCCACTTCCGATTCACCTTTACCTTATCAAGAAACGGCGGGGAGATTTCCCCCTATGACACCAGGGGCGGGCTGCTCTGGCCCATGTCATGTCTGCTTCTACTCATTTTCAAGGGCTTCTTTAACTATTGTGTGATGATGGTGATCATTGGTATATATTTAATTTTAAGCATAAAAAGTATGTTTTTGTGCCTCATTCATAAATGAAAAAATAGCAATTCTGTAGCAAAACAACTGAACTATTGGGAGATAAAAATGTTAATTGATTTAAAATTAACTTTAAACTCTTGAATACTAGAGAGATTTCCAGCACATTGTTTCTCAAGTTATTGGAGACTTCTGTGGTATTCAGCCGGCTGTTATTCCCAATTAGCCCTTTGAGTGCCAGTGAGGTATCCAACGCATTGAATTGCAATGCATTGGATACCTCTCTGGCACTCAAAGGATTAAATCATTTGGGAATTTTGGAGTTTTTAACCCCCTCCATGGTGTGATTGGTATGATGCATAGTTGCCCGTCTTTTGTTTTCTATGTAAAACCATATTAATATCCCACTTTCTCTTCACATGTCGCATATTTGCAACAAGCAGAAAGTGAATTCTTTCTTTCACACTCTATAGATTTGAAAACCATTTACTTGACAAAGACAATACAGAAGGGAGTATGACAAGATAACTCAGAGGTTATGTCAGCGGGTGGCTTATTAAAACTTGCTTTCCTTCACCAGGTCTGAGAGGGTTTCCCAGCAGGGAGGTAATTTGTGAGCTGCTTCAGGTATGCTATTAGTGGCCTGATGAGATTCAGCTGTCACTAATGATTGACAGACATTATGAAGTCCCAGCTGAGTCAGCTCATTTGACTGGTGGCTGCAGTTATAAGAGGTTTCTTACCTGACAGATTGATAAGTGAACTGACTGCAGTTATATCAGTGGCAGGTTGTGAAATGTGCCTTTATTGCAATGAAATCATCCCCCAGTACAACTATTTAACCTTTAGGGAGCAAGCCAAGTCTCCAGTATGTTGCTTTGCAATGCATTGTAGACATCTCTAGAATCCAAGAGGTTTTTTACAATTGTATTGAATGGATAATTAGAGCTTAATATCAATACTTAAAAAAATGCCCTAGTATTTTCCAGTTGTGTACATAAAGCATCATAGTATAACAATATAAACATATGTTCACTGTACATTGGTGGACAACATTGATCAGAAATTCAGGAATTCAGATTTGCAGCATTTGGTATTTATGTTACACATATTACGTCAATTTGTGACTACAGGGCAATAGAGTTTTCAAGAGGGAGTTCTGCCTGATAATGACACTGGCCCACATTTATAAAAGCAAACTGGAGTTATTCTGGAGTAAACCAACCACTCCATAGGGGACAAATATGATTTCCTGCATTCCCATGCACTTGAATACAGCTTTTTAACCCCTTGAGTCCTCGCGAAGTCTCCAACGCATTGCTTTGCAATGCTTTGGAGACCTCACTAGCATTCAAAGGGTTAAAAGCTTGATTTAGGCGTGGCTTGGCAGCCATGGTGGACGGACGTGATCCTGCACAGCTCTGCCTGTCTACTGTCTAATCCATCTCCATCTGCCTTGGATCTTTACAATTTAGCCCTACGGGGCCTTGAATTGTGTTCCTTGCCTCTCGGGCTCTCTATGGATACCATCTTTTCTGCAATAGGGTGCCCCAGTGGCCTTGTGTGTCGAGTCTGTCGTCGGCGTGGTTTGCTGGGTGTGCCTCGCTGGTATAGCTGAGATTAATATACCCTAACGGAGCCCTGCTTAGAGCCTTACCAGA
This sequence comes from Rhinophrynus dorsalis, assembly GCA_037306005.1. NCBI lineage: Eukaryota > Metazoa > Chordata > Amphibia > Anura > Rhinophrynidae > Rhinophrynus > Rhinophrynus dorsalis. The sequence goes on along the minus strand of CM074720.1, from coordinate 484,472,440 downwards.
GCAATTCATCTGTTGGCTGTATCACAGGCTGTGCTTTCTGGTGCAATAGGCCGCTAACCTACAATGTCTCTACCTCCTTCTAGACGGAAGCCTGGGACTATCTTCCTCTCCTTTGAGAGCCTTTTGCCAGATACTGAGTGAGTTGCCTTACCGGGGGCTTACACTGGTGTTTTTCATCTGCCACTGTTGTACATCACAGCCCTGCCAGCTCCCCTTGCATTTCCCCCTCTTAACTCCTGCTCTCTTAGGGCCACAGTCCTCTTTTTTGTTTTCTCCCTCTGTGTGTACCCTCACCCTTAGTTTCTCTGCCTTTTGGACTAGGCCCTAGCGGCACTTTCAGAGGCCCTATTGCGGCCTACTAGTATATTACCTGCTGATACCCTCACTCTGCTTTGATACTTGCAGAGCTGTGTTCACCTCTGCTGTTACCTGCTCCCCCCTAAGGCTGTCAGCCATCCTGATTGCTGCCACTGCCAGGATGGTTAGCCTCATCTTTAACCACCTCACCTGCTGGTGCCTCTCCTGTGTTTGTTAGCCTGGTTCTGGCCTGTGCCTGGGACTGTACCTCATTCTGTATCCCTTCATAGGGGCCAGTTACGAGTTCCTGCTTCTATTCTCCCCCATGTTTGTTATTTTCCCTTATTTGTACCCCTCATCTGCCCCATGTATTAATACAGCCCAGTGGTGCTCTAGATAACTCTACGCTTGATATTACACCCGCTTAGCTGCTTGTGACACCACTGCTGTCGCTGAATCATCGCCCTGTTTGTTATTTTCCCTTTTGCATTTCAGTCCGAAAATACTCTTCATTCTTCTGACCCTGTTTTGTTCTGGCCAGCAGCTAAAGCTGTTTTGACTGGTCATATTATCTCCTATGTTGCAAAGTTTCGGAAAGAAACGGTGAACAAACTTGCGCAGATACATCGTACGCTTACCTCTCTGTACTCTGCTTACCTTGCTGTGGACTCGGCTTTGAACCACTCTAAATATCTGGATGCAAAAAGGGCATATGGAACAGTATTATCTACAGCCGTGCAATTTCAATTGTCTAAACGTTCTTCGCATCTATATCGCAAAGCTATCTTGCAAGGTCAGCTGTTAGCTCATCTGACTAAGCTTACTCGTGGCCCTAATATTATTCATTTCACACAGATGCGGAATTCGACAGTCACGACGGACCCGGCGGATATCAATGCGGCTTTTGTTGCGTACTTCTCCAAACTGTATGGTCTTGAAGCGGATGATCCTTTTGCTCGGTCTGACTTTTTGCAGCGTTTCTCTTTGCCTATACTTAGAAGTGATCAGCACTCGCTCTTGGAGGAGCCTAATACTGCTAGGGAACTAGAGTTGGTGCTTAAATCTTTACATAATGCCAAATCACCTGGGCCAGGTGGTCTTCCAGCTGAGTTTTACAAAATCTTGTGGGAGGGTATGTCTCCCACGCTGCTATCTCTTTATAACACTATATTTGATTTGCGTGTCATGCCCTCTTTTTTCACCCTTGCTAGGATTATCCTACTACCTAAACCTGGGAAGGATCCTAACCAGGTTGAATCATATCGGCCGATATCATTTTTAAATACGAATTATAAGAACATCAGCAAGATTATGGCAAATAGACTTAATCAGTTACTGCCTCAGCTCATTACACCTGAACAAACGGTCTTCATTCCAGGCAGGTACTCGATGACTAGTATTTGTACTGCTATTGCAGCTCTTATAAAAGCCTCAGATTTTCCTTGTAACAATAATCTACTTATAAATATTGATGACAAAATTCTTTGGCCTTATCTTTTCCAGGTTTTAGACATCCAGTGCTTTGGTCCAATGTTCCTTGCTTTAATTGAACTGTTTTATACTAAGCCTCAAGCCACAATTTCAACTAACTCTGTCAACGCCTCTCTCTTTCGACTTTTCAGAGGTACCAAAGAGGGCTGCCCCCTCTCTCCACTTATTTTTAATCTAGTGCTGGATCCCCTTCTTTGTACATTACTGGCATTACCAGAATCTCAGGGTATTAGAGTGGGCACTGTGGAAAATAAACTTGTTGTATTTGCGGATGATCTACTGCTATTTATTTGAAATCCACATTCAGCTCTTCCTTCCATTATGCAGGTTTTCGAGAGCTTTCAGCAGGTGGCAGTTTTATAATTAATTTTGGCAAGTCTGAGGCAATGTGGCTTTCTCCGCGACCCCCCTCTTCGCTACCATTTTCCTAGCCATTACAATGGTCCATTAGTCATCTTAAGTTTTTGGGCATTTTTTTACCTAGGGATGTCTCTACGCTTCATCAAACCAATTTTAATCCCTTGTTGGCTAAGTTGACTTTGGACTTTCTTGCTTGGAAGGCTTTACCTCTGATGTTCATTGGCCTCATTAACTTAATTAAAATGATAGTTTTTCCACGCATCTTGTATTTACTGCATATGCTACCATTATCTCTCTGCTACGGACATTCAGTCTCTTAACCGTTGCTTTCAGTGGTTTATAAGATGAGTCTGTCCAAATTAACCCAACCTAAATGGTCTGGTGGGTTTAACTTTCCACATCTACGGGTCTATAATGTAGCCTGCCTTCTTCCGTATGTGAAGGATTGCTAGATGGCACCACGGTCTAAACGGACAATGATAGGGACCAATGTTTTTGTCCGTCATTGAGTCTTTCCTATATTCTGCATGCTCCCTTGTCCGCTCTTCCCCCTCCTAGTGTGGTTAATCCTTTGCCCTTCTACTGTGAAGGGCTGGCAATACATACAATATCATCTTTTCAAGTCACGTTATGTTTCAATTTTTCTACCTTTCACTCGAGGCCGATGTCCGGTTGGGCCTCTCGGGGTATAACTTTGGTGGGTCACTTGCTTGACCCCTTAACTCAACAGATGTACTCTTTCCCAGATTTTAAATCTAAATAAGCTCTACCATCTTATCATCTTTTTGCTTTCTTGCAGGCTAAACATTATGTTCAGTCTCTTCTACCGGTTTTATCCAAACAGCTTACGAATAATCCGCTGGATTGCTTAATTAAAAAGCTTTTGGCAGTGTCTTTCAAAACTTCCAATATTTATAGAACTATTTTTTCAATGGCTCATACGGATTTGAACCCTTTGGGCTCTTCTGGCTGGCTGGCGGATATACCCACATTAACGGTGGATTTGCTGGAGTCCAGCTTTTTGCGTCGATTGCGCTGCTTTCCATCTGTTTATTTTCATGACCTCTCTTATAGATTATTGCATAGGATATACATGACCCCTTTGGTAGCCCATCGCATTGCTCTTACCTCAGTTTCCTCTGTCCTAAATGTCAAACTTACAGTGCGACTTTACTCCATATGATATATTCATGCTCACATATCTTTTCTTTTTGGACCAAGATCTTCTACTATATCACAACAAAAATTGGGATTCCTATTGATTTCATTTCTCCAGCTTTCCTCCTTGGGATCTATACTTCTTCCTCTCAGTTAACGACCTTCCAAACTAAATTAGTTGGTTTTGCTGTCATGGTAGCGTTGAAATGCATTTTGGCACTTTGATTGTCACCCCAACCCACCCTGCTTCGTCAATGGATGCTTAAGTTGTTTCACTTTGCCAGATTACATTGGACACTTGCCCTATCTGATAAGGAAATGCTGGGTGCTCGTTTTGTCTCTCTCTGGGAACCCTTTATTTTATCCCTGCCTACTGCTCGTCAGATGGTCTTTTACTGTTGCTTTAGGAATACTTCATGGATGGAGGAGAGGCTGTTGACAGATAGTGCCTTGGAGTCCCTGCTGGAAGAGGGGGGAGGGGAAGGCGATTCCTCATTTCCTCAACTGGATATTGGAGAGGAGGACCCAAGAGTAGCTGGCCCTTCTCTTTACTCTTAACCTTTTTCTTCTGTTTCCTTTGGGTTTGGGGGGAAAAGATTGGACCCTTTGGAGGCATGCACCTGTTTTCTGTTTTGTGTCTTGTGTTTTGTGTTGTTACTGATCTTCAAATTTCCTAATTGAGACATTATTTGTCAAGATGGCTCTGTTGGGTACCCTAGTGCTCCCGGCGTTCCATGTGACTTGCGTTGTTACTATTCAATCATGCTGTATACTCTTCCCAGTTTTCTTGTATGTTTACTGGACTACTCAGTGTTGGACATATTTTTCAATAGTGGGAGAGGATTTTCTTACTGTATACCTAACACAATGGTGTTGGGTTTTCCTTTCTAGAACTACTGCCTGGAATGTCTCATGCCTTTACCCTTCAGATATGATTGTATTTGTACTTTGAAAATGTCAATAAAAAGTTATTAAAAAAAAAAAAAAGCTTGATTTAATTTAACAGAAATTTTGATTGGTCCCCTATGTTGCAGTAAGCTTAATAGAGAATAACTCCAGTTTGTTTTTATAAATATAGATCACGTTAACTTCTAACAAGACAAATCACAAATTAAAACAACAGATATTCATTAAAGGGATAGTAATGTTTCATAATAAAAGCAGCTCTAATTAATCATCATATTATTTGAACTTTGGAGAGTGTTATTTCAATTCTGTCAGAGTTGTAGTTCAAGAGTAATTCAATGACAAAGTATCCCCCTCCCGCCCTTTTTAATGTTGTAACACTGTTCAGCCAGATCAGAAGGGAGGTGCCCAGGTAGATTGCAGAGAGGGACAATCTTCAATTAAGAAGAAAAACCTGAAAAACTTGTCAAGGGGGGCAGAGCTTTCATTGTTCTCATAGGAAGAAGATTGTACCGTTCTGTTATCTGTCTGGTCTATGGACTGGATTCCACATCTGAGAAGAGATGGTTTTCACTAGGTAAAGAGGGCGGGAGGGGAAACTTTGCTTGTGAATATCTCTCAAACCATAAAGGTTCGAGAGATAAGACTTATATTGTTCTTCATGTTTTTTTAATGCCTACAAAATAAAATGAAGTATTACTGTCCCTTTAAGTAAAACAAATTATGTTTCTACTTATATATACAGTACTGCACCATTAAAACAGAACTGTCATTATGAAACATAGTTTGTTCATTTTAAATAGAATTTAAAACTTCCCTTATGTTAGACAAGTAATGTGTTTGAAATATAAATAATTTTTGAGAAATGTGTTTTTGGCACAGTGTAGAACTTTATATTCATTAGTTTATGTGCTGGATAACGTTAACATACTCAAATGGTACATAGAGCAATAAGTTTGGTTGTGAACCTAGATAGATAACATACTTTGCTGGGAATTTGCATAAAGTGTCAATTGTGCCGTCAAAAATTATTTTCAGGAAAATGGCTAGCACAACATATACTGTAGGCAGATTTTGTTTATCTGCAAAATATACTAATTTTAAAGTTCCCACTGTTTTAAAATATATGCTTGGGAATAAAAATATACCTGAATCCTGACATTATTTTATATAAATGAGTTTACATGCTACTATAATGATTATAGTTATAACAATGCTGTCTGTTTAGAAACTGGAGTGGTATATTGATATGTGTTATTATAATTTTTTAATTTGGTGTTATAATCGTTTGCACTTGCATTTAGATTTATAATGTATTTGCTTTTTGTTTAATTATAGAAAATCTATATCTGGTTTCATTTATAAATGTATACTTCTGTAACAAATTCATAATTTTCTTTTACAAGCCATAATTGATATTTGTTCTAAAAACATTGCAACATAGTTGATGAGGCTGAATATAGATATGAATCTATCAAGTTCAGCCTCTGACATACTGCTTTTGTTGATCAAGTGTAAGGTTAAAAAACTTTATTGAACACTTTTCCAATTAAACTCCAAGTAGGTAGCAAAAAGAAATCCTTCCTGATGCCAAAAAGCAGCCCCTATCTGCATAAATGAATATGAAAATGCGTGTTGCAATATGTTAGCTTGTGTATCTTTGTTGTCAAACAATGTGTATTTGCATTGTTAAACTTGACATTCATTATAAAGCCTTGGCATTCTGCTAATAAATGCAAAGAGACTATTCTGTGTTCTGGAAATTCATGACTGAATGTTTCACCAGCATTGACATTAATAATGAAAAACTGAATTTTGAAATCTGTTACTAGCCCATGGTTGAGTATAATTCAGAATGTGTAAATCATATTGTGCCTTGTCAATAGCTTTGTCATTTCTCCAATCAGATAGCAAAGCTGGTACTCTCCAGAGTTAGAGAAGTAATTCATCAGACCCATAACACTGTAACCTTTCCTTGTAAGAGGGTCACCTCCTTGATCCACCCATGGCCCTTGAGGGAAATCATGAGGCAACACTATCTCTGGTTTATGTTGCGCTTTATTAAAAGCATCTATCACAATTGCTATCTTTCAGTTTCATATTTTATGTCCTGAAAGGTGCTTGATCAGTAATGTAGAAAGTATTCTCCTCCTAGCTATAGTTCCTGTACATTATCTTTGTTGGAAAATGTATCCAAGATCTGTTCTGTTTTTATTCAAAATAATTTAACCCCTTAATACTAGTGTGGCTTGTTAAAGCAATGCAAATCAAATGGTTTGTGACCTTTCTATCATCCAAGGGATAAATAAAATATAATAAAAAATATAAATTAAGTTTATAATGGATGTGGTGATATTTGGAATTCAGTGGACATATCTTTTACACTATTAGTAAATCAGCCAGGGATTTTTGTTTTCATGGTTTTTGATTTATTTAACTTATAGTATACATGGTTATTGATGCTAAATTGCAGAGATTCTCAGCTCCAGTTCTCTGGGCACACCAACAGGTCTGTTATTCAGGAAATGCCTAACTGACCACAGGCATCTCAATCACAATTACAGCCACTGATTACTCACCTGTCATTAAGCAGGGATATCATGAAAGGCTGGTATGTTAGTGTGTCCAAGGTGCTGTGTTCTTTTTTTCTTTTCTCGTATTTAGCCTTGCTGTTAAATGTTTAGCACATTATTCAGTCATATATTCATGGCACCTCTTTCACCTTAATTGGGTAGTGCACCACCATTTCATTACAAATCCAAGGACAAATGTTGAGAAACACTGCTGTGCTGCATTGTTTAGATCTCTGCTGGTATGATACAGGTGTATGGGCATTGCATATTTTTTCAGTAACACTGGACCATACACAAAAAGATACTGTGTAGCAATTGTTTTTGAAAGTTATTGTTACTGAGGACAAGAGCGTGTGCAGGGAACACAGTATATTAATACAGTTTCAAATGAGATTGCGTTTAACAAGGAATAGAGCATGTTTAAAACACCAACTGACACTCCAGAAAATGCACATTTTTCTTACATTTAAACCCTGAAACACTATTAATAACAAACCCAATTACCCATAACCATTCCCCTAGTGCCTCCTTCCCCTTCCCCACAGGCAGAGCACACCCAACCCAGAGCAGACCCTCAGGAATAATAGTATATCCAACACCATATATGAGAGTCACATGATACCCAGTATGTCATGAAAGCCACAATTCCAGACCCATACTATCATTCTAAAGATAATATAATTGTAAAGATTATAAAGATCAGAGCTCTCCACTTTGTCCACAGAAACATGCCCTCCAAATTTTATGAAACCTTTGAGGGTGTCCCTGAATGTGTAATTTCTAATGGAGAGCACTGTGATTAACTAAGTTAACCCAGTTGTCATGTGAGGGAGCCCTTTCAGACATCCACACTACCTTTCGAACCATTGCCAGGCATTCCCTAATCAGCTACATCAGCTGGAACCAGATTATCAGAGAGACTAGAGAAAAAACAGATCTTGGTCATAAAGTATTAGCTTCTGTAACGTCGAGAAATAGTACTATTAACCTGTACCTAAAATACATATATCCCTGTACTCACACGTGAGATGCACGAATGACCCCACAGACCCGCCCACATTTGATGCATCCATTGCTATCTAATTTGCCATCTTTATGTGATCTCACAGTTGTAAAATAGGACCAGTCTCATAGCTGAGACTAAACTATGACCTGCCTTGACCACCTCCCATTCCCAATCCTCGAGGGAGGATTCTCTCCCCCATGTCCCACAACAAGGGGTCTCCTATACAATTTCCTTCACACACAATGTACCCTACAATGGATTGCAGCATGGACCAAATTTGACATATAGTTTGGAAAGCAAAAGTTATCAATGAACTAACCCCTGGGCCCAGGAGAAGCAGGTGAAACAGATTATAGCCACTGCAGAGGAGCACCTCATTGAGCATTGGGAATTCATAGACAGTTATGGGCTGCATACTAATGCATACTGGCTGCTAACTAGTCATGTCAGGGTCCCTTTCTCTGAGGCTGACCATGACAAATACTAAAGACAGAGACTTATATGATATAATCACATCAGCATACACAAATAGTTTTGTTGTTAACCTTACTGTTAAAATTCACAATACTTTTGCCAATGTCCAGCAAATGTACTAGGAGTAGGGGTAGGGGTAGGGGGAAAGGAGTAGGATCAGTGCATGTTAATAAAGTGGTAGCCCAAGAACTGACTGCAGCCATAATTGCTGCAACACATGCAATAAACAATGATGATGATCCTTCTCCTGAGAACGCTGTTTGCGAAAATTACACAAAATGTTCCTCCACTTCCAGTAGTATTAATAAACAATGTAAAAACACTGTCACATTTTAAAATTGTTTCTGGCATAGAAGAAGTTCTAGCAGTTCAAATAACTGCTGTGTCTGTCAGTAAGAGTACCAGGAACAACACCTGTCCTGAAAGAGCAGTAAGTGGTCTGAAAATCACTCTGAGGACAAAAGTAACAACAAACTGAATGAGACTTCAAAAAGCAAAAAGAAGTATGAAAGCAGCGGGTAAGAATTGGTGGTCGGTGATGCTGAGAATGACCTAATTATTGCTTCTGATGTTGATCTCAAATATATACCTCCAGCATCCTCCTCTTCTTCTGATAGAGAGGAAGTTAAGAGTAAGAGAGATAATGATTTGGCTAGAAAATTAGCTGGAAGGAAGAGGCTTCATTTTCTACCACTGAAAATAATCACTATGCCTGTTTATAAACTGTTTGAGAAATAAAGTAGAATGTTTGACTCTGGACAAGTAAAGATGCCTAAAAATTCACAATCATCCTGTCAGTCATCATCAGCATGAAGAAAGGTTATTTAATATCCTGTTCTGGTCATCTCACACCATTTCTTTGAATAAGTCATAGGATGAAACGCATCAGAAAAGTGTATTGGTTTTATTTTCCGTTTATTCCAATACTCACACCATATCAGACTTTATCAAATGCCAAATAGAAGTCCAAACTAATAACAGAGTTTTAAACATCCCAAGTAAAAACTGAGAGCCAGAATCGGACAAGGACAAAGTCCTGTACATATGTATTTGGACCATTGATCACGTATTGACATTACAGTCTGACAGGACGACAATGACCTTGAATTCTTGAAGAGAATGACTCATTTAGATATACAGAACTCAGTTGGACACAATATTTTCCAAAAGGTGCTTTTAGAAAACCTATATTTTCGGTTTGCTTTGGTGTTTGTGAGCATATATCTATCTTGGTTTTAAAAACATTTTAAGTAATAAATCGTACTTCACTATATATTTCTCTATTTTTTTCTTTTTAGAAGAATAAGAAATAATTTAAGATAAGTCACTTATCATTTGTTAAATTTTTTATTTTTATTAATTGTATACATTAATTTTATACATTGTTTTTATGTGCATACATGATTATTTTCTATGTATTATCAGCATTGTCGCCTCTTTCATGTACAACCCCCACCCAGCCACACACACTTTTGCAACACGGGTCATCAACATCCACAACCCTAGCTATGATGAGTGCTTCTGCTGCTGTTGTAAGTTTAAAACCTTTGATATCAAGTAGTACAATTACAACATCTAACCCCAGTAAAAGCCCCCAGGAACCTCTCAGTCCATGAAGTCTGCAATATGGGGATACTTCACTCAAAACCCAAGGCCCACACCTCCCACTGCCACCACTTCTATAAGTTATGTTGTTAAAACAATCAAGTTGCACAGTTCGTCCACTATGTACTGCCATTCCACACATACCAAGTTCTAAGGAAGGAGCCTAACCTGCACAAAAATAATCTAAAAGTATACCTGTGGAATAGCAACCTTTCTAAAATGTTGACAGTTAACATGTTACCCTTCTTTTTAAAGAACTGATGTCATGTGTTGCACCCTACTGGCCTATCCCAAGCCTCAATTATGGATAAATCACTGTACTCCAACATTCCACATTAAGATAGCACTGCAGCCTGCAATGTTGCACCCCTCTGGCTCTTGGAGTGTTAACCCATATATTCTGTAGACATAACCATATATGGCTAAATACTTAAATTTACTAGAGCATGAAAAAAGTAATTAACCCCTTTACGACAATGGATGTACATATACGACCAAGGTGAATGTCCCTAAAGGACAAAGGACGTACATGACTGTCCCAGAAATCCGGGTCCCCGCGTGGCTGCATGCTGTTCGAGGACTCCGGAATCAATTACAAAAAAAAAGTTCTGTGGACATTAAGTGACGTCTGCGTGCGTAGCGGCCGATTGGAGCTGTAGTTCAACAGCAGCTGAGAAGCCACATTTGTACCAGAGTGCAGCTGTCACAAAGGAGACGTCTCCCCTACAACAAGCACAGAATGCTGAGAGGATGTGGATCCCTGGGTTCACTGAATAATAAGTTCTGAGCCTGACTTGGCTGCTGCTGTTCTTCTTACACAGGTGTGGAGATGTTTAGGACCAATGTAAAATATTTTTATTTTTACCTATTTCCCATGGCTCTTATTCTCCTGAATTTCGCCTATTTTCTTTTTGTTAACCTTGTGAGGACCAAAGGGGTGAGCACACACATCTGATCCTCAAAGGGTGACGTTTTAATGCGGGCACTTGGATGCTACAAGAATAAGGAAGACTAGAGTTGTATGTTAAAGGGTTAATACAGGCATCCAAGTGCCCACATTAACCCTTTCACATACAACTCCCATCATCTTTCACAAAAATTACTCCTGTATAGATGCTTCTCTGCTATGATACCTCTGTGGTTATCTCAGTAGCAGGGGAGAGAGAGCCAGGAGAGAGAGAGCTGGCCTAGAATTACAGGTGGAGTGGAGTGGGGATAGAGAGCCAGGGCAGAAAAAGCCAGGGGAGAAAGGGACAGGGGAGAGAGAGCCAGGGGAGAGAGAGCCAGCCCAGAATGACAGGTGGAGCGGAGTGGGGAAAGAGAGCCAGGGGAGAGAGAGCCAGGGGAGAAAGGGACAGGGGAGAGAGAGCCAGGGGAGAGAGAGCTGGCCTAGAATTACAGTTGGAGTGGAGTGGGGATAGAGAGCCAGGGCAGAAAAAGCCAGGGGAGAAAGGGACAGGGGAGAGAGAGCCAGGGAAGAGAGAGCCAGCCCAGAATGACAGGTGGAGCGGAGTGGGGAAAGAGAGCCAGGGGAGAGAGAGCCAGGGGAGAAAGGGACAGGGGAGAGAGAGCCAGGGGAGAAAGAGCTGGCCTAGAATTACAGGTGGAGTGGAGTGGGGATAGAGAGCCAGGGCAGAAAAAGCCAGGGGAGAAAGGGACAGGGGAGAGAGAGCCAGGGGAGAGAGAGCCAGCCCAGAATGACAGGTGGAGCGGAGTGGGGAAAGAGAGCCAGGGGAGAGAGAGCCAGGGGAGAAAGGGACAGGGGAGAGAGAGCCAGGGGAGAGAGAGCTGGCCTAGAATTACAGGTGGAGTGGAGTGGGGATAGAGAGCCAGGGCAGAAAAAGCCAGGGGAGAAAGGGACAGGGGAGAGAGAGCCAGGGGAGAGAGAGCCAGCCCAGAATGACAGGTGGAGCGGAGTGGGGAAAGAGAGCCAGGGGAGAGAGAGCCAGAGGAGAAAGGGACAGGGGAGAGAGAGCCAGGGGAGAGAGAGCTGGCCTAGAATTACAGGTGGAGTGGAGTGGGGATAGAGAGCCAGGGCAGAAAAAGCCAGGGGAGAAAGGGACAGGGGAGAGAGAGCCAGGGGAGAGAGAGCCAGCCCAGAATGACAGGTGGAGCGGAGTGGGGAAAGAGAGCCAGGGGAGAGAGAGCCAGGGGAGAAAGGGACAGGGGAGAGAGAGCCGGGGAGAGAGAGCCGGCCCAGAATGACAGGTGGAGCGGAGTGGGGAAAGAGAGCCAGGGGAGAGAGAGCCAGCCCAGAATGACAGGTGGAGTGGAGTGGGGAAAGAGAGCCAGGGGAGAGAGAGCCAGGGGAGAAAGGGACAGGGGAGAGAGAGCCGGCCCAGAATGACAGGTGGAGCGGAGTGGGGAAAGAGAGCCAGGGGAGAGAGAGCCAGCCCAGAATGACAGGTGGAGCGGAGTGGGGAAAGAGAGCCAGAGGAGAGAGAGCCAGGGGAGAAAGGGACAGGGGAGAGAGAGCCGGGGAGAGAGAGCCGGCCCAGAATGACAGGTGGAGTGGAGTGAGGAGAGAGAGCCAGGGGAGATAGAGCCAGGGGAGATAGAGCTGGCCCAGAATGACAGGTGAAGCGGAGTGGGGAGAGAGAGCCAGGGGAAAGAGAGCCAGCCCAGAATGACAGGTGGAGCGGAGTGGGGAAAGAGAGCCAGGGGAGAGAGAGCTAGGGGAGAGAGAGACAGGGGAGAGAGAGCCGGCCCAGAATGACAAGTGGAGCGGAGTGGGGAGAGAGAGCCAGGGGAGAGAGAGCCAGGGGAGAATGACAGGTGGAGCAGATTGGGGAGAGAGAGCTAGGGGAGAGAGAGACAGGGGAGAGAGAGCCGGCCCAGAATGACAGGTGGAGCGGAGTGGGGAGAGAGAGCCAGGGGAGAGAGAGCCAAGGGAGAGAGAGCCGGCCCAGAATGACAGGTGGAGCAGATTGGGGAGAGAGAGCCAGGGGAGAGAAAGCCAGCCCAGAATGACAGGTGGAGCGGAGTGAGGAGAGAGAGCCAGGGGAGACAGAGCAGGCCCAGAATGACAGGTGGAGCGGAGTGGGGAGAGAGAGCCAGGGGAGAGAGAGCCAGCCCAGAATGACAGGTGGAGCGGAGTGGGGAAAGAGAGCCAGGGGAGAGAGAGCCAGGGGAGAAAGGGACAGGGGAGAGAGAGCCGGGGAGAGAGAGCCGGCCCAGAATGACAGGTGGAGCGGAGTGGGGAAAGAGAGCCAGGGGAGAGAGAGCCAGCCCAGAATGACAGGTGGAGCGGAGTGGGGAAAGAGAGCCAGGGGAGAGAGAGCCAGGGGAGAAAGGGACAGGGGAGAGAGAGCCAGGGAGAGAGAGCCGGCCCAGAATGACAGGTGGAGCGGAGTGGGGAAAGAGAGCCAGGGGAGAGAGAGCCAGCCCAGAATGACAGGTGGAGCGGAGTGGGGAAAGAGAGCCAGGGGAGAGAGAGCCAGGGGAGAAAGGGACAGGGGAGAGAGAGCCGGGGAGAGAGAGCCGGCCCAGAATGACAGGTGGAGCGGAGTGGGGAAAGAGAGCCAGGGGAGAGAGAGCCAGCCCAGAATGACAGGTGGAGCAGAGTGGGGAAAGAGAGCCAGGGGAGAGAGAGCCAGGGGAGAAAGGGACAGGGGAGAGAGAGCCGGGGAGAGAGAGCCGGCCCAGAATGACAGGTGGAGTGGAGTGAGGAGAGAGAGCCAGGGGAGATAGAGCCAGGGGAGATAGAGCTGGCCCAGAATGACAGGTGAAGCGGAGTGGGGAGAGAGAGCCAGGGGAAAGAGAGCCAGCCCAGAATGACAGGTGGAGCGGAGTGGAGAGAGTGAGCCAGGGGAGAGAGAGTTAGGGGAGAGAGAGAGCCGGCCCAGAATGACAGGTGGAGCAGAGTGGGGAGAGAGCCAGGGGAGAGAGAGCCAGGGGAGAGAGAGCCGGCCCAGAATGACAGGGGGAGCAGAGTGGGGAGAGAGAGCCAGGGGACAGAGACACAGGGGAGAGAGAGAGCCAGGGGAGTGAGAGAGAGCCAGGGGACAGAGACACAGGGGAGAGAGAGACCCAGCGGAGAGCCGGCCCAGAATGACAGGTGGAGCAGAGTGGGGAGAGAGAGCCAGGGGAGAGAGAGAGCCGGCCCAGAATGACAGGTGGAGCAGAGTGAGGAGAGAGAGTCAGGGGAGAGAGAGCTAGGGGAGAGAGAGACAGGGGAGAGAGAGCCGGCCCAGAATGACAAGTGGAGCGGAGTGGGGAGAGAGAGCCAGGGGAGAGAGAGCCAGGGGAGAATGACAGGTGGAGCAGATTGGGGAGAGAGAGCTAGGGGAGAGAGAGACAGGGGAGAGAGAGCCGGCCCAGAATGACAGGTGGAGCAGAGTGGGGAGAGAGAGCCAGGGGAGAGAGAGCCAAGGGAGAGAGAGCCGGCCCAGAATGACAGGTGGAGCAGATTGGGGAGAGAGAGCCAGGGGAGAGAAAGCCAGCCCAGAATGACAGGTGGAGCGGAGTGAGGAGAGAGAGCCAGGGGAGACAGAGCAGGCCCAGAATGACAGGTGGAGCGGAGTGGGGAGAGAGAGCCAGGGGAGAGAGAGCCAGCCCAGAATGACAGGTGGAGCAGAGTGGGGAGAGAGAGCCAGGGGAGAGAGAGCCAGCCCAGAATGACAGGTGGAGCGGAGTGGGGAGAGAGAGCCAGGGGAGACAGAGCCGGCCCAGAATGACAGGTGGAGCGGAGTGAGGAGAGAGAACCAGGTCACTGCTGTGCAGAATTGAAGGTGTATTGAATGAAGGTAGCAATATTTAAAGAGGCAACATAAGAACCTCGCACTTTTATGCAGGGCAAAATTCTCATGTCGGCATTTTGAACACGGTGACACGATTAATGAGACTGCTAGCTGCACAATATTTTATTTGTGACAACCCTGTTGGACATCAGGATTACTGGTAGGTTTTTTTTGTCGGTACATTTGTTGGTAGATTAACCCTATGAGTGCTGGTGGGGTATGCCGGTGGAGTATGCAACGCTGTACATTGAGTTGCATACACCACTGGCACTCATAACGTTAATCTTTTTCTTGTTTTCAAGCACAAGTATGTGTTGGAAGTATGTGTTGGAAACCAGTTTTCTAACATATGATGGTGGTTTTCACAGAACGTTAGGGAAGGGACTCTGCACTTCCTCTTCATGGAGCAGTGCGTTCCTTAACATGCAGTGAAACTGCCACGTGGAATAAGATAGCAAATTTGACTTATTTTATGTGATGTCCAATAGAAGCACATTTTACCCAGCTGGACATTTTTGCACGGAGGTAGTTGTTTCACAGCACAGTTAACAGAATAGCAAATTGTGCTGTCAAATCCAGCATTGCTGGCTTAAAAAAAATGGGGCTAATAGTATAGAGCCCATAGTGCATTGGCTCCATAGAATTACATAGGACTTGGAGAAGTGATATCACTGGAGAAGTCACCTCCATTTTATCACTTCTTTATCACATCTTCAAAGGGTTAAAATTGCCCTTTAAATAAGTAAGATATTAGGAAATGTTTAAATGTTCCATATGGCACATAAACCCAGTATCTAATCCAGTAATTCTAGTACATCAGCTTTACTACCTTTAAGGGAGATAAATGTTTCACATTTGCTGGAGATTAGTATTATAAAAGCTGTGATAGTAAAATAAAATATATCTGGGTACATAGAAATCTGCATCGCCATCATTGTTTGCTATATCTGTCTAGTTGAAACCATTATGAAAAGGTCCATTAACTATAATGAGATGCTGACGTGCTGAGAAGCTGGAGCAAACCAACTGGGGGAAAAAATTAATATTCCTCACATTCCCATCAATTTAAATGTGTCTTTTAACCCCTTCAATGTTGGGAAACCTTTAAAGGGATAGTAATACTTCGTTTTATCTTTATTTTATTTTGTAGGCATTAAAAAAACATGAAGAACGATATAATTCTTATCTCTCAAACCTTTATGGTTTGAGAGATATTCACAAGCAAAGTTTCCCCTTCTGCCCCTTTTACATAGTGTAAGCCATCTCTTCTCAGATGTGGAATCCAGTCCATAGACCAGACAGATAACAGCAGGGGACAATCTTCTTCCTATGAGAACAATGAAAGCCCTGCCCTCCTTGACAAGTTTTTCAGGTTTTTCCCTTATCTTAATTGAAGATTGTCCCTCTCTGCAGTCTGCCTGGGCACCTCCATTCTGATCTGGCTGAGCAGTGTTACATCAGTAAAAGGGGAGGGAGGGGGACACTTTGTCATTGAATTACATTGAACTACAACTTTGACAGAATTGAAATAACACTCTCCAAAGTGCAAATACTATGATGATTAATTAGAGCTGCTTTTATTGTGAAAAATTACTATCACTTTAACACAGTGCAAATCATCATATTGGAGACTTCTCTAGCATCCAAGGGGTTAAAAGCCCAACTGATATCAGTAGGGAAAGATACACTAGGGTGTGATAAAGAGGTGATCATGTGGAGATGACTTCTCCAGTTACACCACTTCTCCAATTCCTATGTTATTCTAGGGAGCCTATGGACTAAGACTTTTCAAACTGGAGAGATGTGTCCAAAGCATAGGCTCCATAAGATAACACAGGAATTGTAGAAGAGATATCAATTGAGACCTCATGTCCACTTTATCACCTCTTTATCAAACCTCAGAGCATTTCCCCCAGATCTTCTATACACACGTCATCCTTTTCAGTGTATTTTACACCTCATGAAATAACTTGTTTTTGGTGATTCACAATTTTTTATTTTCACATACACAATGCTATTTAGGATGGACTTGCTAATGAAGTTCTATTAAAACAAACTGAAGAAAAAAACAGGGTTTGTCCTAGATTTCTTCTTCCTTTCATTTCCCTTCATTCATGGTTCTTCATCAACCAGCCTTGTTCTCCTTCAGTCATGTTTTTCTCTTCATTTTGCATCTTTCTCTTCAAAAAGCTTAGTACTCTGACCTTTAATCCACATGATTCATTTAAACTTGTATGAAACTTCCTAGAAATAAATCTTTGAAGAAAAGCAATAGCTGGCTACCACAAAGATGAATGGGCTTTTGGATAAAATGGGGAAGAGCTGAGCTGAACTGAATGAATTATAAATAAAGTGCGACAAGTGTACAGACTGCTTTACAGTTGAAGAATTTAGACAATATAGGGATATATAAGTGCTTTGCAGATGGAAACCACCTATCAAAAGTGAGTAATGGAGACAAGCATTAAGTGTGGAATACATTGTTGGAGTTTTGGTCAGATCAGGGTTAAACATAAATTATACATGATTTGGATGCATTAAGTACGCAAGTGCAATCTATTTTGTTGAAGTTTCATTGAGGAGATGAGATCTTAAGCGAGACTTGAAGATCATGAGAGAAGTGTTCTTGTAGAGGCTTTGAGGAAAGCGTTCCAGTGATGTGGAGTAGTGATGAGCGAGCATGCTCGGCCGAAGCTCGGTTCGGCTCGAGCATCGCTCTGCTCGGCACATGGCGGTACTCGTACGAGTACCGCATGTGCTCGCCCGCCATGTTCGGGTCTCCTCCCCGCACGTTTCGCGGCTGCTGCGCAGCCAATAAACGTGCGGGGAGGCTCTGACATCAGTGTAATGCCAGCAGCCATGTTGGCTGCTGGCATTACACTGATTGGCTGGCCAGAACCCGTGATCGGGTGCTCTATAGCACCTGACCAGCGAGTTCGGCTCAGTCTTAGCCAGGGAGAGATGAGGATAGGAAGGGAAAGTCAGTGTAGGGAGAAGAAAAGTGTGTTTGAACAACATATAAAGACCCAAAAGTCCTTTTTAGGACTGTTGTGTGTGGGGGCAGCAGTTATATTTTGTTTGGGGGGGCACAGATTTAAAAAAAAAACGTCACATATTCTGTTCACTGTGCCTAGCCGCAGATTAGCAGCACATTCTGTTTAGTGTGCAAAGTTGCAGATTAGCAGCACATTCTGTTTAGTGTGCAAAGTTGCAGATTAGCAGCACATTCTTTTTAGTGTGCAAAGTTGCAGATTAGCAGCACATTCTGTTTAGTGTGCAAAGTTGCAGATTAGCAGCACATTCTGTTTAGTGTGGAAAGTGTAAAAAATAAACGTCACATATTCCGTTCACTGTGCCTAGCCGCAGATTAGCAGCACATTCTGTTTAGTGTGCAAAGTTGCAGATTAGCAGCACATTCTGTTTAGTGTGCAAAGTTGCAGATTAGCAGCACATTCTGTTTAGTGTGGAAAGTGTAAAAAATAAACGTCACATATTCCTTTCACTGTGCCTAGCCGCAGATTAGCAGCACATTCTGTTTAGTGTGCAAAGTTGCAGATTAGCAGCACATTCTGTTTAGTGTGCAAAGTTGCAGATTAGCAGCACATTCTGTTTAGTGTGCAAAGTGTAAAAAATAAAAGTCACATATTCCGTTCACTGTGCCTAGCCGCAGATAAGCAGCACATTCTGTTTAGTGTGCAAAGTTGCAGATTAGCAGCACATTCTGTTTAGTGTGGAAAGTGTAAAAAATAAATGTCACATATTCCTTTCACTGTGCCTAGCCGCAGATTAGCAGCACATTCTGTTTAGTGTGCAAAGTTGCAGATTAGCAGCACATTCTGTTTAGTGTGCAAAGTGTAAAAAATAAACGTCACATATTCCGTTCACTGTGCCTAGCCGCAGATAAGCAGCACATTCTGTTTAGTGTGCAAAGTTGCAGATTAGCAGCACATTCTGTTTAGTGTGCAAAGTGTAAAAAATAAACGTCACATATTCCTTTCACTGTGCCTAGCCGCAGATTAGCAGCACATTCTGTTTAGTGTGCAAAGTTGCAGATTAGCAGCACATTCTGTTTAGTGTGCAAAGTTGCAGATTAGCAGCACATTCTGTTTAGTGTGCAAAGTTGCAGATTAGCAGCACATATTCCGTGTAATATGAAGAAGGCGGGTAAAAAGGGATGGGGAAGTGGACGTGATCCTGTTAGTTCAGGACGCGGGTCAGGACGTGTAGAAACTCTGCCTGGTGCCAGAGCACAAGAAAGAAAGACATCCACCATACCTAGCTTCATGTCTCAGTTTACAGGGCGTCGCAGGACATCACTCTCGAGGTCAGACCACTGCGAACAGGTGGTCGGTTGGATTTCAGGTGATACTGCTTCCAGTCGGTTAAGCACCACCCTGTCTTCCACCAAGTCCACTCTCAGTAGCCAAGAGTCTGGTCAACATAATCCTCACCCTGATCATCCTTCCTCCCACCATAGAGGGTCTGGCCAAAGAAGTGATCCCACACTGGGATATAGTGAGGAGCTCGTCTCATCACCAATCCTTCATTTGAACCTCTCTCCAAGCATGCTTGCAGAGGAACATGACATCTTATGCCCTGATTCACAACCTCTAGAGGGTACCCAATCACAAGAAGATGACAGAGGGGAACGGCATTTAAGGTCAAATGAAGTGGATGATGATGATGAGACACAGTTGCCATCAAATCAACCACTATTACTGTCTCAAGACCTTGATGAGGAGGATGATACACAGTTGTCAATGACTGAGTATGTGGTGGGATCAAGAAATGAGGAGGATGATCAGAGTGAGGAAGTGGAGGAGGACTTGGTGGAAGATGAGGTGACTGACCCCACCTGGGAAGGTGGAGAGCCGAGCGATGACAGCAGTCCTGAGGGTGAGCCATCTGCAGCACCGCAACAGGCTGGAAGAGGCAGTGGTGTGGCTAAAGAAAGAAGGCGGACCGCACCAAACCGGCCCGCAAATGTTCCACGGAGCACCCCCTTGCGTAAATCTCCCTTGCCAAGGGCTAGGTGTTCCGCGGTATGGCGTTTTTTTAAGGAAAGTGCGGACGACAAAAGAATTGTAGTTTGCAACCTGTGCCACACCAGAATGAGCCGAGGCATGAACACTAGCAACCTCACCACCACCAGCATGATCCGACACATGGCATCCAAGCACCGTAATAAGTGGGAGGAACGCCCGGATCGCCAATCTGTGTCTGCAGGCCACACCACTGCCTCCTCTTCCCCTGTTTTCAGTGCCGGCCAATCGCCTGTCGAAGGCGCAGGCCCGCATACCTCCCGCCCTGCACCTGTACCATCTGAAGCACCATCAGCGACCACATCCACTTCCCTGTCCCAGCGCAGCGTCCAAATGTCGTTACCCCAGGCATTTGAGCGCAAGCGAAAATACCCAGCCACCCACCCACAGGCCATAGCACTAACCTCACACCTTTCCAAATTACTGGCCATCGAAATGCTGTAATTTAGGCTTGAGGAGACTGAGTGCTTCCGCAGCCTGATGGCAGCAGCTGTCCCTCGGTACGCAGTCCCCAGCCGCCACTACTTTTCCCGGTGTGCCGTCCCCGCCTTACACCACCATGTGTCCCGTAACATCACCCGTGCCCTGACCAACGCAGTTACTGGGAAGGTCCACTTAACGACTGACACATGGACAAGTGCTTGTGGCCAGGGACGCTACATTTCCCTGACGGCACACTGGGTGAATGTCGTGGAGGCTGGGAGCGACTCGGACCCTGGGATGGCACAGGTGCTACCCACGCCGAGGATTGCGGGCCCTACCTCCATCAGGGTTTCCGCCAGCACCTACGTTATTGGCTCCTCCTCCTCCGTTTCCACCTCCGAATTCTCTGCGCGCAGTGCCACTCACCCATCAGCCGGTAACTGGAAGCAGTGTAGCACTGCAGTGGGGAAGCGTCAACAGGCCGTGCTGAAGCTGATCTGCCTTGGGGACAAACAGCACACGGCCTCAGAGCTGTTGCAGGGGATTAGTCACCAGACCGAGCAGTGGCTCTCGCCACTCAACCTGCAACCAGGCATGGTTGTGTGTGATAATGGGCGTAACTTGGTGGCGGCTTTGGAGCTCGGCAAGCTCACACACGTACCATGCCTAGCGCATGTATTTAATTTAGTGGTTCAGCGATTTCTAAAAACCTACCCCAATTTGCATGATCTCTTGACCAAGGTGCGCCGCGTGTGTGCACATTTCCGTAAGTCATCAACAGCTTCAGCTGGCCTGTTGAAGCTGCAGCAGCGCTTACAATTGCCAGCTCACCGGCTGCTGTGTGACGTGAGCACGCGCTGGAACTCCACCTTCCACATGTTGGCCCGGCTTTGTGAGCAGCAGAGGGCAGTAGTGGAGTACCAGCTGTTACACGGTCGTCGCCTCTCCGTTCAACTTCGTCTAATCAGAAGTGAGGAGTGGGAATGGATGTCAGACCTCTGTGAGGTTTTACGCAATTTTGAGGAATCGACACAGATGGTGAGCGGCGATAACGCTATTATCAGTGTAACCATCCCACTTCTGTGTCTACTGAAACGCTTGCTGCTCACAATTAAAACCGACGCTTTGCATGTGGAAGAGGTGGAAATGCGGGAGGAAGAGCTTACACAAGGTGATAGCCAGAGCACCCTCACTTCGTCTTCTCAGCGACAATTGGAGGAGGCGGAGGAGGAGGAGGAGGAAGACACGGTTGCTTCCGCTACAGAGGGTAGCCATGGAACTTTAGTTCCATCTCTTCAGCGTGGGTGGGCAGAAGAGGAGGAAGAGGATGAGGAGATTGAGAGTCATCCTCCTGGTGAGGACAGCGAAATCTTGCCTGTTGGTACTCTGGCACACATGGCTGACTTTATGTTAGGCTGCCTTTCCCGTGACCCACGCGTTATACGCATTTTAGACAACACGGATTACTGGGTGTTCACCCTTCTGGACCCCCGCTACAAAGAGAATTTCTCATCTCTCATTCCTCCGGTGGAGAGGACAAGCAAAATGGTGCAATACCAGAAGGTTCTTGTTGAAAAATTGCTCCAAAATTTTCCATCTGACAACGCTGGCGGCAGAGTACGTGCTACCTTGGCCAACCGAGAAGGGGAGAAAAGGGGAGCACACAGCAGTTCCGACAAAGGCAGGGCAACACTCTCCAAGGCGTGGGACACCTTCATGACACCCCGCCAGCACCCTCACCCTGATGCGCAGCCTAGTGTCACAAGGAGGGAAAAGTTTTGGAAGATGGTGAAGGAGTACGTAACAGACCGTGTCAGCGTCCTCAATGATCCCTCTGTGCCTTACAACTACTGGGTGTCCAAGCTGGACACGTGGTATGAACTGGCACTCTACGCCTTGGAGGTGCTGGCCTGCCCTGCCGCCAGCGTTCTGTCTGAGCGGGTATTTAGTGCTGCTGGTGGCATCATAACAGATAAGCGTATCCGCCTTTCCACCGAAAATGCTGATAGGTTGACACTTATAAAAATGAACAAGGCCTGGATTTCCCCTGACTTCTCCACTCCACTGGAGGAAAGCCCCGGGGGAACATAAAGTCACTTTAGATATGTTATTTACAATGATGGGAATACTCTGTATTCCCATTCACCCCTTCCACCCAAAAAACGGGTATATGGTTGACTCTCTTCCATATACCCTGTGATATAATTTTTATATAGGGCCAGCTCACCAGCGGGCCCTGTGATATAATTTTTATATAGGGCCAGCTCACCAGCGGGCCCTGTTTGACAACTTTTTGTATAGGTCAGCTCACCAGCGGGCCTTCTTATATAATGTTTTATTGGGTCAGCTCTCTAGCGGGCCCTCTCATATAATGTTTTATAGCGTCAGCTCACTAGCGGGCCTTCGCATATAATGTTTAGGATGGTCAGCTCCGCAGCAGACCCTCACCCATAATGTTTTAGATGGTCGGCTCAGCGCACGTTTCCCTCTTAATCATGGCCCCAGTTCAGAAAAATCTATGAAATTTTTTGCAGAATTTGCCTCTGCGCACGTTTCCCTCTTAATCATGGCCCCAGTTCAGAAAAATCGAGGAAATTTTGTGCAGAATTTGCCTTTGCGCACGTTTCCCTCTTAATCATGGCCCCAGTTCAGAAAAATCGAGGAAATTTTGTGCAGAATTTGCCTCTGCGCACGTTTCCCTCTTAATCATGGCCCCAGTTCAGAAAAATCTATGAAATTTTTTGCAGAATTTGCCTCTGCGCACGTTTCCCTCTTAATCATGGCCCCAGTTCAGAAAAATCGATGAAATTTTTGCAGAATTTGCAGATGATATACAAGTAAATATACAGCAAATACTGTTTGGTAACAATTTTTCGCCTAAAGTCGTTTTTATCTTCCTTTTTGTGTGTTTTACGGTCAGTCTGTAAAAATGGCGTACTACGGGCGAAACATCGTTCCCAGCAGCGACGTTGGAGTCCATGATGCATCCAGACATCCTCCCTATGCTGTCCCTGAACCATTTCTGTGGTGTTTCCATCATTTTCTGCCCTTTTCCTATGGACCAGGCACCCTCCCCTCATCAGAGCAGGGGGTGCCTGGTGTAATGCTCAAGTCCTCCCATTGACTTCAATGGGGCTCGGGTGCTCGGCCGAGCACTCGAGCCTCCGGGGGTGCTCGGCCAGAGCACCCGAACACCCGAGCATTGGGGTGCTCGATCATCACTAATGTGGAGCAATGATGGGAAAGGGTTTGATAAGATCGAGAGCTGTCCTTGGCTAATCATAGGGGTAGAGATTAGTTCTAGCAGAAGATCAGTGCAGAAATGTAGGAGGGATAAAGAGGAGGAGGTCAGTGACTATGAGAATCAGGATTTTGTATGGTATACAGAGTTTTATGAGCAACCATTGGAGTAATTGGAGCAAGAGAGTGGCAGAAACAAACCTAGGTGAGAATTAGGCAACTTGTGCTGCAGTGTTCTGTATGGAGTTAATTATATGGAGATGAGAGGCAGGAAGGCCAATGAAGAAGGTTACAGTAGTCCATGAAGGATAAAGAGTTTAAGTTATTGGGGGGAACAGAGGAGGGGACAGATGTTTTGGTACGTTATATAGTAAAATGTTGATATATTTAGCAATCCCCTGAATATGAGGAGAAAATTAGATAGCAGTCAATTATCACACCCAGACAATGTGCTTCAGAGGCTGATCTATGACAGTGTCCTGTGGTCCTGCTAGCATCTGTCAAGTTTGCCTCCATGGACATGCCATGCAGGAATGTTTGCAGACACTGGGCTAGATTCTATTGCAAATGATAAATGTTAACACCCATTTTATCATATATTTTCCTATTGAAGCCTGGAGATAAAAGCAGTGATAAAATTTGCACCTGCAATAGAATCCAGCCCTTTATTTCTTGAACCAAGGAGCAAGGGCTGTATTTATAGGAACTATTAGGATGACCTGGAAATAGTAAAGCAATTGGGTGCTACTATTATGTATGTATTTATGTATCTTTAGTTATATAGCGTCATACATGTACACAGCGCTTAACAGAAGTTGAAATACTACAATACAAAAATACAGAATTGGGTTAAGAGCATTAAACTAAAGTGCGATCATTGTATTATTTGTGGGGGAAAGTGCAGAAAGGGAATCATACACTGGGCAAGGGACCCTGCCCCAATGAGCTTACAATCTAATTATTAGGAGATGTTAGTTCTCATTTTACTTTTACAGGTCAGTATGTACAAAGGCAAATGTGGAACAAATCTCAGACAACCCAACTATCCATAGGGGACACTAAGGGGTAGATTTAAAGGCAGCCGTTAGCAAAAAAAATCACTAACGAGTGCGTTAAGTGACATGTTGCAATTCAAAGATCCGTCTAAAGACCAGCTAACGGCAGTTGTAGAATCCTTACGGCCGATACACTTACGTGCATTCAGACGCATGGAAAAACATACCCCAGAGCTATTCAAAGGCTTGCGGTACTGCTAACGGCTGAAAAAAAGACACACCTAACGGCTAAAAGTTAAGACCCACTTTTTTTAGCCGTTAGACACTTAACGGCCAAAACAAAACACCCGTTACATAGGAAAAGACACAAAAGGCTTACCGCACAACCATGTAAATGGGAAAATTAACCCGTGCAATGCCAAAACAACACAAAAACATGTACACACAACACAAATCACTACACACACAACAACAACCAACACCACAGGGACAACGACACACTAAAAAACAACAACACAACATGGCACGGAACAATGGGGGTCATCACACAAAGCGGACACCTGCAAATACAAGCTCACCTGGGCAACATCAACACGCCACCTGCACCCCACAACTGCACGTCCGCAAATGGCACACACAGAACAAGCACAACACACCACATCTTATAACACACACACACCTGCAAACACTTACCTGGACAAAAACAACTCACCATTGGTCAGCACTCAACTCATCACCACACCTACACAACGCCCTAGCAAGTAGTTAAAGGGACAACTCAACACACTCACTTGTGGCTTGTTTTCCACTCAGGGAGGGAGAGAGAGAGAGAGAGAGAGAGAGAGAGAGAGAGAGAGAGAGAGAGAGAGAGATAGATAGATAGAGACAGATAGAGACAGATAGAGAGAGCAAACAGTATGTTGGGTTACATATTGTTGCGAAGGCTGCGGAGAAGGCGTGCAAGGGAGAGAGCTGGGGAACATCAGCAACCTCCAAGCATGCCTGATCAACAGCCACCACCTGTTGCAAGTGAGGAGGCTCTGGCTCAGCAGCCACACAGGAGCCCATCCCCACCTGGAGGGCACAGGATGTATAGACGACCACCAAGGCCCAGGGTATACCGCCCAAGGGTCACCCTCTTTGGAATGACCGATGATGAGGTAATTGATCGCTACAGGTTGAGGCCTGACAGCATCATTGCCTTGTATGAGGTCAACAAGGAGCAGGTGGATCCCATCTACATCCACAACCATGCCCTAACTGGCCTGCAGAAACTACTCTGTGCCATGCACTTCATGGCAAGCGGGGCCTTCCAGTCCACAGAGGGTTATGCATCTGGCATGTCACAGGCCACATTCTCCAGGGTGCTGGCCCAGGTCCTGCCAGCCCTCAAAAGCAAGGCCAGTACCTATATACATTTCCCCACCACCGACATGGACTGGATACAAGTCAAGCAGGCCTTTTACGCCAGGGGAGGCATGCCCAGGGTCATGGGTGCTATAGATTGCACCCATGTCCGAATTAAGGCCCCAGCACGTGACGCACAGATATTCATCAACAGGAAGAACTTTCACTCCATCAACGTGCAGATGGTGTGTGACAGCCATATGAGGATAATGAATGTCTGTGCAAAGTATCCTGGCAGCTCACATGATTCATACATTCTCCAAAACTCCTCAGTCCACAGAGATTTCGAGAATGGAACTTTTACAGGGAGATGGCTTTTGGGTGAGTTCACAATACAAAATCACATCACATACACAGGCGTACACACAACGCTGCTTAGCATGCTCCTGACCCACAGCTACTACGTCTACCACACAAAACATCATTCACACAACGTGTGCTCCCTGTCTCACCATGTCACTCACATTACACAGGTGATGCTGGCTATGGATGCAAGTCCTGGCTACTGACCCCTCTGGCCAATCCTCGAACACATGCCCAGGAAAGCTACAACCAGGCTCATGGCAGAACGAGGAATGCCATTGAGCGGGCCTTTGGCCTCCTCAAGTCAAGATTCCGATGTCTGGACCACTCGGGGGGAGCACTGCAGTATGCACCTGGAAAGGTGTGCGACATCATTGTGGCGTGCACAATACTGCACAACATCGCAGTGGACACCAGGCTGCTGGAGCACATCCAGGCCCCCCCCATACAGGAAGTGCCCATGGACATCGGACACGTTGAGGAGACCCTGAGAGGGACACAGATCAGAGACAGGCTCATCACGGAACACTTTACATGTGAGTATAACACAGGCATGCAAACAATCCATGCAAGTCCCCCATCAGTCCTGTGACACTAACCACACTGCACATTTTGTTCTGTCTCACCCCACAGGAACAGTGACACAGCACTGCACTGGCAGCGGACGTGGCAAATTGTGTGTGTGGACTCAAAAACCATCCTCCATTCCACTCTCCACGTTGACATACAGACCCCAAGGATATCACGCACACCCTCAGGAGAAACAAGGTACAACACATAACCCATGTTCATCGCCTTACAGGGCTTGATTGACAGCAGCTAACTTGATTTGCCATGAGCATAGCCAGAGCAACCATGCTAGCCTTGTAGCGAAAGAGTGTTATCCAATGCTATGCATTGGATAATACTCCGTCACATCAGGGGTTAAAGGGCCATTGGACTCAATATGGGACCTGTACTGTGCTACAGCTGAGAAGAGCAGCACAGGGGTGGATGTACAGTGGTATGGGCACACAATGTAGAGGTCATGAGACGTAGATCAGATTACCAGGGACACCATGCTGACCTGTGAGTGTGCAGACATATGTGCCCCCGACATGAATACACACATCAACAAATGTTTCCTAACAGTTCCATGGAACAAATGACATTGGGCCGCCATTGTCACATTAACAGTGGCACCCCAAATTCATTACTTCCATGGAGCTCTCAGAACACTTGTTGATGTGTGTATCCATGTCAGGGGCACATATCCATAGGGCTGGGGCACATGTCCTTAGTTCTCCACATAATTGGTTACAGATGAGTACACAACACATTGTCAAGCAATGGTTTGTGTACTCACCTGTAACTGTGAAAATTGAGGGGATCAAAAAGACTAAATTGTTGTTGCTTGATGATCAGTTCAGGTCAACTGCTCCAAATCCTGACCTCTTCTTCCACAGGCATCCGTAACATGATCCATCCTTGAACTGAAGTTCTTCTATGTGACTGGATTGATGTCTTGACATCACCTTCATGGAGATCACCCCTTGCTGTTTATGTTGATGTTGTTGGTGATGCAAAGTTTGACCTGAGGTTCACACAAACCTCTACTGGATCATTTTCATATAGACACAGAAAACACTAATTCCTGAGTTTTATAACCTGTACAGTTAGGATGCTCAGCTACAGAGTTGTCAAACCTTGTGGACAACACATGAGCTGGGCAGCAGTGTTACAAAAGTACTATTTTTTTGTTTCAAAGTACATTTAGTGTTCTCATACAGGTGTTCAATGCATATAGGCAATACACAGAAAACACATGTACATCCTAATGTACTTTGAGACACAATAAAGATGAACCATCACCATTCTATCTGTGTCTGTAGGAGGATATATTTGAGAACACAGTTGTCAATGCGTTACCACACCCAGGGTAGAGTATCCCCATACATGGAAAGGCATCACCCATATCACAGGACTCCACCACTTGTTTGCAAGTGAGTGGACTCAGTGATGTATTCACGCTAACAGATGGTGGCAGTGATACACTAATGTGTTGTGGGAGTGATAAAGAGGTGATAAAGGGGACATACTTCCACAGTGAATTCCTGTCCACAGTTCATGTGTTGCTCAGTATAATCAATGTTCAGTGATATTGCTCCACTGGGACATATCACAGTACATGACCAAGTGGACAAGTGTTTTCACTGGGGAAGTCTGTTACACCCTTAGAAAAAACAACAAGTCAACTTACTGGAGGCCCCAATGCTCACCCCAGGATATCAATGTGTGTGCTACACATTGAAATCCTGGGTTGAAAACATTGGCTTCCCCAGTCAGTCTGTTGCACAATGAGTGTGTGAATCCAAGACAATATGGATACATGTCCCATTTATCTGTCCTGCTTGTTATCTCACCGCTAAGCCGTTTGTTTGGTTATCCCCTTAACCCTCTGAGTGCCAGAGTGGTACACAACGCATTTCTTTGCAATGCGTTGCCTACCACTCTGGCTATCAAAGTGTTAAACACAACATATGATGTAGATGAATGTTCAATGTTGTACCAAATGTTGGGCTAAGGGGAATGTTTTGTTATGCAAAATCAACACACAACATTGCCATATAACACAGTTGTGTAATATGGTAACAGGGATGTTTTTACAGTTGATTTTGTACAACGATGTGTGTGTGAACCCATGTTGTAACATCCCACAAACATCTTACCTAGGCAGGAGTTGTATTCACTGAATTGTTTGGCAATGCATTGGAGACAACTCTGCCACCCAAATCTATGACCAAATTCAAAGCAGATCAGACAGGATTCAAAAGCACAATGTTCCTTTATTCAGGGGAAATTTAACATGTTGGGCATTTTATTTTTTTTTCTTGGGGGGGGGGGCTTAGACTGTGTGGCAGAAGTGGATAACCTGGATGATCTCCTGGTCACCCTTTGCCCCCTAGGTGTGGCTTCGGGCGTCACATTAGAGGGGGTGGTGGGGGCAGTGGATCCCTCTGTGGAGTGCAGGTTTTCCCTCTCCAAACGTAAGTCCTCCCTGCGGTTCAGCTCTCTCAACTCCACCAGTAGCTGTGCAAGCAGGTCCATCACCCCCGTGTGTAGCTGATGGAGTTGAGTGTTGATCCTCATGACCTCCGACTCCAGGGCATGGATCCTTGCCGCTATCCTGTTAGTGTTTATACGGGATTCCCTACGGCTCCTGGTGATGTTGTCATTGGTGCGGAGGCTTGACCTGAGTAGTCTCCTTTGCAGAGCCATACACTCAGCTTCCATCCCCGTGGGCCGTTCACTGCTGGTGATGCTTGTGCCTGGTGAATCAGCTGCTGCTGTGTCCTCCTCTGCTGGTGCTGTGTCCTCCTCTGCTGGTGCTGTGTCCTCCTCTGCTGCTGCTGTGTCCTCCTCTGCTGCTGGTGTGTCCTCCTCTGCTGGTGCTGTGTCCTCCTCTGCTGCTGCTGTGTCCTCCTCTGCTGCTGCTGGTTGTGCTGCAGATGGGTATGTGCCCACCACATCAATTGACCCACTGCTGCCCACCGATGTCTGTGCTGGTGGAGGTGGTGGGGTAAACACGTCCCTTCGCATAGGCTGTTGGGGCTCCCCAAGCAGGCCCAGGTGTTGGTAGTCGAGTGGCCAAGGGTCAAACCTTGGCCACTGGTATGTGCTTGGCCCCCACCTAGGATCATACCTGGGGCCATGCTGGGGAGCCATCCAGGAGGGTAGGTCAATCTGTGGGTATGGCCCGTATTGGGTGGTGGCCACATCACCGGGCAGCCATTGCCTCCCTGGTGGTGGTGGTGCTGCTGCTGCTGCTGGGGGATAATAGCTCCTGGAGGTGGTGGGGGGCATCCAGTCACTGTAATAAGTCGGTGCAGGAAGAGTTGGTGCAGGCAGAGTTGGTGCAGGCAGAGCTGATGCAGGCAGAGTTGATGCAGGCAGAGTTGATGCAGGCAGAGTTGGTGCAGGCAGGGTTGATGCAGGCAGAGTCGGTGCAGGCAGAGTCGGTGCAGGCAGGGTTGGTGCATCCAGCTGGCCAAGAGGTGTGGATGTCGTTGGGTACGGTGCCCACTGGCTGGTCCCCTCCTCCAAATACTCCTCACTGGGTGGTGAGGTGGCCTCCTCCATGGGCTCCTGATGTGCTGGAGACACATAACCTGTGTGGAGGATTGAGATTGTGTGATCAGTAAACTTAGCCATGATGGTGTCAAATTGATATTAATACTTGAAATGTGTAAAGGAACATATATGTTGTATGGTGTATCCCCCTGTGTGAAACAACGGTACTCCTACTGGTGATGGGTGTTGTATTCTACATGTATTGCAGCTCAGAGTTGAATTCCTTTGGTGCCACATCCCAGTGGCCTGAAATTGTACATTTGCGCTGTTGCCACATCATCCTTTGTGGATATCTGCTCCCTGGACCAAAGCTAGCCAGAGGATGGTCTGGCAACATTGGCATAGTACATTTTCAGGCCACACTGATATTGTCCATGGAATATTCAACTTTGAGCTGTTATACTCTTGTGATGAAACACCTTTCAGTAGTGGGAATACCCTTGCATTACCCGGTGGATCAATCCTATGACATGTATTTTTCCTTTCACATTTTAGGTATTACTATCTCTTTAACGGGATAGCAATGGTTAATTTCACCTTGATGTAACA
This sequence comes from Rhinophrynus dorsalis, assembly GCA_037306005.1. NCBI lineage: Eukaryota > Metazoa > Chordata > Amphibia > Anura > Rhinophrynidae > Rhinophrynus > Rhinophrynus dorsalis. The sequence continues at coordinate 484,441,762 of CM074720.1, read as the reverse complement.
TTGCAGGCATCATAGAGAGATGTTTAGAAAGATGTTGCTGTATGTGACAGCTGGAGATGTCAGTCATTTGACCACACGGAGGCTCTTCAGCAGACTCCACATTGACCCATTTGGAGATAACTACATCTTTGCCATTGTCTACTAAGTGTTCCTGGTTTGTAAGCACGCTCTGTGGACCATGTCAATGATGGATCCATCTCCAATTGGTTCAATTTTGGGTCTGCTGAAGAGCCTCCGTGTGGTCATATGACTGACATCTCCAGCTGTCACATACAGTAACATCTTTCTAAACATCTCTTTATGATGCCTGCAAGGTTACATCAAGTGAAATTAACCATTGCCATGCCAAGGTACACAGTGAGGAATATGGTCTGATATGTGTGTATATGTACCTTTCATACGGGTACAAACATATCCTTGATAGATATGAACCCAGAGATCTGTTCAGAACATGTGATTGTCTAACTGCCTATATATGTACAGCCATCACAAATGAACTTTCATAGATACAAGTGATACCCATCCAAGTAGGTGTAATATACTGGGTATATGTACTCTGATGATGATATCAATATGAGTTATTTTGTTGAGGGTGCACATATATGGGCAGTTGGACAATCACACGTACTGAACCGAACTCTGGGTTTACATCTTGTTGGGACCTATTTGTACCCATTTGAAAGGGACATATCCACATACAAATCTGGTTGTTTTTCTTTCTGTACATATCTTTTTTGAATAGATCTGCAGTGTGATTCAAATAGTATTCATCCCTATGTTATCAGTTCATCCCGTACAGTGCTGGATTTTGTCAGATTAGACATGTCCCTCTCTGGTTGTCATGATGGTATCCTATGCATTGCATTGTGATGCATGGGATACCACCGTGGCAATCAGGGATTGATGTACATTACAGGATTCTGTCCATGAGGTCTGTTCAAGTTGAATCCTGAGGGGCAACAATCAAGCCAGTATTGAAGGATATCATTGATTGAGGCCTTTTTTTTCCTGGATCAGCCCATCCATCCTTCTGTGTGAGGCAGCCAGACCCGATCATAGATATCCATAATCCCTGGCCTGTTATTGACCAAACCTCAATGGTTCATATTTGGTTCCCATATGTATCCTGCAAATAGTGTCTGGTGTACCATTCATCCATGGCATCAGCACTCCTGAGGATCTATATGTGAATCAAATGTGAGCTATGTAAATTGAAGTTAGCGTAAATGATTGCATACACAACACCAAGGCCAACTTTTTCACCTTTAGTTATGTGTGATTGTTTTTCGCCTGTGTGTTGCACATACAAGCATTTATTCTCAGTGGCACTGTAATTTGTGACCTGATCCATCCTGTTGGTGATTCAGTAAGCGGTTAAGTGGACCTGATGAACTGATTATGATGCTGACTTCTCCGCTGACCTCATTTCCCCATCTGCAATGTTTTCTATGGAGTCCACACAATGGGGCCTGTGCAGCTTGAATCCTGTTATTGGATGTTCTCCATAGACTAACATTGTAATTGGTAAAGTGAGGGTATGTAAGTGTCAAATTCTCTACATCAGCTCTTTTTCACCGCTTAGTGAATGTCCCCTATGTGTCATGTAATTGTTAACCTATCGACATGTGTTTGTTGTCTGGTTAACCCTTTGAGTACCAGAGGGGTTGCCAAAGCATTGTTGATCGATGCATTGATGATCCCTCTAGCACTCAAGGGGTTATGTGCTGGATTCCCTGTGTGAACATGGGTAACACTGTGTGACAACAATTGTGATGTTTGACATACAACACTTTACTGAGCATGGTTTGTGTGTATTGTGTGTGATGAGCACAGCAACATGAGGGTTAACCAGGGAGTTGGACAGGTTTTGGCCTTGTTGAACATTGACATTTGTCCTTGTCTTGATTCCTGTTTAAACCCTCAGGGTGCTGTGTTGGTGCAATTGTGTGGTTGAATGAAGGGCAGATGTTGGGATGTGAGTGCTTGTTTGTGATGGGTGTGTGGTTTGGGGTGGTGTGTGGTTTTGGGGTGATGCACTTACCGGTGGTGTGGAGGCTCCTCTCCTCCCCAGTGTCTGATCCTCCAGGGACCCCCTCAATGAGGGTAGACGACAGTGTCTGCCGCAGCCTCTCCTCCCATGCGCTGAAGGTGATGGGGACAGGTGGCCCACCTCCGGTGGCTCGGGCGTGCAGGGCGGCATCCCCCATCTTCCTCTTCACCTGCCTTTTGCAGTCGCCCCATCTCTTCTTTATTGAGTCAACATCCCGTCTGCAGGTGGCCACCGCATTAACTCTGCTGCAGATTTGACTCCAGGCAGCTCTCCTCCTCGCAGACAGGCCAGGGAGTCTGTCCCCCGGGAAGAGGACACACTCCCTCTCCAGCACAGCCTCCACGAGGGCCGTGTTTTCTTCCTCGATATATATCGGGGATCCCTGACCCTGTCCCCCTCAGCTCCGGCATGCGAGGAGTCAGACCCGGAGTGTCCTGCCTGCTCTGCCCCTGCCTGTGTGTGGTGGTCCCCAGGCACTACCCCTCGTCCCACTGCAGGATCTGTCCCTCTTCTTCTTAGTGTGCCTGTTCTTGTGGGCCTGGTCCCCCTCCGCCCTGTGTATCTCCCTCTCCCACCCCTGCTCTGCTGAGGGATCCCCTCCTGACCTTCCTCCTCCTCCTCCACTAGTCTCCCCATCCCTCTCTCCTGTCCTCCTCTCCTAGACATCATTCACCCACTCACACCCAGGCACTCTCACACGCCCTCACAGACACACTCGATCCCACTCACTCTCTGTCACACACTTTCACTCACGGATTCACACTGTGAAAGTAAAGTTTAAAATGTGTAAGGTGTGATGAAAAAAAAAAGACTATGTGTATGTATGTGTATGTGTTTGTGTTTGTATGGATGTATGTGCTATGTGCAAAAGTGTGCTATGTGTCTATTTAAATGTACTTCTCTCCAAGATCCCTCTACCTTACTGCTGTGTATGCTTCTCTCTCTATCTCTCTCTCTCTCTCTAAACTCTATCCTCCACTCCTGGGTCCTGTGCTCTAGCTTGCTGAAACTCGAAACACAGACAGGGTGTAACTGTTATTTTGAGGTATATATAGGTGTATTTGAACATTTTTGATACTTTGGGGCCTTAGGATTGGCTGTAGGTTTGAATTTTGTTTGTGCATCTATCAGGGTTGCTAGACAACGGCAGCCGTAATGTAACATTTTGAGTTAAGATGTGTTTTAACGGGTGTTTGGGACGCACGGTGATGCAAAATCAGGTGCGACGCTGGTTTTTGTTTAACGTGTTTTTGTAGTGCCTATGCCCGATAGCTATTCTTGAACGCTTAGCTTTGAATCTGCCGTAAACCATGTGTTCTTTGCGGCCGATGTGCCTTTTTTACTTAGCGGATGGTTTAACGGCTGCCTTTAAATCTACCCCTAAATCTGGTTATAATACAGAATAAAAAAAGAACAGTCTTATTGCTAAATAAAACTGTATAGAACAATCTCTAACTTCAGTTACACTAAAGGAACTAATCTTTTCGGTTCAAACTATCAGGAGACCACTGTATTGGAATAATGGAAAATTCTGGATATGCAAAGTACAAAATATTCATTAGTTGTTGTAACGTGACGCCTTGTATCATAAGCTGGATACCTCTTTTGTAGTTCCTTTCTCAGAATAACACTCCAATAGTACACTGACCCTCCTGTTCCCAAACATCAGCCGAGACTTGATGAAGGGAAGAACTCTCTTTTATTGAATCAAACACACAGGTTATATACACTACAGAGACTCTTAACTAGATCAGCATGCAAACGAATGCTTGGGACAGTGTTTCTATGCTTGACCAATCATCCACCAGCATCCTTATCAGGATAAGAATGCAGATTAGGAATTGAAATCCTACATTCTTAACTGGCTCATCAATAACTGCCCCTGATTGGTCAAGGAAGCACAGCAGGAATCAATTAACATTCCTTAGCACAGGCCTGGAGTAGAGTGGAATCAAAGCCCAACCCCCCACTATCTCTGCATTCCAGCAATGTACTGGAATCAACTATAGTTACCACAGTTCTGTCACATATCTCCCCCTTGTATCCATGTCCGGCATACCCGATTAGACCCAGTCGGGTGTAATTTAGGGATGTCCGGGGTTTTCTGCCTGTGGTTCCATGTCCACAACAGTACTTGTCCCAAAAGTCTTGTCCCCAGCCAGCCCCTACAGTCCTGGGGTCTGGAAAGAAAAAACGAGCCCCTTGTCCGGGGCCAGGAGTAAAACTGGGGTCCTTGGTCCTGGGCCAGGGAAACGTGTACCTCTTGGTCCTGGCTATCACCAAGTTGGGAGGCCTATCCTGGGCCAGGCTCCACGCAGAGCTGGGGTCAGACCCTCCTGGGTCTGGGTCCAGTGACTCAGGGTCCATAGCCAGTCTACAAGGTGGACCTCCTTTTGGCAACAGTGTCTCTGGGTTCCCCATGGCCTGGGGGTCACCTTGGTGGACGCTGGGGACATCTCCCCCTTTTGGTTGGGCAAGTACCCCACGGGAACAGTAGAGGATGCTGCTCTCACTCTCCTGGGCTGAGGCAACATCCAAAGGGCTACTGGAAACACTGGGGACTCTTTTGCTCAGGGTTGGGGCATCCAGAGGACCGGTGAGGAGCGCACTCCCACTCACCAATCCAGGACAAACAGACTGTGGGCTGCTGGCAAAACTGGGGCAACTCCCAACTTCCTTAGGGAGCACGGTGGTCCCCCTCCCTCGGGCTGGATCAACAGTTGGCCTGGTGGGGAATGACTTCCCACCCACCAGGCTGGGGTCAAAAGATCCAGGGGCAACAAGGGTATCCCTGGTGAGGACCGTGGTCCCACTCACCAAGGCTGGGGTATCAGGACAAGGGGCAACAGGCTTGGGACTGCTGATGAGGACTGTTGTCCCACTCATCACAGCCAAGGTTTTACAGGGCCTGGTGGGCTCGCTCCCAACCACCAGGTCAGGGGTCACATAGGGGCTGGTGGGCTCGCTCCCACCCACCAGTTCACAGTCTACAGGGACAGCACAAGGGGCAGCAGCACTGCATTGTGGCAGTCTGCTGGGGTCCTCTTCTTCCAGGCAACAAACTCCAAGGCCATTCTCTGCCTTGAGGAAGACCGCAGTCCCATTCCTCAGGGCCATAACATCTGCGCCCCTGGAGAGCACACATTTCTCTTTCTCCAGGGCAGTATCCAATAACAAAGGGGAAGGACAGGGGCTGCTGGTGGGGACTTGTGTCTCATCCACAGCAACAGGGGTTTCCCAGGCCCTGGGGAGCTCGCTCCTACTCACCAGGCCAGGGTTCACAGGGGGGCTGGTGGGGAACGCATTCCCACCCACCAGTTCACAGTCCATAGGGTCAACAAGAGGGCCAGCAGCACTGTTCTCCTTCAGTCTGCTAGGGTCCTCTTCTTTCAGGCCACAAACTCCAAGGCCATTCTCTGCCTTGAGGAAGACCGCAGTCCCATTCCTCAGGGCCATAACATCTGCACCCCTGGAGAGCACACATTGCTCCTTCTCCAGGGCAGTGTCCATTAACAAAGGGGTAGGACAGGGGCTGCTGGTGGGGACCTGTGTCTCATCCACAGCAACAAGGGTTTCCCAGGCCCTGGGGAGCTCGCTCCTACTCACCAGGCCAGGGTTCACAAGGGGGGGGGCTGGTGGGGAACGCATTCCCACCCACCAGTTCACAGTCCATAGGGTCAACAAGAGGGCCAGCAGCACTGTTCTCCTTCAGTCTGCTGGGGTCCTCTTCTTTCAGGCCACAAACTCCAAGGCCATTCTCTGCCTTGAGGAAGACCGCAGTCCCATTCCTCAGGGCCATAACATCTGCGCCCCTGGAGAGCACACATTTCTCTTTCTCCAGGGCAGTATCCAATAATAAAGGGGAAGGACAGGGGCTGCTGGTGGGAACCTGCATCTCATCCACAGCAACAGGGGTTTCCCAGGCCCTGTGGAGCTCACTCGTACTCACCAGGCCAGGGTTCACAGGGGGGCTGGTGGGGAACGCATTCCCACCCACCAGTTCACAGTCCATAGGGTCAACAAGAGGGCCAGCAGCACTGTTCTCCTTCAGTCTGCTGGGGTCCTCTTCTTTCAGGCCACAAACCGCAGGGCCATTCTCTGCCCTGAGGAAGACCGCAGTCCCATTCCTCAGGGTCGTATCAACCGTGCCCCTGGAGAGCACACATTGCTCCTTCTCCAGGGCAGTGTCCATTAACAAAGGGAGCATCTTCTTGGGTCTGCTGGTGAGCTCTCTCTCACTCACAACAGTAGGAAAAACAGGGGAAGGGGCCAAATGTCCACCAGGGGGGACGGTTGTCCCACCCCCTGGTACAGGGACATTCTTGCAGCGAATTCCAACTCCTCAGGTCCGGGGTAACAAAGGGGCTGGTGCGTATCACTGTCTCACTCCCCAGCATGGGGCAACCCAGGGGCTCTGGATGTCTTGAAAGTACTGTTGCTCGACCGACAGTTTAAGTTGGGCAACCGTCTCTTCCGACGGATTGGGTCCTAGGTGGGGCAGTAGATTCCTCATTCTCCACCCCACCGGGTCGCAGGACTCAAAGGACTGTTCCATTCCAAGGTCAGAGCCTCCATCCCAGGGCGGGTTGGCCAGCTAGGCCACATCTTCCTGCGGTATAGTATATGGGGGGGCCGCCCGTGGTCCCTCCCCCGTATGCCTCGCAACTTTCCGGATAAGGCCTTGGTAAGCTCGCTCCAGATGCCACTCTTGCTCCACCAGGTCCTCCAGCTCCTCTGCTAGCTCAGGGATATTCTGGAACCCCATCATCTCCTCCCGGGCATCCCTGATTTCCCAAAACCTACTCTCCTCCTTGCTGCCAAAGTTGGGGTCGACACAGATGGCCTCCCATCCTACTCCCGGGCCATTGTATCCATTGCCCGCAGCAGAACAAGAGGGGCGGATCATGCTGTAATACTTCTGCTCCGCTTTCTGGTACAGGGCGATATACTGATCCTGTACTTTCCACCTTCACAAAGCAGTCCATGCTGTCCTCCCAATCCCGCAGAGGATTGTCCCCCAGAAGCGGCCATCGCAATGCCACCAGCTTGTCAATCCGTCTCCAGTTGGGCTTAACAGCGCCCATTGGTCCTAGATTTGCCATGTTCCACAGGCAGGATCCCAGGTACCTCCTAATGCAGTGGATACTAGTACTCCAAGTTCCAGGATATCCAAGTTGCTTTGGCCATCCACTGCTCGCTGCGCTGCTGAGACTGGGGTCAAGCCAGCGGCTATATCTCCCCCTGGATGCTGGTCTCAGTTTGGCTGTTGCTCCACCCACTGCTCGCTGCGCTGCTGAGACCGGGGTCAAGCCAGCGGCTATATCTCCCCCTGGATGCTGGTCTCAGATTCGCTGTTGCTCCATCCACTGCTCGCTGCGCTGCTGAGACCGGGGTCAAGCCAGAGGCTATATCTCCCCCTGGATGCTGGTGTCAGTTTCAGTTCCTTG